>CM075977.1:387635034-387722534 GCA_038087875.1 Malacoraja senta | reverse complement strand
TTTTAATTGTCTGTTGTATGTCGTGTTTTTATCCTTTTGCGAGCAAAGCACCAAGGCAAATTCCTTGTATGTATACATACTTGGCTAACAAAAAATTGTTTAAGAAGGAACAGCAAATGCTGGAAAATCGAAGGTAGACAAAAATGCTGGAGAAACTCAGCGGGTGAGGCAGCATCTATGGAGTGAAGGAAATAGGCAACGTTTCAGGTCGAAACCCTTCTTCAGACTATAGCTGCTGCCTCACCCGCTGAGTTTCCTCACATTTTTGTGAACAAAAAATTGTATTCACTTTTATTCATTATTATTATTATTCATTTAGCATCACTGATTCCTGGTCATTAACCCATTCGGATTTATACGAGTTTGCTTCTTGCAGATTGGTAGCTGCAATCCCTTAATTACAAATGGAGTTATCCTTCAAAAGGTATTCCATTATTTGCAAAGGTTATCATGGTACACAAGGTCATGAAAGGCACAATATAAATGAAAGTCCTCCTTACTTTTAAGATTTTTCTGTTCACATCAGTTGAAACTCCAGGATAAGATGATTTCTTATTAATAGCTTCATAAAGCTTTATAACTGCCTATTTTACACTGTTACCGGAGTGCCAGCATCAGATTAAAGAACTCCACTGCAGAACCTTTTTGACTTCAAGGTTGTAGCTTTTCCAAGGGCCATCATTTAGAAATGCAAGAACATTATTTTCATTTTCACCCAACCATAATTGATTTCACATAAATGAGGCCTTCAGCCTATCCACATTACAAAATTGACATTTATTTAAGGTCATCTGGTATTCCAATACTTTTTCAGGCAACTGCAATGATATTATCAAGTGAATTCAGTAGCCTAATGATAAGTAAGTACTAAACCTTCCTGTCCTCATAGACGAGATTTATATATAATTTTGAGATTTTAATTCTTAATGGGATGCAGTGTCCTTAAAAATAAAGCACTAAGTCTGAAGTGAAAACAGATGTTCAGATAAAGCGATTACTCAAGAATCATACAGCTGAATCCCTCTAACAGCCAGTAAACGGCTCAACTTATCAATGTCAAAATTCACTAATGCAATAGCAAAGGTTACCTCAGTTAAAACAATTCGTTGAAGTCTTAATTAAATACCTTTGAAGAAAAGTAAAATGCTCATTGACAACCGGGACGAGACCATTTTTTAAAGTGGTGGTCTGGTGAAGAATCCAAAAAGAACATCATGTTTTTTTGTATCGTGACCAACTTGAAAGTGATGGAGTTCCTGGTTCTGAGATTATGAGAGAGCCTAATTTCTTTGGCAAAGTAGCTACACAACAACATACGAAGCATGGCGACACAAGAGAGTGCAGGTTCTGTAATTCGTAGCATGAATATATGAAGCAATATCACCTAACGTTTCTTATGAACTTGCTTTTGCATCATTACAAGTTGACAAGCGTGGAAGTGTGACAGATTAGTTTAGTTTAGTTTAGAGATACAGGCCCTTCGGCCCACAGAGTCCGCGTTGACCAGCGATCCCCACACATTAACACTATCCTACACACTAGGGACAATTTACAATTATACCAAGCCAATTAATCTACAATCCTCTACATCTTTGGAGTGTGGGAGGAAACTGGAGATCCGGGAGAAAACCCACGTAGGTCACGGGGAGAACATGCAAACTCTGCACAGCAGCCATAGTCAGGATCCAACCCGGGACCCTGGCGCTGTAAGGTAGCAGCTCTACCGCTGTGCCACCGTCCCGCCCACAGTTACTGGTAATTGTATCTCTAAACTAAACTAAACTAAATTACAATGTGCTAAATAAAGTAAAATTGTTGGGAAAAAAAATTCAAACCATTTCACTAATTAATAACCTTGTGCAAATCCCTCCTATTATGACCAATACATTGACATTTTCAATTGTCAATAGGACAAATTTGAGGAATTATGAGATTACTCACTCTGAATTGTATTGCAATTGTATTGTATGACAAAGAAAATTATAATTTGCTATTATTCACCATTCTGCTTACATACTGTGGATGTTGAGGCAAGAGATTTCCTGCACTAATGACATAGCTATGTAAGGACATGACCGTACAATGTATTTAATTTGTGGTTAAGATAATGGTGTCACAGTCAAAGCCAAATTTTATTACGCTTTGCTGGTTGTCCTTACGAATTTGGATATGGGTGGATTTTTGAACTGCGATGGTAGTGATAATATTGGGCATTTTGGGTGCCTGACAAAATGGAGGATTTCTGCTTTTGTAAAGCCTGCTTGCAATCTTTTGCAAAAGCTGCAAAGACCATGAGGATCATGGCTCCAGAGTGTCTGTGGCCTGAGATGAGGTTGAATAAAGGTTGATGTCCAGATGGCCTTTAATTGTTAATATGTATGAGGTTTTGCAGAGGGAGGTTCTGCAAATGCCTGGTTGGGATTGGTTGGGAAATGATGGGTTATAATAATGTTGCTAACTATGTAGCATGGTCTTCGCGCCGTTACTCGCGATTGGTCAAGGAGAGGGGCTTTGTCCAAATTGTTTACTTTACCTGGTAGAATATTTATTTGCTTAATGGAACTGTTTCCCACTAAGTGCTTTCTATCGAAACAATGTTATGTGATGTATTGTGATTGGGTTAGGGAATTGTCATTCAATGTATTTTGTAATCCTTATTGATGATTGGCTTGTAGGGGTTGAATGAGTAGAGACAAGGATCGGACCCACGGTATTGGACTAGGTGTTGTATTGGTGTTGGATAATGAAGAGAGTTGATTACCAGTGCTTCGTATTCGGTGTTTGTCAGAACAGAGTAGGGGGAGAGGGTAAGAATAGGACTGGAATTACAGTAGTTGTCCACTTGCATACCATGAATTGTCCATAGAATCATAGTCAGAGTAATACAGTGTGGAAACAGGCCCTTCGGCCCAACTTGCCCACACCGGCCAACTATGTCCCAGCTACACTAGTCCAACTTGCCTGCGCATAGTCCATATCCCTTCAAACCTATCCTATCCATGTACCCGTCTAACTGTTTCTTAAATGATGGGATAGTCCCAGCCTCAACTACCTCCTCTGGCAGCTTGTTCCATACACCCACCACCCTTTGTGTGAAAAAGATCCTCCTCGGATTCCTATTAAATCTCTTCCCCCTCACCTTGAGCCTTTGTCCTCTGGTCCTCAATTCCCCTACTCTGGGCAAGAGACTCTGTGCATCTACCCGATCTATTCCTCTCATGATTTTGTATACCTCTATAAGATCACCCCTCATCCTCCTGCGCTCCATGGAATAGAGACCCAGCCTACTTAACCTCTCCCTATAGCTCACACCCTCTAGTCGTGGCAACATCCTCATATTTTCTGAACCCTTTCAACCTTGACAATATCTTTCCTATAACATGGTGCCCAGAACTGAGCACTAGATGCAGTCTTACGAACGTCTTATACAACTGCAACATAACCTCCCAACTTCTATACTCAATACCGTGACTGATGCAGGCCAAACTGCCAAAAGCCTTTTTGACCACCTTATCTACCTGCGACTCGACCTTCAAGGAAACATGCACCTGTACTCCTAGATCCCTCTGCTCTACAACACTACCCAGAGGCCTACCATTTCTTCTGAAAATCTGAAGATCTTTCCTGGTCAGAGAACACATATGCCATTATTAAGAATGCACATCAGCGCCTCTACTTCCTGAGAAGATTACGGAGAGTTGGTTTGTCAAGGAGGACTCTCTCTAACATCTACAGGTGCACAATAGAGAGCATGCTGACCGGTTGCATCGTGGCTTGGTTCGGCAACTTGAGCGCCCTGGAGAGGAAAAGACTGCAAAAAGTAGTAAACACTGCCCAGTCCATCATCGGCTCTGACCTCCCTTCCATCGAGGGGATCTATCACAGTCGCTGCCTCAAAAAGGCTGGCAGTATCATCAAGGACCCACACCATCCTGGCCACACACTCATCTCCCTACTACCTTCAGGTAGAAGGTACAGGAGCCTGAAGACTGCAACGACCAGGTTCAGGAATAGCTACTTCCCCACAGCCATCAGGCTATTAAACCTGGCTCGGACAAAACTCTGAACTTTAATAGCCCATTAACTGTTATTTGCACTTTATCAGTTTATTCAGTTTATTTATTCATGTGTGTGTATATATTTATAGAATGGTATATGGACACACTGATCTGTTTTGTAGTCAATGCCTACTATGTTCTGTTGTGCTGAAGCAAAGCAAGAATTTCATTGTCCTATCAGGGACACATGACAATAAACTCACTTGAACTTGAACTTGATTTACTGTGTAGGTCCTGCCCTTGTTCGACATCCCAAAATGCAACATCTCACACTTCTCTGTATTAAATTCCATCAACCATTCCTCCGCCCACCAGGCCAGTCGATCCATATCCTGCTGCAATCTTTCACAACCATCTTCACTGTCTGCAAAACCACCAACTTTTGTGTCATCAGCAAACTTGCTAATCTTGCCCTGTATGTTCTCATCCAAATCATTCATGTAGATGACAAACAATAACGGGCACAGCACTGAACCCTGAGGCACACCACTAGTCACAGGCCTCCAGTCCGAGAAGCAACCTTCCACCATCATCTTCTGCTTCCTTCCATGGAGCCAATTTGCTATCCATTCAGCTATCTCTCCTTGGATCCCATCCGATTAAACCTTCCAGTATCATGTGGAATCTTGTCGAACGCCTTATTGAAATCCATGTTTACAACATCTACAGCTCTGCCCTCATCGACCTTTTTGGTCAGTCACAAAAAAAGATCAATCAGATATGTGACACATGACCTTCCACGTACAAAACTATGCTGACTATCCCTAATCACGCCCCCAAACACGGGTGAACAAAAGGAGGAAGACTGACTGAACTTTATTGCTTCCATCACAGTGATCACTGTGGTGGATGTTTATGTTAAGTTCTATCATTCTTTTTAATTGTGTTGTGTTCTTTTAATTGTATGGCTGCATGGTAACTCAAATATCACTGTACCTTAATTGGTGCATGTGGCAATAAATGTGAATGTGAATCTGAATTGGAATCTGAATCTAATCAGCCCTTGCCCGTCCAAATGCCTGTATATCCTATCCCTCAGAATACTCTCTAGTAAGTTTCCAACTACAGATGTTAAGCTCACCGGCCTATAGTTCCCAGCATTTTCCCTGCAGCCCTTCTTGAAAAGAGATACAACATTTGCCACCCTCCAATCCTCTGGCACCTCTCCGGTATTTAAGGACGATTCATACATTTCAAGCAGGGCTCCCGCAATTTCCTCTCTAGTTTCCCGCAATGTCCTCGGATATATCTGATCAGGCCCTGGAGATGTGTTTACTCTCATACACAACAGTACCTTCAGTACTTCTTCAATGGTACCACTTACTGCTCTCAAGACGCTTCCAGTGACTGCTCCAATTTCCTCAATCCTACTGTATTCCTCCTCGGTAAATACAGAGGAGAAATACTGATTGAAGACCTTGCCCATCTCCTGTGGCTCCACACAGAGGTGGCCACTTTGATTCCTGAGAGGTCCCACTCTCCCTCTAGTTACCCTTTTCCCCCTTAGGTATTTATAAAATCTTTTAGGATTGTCCTTGGAGCGCTACCCGCCAGAGCTATCTCCTGGCCCCTTTTTGCCCTTCTGATCTCCTTTTTCAGTTTACTCCTTAGTTACTGAAACTCCTCCAGGGATGCACTTGATCTCATGCATCCTTCTTGTCTTTGACCAACGCCTCAATTTCCCTCGTCAGCAAAGCTTCCTTATGTTTGCCTGCTTTTGCCCTTCACTTCTGGGGGCGTATATATCGTGAGCTTTCGTCAGCACACCTTAAAAAACAACCCGCTTGGCCGATGTTCCTTTCCCCTCAAATAAACTGCTCCAGTCAACTTGAACGAGATCTTCTCTCATACCCTCAAAGTTGGCCTTACCCCAATTGAGCATTTTACCACATGGACCCTCTCCGTCCCGATCCATAACTATCTTAAAAGCTAATTGAACTGTGGTCACTGGTCCCAAATGGCTCCTCCACAAACACTTCAGAAGGTAGTTGAGGCCAGTTCATTGGCTATATTTAAGAGGGAGTTAGATGTGGCCCTTGTGGATAAAGGGATCAGGGGGTATGGAGAGAAGGCAGATACAGGATACTGAGTTGGATGATCAGCCATGATCATATTGAATGGCGGTGCAGGCTCGAAGGGCCGAATGGCCTACTCCTGCACCTATTTTCTATGTTTCTATGTTTCATTAACTTTCCCTTCCCAATTTCCCAATACTAGATCCTGCGTTACCCTCTCACGTGTGGGGGCCTCCACATACTGCTTAAGAAAACTCTCCTGAACACTTTTGAGGAATTACACCCCATCTAAACCCTTCACACTATGATTTTCCCAGTCTAATTGGGAAAGTTAAAATCCCCTACAACAATAACCTTATTTGAACTGCAGCTCTCTGCAATCTCCCGGCACATTTCTTCTTCTAATTCCCATTGACTATTTCAGGGTCTGTAGTACACCCCCAACAAGGTGATCATCACTTTCTTGTTCCTCAGCTCCACCCATGTAGCCTCATTAGATGAACCGTCCCTAATGTTACCTCTGATCACAGCCTTGACATCCTCCTTAATCAAAACGCAACCTCCCTTCCTCTTTTTCCCTCACCCCTGTCTCTCCTGAAGCTCCTGTACCCTGGAACATTGAGCTGCCAGTCCTGCCCCTCCTTTAACTAGGTTTCAGTCTCAGCTACAATGTCCCAGTCGCTCGTACCTATCCGTGCCCTAAGCTCATCTGCCTTACCCGCCAGCCCCTTGCATTAAAATACGTGCAGTTTAAACCAACCCTCCTTCCTTACACTCTGCCTTTCAACTGCCTATTCTGTCTACTAATCTTTCCCACATCACCCTCCATACCAACTTCTAGTCTCTCACATGCCTCTGTCCTGCACAAGACCCCCCCCCCCCCCCCACCCCCGAGCATCTAGTTGAAACCCTCCCGTGCTGCATTAGCATACCTGCCCACTAGGATGTTGGTCCCCCTCCAGTTTCGGTGCAACCCGTCCCTTTTGCACAGGTCCCCCCTGCCCCAGAAGAGATGCCATTGGTCCAGAAATCTAAACCCCTGCCCCCTGCACAAACTCCTCAGCCACACATTCATTTCCTCTATCTTCCTATTGTTACCTTCACTAACACGCGGTACTGGAAGCAATCCTGCGATCACTACCCGGCAGGTCCTGCTTTTCTGTCTTCTACCCAATTCCGTAAACTCGTGTTGCAGAACCTCCTGCCTCTTCCGACCAATATCGTTCGTGTCAACATGCACAACAATCTCCGGCTGCTCCCCCTCACTCTAGAGCATGTCGTGCAGCCGCTCCGAGACGTCCTGGACCCTGGCACCGGGGAGGCAACACACCATTTTGGAGTCTCGCTGTTGCCGCAGAATCTCCTGTTCAAACCTCTGACTATTGAGTCGCCCACCACTATGGCTCTGCCTGACGTCACTCTTCCCCGTTGAGCCTCAGCACCAGGGTTGGTCACAGCCTGGCTGACACTCAATCTTGTCGTGTCGTCGGCTCCAACAGCCCCCAAGAAGGTGTACCTGTTTTCAACAGGTACAGCCACCGGGGGCTCCTGCACTCCATGTTTACTTCTCCACCTCGCTCTTCCTGTATCGGTGTGACAACCTCACTGTATGTCTTGTCCAGGAAACTCTCCTTTTCCCAGATGGCCCTGAGGTCATCCAGCTGCTGCTCCAGTTCCCTAACGTGTTCGTTCAGGAGCTGCGTCTGGACACAAGTTCTGCAGGTGTAGTTGTCACAATTGTTGGCCAATTTGTTCACTTTGTCCCACAAAAGGAAGTCCCCCATCAATAATTTCTAATTCGTTAAAGGGACCAGCGACGAGATGTGAGTATTGGTAAAAGGGAAATCTGAAAATCCCATCAATGTTGAATCTCTTTTCCAGTCAGTCTAAGCAATGGCAGTTCCCATTTGTCTCCTGCCCACCAATGCGATTTAAAATTATAAGGGAAGAATGCAATACAACATATTGTTTAAGAAAAAACTGCAGATGCTGGAAAACTCGAAGGTAGGCAAAAATGCTGGAGAAACTCAGTGGGTGAGACAGCATCTATGGAGCGAAGGAATAGGTGACCTTTCAGGTCCGACCCGAAACATCACCTATTCCTTCGCTCCATAGATGATGCAATACTACATAGTTAACTCATGTAGGAACTGCAGATATTGTTTTACACCAAAGATAGACACAAAATGCTGGGGTAACTCAATGGGACAGGCAGCATCTCTGGAGGGATGAAATGGGTGGTGTTTCTGGGCAAAACCCTTCTTCAGGATGTTTGCCTGGTTTATAACATGTAGAATGGCTACATACAACTTTTTCAGTAAAAACATAATTTCCAAGAGGATTTAAAAGTTAAAGACACAAACTCCTGGTGTAACTCAGCGAGTCAGGTAGCATCCCTGGAAAACGTGGATAAGTGACGTTTCGGATTCAGATTGATGGGAGGGACATGGGAAAGAAAGCAGGAAAAGAGGAGGGGAAGAATAGATCATGGCTGGTAATAGATGAACACAGGTGAGGGTTTTTTGATAAACAAATTGTTGGACAAAGGCCAGGGATGAAAAGACAGGTGTGAACCCAAAAGAAAAAGGTGTTGTGAATCGTTAAGCGCGGGGATAGGAATGTTGCAAATGATGTGGCCATTGGAAACGGTACAGGTGGAGGGGGAGGGGAAGAGGGAGGGGGAGCATACGGTGCAAGGTCAACCAGGGTTCTACTGCATGCGATGTCCCCTACGTGACCTCCAGTACATCGGTGAGACCAAGCGTAGATGCTGTGAATGCTTTGCTGAACGCTTGCGCTTGGTCCACCAAGGCTTACTGGATCACCCAGTTGCTAACCCATTCTAATTCCCCTTCCCATTCCCATACTGTCCTTTCTGTCCTGGGCTTCTTTCATTGCCAGAATGGAAGCCACACGCAAGCTGGAGGAACAGTACCTCATATTCCGCTTGGAAAGTTTACAACTCAACGGTATGAACCTTTAATTTTCCAATTTTAAGAATTGATTATTTTCGGAACAATGGAAGCCAGCTTTGAGCTGACTTCGTTCCAAAAGAGCTTCCTTAATTACGGCTTAATAATGGCAAAACAACTTATACTTAAATTCTGGAAAAACGCTCCCACACCAACGATATAAATGTGGATTTCTAATATGTCCGAACTGTTACACCTGGAAGACATGAGATTCCTCTTAGCAGGTAAATCAAACCATTTCCAAAAGATTTCTCCATTTCCATTTATCGACTTATTACAAGCATAAGGTGCAACATAACGTTGAAAATAAATGGTTTCAGGACCTGGTGAGGATGTGTAAAGATACGAAGTAGGTACATCCCTTTTATCTTATCTTATCTTACTTTCTTCTATTGTTTTCTTTCTTTTACTTTGGTTTTCTGTTTAACTCTTTCTTGTGGTTTCTGTTCCTACGGGTTTCTCTGGACCATTCTTTCACGCACTCACTATCTTTGCTAACTCTTTCTATCTTTCTTCTTTTTAAAGTTTAAAATAAGAAGTGGTACAAGAAATGTATAATGTTATTTTTGCTTGATATCACTGCAATGTACAATACTTCTAATAAATAACAATTTTTTTTTTTTAAATCTCCTATTTTAGTATCTAAGCATCTCCATTCCTCCTCCCCTTTCTCGCCCCACACCCCACCCCGCCTTTCTACCCACCACCCCCCACCGCTGCCCTCCACTGAGCACCCTCTTTCCTCTCCACTGCCACTGAACTCCTTGTTGGCCTTTGTCCAACAAACTGCCTATCCAAAAGCTCCCTCGCCTGTGTTCACCTCTTACCCTGTTACTGCCCTTTCTCTTTTCTAGCTTTCAGTCCCATTCCCTTGCAATTAGTCTGAGGAATTGTTTTGACCCGAAACATCAGCTGTCCATGTTGTTCCAGAAAGGCTGCCTGACCAGCCGAGTTACTCTTGCATTTTGTGTGCTTCTTTGGTATAGAACATAAAACAGTACAGCATAGGAATGGGCCCTTTGGCACACAACATTTGTGCCAAACATGATGCCGTTAAATTGATCTCATCTGCCTGTACATTATTCATATCCCTCCATTCCCTGCACTTCTATGTGCCTATTCAAAAGCCTCTTAAATTCTCCTCTCCCATTGTAGCTATGCTTTCTCATGTTGGACATTTCCACCTTTGGAAAAAGGTTCTGACTGTCTACCCTATCCATGCCTCTTATAATTTTATATACTTGATAAAAAACAGTATCTGCAGTTCTTTGTTATTACATAAAAAATTAAAGTAATTGGTTGGAGTATTGGAGGGGATGTAGGCTTGGAATTCTCTGCATGAGAGAATGCTATATTTTTATCTATTTATTTTTCTGGATCTGGGCTTCACTGGCAATGCCATCATTTGATGCCCACTTTGAATTGTCCTTGAGAACATTGTGATGAATTGCCTTAATGAACCTCCACAATGCTCTTGGGGATGGTATTCCCATGGTGTGGTTGGGTACAGAGTAGCATGATTCAGACTCTGCAATAATAAAGGACCAAAGATATGTTTCCAAGTGGGTGGCTATGGTGGCGCAGCGGTAGAGTTGCTGCCTTACAGCGCTTGCTGCACCAGAGATGCACCTAATGGGCTAGAATAAAGGTTCACCAGAGACCTGGGTTCAATCCCGACTACGGGTGCTGTCTGTACGGAGTTTGTACGTTATACCCGTGACCGCGTGGGTTTTCTCCGAGACCGTCGGTTTCCTCCCACACTCCAAAGATGTACAGGTTTGTAGGTTAATTGTCTTGGTGTATGTGTAAAATTGTCCCTAGTGTGTGTAGGATAGTGTTAATGTGCAGGGATCGCTGGTTGGTGTGGACTCGGTGGGCCGAAGGGCCTGTTTCCGCGCTGTATCTCTAAACTAAACTAAACTAAAAGTGGGTGGCAATATGTTGCAATATGTGGCCAGTAGTGCTGCTGCCTCATGGCAAATACTACCCGAGTTAGATTGTGACCAGTGGAGTTAGTATGCCCCTCTGTTTCATATGAGGACATCCCGTGGCTGTTCTAGTTCTCTCCCGTGTCGCAACGACAATCTAATGATAGCCTAATGGGCTAGAATAAATATTGAACAGTAGATGAGGTTGGAAAACCTCTGCCTAATCTGAAAGGACTGTCCCTGGACAGAGTTGAGGGAGGAGGTTTAGCGAAAGGTGTGTCGGGGTCCCTGGACAAATATGATCGCTGGTTGGCATGGACACAATGGGCCGAAGGGTACTGCTTCTCTAAATTAAACTAAATTAAATTAAGTTAAAGTAAACTAAACTAACCAACTTCTTCACGTGTAGGATGCTGTTATCAGACTCTTAAAAAGACTTTTCATAAACAGATGAATTCTTGATCTTCCTCATTTCATTTTGTTTATTGTCTTGTGTACCGAGGTACAGTGAAAAGATTTTATTGCGTGCTAACCATTCATCAGAAAGACAATACATGATGGGAATCGATCCATTTACAGTGTATAAATACTTGATAAGGCAATAACGTTTAGTGCATGGCAAAGCCAGCAAAGTCCGATCAAGGATAGTTCGAGGGTCATCAAAGAGATAGATAGTAGGTCAGCATAGCTCTCTGGTTGTGGTAGGATGATTCAGTTGCCTGATAATAGCTGGGGAGAAACTGTCCCTGAATCTGGTGGTGTGCATTTTCACACTTCTTTACCTTTTGCCTGATGGGAGAGGGGAGAAGAGGGAGTGACCAGGGTGCGACTCGTCCTTGATTATGATGCTGGCCTTGCCGAGGCAGTGTGAGGTATAAATGGAGTCAATAGAAGGGAGGCTGGTTGTGTGATGGCCTGGGCTGCATCCTCAATGTCTTGTGGTCCTGAATGGAGCTGTTCCCAAACCAAGCTGTGATGCATCCTGATAAAATGCTTTCGGTGGTGCATCTGTAGAAGTTGGTGAGAGTTGTAGGGGGCATGCCAAACTTCCAAAGCCTTCTAAAAAAGTAGAGGTGTTGGTGTGCTTTCTTGGTCATTGCTTCAATATGGGTGGTCCAGGAGAAGTTGTTGGTGATATTGACTCCGAGGATTTTGAAGTTTTTGACCATCTCTATGTCTGCATCGTCAATGCAAACTACCAAGTTGCGACCTTCACACTTCATTTATTGGTACTCTCTCTGTAGTTGTCACACTATATTCCGCACTCTGTTTAGTTTCATTGTTACACTATCTGATGCATGGTATGATATGCCTGGATAGACTGCAAATCAAATTTTTTACCCATCATTGGTACAGGTGACAATAATGGAGCAATACCTGTGTACACATTGCCCTTGTATGTCATGGAAAATTGGTCATCAGATCTGTTGAAAGCAGTGACTGTCTTTTGAGGCATGGATATTACTTGCTATGCTTGAAATGTTATAGTCTGGAAGGCAATGATCCAAGAACTAGAATGGAGCCTAACGCTGAAAAGCTTTTTGCGAGCCAAGTTGGGCTGAATTATCTCCCGTGTCATCATTCTTTCATGGTTCAAAATGTGAGTGGCTATTGCGGAGCACCAGAGAAGGAGAGCAATGTACCCTTGAGGCTGGTACTTCATCAGAATGCCAACCCAATTGTCACCTTTACATTTTATCTTGACCCATTTACATGTGGGTATCGAGAATGAATTCACTGGAGAAGGACACACACTGAATTTCAGTGTCAGCATGTATCCCTGTAAATTTAAGCATCAAGGGAGAGTTAAGAGTGTTTCATTACTAATTTGGGTCTAAAAAAAATGCTGAACAGGTTCAAACAGTACTTCTACTGGCTTTGTATAAAATATTAGTCGGAAATATATTTTTACACGTTAATAAATACCAGAAGTTTTTCAGCAGGAAAGCTTTTGTGCCATAGATAAGGATAATTCTCAGGAAAAGTACAATCATTTATTTTTCAAAAGTAGCTGAGATTTGAATGTAGAAATAATGTCTCTTGCCAAAGGTGGGGGAATCGAGAACCGGAGGACATAGGTTTAAGGTTAAGGGGGAAAGATTTAATAGGAATCTGAGGGGTAACTTTTCCACACAAATGGTGGTGAGCATATGGAATGAGCTGTCAGAGGAGGTAGTTGATGCAGAGACTATTACAATGTTTAAGAAACAATTAAACAGGGATATGGGCCAAACGCAGGTAGGTGGGGGGAAGTTGGGCCAAAAGACCCATTTCCACACTGTATGACTATAATCATATTTTGAATCTTCATCATTATAACATGGTATTTTCTTTCATTTCAAGCAATTAAAAGGTGCATTTAATGATCCCATGATGGTTCTGTGAAACTGAATTAATAACAATGGAAAAGGTCCGAATGACGAACGGATCTTGCCTGACGCATCTGCTGGAGTTCTTTGAGGAAGTTAATAGCAGGACAGACGATGGGGAGGCTGTCGATGTTGTTTACCTAGATTTTCAGAAGGCCTTCGATAAGCTGTCGTATGTCAGGATGCAAGGGAAGATAAGAGGCTATGGTATTAAAGGGAAGGTACTCGCATGGATAGCGGGTTGGCTGGATGGCAGAAGGCAAAGAGCTGCAATAAAAGCCACTTTTTCAGGTTGGCTGCCAGTGACTAATGGAGTTCCACAAGGGCCGGTGCTGGGGCCACTTCACTTCATGTTGTATATTTATGATTTGGATAAGGGGATTGAAGGCTTTGTGGCTAAGTTTGCAGATGATGCTAAGATAGATGGTGGGGCAGGCAGTGTGGAGAAAGCAAGGACTGCAGAAGCACTTGCACAGGTTTGGAGAGTGGGCGGAGAAGTGGGCAAAGAGCGGTGTCATGCATTTTGGTAATAAGAATAAAGGGGTAGATTATTATCTAAATGGAGAGAGAACCCAGAAATCGGAGGTGCAAAGGGACTTGGGAGTGCTGGTGTAGGACTCCCAAAAATTTGCAAGTCGAATCGGTAGTAAGGAAGGCAAATTCAATGCTAGCATTTATATCAAGAGGACTGGAATACAAAAACAGAGATGTAACGCTGAGGCTCCTGAAGGCACTTGTCAGGCTGCATTTGGAGTAGTGTGACCAAATTTGGACCCCATATATGAGGAAGGATGTGCTGGTTCTGGAGAGGGGGTACAGAGAAGGTTTACAAGAATTAATCCAGGAATGAGTAGGTTAACATATGATGAGAGTTTTTTACAGCACTGGGCCTATATTCACTGAAGTTTAGACGAATGAGGGGGGACCTCATTGAAACGTACAGAATAGTGAAAGGCTTGGATAGAGTGGATGTAGAGAGGATGTTTCCACTAGTGGGAGAATCTAAGACTAGAGGTCATAGCCTCAGAATTAAATTACGTTATTTTAGGAAGGAGATGAGGAGGGATTTCTTTAGTCAGAGGGTGGTGAATCTGTGGAATTCTTTGCCACAGAAGGCTATGGGGGCAAAGTCAGTGGATATTTTTAAGGCAGAGAAAGATAGATTCTCGATTAGTATGTGTGTCAGAGGTCATGGGGAGAAGGCAGGTGAATGGGGTTAGGAGGGAGATAGGTCATAAGAAATAGTAGAAGTAGGCCATTCGGTCCATCAAGTCTACTCCGCCATTCAATCATGGCTGATCTATCTCTCCCTCCTAACCAGATTCTTCTACCTTCTCTCCATAACCTTTGACACATGTACTAAACAAGAATCTATCTAACTCTGCCTGAAAAGATATCCACTGACTTGGCCTCCTCAGCCTTCTGTGGCAAAGAATTCCATAAAACCACCCTCTGACTAAAGATCAGAGATCAGCCATGATTGATGGCGGAATAGACTTGATGGGCCAAATGGCCTAATTCTACTCCTATCACATGATCTTATGATCTCAGTTAAAATGAGATTGCAAAAAATCATGTGCAGTGGAATGGAATCAAAGACACATGAGTAAAACGATAGTTTCATTTGAAGCAGTACAGTGACACAGCGGTATAGTTGCTGCCTTACAGCGCCAGAGACCCGGGTTCGATCCTGACCACAGGTACTGTCTATACGGAGTTTGTACGTTCTCCCTGTGACTGCATGGGTTTTCTCCAGGTGCTCTGGTTTCCTCCCACATTCCAAAGGCGTAGAGGTTTGTAGATTAATCCGTTTCTGTAAAATGTCTCTAATGGTGCAGGATAGAACTAGTGTGTACAGGTGATTGCTGGTCGGTGTCGGCTCGGTGGGCTGAAGGGCCTGTTTCCACGCTGTATCTCTAATCTAAGCTGAACTAAAAAAAATCTTTGAAATGTTTCTTCCAAGGGCAGTGACTACCTCTCTCTTAGCGACAAACATCTGCCCATGACTCTCAACTGGATGGGTCCTTAAATTATAATAAAATCATACATCTTATAATGAAAATAAGATCAAAGGTTCAAGGAGGATGTAGTTGGGGCAGGTACTTTCATGTTTAAGAAACATGTTTAGACAGGTACCTGGATAGGATAGGTTTGGAGGGATATGAGCCAAATGCAGGCAAGTTGGGTTAGGTGTAGATGGGACATTAGGGCTAGTTGGACTGAAGGGCCTGTTTCCATGCTGTATCACTCTATGACTCTATGATCATAAGATAGGAGCAGAATTAGGACATCAATCCATCGGTTCTGCTCCATTATTCAATCATGACTGATTTATTTTTCCGTTTCAATCCCATTCTCCTGCCTACTCCCAGTAACCTTTGACACCCTTGCTAATCAATAATTTATCGATGCTTGGGCCATGGACAATTTTGACAGCTGTGAAGAAATGAAACATCTGCTAACTATTGCTTCTTTCTGGATCTCCCGCACCTTTCCATCCATATCTGCTTATAGCTCTAATTTTTGGACCTCATGCTTCAGATCTATATTTTCCCCATTTGCACATATGTTTTCACTCTAAGAATGCCCTACGTGCAATGCCTTCTTGACAGCATTGTTCCGTTGAGAAAATACAAATCTTTCCCATCACACAGTGGCCTGGTGTTGTTGCAAAGACACAGATTGATTCTATTCACCTCACCTACTTAACAACCAACCAAACTAGAAATCTTATTCAAACAAACAAAAAGAAAAAAATCATGTTGCTAATGGTTTTCACAGTGGCCATTTTCTGATTAACTGCTTTTGTTTATTCTCTGCCTGACTTGTGCTCTATTCTGAATAGTAACAGAGGTACTGGCAGATAATTACTTAACAACCTGTCATTTTAATGAACAAAGTAATTCAATTTTTATGCTCTACATCAAGTCTGGTTATAGACTCAGTAGGAATGTCATCAATTGTTACTGTCCTCTTCCACAGCCAATTCTAAACTATTTCAACAAATAGCCAAATAGTTGTCAGTTACGGCATGAATATATTGGTCACGTTAAAGATTTAAGGCCAGGCACTACAGATTTACAACTCTGTCATTTTATTAATTTCTAATCAATTCATCCAATTTCCAACTATATCTTTTCTCCTGGAATATAATATCGAGCTGCTTGATGATCAAGTATTATGCAAAGGAAAGGACAGGCAGTCAAACCACCCACAACGTATATAGCTTGATAATATATCTTGCTGCTGTTGTTAATCTAAGGGGCACATTTAAACATAATTTACGAGTTTGAATTCTATGTCAAAAAGGGAACGTCATAAATGGGTAAAATCCTCTCACCTATTTAATGCATTCTAAAACTCTGAAACTCTTCTTTGCTCTGTTGGGAGATATCTGCTGGGCTGTTCCCATGATGGTCACACTGTTGTGACTCAAAGCATAAAGAAAACATATAATTCTGTTGGTACTGGATTCTAACTATGCCACAGTGTTAACGACAGTAATATTTTAACAAAAGCAGATTGTGCATTGATTTGGGGGTGAGGAGGGGGGGGGGGGAGGGGGTTGGTAAAGTTTGACGAAAGCAGTTCTTTTTTTCAGGAGGTGACATGTAAAATAATTTGATTTAAATACATTGCCTACAAGGGCTTAAACTTTGACAGCCTAAAACAGTTCTGGGGGGAATGGGGAGTGAGTGGTGGTGTTGGTTATTGTTTGCACCATTTCAGGGCTGCCAACTCTCACGCTTTCAGCGTGAGAATTCTCATGCCCTGACGCTCATGACCGAGTTCTCACGCTGAGTTCAGTCCCTGCGCAGTTTGTCCCTTTGCGCCGCATGCCAGGGATCTGCACGGTCTGGGGAAGCGCGTCGGTTGCCGGCTGTAAGTGACGTCGCGTCTCTTCTCTCTTGGTTCGATGTGCAGCCACTGGGTGTCAGCAGCTCTATGTGCCGGCTGTGAGCGCTGCGCTGCCGGCCGCCGCTGCAGCCTCGCTCCATCCCTCCCTCCCTCCATCCTGCCCTTTAACTCACACGGCAGGGCCACCGCTGCCAATCCACGCTGCACCGTGCCCGCCACACTCCCCATTGGGCGGCCGGGGAGAGAGAGGGAGGGGGGAAAGAGAGAGAGAGAGAGAGGGAAAGAAAAAAGGGAGGGATGGAGGCAAAGCGAGACAAGGCGAGGGAATGTAGAAAGGGGATGAAGGAAGGAAAGGAGAAAGTGGAGAAAGAGGGAGGGGGAGGAAAGGATGGGGGCAGGAGGGAGGAAGGGGAGGATGGAGGGAGGGGGAAGAAAAGGTGTGTGTGTGTGTGCTTGTGTGTCTGTCTCCCTGTGTGTGTCCCCTTGTCTGTGTGTGTCTCCCCGTGTTTGTTGTTTGTCTCCCTGTGTGTGTATGCATGTGTGTGTCTCCCTGTGTGTGTGTGTGTGCGTGTCTGTGTGTCTCCCTGTGTGTGTGTCTCCCCGTGTTTGTTGTTTGTCTCCCTGTGTGTGTGTGTGCGTGTCTGTGTGTCTCCCTGTGTGTGTGTCTCCCTGTGTGTATGTGTGTCTGTGTGTGTGTGTGTGCAGGGCTGCCAACTCTCACGCATTGAGCGTGAGACTCACGCATTTCACAAAACTCTCATGCTCTCATGCTGATCACAAAATGATATAATGAGAATAGGACCTGTTTTGCTTAACAAATAGTGTAGGAAGGAATTGCAGATGCTGGTTTAAACTGAAGATAGACACTAAAAACTAGAAAAACTCAGCAGGACAGGCAGCATCTCTGGAGAGAAAGAATGGATGATGTTTCGAGTCGAGACCTTCAGCCTGAAGAGGATGAAAACTAGCCATAAAACACAATGACTGGACATGTGTGTTATCCAACTAAGGGCAGAAATCAGAATAATGTGTTCATCTTTATTCACGTGACACCATAATAAATATATTACAGAAAAAATAATTTAATGGGGTGGCACGGTGGCGCAGTGGTAGAGTTGCTGCCTTACTACCACGTGGGTTTTCTCTGGATATTCCGGTTTCTCCCACATCCGAAAGAAGTGCAGGTTTGTAGGTTAATTGGCTTCTGTAAATTGTCCCTGGCGTGATGGATGGAATTGGTGTATGATAGATTGCTGGTCGGTGTGGACTTTCAAGTCAAGTCAAGTGAGTTTATTGTCATGTGTCCCTGGTAGGACAATGAAATTCTTGCTTTGCTTGAGCACAACAGAAAATAGTAGGCATTTACTACAAGGCATTCTATAAATATATACACTTTGTGTGCGGATTTCATTGAACCATATATGATTGAATATGTGGCATTATTTTCGTCTTGTTTCTATATTCGAAGGGTAAGGTTGAAACCGTCTGAAGAAGGGTTTCGGCCCGAAACATTGCCTATTTCCTTCGCTCCATAGATGCTGCCGCACCCGCTGAGTTTCTCCAGCAATTTTGTCTACCTGAGATTCTTCAGCATCTGTAGTTCCTTCTTGAACAAGGTTGATTGATTTATTTGTGCAGAACAGTGATGGAAGTCCGACTTTTGCTTTGTTTCTCTGAGTTTTTCTCTATATATATACACATAACAGCATGAATATAATCTGTATTCCATATATGAATACAGTCATTCATGTGCTGCACCTGTTGATCAGAGCCTGGCTCTATTGTGTAATGTAATTAGGAATGTAATTTAGCCTAACCTTATTCATACCTAATCCAATTTAAAGCATAAATGTTGTATTCAAATGCAAGTTAAAAGACTCGCTACAGTATGCACCAGATTGCACAATTTCAAGCTGAAAAATGCAAAAGCTCCCTTCCGTGGGAGGTGGACCCCCCCCTCCCCCCTCCCTCCCCCCCCTCCCCCCTCCCTCCCCCCCCCCTCCCACACCCTCCTCCCCCCCCCCGGTCGCTACGCTCCCTCGCAATTTCTCACTCTCACCCAATGTTGGCAGCCCTGCCATTTATATGCAAAGAACCTCATACTCCAATGATTGTGTTCCAGGGAGTGCAGATGAGATCTGCCAGAATGTTGAAGCAAGGAACTGAAGATGCTGGTTTACCCAGGAAAGACACAAAATACTGGAGTAACTCAGCTGGTCAGGATATATCCCTGTTCTATCCATGGACCTATCCATGTTCTCCAGGGATGCTGCCTACCCGCTGAATTACTTCAGCATGTTGTGCCTTTTCCCTGTTCCCTGGATTGGAGGACGTTAGTTACAGGTATTTTGGAGTGACTAGATCGACTGGGCTTGTTTTACCTGGAGCCAAGGTGGCTGAGGGGTGATATATAAAATTTTGAGAGGCATAGGTAGTGTAGATAGTCCAAAATCTTTTTCCACGGGAGGAGTACAAAAACATAAGGGGATATGTTTAAGGTGAGGGAAAGCATTTTAAATGGAATCTGATGGATAAAGGGTTTTACACAGAGAGTGATTACTATCTGGAAAGTGCTGCTGGGAAGGGTGGTGGAATCAGATACAACTACTGTGTTTACGAGGTATTTGGACGGACACTTAAATACGCAAAGCCTAGGATATTCAGATCAATACAGGCAAATGGGACTAGTGTGGGTGGGCAGTTGTGCCAGCATGGATATGGTGGGCCAAAGGGCCCATGTCTGTGCTGTACAACTCCATGACTCTATAACAGTGATATTCCATCTATGAAACATGCAACAGTCATTTCCATTGATCCCCTTTTCCAAGGCAGTTGGTGGAGACTGCAAAAGGAGTGAGTTTGATTACAAAATGGTGACGTGGCGTGTGGAGGTGTGTGGAGTGAAGAGAAAATGTCTCTGTGAAGATAATCGAAGGGGTGGTGTTGGGAATATAATCAGAAGCTGAGGGGCTGTGATGATTAAGAGATGGGTGAAGTCAGAGGTCATCTGAGAAGTTGATGTAAGGGGCATAAGGATAGTGACAGCCTTGGTGGCAAGAACAGGCACCAAATAGGACAAAGATCCTACCTGGAAGAAAATGTGAGCTTCAGATCACCCAGCAATAGTCCAGGGAATGCTGCAGTGGGTTTTATCATTAAGTTAAGGACAGTGCATTTGGAGGTCACCTCTGTGCAGTAACATTTCATGCAAGAGGCAAGTTTTATTATCCCAGTGCTACAAGAGAGGATGAGTTCCCTTTGTGGAGATGACTGAGGAGGGATCGCACAGGGTGAAGATTTGATGTGGCTGAGGTTGGTCAGACATTTAATTAGTAAGATGGTTAATCAGATAAAATAAGCATCGGTTGACTGTCAAAAATGGTGCACAGAGTTGACTTCACATGCCTGCCCTTGGAATTATTAAGACAGTTATAAACACCGAGAATTGTTTTTTCTTTCTTTAGGTTTGCATAGTGGTGCAGCTAGTAGAGCTACTCTGTCTGAGTTCCAGATATCTGGGTTCAAACTTGCTCAAACTGGTGCCGTCTGTGTGGAGTTTTCATGTTGTCCTTGTAACCATGTGAGTTTCCTCCAGGAGCTCCGGTTCCCTCCCACATCTCAAAGGAGTACAGACGACAAACTGTTGGAGGAACTCATCGGGTCAGGCAGCCTCTGTGGAGGGGAATAGATTGACAATGTTTCATTTCCCTTCATAGATGCTACCTGATCTCCTGAGTTCCTCCAGCAGTTTGTTTCTTGCTCAAGATTCCAGCATCTCCAATCTTGCCAAAGTTGAGCGTAGGTTAATTGGCCCCTGTAGGTTCTCGCTAGAATCTGGGTGTCATTTACCCTATCCATTCCTCTCATGATCATGTACACCTCTATAAGATAACCACTCATCCTCCTGCGCTCCAAGGAATAAAGTCCTAACCTGCTCAAATTCTCCCAATAGCTCATGCTCTCGAGTCCTGGCAACATCCTTCTAAATGCCCTGTGCAACTCTCCCAGCTTAACTACATATTTTCTATAACAGGATGACCAAAAACTGAACCAAATACTGTAAACAGGGCCTCACCATGCCCTGTACAACTGTAACATAACCATGATTCTATGCATTTATGGCTGTATTTCTACTGCCTGACTTGCTGCCTCCTTCCAGCATTTTCTAATTTAATGTTTGCTTTGCAGCAGATTCATTTATTGTCATGTAAAACAGGGTTCTATGAAATTCTTTGTTCACAGAGTATACATTAGACGTACAGTAATGATAAATCCAAGTATAAATACAATGATGAGTTGAAAAAACCCCAGAATGGTGCAATCATAGTAAAAGTAAAATTAAAGTAAAATAACAGAATGCCCGAATGAGGTAGTTAAGGGTGGCAGCACCTCCGGGAGAGGTTCAGGTGTGAAAGAGGTTCAGGAGTCTGATAATAGTGGGGAAGAAGCTGTTCTTAGGTCTGATTGTCCAAGCATTGATACTCCTGTGCCTTCTCCCAGAAGTTAGAAGAAAGAAAACGGAATGGTCAGGGTGACAGGCATCCTTCACGATACTTGCAGCCTTGCTGATGCAACACATCGAGAAGATAGGCTGGATAGAAGAAAGTGATGAGCCTGTGATGAACAGGGCTGTGTTCACCACTTTTTAATGTGGCTCAGTGGCACCGTGGTCGAGTTGCTGCCTTAGTGCCTGAGACCCGCATTCAATTCTGACTATGAATGCTGTCTGTACAGAGTTTGTCCATTCACCCTGTGACCATATAGGTTTTCTCTGGGTGCTCCGGTTTCTTCCCACCTTCCAAAGGCAGGTTTATAAATCAATTGGCTTCTGTAAATTGTCCCTAGTGTGTAGGATAGAACTAGTGTACAGGAGACTCGGTGGGCCAAAGGGCCTGTTTCCACGCTGTATAGCTAAACTAAACTAAACACTCTCTGCAGGTTTGGGCGTTCAAAAGCAGAGCAGTTGCCATACTGGGCTGAGATGCATTCCATCAGAATACTTTCTGTATGCCTTTTTGGAAGTTTGGGAGAATGCTCATGGATGTGGCGAATCTTCTTAGATGCCTAAAAAAGTAAAAACACTGATGCACCCTCTTGATCGCCACATCAGTGTGAAGGGACCAGGTTAATTCAAGTGATATGGATGCTAAAGAACTTACAGCTGTCAACCATCTCTACAGTGTCTCCATTGATGGGGACAGGGTTGAGCTCACCCCCTAGTTTCCTTAGGTCTACAATCAACTCTTTCATCTTGCTGAAGTTAAGGACTAGGCTGTTGTCCCAACATCATGATATAAGGTTTCACTTTCATATCTATCATAGTTCATAAGTGATTGGAGCAGAATTTGGCCATTTGGCCGATCAAGTCTACTCCGCTATTCAATCAAGGCTGATCTATCTTTCGCTCTTAACCCCATTCTCCTACCTTCTTCCCATAACCCGATACCCATACTAATAAAGAATCTATCTATCTCTGCCTTAAAAATATCCATCAATGGCCTCCACATCCTTCTGTGGCAATGAATTCCACAGTTTCACCCTCTGACTAAAGAAATTCTTGCTCATCTGCTTCCTAAAGTAACGTCCTTTTATTTGGGGGCTATGACCTCTGGTCCTAGACTATCCCACTAGTGGAAACATTCTCTCCACATCCGCTCTATCCAGGCCTTTCACTATTCGGTAAGTTTCAATGAGGGTACCCTTCATCCTTTTAAACTCCAGCGAGTAGAGAGAGACCCAGTGCCGTCAAACACTCATCATATGTTAACCCGGTAACTTTCCTGTACTTTGTCTCATTATTGTTGATGATCCAACTGGCAACAGTGATATTGTCAGTGAATTTAAAAAATCTAATTGGCTTTATACTTGGTCATAAAGTCAAAGAATGTATGTAGAGCCTGGGACTGAGCACACAACCTTGAGGGGCACCAGTGTTGAGGATCAGCATGGAGGAAATATTTTGATCAATACTGAGGTCTGCCAGTCAAGAAGTCTAAAAGCCAGTTGCAGATGGAGGCACTTAAGCCAAGGTGCATAAATTTAGGGATGTGCTTATTTGGTATTATGATGTTGAAGGCTAAGCTGAAGTCAATTAATAACATCCTGGCATAAGTGTTCTTGCTGTCAAGGTGATCCAGAGCTGAATGTAGTGCAAGAAAAATGGTGACCTCCATAATCTTATTTTTCCTGCAAACAAATTGCATGGACTCTAGAGTATCCAAAGATTGGCACAAGAGAAATATCTTGGTTTTGTATAGTTTTTATGCAAGATGGTGTATGTATGCATGCCCTTATTTGTGCATTGACACATTAAGATGTGATGTTTAATGATTGCAAACTGCAGTACATGCAGAATTTCTTTCACAAGATTAAAGGATGCCATAATAAAAAACATTGATGAACCATTTGACCTTTCTTTTGACATGTTCTTTGCTCCATTCTACTTCTGTGGTAACATTTCTAAATTAAAAGCTAATTACCTTCGTCATTAAAGCAATAGACTTGACACATGGTAGGTGGTAGCCGGAAACTAACGTTTGTAGAACAGGCAATTGCTATTTGAATTGACCCTATCCAAAAACACTTTTGAAATACAGGTATGATTCTAATAACTCTCAACAGCAGAAGTTGCCAATTATAAATTCTAAGGAAGAGTAAGAGATAATATAGAAAGTGAACTGTTTATGCAGAATATATTACGTGTATGCATAGACCACACTTTGTTTTATTCATTCATCACTTTCTTCACAACTTTTAATTAAATCTGCCTGTAGCTGGCGTTTTTCTCTTGCTTCCTTTTGTTTATTGAATAGCTCAAGAGGAAACAAATTACTCCGGAATCTGAACAAATTGGCATTAGTTTTGGTAAATCAGACAATGACATGACAATTATCTCATCAGGACACAAAGTTCTTTGAAGGTAAAAGGACACAAATATAAGATGGCCAGGAAAAAGAAACAGGACACTATGCTTGTTAGATTCTATGTGTCTGCAAACACACTGTGTTAAAGGTTTAGGTTCAGTTTTATTATGACACGTGTGCCGAGGTGCAACGAAACGCCTTGTTTTGCATGGTATCCAATCAGATCAGATAATACTGAACACAAATACAATCAGGTCAAACTCAAACTCAAATAGGGGCGGCACAGCGGTAGAGTTTGATCCTGACTATGGATGATGTCTGTATGGAGTTTGTACATTTTCCCCATGGGTTTTCTCCGGGAGCCCCGGATTCCTCCCACACTCCAAAGGCATACAGGTTTGTAGGCAAATTGGCTTGGTAAAATTGTAAATTGTCCTTAGAGTGTGTATTATGGTGTTACTGTGCGGGGATTGCTGGTCGGCGCGGACTCGGTGGGATTAAGGGCTTGTTTCTGTGCTGTATCGCTGAACTAAACTAGAATCTAAATACAATAGATAGATCAAAGTGAAACATATAGAACACAGAATATAGTTTTCAGAATTGTACCATAGACAAGAGACCAATGTCCAAAATGTTGTAGAGTGAATCTGACAGGAACCTGGCATATGAAAGGACCGTTCAGAAGTCTGATAACAGAGAGTAAGAAGCTGTTCCTGAGTCTGATGATGCGCGCTTTCAAGCTCCTGTATCATCTAACAGATGGGAGCAGGGAGAAGGAGGAATGACTGGGGTGAGATATCTTTAATTATTTTGGCTGCTTTTCCGAGGCAGCATGTATTACCATATTGCACCATTTACTATCTCAGGATGTCCAATAGCATCTTACAACCATTTCACTGTCTTTTAAAAAAAAAGCTGTCAGTGTTATATGGAAAAATAAGGCAGATACATTCTAGATAATAAATTTCAGCAAAGAGATATTTAGTTTTAGAGATACAGAGTGGAAACGGCCCCTTCAGCCCACCGAGTCTGCGCTGACTATCAATCCCCACACAATACCTACACACTAGGGATAATTTAGAAACTTTACTGCAGCCACTTAACCTGCAATCCTGTACGTCTTTGGAATGTGGGTGGAAACCAGAGCACTCGGGGAAAACCCACGCAGTCACGTGGAGAACGTGCAAACTCCGACCTGACAGCACACATAGTCAGGATCGAACCCGGGTCTCTGGCGCTGTCAGCAGCAACTCTACCACTGTGCCATCCTTAAGTTATAGATAATGACCAGATATTCTAGTTCAGATAAACTTCTTCAGATAGGGTCCCGACTGGAAATGTCACCTATCCATGTTTTCCAGGGATGTTGCCTGACGCACCGAGTTACTCCAGCATTTAATTTCAGTTCAGTTTATTGCCACGTGTTCCATGGTACAGTGAAAAGCATTTGTTGCGTGCTAACCAGTCAGCAGAAAGACAACACATGATTACAATCGAGCCATTTATAGTGTATAGATACATGATAGGGGAATAACGGATAGTGCAAGGTAAACCCAGCAAAGTCCGATCAAGGATAGCCCGAGGGTCGCCAATGAGGTAGACAGCAGTTCAGCACTGCTCTCTGGTTGTGGTAGGATGATTCAATTGCCTGATAACGGTTGGGAAGAAACTGTCCTAGAATATGGAGGTCTGAATCTGAATCGAGCATCTTTGTTTTTCCTTGGTGAACCAGCATCTGCAGTTCCTTGTTTCTGCATTCTAGTCTATTTTAGTGACAGTCAATGGAAATAAATCTTCACCAGCCACTATTGCAGTCCAAGGAGCGATGGATATGCATAAGCATTTCCCATATGCTCAAAGACATAAAAGCACGAGTTCAAATTTTAGATTTTTTTTTCTTACTGCAACTGCCCTTGGGACTATTATGTGAATGAATTCACAGAGCAGAGAATCAGATTTTAATTCAATACCCTGGCCAGATCTATGAGGTTGTATTATTGATTGGCAGTGAGCTGTGTTAGTACACTCACGACAAAAAGTTCCCTTATCTCCATGCCGGGCACATGCTTTTAACGGCTACAAGGAATAAACACATTTTTTTACAGTTTCCAAGAAATAGTCAAATAGTAATGAGATTTTTGTTCTTTTCTCTCTCTTGCTGCTAAAAGGTGTGTACAATGAATGGGTGACTAGGTTTATTTAAACAGTAAGGTCTGACTGATCTGAAGAGTTATTCTTTCATACAGGGCTTGATTTGCTGCAGAGTGCACTTAATCTTGTGTCATATACTATTTCTGTCTGCGAAAAAATTATCATCAAAGAGAAAGAAAAATACTTCCATTTGCCAAGACACTTTTGATGCTCATGTGATGTCCAAAGTACTTCAGATCTACTGAAGATTTCATGAAGTGCATTTGCTATGAATATGAGGCAACTACTAGATACTTAGCAAGGTGTCACAAAGATAATCTGCTGAAAGACTACTTTGTTTTCTTGAAGAATGGTTATTAATCATTAATTCAGAACAACTCTCCTTCACTTCCAATTTTGCCGTGGAATTGTCAATGATCACATGAGAGGGCAGGTGGGATCTCAGTTGAAAGTTAATTCAGGAACATCAACACATTTTACTTTGTCCCTCTTAAGACACCTTAAGTTGTTTCACGAGACCCTCATTGACCACGCTTTACACATGTTTATACAGCCCAGGACTGATTAATTGGCAATGCAATCTAAAAAATAATGAGGAATTGTTAAAAATACAGACATTGTGGAAGAGATAGATCAATAAAAGTCAGTGAGCAAAGGGATAAAGGTGATTGGGATTTGCAGGGAGCTGGGACATGGGTTATCGGTAAAGAGTTTTTGGTAAACTTACGTAGAGAGGAACATCAGAGGGCACTGGAGTACTCAGGTCTGCAGATGACTTTGCCATACATGAGGGTTACAGCAGCAGAGGAGCTGAACCAGAATGGAATTAAGATTACAAACAATTTGATTCAACTTCAGACAGGAAGATGGGTGGATCTGGTGACTCAAAATGGTGCATATAACAAAGACGAGAGGTGTAGGAAGGAACTACAGATGCTGGTTTAAATCGGATAGACACAAAATTCTGGAGTAACTCAGCAGGACCCGAAGCATCTCTGGAGAGAAGGAATGGCTGACGTCACCCATTGCTTCTCTTCGGAGATGCTGCCTGTCCTGGTGAGCTACTCCAGCATTTTGTGACTAACAAAGATAAGAGACACTGGTTTAAATCTTCACAATATTTAGCATGATAAAGTTTAGAAGAACAAGGGAGAAGGTAGATAGAAGACATATAGTATGTGTACTGCACAGACCTCCACAGATTACCCCAGGGTACCCTATTGATAGGGTAGATAGTCAGAAGGTTTTCCCTATGTTGGAAATGTCAAAAACTAGAGGGGTTAGCTTTAGTTGAGAAGGGCAAAGATTCAAAGGGATGTCCAGGGCAAGCTTTTTACACAGAGAGTGGGGAGTAGATATATTTATCTTTGCAGTAAATAAACTGGTGAAGATTCAGTGGAAGCAACGGAGCGGCACGGTGGCGCAGCGGTAGAGTTACTGCCTTACAACTCTTGCAGCGCCAGAGAAGTGGGTTCAATCCCGACTACCGGTGCTGTTGGTACGGAGTTTGTACGTTCTCCCCGTGACCGCATGGGTTTTCTCCAAGATCTTTGGCTTCCTCCCACACCCTAAAGATATACAGGTTTGTAGGTTAATTGGCTTGGGTTTGTATACTCGGTATAAGTGTAAATAATCCCTAGGGTGTGTAGGATAATGTTAATGCGCGGGGATTGCTGGTCGGCGCAGACTTGGTGGGCAAAAGGGCCTGTTTCTGTGCTGTATCTCTAAACTAAACTAAACCTACCAAAACATATATGACATGAATCTTATTGATGAGTTTTCCCTCAATGAAATGGCAGAGTATCTCTGCACAAAAATCTTCAGCCATTTGCCCACTAATTTTAACTTTGCCAATATTGAATAGGTGATAGTAAATTGTTGCTGCACCATTTGTCACATAATCCTTGCACAATGTCAAAAGCTACTTGGCCAAGATGGTATTGGCATTTCATGAGCTATGCAAACAAGTGTGACTCATCCTACAAATATGAACATGAACATTAGTGGAATGCTGATGAAATTTGTGGCCAACGTTCCTCAGTGTAAAATAAAGCTTATAATAACATATTATTTTATTGGAATATAATTATAATTACTATTTTATTACAATTATAATAAAATGAATAGAGATTAACAAAGAAGAAAGCGTGACGAAAAATTGAGCAGGCATAATTTCACAGCCAAGAAAGTTTATGCAAACATTTTAAATAGTTAAAATTATTGAAAATTTATTTCAGAGAAAGTGTTGCTGTTGGAAAAATGGACTGCTGCCCCAAGCCCTAACTGAGCAGAATTTGAAAACTAAAAACTGGCAATACTATAAAACTAAAATAAAATCTTTAAATGCTAGAAAGAGTCCAGGAATTCTGATGAAAGGTCATCAACCTGGAACATTAATTTTGTTTCTCTCTCCATGGATACTGGCTAATTTGCTGTGTGTTTCCAGTCTTTGCCGCATATAATCTGGAACCAAGCAGCATGAGGTTGATCCTGAGGATGATTGGATTAATGTATGTGGACTGTTTGAAGGCTCTGGGCCTGTACTCGCTGGAGTTTAGAAGGATGAGCGGGAAATCTCATTGAAACTTACCGAATGTTGAAAGCCCTGGATGGAGTGCATGTGGAGAGGATGTTTCTACTAGAGGGAAAATCTAGGACCAGAGGGCACATCTGCAGGATAAAAGGACGTTCCTTCTGATTAGAGATGAGAAATAATTTCTTTAGCCAGAGGCTGGAGAATCTGTGGAATTAATTGCCACAAATGGTGGTGGAGGCCAAGTCATTGGGTATTTTTAAAGTGGAGATGGATAAGTTCTTGATTACTAAGGGCATCAAAGGTTACGGGGAGAAGGCAAGAGAATGGGATTGAGAGGGAAAGATAGATCAGCCACGATTGAATGGCAGAGTAGACTCGATAGGCCAAATGCCTTAATTCGGCTCCTATGTCTTATGGTCTTATGGGCAATATCTGACCAATGGCTAGTAAAATATGATGTAAATTTGAGGGTGGAACCAATCCAGTGAGTTCCAGGCAAGAAAATTAATAGCTCGGCACAGACAGATGTGATGGGTGAACTGACACGTGCCTAGAAATTGAATGTTACCCTTTTTGGTGCATGAAGACATCATCTTACAGAGATTGCAAAATTGACTGTAAGCAAGTGTGCAATCCTGTGAACCGGGTTTCCACCCAAAGAGAGGAGTTAAATCAAGTTCCAACAAGGAAAACTCATTTTAACATGCTGTCACCGCTTTGCTGCGAAACAATCAGAGAAGGTGTCACCGATTAAGGACACATTCTCCAGGCAGTCAGAGCACACACAGTGTCTGCCTTCGGGAAAAGAAGAATTGGAATCACAAGGTTCTCTGGGGGCTACATTTGAGGGTTAGCACAATGGAAAAATGCAAGTGAGATATCATCATTATAGCAAAGGAGACTACATATATGGCTATAATCCCACACACCCATTATTGGTTGCAAGCACTCACAGACCAAGCCCATAATTGAATAATAAAATTATTAGTTGTTTACTGAAATTTCTCAAGGCAGAAACTGCCATAAATAAAAGGAAAGATACTGATGAAGAAAGTCCTGATGAGAAGGGATGTCCTGAAATCCATTCTCCTATCCTGTCAGCTAACCCTCTGAGAAGACCTGAAGTGTCCTTTCTGGTCTGGATAATTGGGATTTAGAGAAACAGGATCCATCTGCATTTGGAAAGGCAAGGACTGTTTCTGGATAGTAAGCATGGCTTTGAGTATGCGAATAATGCCCCACGGGTTTAAAGTAATGTTTTGGGAAAATGATCAAGACAGCTGATAAGGACTGGGCAATGTCTGTATCGGCTTCAGCAGGCCTTTAATAAGGTCCTGCAATGGTGGACTGTCCCAGTGGTGAAATCACATGGGATCCATGTGAGCTACCAAGTTGGATGCAAAATTGGCTTGGTGGAACATAGAAATAAAATAAGTGCAGGAGTAGGCCATTTGGCCCTTCGAGCCAGCACCGCCATTCAATATGATCATGGCTGATCATCCAAAATCAGTACCCCGTAACTGTTTTTTCCCCATATCCCTTGATTCTGTTAGCCCTAAGAGCTAAATCTAACTCTCTCTTGAAAACATCCAGTGAATCGGCCTCCACTGCCTTCTGTGGCAGCAAATTCCACATTCACAATTCTCTGGGTGGAAAAGTTTTTCCTCATCTCAATCCTAAATGGCTTACCCCTTATTCTTAGTCAGAGAGTAATAGTGCAGAGGTTGTTTTTTTCAGATTGGAGGCCTATGACCAGTGGTATGCTGCAAATATTGTTGTTAGGCCCAGTGTTGCTTTATATATTTGGATTTGGATTATAGATTTGGAGATCACAAGTAGCATGATAAGTAGGTTTGTGGATGACACCAAAATTGCCCTTTCACATGTGTCGCCCTTAGACTCACACTTATTTATCTTCTCCCTGTCGCCCTCCACCTGCATTCCTTTCTCTGGCTTCACACTTTACAATTCTTCAAACCTTTTGTCTCACACCTTCGGTTTTAATATCTGGCCTTTATTCCATCCAACTGCCTCTCAAAAAATGTCCTCGCAATACTCTAAATGCAGCCTAACCAAAGTCATATCAAGCTGCATCATGATTTCCTTACTCACATACTCAATGCCTCAACCAAGGAAGGGGCGGGAGAGTGGCACAGCAGTAGAGTTGCTGGCTTACAGTGCCAGAGGCCCGGGTTCAATCCTGACTACGGAGTTTGCAAACTCTCCCCATGAGAGAAAACGGGGAATTACAGACCAGTTAGTCTAACATCGGTAGTGGGGAAACTGCTAGAGTCAGTTATTAAAGATGGGATAGCAGCACATTTGGAAAGTGGTGAAATCATTGGACAAAGTCAGCATGGATTTCCGAAAGGTAAATCGTGTCTGACGAATCTTATAGAATTTTTCGAGGATGTCACTAGTAGAGTGGATAGGGGAGAACCAGTGGATGTGTGTATCTGGACTTTCAGAAGGCTTTCGACAAGGTACCACATAAGAGATTAGGATACAAACTTAAATCACACGGTATTGGGGGTTCAGTATTGATGTGGATAGAGAACTGGCTGGCAAACAGGAAGCAAAGAGTAGGAGTAAACGGGTCCATTTCACAATGGCAGGCAGTGACTAGTGGGGTACCGCAAGGCTCAGTGCTGGGACCCCAGCTATTTACAATTTATATTAATGATCTGGACGAGGGAATTGAAAGCAACATCTCCAAGTTTGCGGATGACACTAAGCTGGGGGGCAGTGTTAGCTGTGAGGAGGATGCTAGGAGACTGCAAGGTGACTTGGATAGGCTGGGTGAGTGGGCAAATGTTTGGCAGATGCAGTATAATGTGGATAAATGTGAGGTTATCCACTTTGGTGGCAAAATCGGGAAGGCAGACTATTATCTAAATGGTGGCCGATTAGGAAATGGGGAGATGCAGCGAGACCTGGGTGTCATGGTACACCAGTCATTGAAAGTAGGCATGCAGGTGCAGCAGGCAGTGAAGAAAGTGAATGGTATGTTGGCCTTCATAGCAAGAGGATTTGAGTATAGGAGCAGGGAGGTTCTACTGCAGTTGTACAGGGTCTTGGTGAGACCACACCTGGAGTATTGCATACAGTTTTGGTCTCCAAATCTGAGGAAGGACATTATAGCCATAGAGGGAGTGCAGAGAAGGTTCACCAGAGTGATTTCTGGGATGTCAGGACTTTCATATGAAGAAAGACTGGATAGAATCAGCTTGTACTCGCTAGAATTTAGAAGATTGAGAGGGGATCTTATAGAAACGTACAAAATTCTTATGGGATTGGACAGGCTAGATGCAGGAAGATTGTTCCCGATGTTGGGGAAGTCCAGGACAAGGGGTCACAGCTTAAGGATAAGGGGGAAATCCTTTAAGACCGAGATGAGGAAAAACTTTTTCACACAGAGAGTGGTGAATGTCTGGAACTCTCTGCCACAGAGGGTAGTTGAGGCCAGTTCATTGGCTATATTTAAGAGGGAGTTAGATGTGGCCCTTGTGGCTAAAGGGATCAGGGGGTATGGAGAGAAGGCAGGTACGGGATACTGAGTTGGATGATCAGCCATGATCATATTGAATGGCGGTGCAGGCTCGAAGGGCCGAATGGCCTACTCCTGCACCTATTTTCTATGTATCTATGTATCTATGTATGACCGTGTGGGTTTCCTCTGGGTGTTCCGGTTTCCTCCCACACTCCAAAGACGTAGAGGTTTGTAGGTTAATTGGCTTCGGTAAAAATTGTTAATTGTCCCTAGTGTGTAAAGTAGTGCAAGTTAATGTACGGGATGATCGCCGGTCGATACGGACTCGGTGGACAGAAGGGCCTGTTTCCACGCTGTATCTCTAAACAAAGCATTCTTTACCTCTCTAGATACTTGTGTTGTAGGAAGCCAAGGAAGACAAAACCAAGGAAGTTGAACAATGGGGTTGTTTTGATATTTTCAACACTGGATGCATCTGGTAATTACTTGATCTTCCATATTAGAATGCAAGATGTATGAATTGGAAGGTCAGCAGCTGCATACTGTTATTGATGGGTGTATATTATTTATCAGCAGCTATACACACACATGATGTTCTCATGAGTATCTTTATCATCCAATATTAATCTCACTGCAATTGAGGTATTTTGTATGCCAACACTCGTGTGCAATGTCCTGGGTATGTTTTACCATGTTAAAAGAAATGTGAGTTATTATTATTAAATTGAGAGTTGCAGTGTAAAGGAGAAATACCTCCAGGAGTCTGATCTAGATGGAGATCCCATGTTTTATATTCAACACCTCACAAAGTCCTGTGAATAGAAGATGAGCCTTGGGATGTGAGGGCTGAAATGGAAACAAAAGGCACTGATGCAAAACTAAGGATTTCAGTATTGTGAGAAAAACTTTGTCCCAACCTCTCATTACACCCCGATTATGCTCATAAAACAAAAACAGCTGACACGTGATGAGGTGAGAGTGAAACTTCTAAATTAAAAGAGGACTCATTTCAATGGGATGGGAAGGTATTTAGCCTGGGTAAAATAGAACTGAAGATAGTCAGCTGAAAAAACTGTAACAGAAAAATGGATGATCTTCAAGGATTTGTTTGGCATACAGTCTAGATATATGCTTACAGCAGGGAATGGCAAGAGAACCAAAACAGAATCAAAATAGAGTGTAGAATGCATACCCGGGGTAATGGTCAACCAATAAGCACCCTGACACAATTTAAGTTGAGAGTAAAGTGAAGAGACAAATTGACCCATGAGGAGAAAGTATGAGAAGAGAATGGGAGTTCATTTGGAATAAAAAGTAGAATTATTCCACCGGCTTGTGAATAACATGCAAGTAGTGGGTTGTATTGAAGATAAAATGTTGACGTGTGCTTCAAGGCACAGGCCCAAACTCGGACTCTTAACATCAGGTTTGTTTCATAGAATCATAGTCATAGGTTTGTGCAGCGCTGATATGGACCCTAAGCCCGCAACATCCATTAGACCGATGAAGTCTACATGTCATCTTCAGATAATTATGATGGACACCAAGACCAATGCAGCTAAGAGTCTTGCCATTGTTTCCAAGTTCTAGTATTACTTTATGCCCTGCTTATTTCAGTGTCATGTATCAAAAGATGTTTGTGTTTAATAAAACCCACCCTTAAAGCCCCTTTAAAACCCTTCCTTAAATGTACGATCTCTTAATTTTTGTAGCCTTACCATAGGGGGAAAATACTGATAATCTACCTTATTTATGCTTCATAACTTTGAGTAAATCTATCAATTTATCCCTCAACCTCATTCACCCCGGAAAAACAAGGCAAAACAATAGAATTGCGAGCGATAACTAAAGTCCTCCAACCCAGTTAACAGTGTTTTCTACGGATATCTTAACAAAACATCAGTGGAGATGAAGATAATAGTGGTGATGGACTGGGATGAGAAATTATATGCAGAAAAAGATGGATATGTGGATAGTGGATAAGTCACCCTATTCTGATCAGCATGTATCTCGAGTTGTCATAGGCTTTCAATCAAGCCCAGATGCAGAGGCAATGCTTAAGAGACACTTCTGGTCATGAAAGAGAGCATGAACATAACTAGTTACCATTCCACTTGGGTAGCTTACATCCTAATGGTAGGCACATTGAATTCTTAATTTTGGCTACATCACCCTCCCCTACTTCCTTCTTCCCTCATATAATCCTCCTTCCCCATCTTCCTCCTCACCCCCCTCTCTCCTGTGGCCCATCTGGACTTACAACTATTTCTCCCGTCCCCCTCTCCTACCAATCAATTCCTTCCTCCAGCTTCATAATTCTGTATTTTCATCTCTGACCTTGGTGCAAGCATCTTCCTATCATATAACCCACATCAACTACCCCTCCTCTCATCTAGCTTTCTTTCCCTCTTCCTACAATGCCTGACCTGAAACATTGCCCATCCATGTTCTCCTGAGATGCTTCCTGACCCGCTGAGCTACTCCAGCACTCTGTATGGAGACAGAGAGTCATACAGCGTGGAAATAGGTCCCTCGGTTCAACTTGCCCACGATGACCAACAGGCCCCATCTACATTAATCCCACCTGCTTACGTTTTGCCCATATCTCACCAAACCTATCCTACCCATGTATGTCCAAATTATTTCTAAACATTACCTGCCTCAATGACCTCCTCTGGCAACTTGTCCCACATACCTACCACCCTTTGTGTACAAAAGTTGCCCCTCAGGTTCCTATTAAATCTTTCCCCTCTCATTTCTGGTTGCTGTCCTACTCTGGGTAGAAGACTCTGTGCATTCACCCTATCTATTCTTCTTATGATTTTATACACATAGAAACATAGAAACATAGAAAATAGGTGCAGGAGTAGGCTATTCAGGCCTTCGAGCCAGCACCGCCATTCAATAGGATCAGTACCCTGTTCCTGCTTTCTCCCCATATACCTTGGTACCTTTAGCCCTAAGAACTAAATCTGACTCTCTCTTAAAAACATCCAGTGAATTGGCCTCCACTGCCTTCTGTGGCAGAGATTTCCACAGATTCACAACTCTCTGGGTGAAGAGGTTTTTCCTCATCTCATTCCTAAAAAGTAAAGTAAAGTAAAGTATCCTTTATTGTCATTCAGACCCTCCGGTCTGAACGAAATTTCGTGCCTTGCAGTCATACATATAATAAAATAACAAAAACACACAATAAACACAAATTTAACATCCACCACAGTGAGTTCACCAGGCACCTCCTCGCTGTGATGGAAGTCAAAAGTCTTAAAGTCTTTGTCTCTTCCCTCCTTGTTCTCCCTCTGCACTGAGGTGATCCAGGCTTCCGATGTTGTGACCCCGCCGGGTGATGGTAAGTCAGACTACGCGGCCCGGGGTGGTAAATGGCCTACCCCTTATTCTAAAACTATGACCCGTGGTTCTCGGCTCCTCCCAACATCAGGAACATTTTTCCTGCATCTAGCCTGTCCAATCCTTTAATAATTTAATATGTTTCTATAAGATATCCTCTCATCCTTCTAAATTCCAGTCAACACTGTATAAGCCCAGTTGATCCATTCTTTCATCATATGTCATAAACCTCTACAAGATTACACCTGATCCTCCTGTTCCATGGACAAGGCTGCACAAATTCTTTCTATAGCTCAACAGGCAACACGGTGGTGCAGCGGTAGAGCTACTGCCTTACAGCACCAGAGACCCGGGTTCGATATAGACTTTGGGTGCTGTCTGTACGGAATTTGTACATTCTCTCCATGACTTGCGTGGGTTTTCTCTGAGATCTTTGGTTTCCTCCCACATTCCAAAAACGTACACGTTTGTAGATTAATTGGTTTGGTATATATGTAAATTGTCCCTAGTGTGTGTAGGATAGTGTTAGTGTGTGAGGATCACTGGTCAGTGCGGACCCGGTGGGCCGAAGGGCCTGTTTCCGTGCTTTATCTCTAACCGAAACTAAGCTAAACTCACCCCCTCGTGTCCCGTCAACATCCTCGTATCTTCCTTTGTAAGCCATCATTTGTAGTTCCTTGTTTCTACATTAGTCATAGACCAAAGATAGACACAAAAAGCTGGAGTAATTCAGTGGGACAGGCAGCATCTCTGGAGAGATGGAATGGGTGACGTTTCGGGTCGAGACCCTTCTTTGTCATAGACCAGTTGTGGATAAGGTTTAAACAATCCCTAATCATTTTTTTTTTTTTATTTGTATTTTATTAGAAGTACATTACATTACAACCACATACATTAGTACTTGTCATTTATATCTTCTTACAATTAATGTACTCCATTTATTTTTTACACTAGAAAAGGAAAAGATTGAAAGAAAGAAGAAAGTGAAGGAAAAAGTGAAAGTGTAGGAAATGTGACAACAAAAAAGGACGAAGACCCTATAAGAGCAAAATTAAAAACAAAAGAAAAAGAGTTAAGAAATAGACCCTAGGAAAGAAAGAAAGAGAGAAAGAGGAAAAAGAGAGAAACAAATATTTTTATGAGCATTACGTAAATGGGACATACCAACTCTTCAACTATCATCCCCCCTTACCTGACCTCAAATTTATTTTTTTAAAGTACTTTTGCACCTACAATCCCTAATCATGGGGGGAAAAAATGGTCTCTTGCGAGATTACTTAATTAAGGACACATTTATAAATGACAGCAAGGTCAGTCTAACAAAGGTTTTTCAACCTGAAATGTTACCTTTGATTTCCTCTCCGCAGATGATGCCTGACCTACTGAATGTTTTGCACCATTTTCTGTTCTTATCGTTGGGTTGCAGCAAGTACAGTTTAAAAAAATGTCTGTTAAAGTTAATGTGAATGGTGTGAATGTTTCATTTTGTAATATCCTGTCTTATGAATCCCTCCAGAAAACATAAAAGGGCAATTAACAAAATATATATATATAATGAAATAGCTTGTATATTAGAAAACAGAGTAAAGCATCATAGGCTTTACTCTGTATTATATATATATATATATATATATAAAAAAATAAATTACATCAGTCTTAAAATATAGCATTAAAATAATGCATTAAATCACATCAACACACAAATATATTAACATATATATATATATTTTTATATGCATGTGTGTTGATGTGATTTAATGCATTATTTTAATGCTATATTTTAAGACAGATGTAATTTAATCATGTGTGTGTGTGTGTGTGTGTGTGTGTGTGTGTGTGTGTGTGTGTGTGTGTGTGTGTGTGTGTGTGTGTGTGTGTGTGTGTGTGTGTGTGTGTGTGTGTGTGTGTGTGTGTGTGTGTGTGTGTGTGTGTGTGTGTGTGTGTGTGTGTGTGTGTGTGTGTGTGTGTGTGTGTGTGTGTGTGTGTGTGTGTGTGTATATTCTATATATAGAATACAGAGTAAAGCCTATGATGCTTTACTCTGTTTTCTAATATACAAGCTATTTCATTATATATATATTTTGTTAATTGCTCTTTTATGTTTTCTGGAGGGATTCATAAATATATATATATGCATGTGTGTTGATGTGATCTAATGCATTATTTTAATGCTATATTTTAAGACTGATGTAATTTAATTATGCAGAAGAAATACAGAGAGAAAACACAGATTTAATACCAATGATCCATCATGCCTGTGTGAGAAAAGGCACCCAAGGTTTCATGTAGATAGTAGATCATGTTGTGAGAATATTTAACATGTCATTTGGGATTTGGGGTTTCACAAACACACATATTGAGGACAAAAACAGGAATTTATGCTGAGGCTTTAAAGCTGTGTTGAGCCCATGAGTACTATCGTGTCTATTTCTAGTCACCATGGTTCAGTGAAGATGTGAAGGTCTTTCAGTGGGTGCAGAGGTTAGTGACAAGAGTGATTTCAGTTACAAGGTTCAGTTGGAGAAGCTAGGTTTGTTCTCCTTACTGAAAAGAATATTGAGGGGAGACTTGACCCAAGATGCACACAATTCTGACCGGTTTGGATAAGTTTGAAAATGAAAAGACGAAAAAGACGAAAAATGAGAACAAAAAAGGAAAAGTTATTTTCATTAGTTGATGGTCCCAACATGAGAGAAAATAGATGAAAATTGAGCAAGACATATAATGGTTACGGGAAGAAAGTCTTCTTCATACTGCAAGTGAAAATAATCTGGAACTAGCTATATATACAACTGCTGGAAGTAGAAATTATCGCTATTTCAAAAAGGAATTATTTAGGCAGCTGAGGAAAATAAAGCTGTCGGGCTATTGGGAGATAACGAGGGCATGGTACTGACTGGATTGATCTACAGAGTGTTAGCCCAAACTTAGCAAACTGGATGACACTTTTCTAGGCCTGTAGACACTATGACTGGGGTGGCACGGTGGCGCAGCGGTAGAGTTGCTGTCTTACAGCGCTAGAGACCCGGTTTCGATCCTGACTACGGGTGCTGTCTGTACAGTTCATGCATTCTCTCCGTAACCTGCGTGGGTTTTCCCCAGGATCTCAGGTTTCCTCTCAAGCTCCCAAACGTACAGGTTTGTAGGTTAATTGGCTTGGTAAAATTGTAAATAGTCCCTAGCGTGTGTAGATCGTGTTAATGTGCGGGGATCGCTGGTCGGCGTGGACTCAGTGGGCCGAAGGGACTGTTTCCATGCTGTATCTCTAAACTAAACTAAACTAAGACTGCAGGAAAGTAGCTGCCCTTGACATTATGATAGCACCAAGGACCATGGCACCAAGGACTCTGGCAAAAATGAAATCAATGAGAACCAGAGCCACAAAGATGTTTCATCATTGGAAATGAAGATGGCTAGTCATCTGAGCCATAGTGTCCTGGTAGCAATTACCCTCAGCTAATTCATCCTTAATCTTGCCAGTTTGCCAGCACATTGAGAAGAGAATTGGGAATATTTACTGATGCCTGCACAGGGTGCAGCTCCATTCCTATCTCCTCATGAAGCAATCAATAGCCTTGCACAGCAAGACCGAGACAACATCCAAGGTTAGGTTGACAACTGCCAAGTAATCTTGGCATCCACAAATGAAAGATAATAACCATCTCCAAAAAGAAAGAGCATTGCATCCCTTGGTATTCAATGTCATTACCATCAAATCCCTTATAATCAGACCCTGGAATCATCACAGGATCAATGGACTGGAACCATGAATATTTGAATGAGCAGATCAGAGGTTGGATATCTGAGAAAGAATGACTTAACTTTTTTTTTCTTGAAATGAGGAATTGCAGATGTTGGTTTACAAGAAAAGACTTAATGTGCTGGAGTACTAAGCGGGTCAGGCAACATTTCTGGAAAACAGGGAAAGGTGACGTTTCAGAATGGGACCCTTCTTCAGACTGATTGTGCTGGAGGGGGAGGAGAAGAAAGCTGGTAGAGAGGAGGTGTGGTGGTGAGAGAAGAAGGTACTTTCGCCTGCATCTGCACGAGATGTAACACCTGTCCCTGTACTTCCTCCCACACATCCCCTGTCCTCCAGTTCCTGCGGACTTCCGCCGCTGGGAGTATAGGATTTTGGTGTGTGTGCTTTATCATCATTCCTTACAATGCTATGTACGACAGTGATCGCAACTTCTTCGGGAGTGTGGATGGCCGTTGGCTCGCTAGAAGCTCATCTGCCCTTTGACAGGTCTTGTTTTTGGTCCTGCTGGGGGTCCACGGCCCCCTCCTCACCTGGCAAACCAGGTGGGGAGATGGTTTAGTCGCCGATTATCCGACCATGAAGCAGGTAGCACGGGATTACATGATACCCGTGTCGGGGGGATCGTCCAGGTACTAAACATTTTAACTCTATTTTCCATTCCTACACTGACTTTTCTCTCCTGGGTCTCCTCCATTGCCAGAGTGAGGTGACACATAAACTGGAGAAACAGCACCTCATAATCCATTTGGGTAGATTATAACCCAATGGCATGAACATTCAATATCCAATTTTAGAACTTTAAATCTGGATTGATATAGCTCCAACAATACTCATGAAATTCAACAGTATTCAGGACAAAGCAGAGCTCTTTAATAGCCATCACCATCCAGTGCCTTAAACTTTGATTCCTTTCACAATCAGCCTACTGGTGTCAACTATCTAAGGATGGTTAAACCATTGATTCTCTGCAGTGAATGGTGGTGACCTGGAGAGTACTACAGAGCAAGGGATTTAAAAGTACAGATGCACAGTTCCATGAAAGTGGCAATACAGGTAAATAGGATGGTAAACAAGGCTTTGATACATTGATACACATATTTGATACATTGGTTTACATCAGTCAGGGTATTGGCTGATGTTTGCACTCAGAGGGTGCTGGGTATACAGAATGAGCTGCCAGGGGAGTAGGTTGAGGCAAGTACAATAACATCATATACAAGATATGTGTGGACATCTACATTGATAAGTCTACATTGATAGGAAACATTTAGAGGGATATGGACCAAATGCGGGCACATGGGACGAGCTTAACAGGAGCATCTTGGTAGGCATGGACGAGTTGGGCCTTTGAGCCAGCACTGCTATTCATTGTGATCATGGCAGATCATCCACAATTAGTAACCCATGCCTGCCTTCTCCCCATACCCCTTGATTCCGCTAGCCCCAAGAGCTCTATCTAACTCTCTTTTAAATTCATCCAGTGAATTGGCCTCCACTGCCTTCTGTGGCACAGAATTCCACAAATTCACAACTCTCTGGGTAAAAATGTTTTTTCTCATCTCAGTTTTAAATGGCCTCCCCTTTATTCTTATACTGTGGCCCCTGGTTCGGGACTACCCCAATATTGGGAACATTTTTCCTGCATCTAGCTTGTCCAGTACGTTTAGAATTTAATATGTTTCTATAAGATGCCCTCTCATCCTTCTAAATTTCACGTTTAGTGGAATGTGGACCAAATGCCGGCAAATTAGACTACCTTAGAAGGGGCATCTTGGTTGGCATTGACGAGTTGGGCTGAAGGGCTTATTTCTATGCTGTATGCTTCTATGACTATGACTCGAACTACTTCTCCCAAACCTGTGACTTCCACCCTATCTGCAGAAAGCGTATGGCAACAAATAAACAACCAAATTCTGTAACACTTGGACATTTATCTTTCATCGTTGCTACAATTAAAATCTTAGAACTCCCCACCAAGCAGCATGGCGGGAGCTCCTTCCTTACGCAGCAATAGTTCATGAAGAAAGCTCACCACCATCTGCTCAAGCGTCGCTAGGGATGAATAATAAAATAAGAAATAATAACTTTACCAGAAATGCCCACATTTTGAGAATGAATTTAAAAACAACAATGAAATGCATCAACATTTTCAGAATTATAGGAATTAAAGCACAATAGAATTATTATTTTTTAAATCCCTTTCCTGCTTGATAATTGTCTGTTACCTTGCAGAGATTTTCATCAGAACTCTCCAGTTCAGCTTCAAATGCCAACATTTTCAAATGCTGGATCAACACTGCTGAAATTTGATACAGATTATATTCAACAGATGCACCCATAAGGCCAATTAGCCTAGGAAGATATAATCAGAATCAGGGCACATTAACTATTGGACAGAGCAATGGAGTTTTCTGTTCCCAACAGGGAGGTTAAAGCAATATTTGTAAGAAAAAATGCACATAGATTTTCAACCCTTTGAAAACACATTGTACCTTTCTCTCACCTCTGGGACCACGGTTTACTGAAGGTATAAAACCCTTCTCTGCAGGCTGTTTCATTTCCCAATTGAAATAGACTTGGCCAATTGAAATAGGGTTCCCAGTGGATGCAAGAATGCAGCACTGTAATTTTTTCTTGCAGTCTGACACGGCTCCCACTTGACATGTGAGTGATCTTGGCTAAATTAAAAACCAGTTGAAATTGAATTAATGTCTGACTGAATGCAAACCACTTGGTGCAGGTCCTGCAGTGAGAAAATATAACATGGTCTCATCAGGGAAATGAATTTGCTGGCTACATTTAGACGCTAAATAGGAGAGAAAAAAACGAGTTAGTGGTGTAACTTTATTCCATCTCAATCCTTTAAGCACTTCCTGCTGGATTTTTAAGCATCAATGGTGATAGTGCCTCAGTATCCAATGGAGACACAGACTAATTCTGCACTAAAACACATTTCTGACATTGAAAGATTTCAACTTGTTTTGTTATGTTGTGGATAAACTGCAGGAGAATATGAGGATTTTATTTTCTGCTTTCATACAGTATACGATAAAGGATCACCAAGAGTCGATAGGATGGTTATATAAAATGCTTTTCAAACTAACAACTGCCTGGCAATGACGGTGAAGTTTGTTTTGCAAGGGCACGAAAGAGAACGGTGAAAATATAAAACTCAATTATGATTCGACAGAAGCCAAAAAGGCTGATCTGATAGAATCATTTGTTTACTAGGATGACAAAGCCTTTGTAAGAGCACTAACGCGTGGCATTAATCCAATATATGAAATAGGGTTGTAGCCAGAGAATATTAATTGAGTGAAGCAGACATTTAAAGACATTAGCTCAGCACTGTCAAGCTATTCTGTCTAATTAATGCTATTTATCAGCGTTGCTAACTACAATCAACTGTTCTAATTTCGCAGTTCTACTCATAACTCATAAATGAAAGGGGGTGTCTTACTTATCTTTGTTGCACGGGCAAAAGAGAAATGAAAAGTACACATGGGAGAGAAGGGCACATCAAAATGTGCTGCTGTGTCCTGATTACATGATACAACTTCACCATTTGGAATCTACTCTAGTGACACTCACAGGTAGATGGAGTGTTCACGAAGGCTTTCGGATCATTGGTTTTCATCACTCAGGGTATTGAGTGTCGTAGTTGGGATGTTATGTTACAGTTGTACAAGTCATTGGTGAGGCAGTATTGTGTAGGAGGGAACTGCAGATGCTGATTTACACCGAAGATGGACACAAAATGCTGGACTGAAAACCCTTCAGACTGACAAGGATCTCGACCTGAAACATCACCCATTCCTTTTATCCAGTGATGCTGCCTGTCCTGCTGATTTGCTCCAGCATTTTGTGTCTAACTTAGAGTATTACGTTCAGTTTTGGTCCCCCTGCTAAAGGAAGGATGTTGTGAAGCTGGAAAGAATGCAGAGAAGATTTACGAGGATATTGCCAGGACTTGTGGGCTTGGGCAATAGAGCACGCTAGGACTTCATTTTTTGGAGCACAATAGGATGAGGGGTGATCTTATAGAGTTGTATAAGGTCATGAAGGGAATAGATAGGCTGAATATATAATATTTTACCCAGAGTAGGGGAATCAAGACCAGATTACATAGGTTTAAGGTGAGGGGAAAGATTTAAGAGGGGCCTATTTTAGCATTTAGAGTGATATAATTTTTTCCCAATTGCTGCGATTGCATTGAGATGGGAAAGGAAGAGGAAATGCTGGACAGACTCAAAACAGAAAAACAAGGTTAAAGTTTCAGGTCACTTCATGAACGTAAAACTGATTCAGGTTTTGTTGGACATATATTACCTGATATATATTCCCAGCATTTTCTGTTTTGATCTCAAATGCCTAGCAACTGCAGATTTTCGGCTTTTCACACTGAGATGGTAGGTAGAAGGGAACCAACCATTTAGATCATTTCTTGAGATGTCCAAATTATAAATATAGAAATTGCTTCCAGACACAAAAATCTGGAGTAACTCAGCTGGGACAGGCAGCATCTCTGGAGAGAAAGAATGGGTGCTGTCTCGGGTCGAGTCCCTGCAACAAAGAGAAGCAGGGAGAAGAACTGATTGGCTGAAGCCTGTGGGGAAGGTGAGTCGAAGGTGAGTCAGGGATGAGTCAGAGGTGAGTCAGAGGGTGAAAACAGTTGAAAAAGAGCACCAAAGGCAGCCAGACGTAGCACACAGCATTACGTGGAGTTTGAACAAGCAGCAACAAAGAGAAGAACTGATTGGCTGAAGCCCGTGGGGAAGGTGAGTCAGAGGGGGGAAACAGTTGAAAAAGAGCACCAAAAGGCAGCCAGACTTAGCACACAGCATTACGTGGAGTTTGAACAAGCAGCAACAAAGAGAAGCAGGGAGAAGAACTGGTTGGGAAGGTGAGTAAGTCACAAGGGAACAACAGTTTAAAACTGAGGAATTTGGTTTGTTAATTGGTAAATTAGGCAACTTATCAGTCAATTTAAGCAAGGCTGCTCCAGGGGAGTGGCCTTGTGAGTAAAGTGTGAGTCTTTGGCGAGAAGGCTGAGGGAGGACGCCACACCAAACGAAAGAAGGAGATGTCAAGCAAGCTGATTCAGTGTGATGCTTGCAGTATGTGGGAGGTCAAGGACACTGCTGGTGCCTCTGGCTGCTACAAATGTGAGAAGTGCAACCAGGTACAGCTCCTGAAGGACCGTGTTGGGGAACTGGAGAAGCAAGTGGATGACCTTGTGTTCGTCTGAGAAGCTGAGTCATTCCTTGATGAGTCCTACAGTAAGATTGTTACACCTAAGGTACTGGAAAAGAGAAGGTGGGTGATGGTGAGAAAGGGATGGAAACATGGAATGCAAAGGTCCCCGGGTGTTGTACCTATTGAGAACAGGTTCACCCACTTAGAAGGGACAAAAGACGTTAACACACTGAGTGGTGCACTGGCTTGCGAAGCAAAAAGTGCTGTTGACCCAAAACCAAAGAGGCCAACGTCGGGCAACGCTGTGATAGTTGGAGACTCCATTGTGAGAGGTATGGACAAGGGTTTCTGTGGCAACAGATGGGATTCGAGGATGGTGAGCTGCCTCCCTGGTTCCAGGATATCACGGACAGAGTGCAGAAAATCCTCAAGGGCGAAGGTGAACAGTCGAAAGTTGTAGTGCATGTTGGCACAAACTATGTTGGAAAGAAGGGGATGAATATTCTGAAGCATGACTTTAGAGAGCTTGGAAAAGTGCTGAAAAGCAGGACCTCCAGGGTGGTTATCTCCAGTTTGCTTCCAGTTCCTCGTGCTGGACAGAGCAGGAACAGGGAGATACACGACCTGAATGTGTGGCTGCGGAACTGGTGCAGGGGGCAGGGATTCAGATTCTTAGACCACTGGGATCTGTTTTGGAGTAAGGGGGAACTGTACAAAAGGGACGGATTGCACCTTAACAGGTGGGGAACCGGCGTTCTGGCAGGCAGGGGTTGCCACTGCTACACGGCTGGTTTTAAACTGAATAAATGGGGGGGGATGTGTATCAAATGGGATAGTTAAGGATGGAGTTAAAGGGAAAGGGAGTAAAGGGATAATTAATGGTCGAGGATGGTATGCTGCCTTCCTGGTGCCAGGATCCAGGATGTTACGGACAGAGTGCAGAAAATCCTCAAGGGCGAAGGTGAGCAGCCAGAAGTGGTAGTGCATGTCGGCACGAACGATGTCGGAAAGAAGGGGATGAATATTCTGCAGCGTGACTTTAGAGAGCTCAGAAAAATGCTGAAAAGCAGGACATCCAGTGTTGTTATCTCCGATTTGCTTCAAGTTCCTCGTGTTGGCGAGAGCAGGAACAGGGAGATACGGGACCTGAATGAGTGGCTGAGGAACTGGGGCAGGGATTTAGATTCTTAGATCACTGGGATCTGTTTTGGAGTAAGGGGGAACAGTACAAAAGTTCTTTTGATTGCATCTTATCCCACTTTTCAAGAAATGAGCGAGAGAGAAAACGGGGAATTACAGACCAGTTAGCCTGACTTCGGTGGTGGGAAAGATGCTGGAGTCAATTATTAAAGAAGTAATAATGGGGCATTTGGATAGCAGTAAAAGGATTAGTCCAAGTCAACATGGATTTATGAAAGGGAAACCATGCTTGACTAATCTTCTGGAATTTTTTGAGGATGTGACAAGTAAAATGGATGAAGGGGTGCCAGTGGATGTAGTGTATTTAGACTTTCAGAAAGCCTTTGATAAGGTCCCGATCGGGAGACTGGTGACTAAAATTAGAGCACATGGTATTGGGGGTAGTGTGTTGACATGGATAGAAAATTGGTTGGCAGACAGGAAACAAAGAGTAGGAGTGAACGGGTCATTTTCAGAATGGCAGGCAGTGGCGAGTGGAGTGCCGCAAGGCTCGGTGTTGGGGCCGCAACTGTTTACCATATATATTCATGATTTGGAAGAGGGAATTAGGAGCAACACTAGCAAGTTTGCGGGTGACACAAAGCTGGGTGGCAGTGTGAACTGTGAAGAGGATGTTAGGAGGTTGCAGGGTGACCTGGACAGGTTGAGTGAGTGGGCAAATGCGTGGCAGATGCAGTATAATATAGATAAATGTGAGGTTATCCACTTTGGCGGAAAAAACAAGGGGGAAGATTATTATCTCAATGGTGTTAGGTTAGGTAAGGGGGAGGTACAGTGAGACCTGGGTGTCCTTGTACACCGGTCACTGAAAGTTGGCTTACAGGTACAGCAGGCATTGAAGAAAGTTAATGGAATTTTGGCCTTCATAACAAGAGGATTTCACTATAGGAGTAGAGAGGTTCTTCTGCAGTTGTATAGGGCTCTAGTAAGACCACATCTGGAGTATTGTGTACAGTTTTGGTCTCCTAATTTGAGGAAGAACATCCTTGTGCTTGTGGCAGTGCAGCGTAGGTTCACGAGATTGATCCCTGGGATGGCGGGACTGTCATAGGAGGAAAGATTGAAAAGACTAGGCTTATATTAACTGGAGTTTAGAAGGATGAGGGGATATCTTATAGAAATATAAAATTATAAAAGGACTGAACAAGCTAGATGCAGGAAAAATGTTCCCAATGTGGGGCGAGTCCAGAACCAGGGGCCACAGTCTTAGAATAAAGGGGAGGTCATTTAAGACTGAGGTGGGAAAAACCTTTTTCACCCAAAGTTGTGAAATTGCGGAATTCCCAGCCACAGAGGGCAGTGGAGGCCAAATCACTGGATGGATTTAAGAGAGAGTTAGATAGAGCTCTAGGGACTGGTGGAATCAAGGGATTATGGGGAGAAGGCAGGCACGGGTTATTGATTGGGGACGATCAGCCATGATCACAATGAATGGCGGTTGGCTCGAAGGGCCGAATGGCCTCCTCCTGCACCTATTTTCTATGTTTCTTCAGACTGAAAGTCATGGAAAGGGAAACGAGAGATATAGACGATGAATAGAGAGATAGAGAGCAATGAATGAACGATATGCGAACAAGTAATGATGATAAAGGAAACAGGTCATTGTTGTAAATTGCTTCTTTTTAGCTGGTGTTGGGTACTTTTCAATACTAATGCCAAGGAATGAAAAAACAATAAATTAAAGGAAAGAAGGGATGAAAACAGAAGAAAAAAGATAAGGTACACAAAAATGCTGGAGAAACTCGGCGGGTGCAGCAGCATCTATGGAGCGAAGGAAATAGGCAACATTTCGGGCCGAAACCCTTCTTCAGACTGATAGGGGGTGGGGAGAAGAAAGGAAAAAAGGAAAAAGGCAGAGGAGGAGCCTGAGGGCTGGGGGAGGGGAGGAGACAGCAAGGGCTAGCAGAATTGGGAGAATTCAATGTTCAAGCCCCCAGGATGTAGACTGCCCAAGCGGAATATGAGGTGCATTTCCTCCAATTTACGGTGTTGCTCGCTGTGGCCGTGGAGGAGACCCAGGACAGAGAGGTCAGATACGGAATGGGAGGGGGAGTTGAAGTGCTGAGCCACCGGGAGTTCAGGTTGGTTATTGCGGACCAACCGGAGGTGTTCGGCGAAACGATCGCCAAGCCTCCGCTTGGTCTCACCGATGTAGATCAGCTGGCATCTAGAGCAGCGGATGCAATACATGAGGTTGGAGGAGATGCAGGTGAACCTCTGTCGCACCTGGAACGACTGCTTGGGTCCTTGAATGGAGTCGAGGGGGGAGGTGAAGGGACAAGTGTTGCATCTCTTGCGGTTGCAAGGGAAAGTACCAGGGGAGGGGGTGGTATTGGAGGGAAGGGAAGAATTGACAAGGGAGTTACGGAGGGAGCGGTCTTTGCGGAAGGCAGACATGGGGGGAGACGGGAAGATGTGGCGAGTGGTGGGGTCACGTTGGAGGTGGCGAAACTGACGGAGGATCACTTGTTGTATGTGACGGCTGGTGGGGTGAAAGGTGAGGACTAGGGGGACTCTGCCCTTGTTGTGAGTGGGGGGATGGGGAGAGAGAGCAGTGTTGCGGGGTATGGCAGAGACCCTGGTGCGAGCCTCATCTATGGTGGAGGAGGGGAACCCCCGTTCCCTGAAGAATGAGGACATTTCAGATGCCCTGGTGTGGGACGCCTCATCCTGGGAGCAGATGCGGCGTAGACGGAGGAATTGGGAGTGGGGGATGGAGTCCTTACAGGAAGCAGGGTGGGAAGAAGTGTAGTCCAGATAGCCATGGGAGTCGGTGGGTTTGTAGTGGATGTCGGTAAGGAGTCTATCACCTTCGATGGAGATAGTGAGGTCAAGGAATGGTAGGGAAGTGTCGGAAATGGTCCAGGTGTATTTGAGTGCCGGATGGAAGTTGGTGGTGAAGCGGATGAAGTCCCTTTGATAAGATTTGAAAAGATTTGAAGTCCCTTTGATAAGATTTGAAAAGATAATTCCCTTTGTAAAGTATATTCAGGACATCGCCCAAAGCATTTTGTAACCAGGAAGAGCTTGGAGAGAAAATAGAAACAGCAAATAGTCTTTCAGAAATAATTTTTGAGAACACAAACTGAAACCAAAATTAACTTGAATAATCAGTGCCGCAAACAATGAACCGAGCCTGACAATTAATGGGAGTGGTGATCAATGGCAACTGATCAAAAGAATTTAATATTGAATGGCTAGCATGTTTGGATGATTGTGGGCCAAAGGGCCTGTTCCTGTGCTGTACTGTTCCATGTAGAAACAAGGAACTGCAGATGCTAGTTTACAACAAAAAAAAGACCCAAAATGCTGGAGTAACTCCGCAACATCTGTGAAGAACATGGGATGGCCGGGACTCTTCTTCAGATTGATTGGGGGATGAAAGCTGCAATTGTGGAGGAGGGGCAAGACAAAGCCCAGCAAGTAATAGGAGTGGATGAAGGCGAGGAGAGGGTGTGATAGGCAGATGGTTGGACAAAGGCCAGAGATGAAAAGACAGGAGGTGTGAAATGAAAGAATGAAGAATTGCGAATTGCTAGTGGAAGGAATGTAGGTGGGGAGGGAGAAAATGAGGGTTGTGGGAAGCAGGAGGGGTGACGGGACTGTCATATGCTGAGAGAATGGAGCGGCTGGGCTTGGAGTTTAGAAGGATGAGAGGGTATCTTATTGAAACATGTGAGATTAATAAGGGTTTGGACACACTAGAGGCAGGAAACATGTTCCCGATGTTGGGGGAGTCCACAACCAACGGCCACAATTTAAGAATAAGGGGTAAGCCATTTAGAACGGAGACGAAGAAACACTTTTTCTCAGAGTTGTGAGTCTGTGGAATTCTCTGCCTCGGAGGGCGGTGGAGACTGGTTCTCTGGATACTTTTAAGAGAGAGCTAGATAGGGCTCTTAAAGATAGCGGAGTCGGGGGATATGGGGAGAAGGCAGGAACAGGGTACTGATTGGGGATGATCAGCCATGATCACATTGAATGGCGGTGCTGGCGCGAAGGCACAAGAAGCCTACTCCTGCACCTATTGTCTATTGTACCTAAAATTGGAGAATTCAATGTTCATCTCCTCACTTCTAGCTCTTCTAAGAGGAGATGCAGGTTAGGTATCCATCAATGACAGCGGGGACAAGCCATGTTTACTGATCTTGGGATTTAGAAATCGAGTTCCAAAAGGGATTTGGGAGTGCAGATGCAGGATTCCCAAAAAGTTAATTTTCAGTTTGAGTCAGTTGTAAGAAAGGAAAATACAATGTTAGCATTAATTTCAAGAGGGCAAGAACATAAAAGCTAAGATGTACTGCTGAGGTTTTACAAGGCATAGGTCTGACCATATTTGGAATATTGTGAGCAGTTTTGAGCCCAATATCTGAGGAAGGCTGAGGTTGGAGAAGATCCAGAGGTGGATTACAAGAACGATCCCGGGGATAATTGGGTTAACGTATGAGGAGCGTTTTAAGGCACTTGGCCCCCACTCTCAGGCGTTTAGAAGGATGAAGGGGATCTCATTGTCAAATAAATAAAGGTATAGATAAAGTGTATTGTGGAGAGGATGTTTCCAGTAGTGGGAGAGTCTAGGATCAGAGGGCACAGCCATAACATAAAAGACATACCCTTAGAATGGAGATGAGGAAGATTTTCTTTAACCAGAGGGGGCTATCTGTGGAATTCATTGCCACAGATGACTGTGGAGGCAAAGTGATTGGGTATTTTCAAAACAGAGTTTGATAGGAACTTGATTACTAATTTCTGGGAAGACAGCGGGAGAATGTGGTAGAGAGGGAAAATTAGATCAGTCATGATCGAATAGCAAACCAGACTCGTTGGGATGAATGGGTTAATTTTGTTCCTATGTCTTATGGTCATGTGGTCCTATGGAGCAGATGTGGTGGAGACGGAATAATTGATCGGCATTGAAAGCAGCATCCACAGTTTCTACATTTTACTGACCCTACCGTTCTGTGCTCTATGTTTGGATTTCTTTGGTTTTCGGTAACAGGGGGAAAAAAGCATAGTTTCTTGCAGGTGTAAAAGACCAATTTCGCCAAGTCACTTGGGCTAAACTTTAATAATTGGATATTTGATTTGACAGGATTCCTTGATGGAAATGCTATGCTGAAGGATAAGGTATAGCATGTCAGATAGAAATTTGCCCACAGCATGTGCACTATATCCAAGCTAGATTAATGCATGCTGCAAGATGTACTCAATTTCTGATCTTCAATCCTTTTGAAGTCAAGCAAAAATAAAGATAATTCTTTCATCAACAGTGTTTTTTGTTATTGGTGATCAGTTGGTCTCACTGCATATTTCACAGTTCAATGGAATTTTGACAATTGGAGTGGCTCATTGGACAAATTTATCAAGATCAATGTGCAGCCCGGTGGCGTAGCAGTAGAGTTGCTGCCTTACAGCACCAGAGACCTCGGTTCAATCCTGACTATGGGTGCTTGTCTGTACCTAGTTTGTACATTCTCCCCGTGAGCGGCGTGATTTAGTTTAGTTTAATTTAGAGATACAGCACGGAAACAGGCCCTTCGACCCACCGGGTCTGCGCCGACCAGCAATCCCCGCACAAAAACACAATCCTACACACACTAGGGACAATTTTTACATTTACCAGGCCAATTATCCTACAAACCTGTACATCTTTGGATTGTGGGAGGAAACCGAAGATCTCAGAGAAAACCCATGCAGGTCATGGGGAGAATGTACAAACTCTGTACAGACGGCACTCGTAGTGAGGATCGAACCGGGGTCTCCGCTGCTGCTTTCTCTGTAAGGCAGCCACTCTACCTCTGCACCAACGTGACTTCTAAAGATCGTCAGTTTCCTCCCACACACCAAAGACGTACAGGTTTGTAGATTAATTGGCTTGGTATCAAATATAAATTGTCCCTAGTTTGTGTAGGGTAGTGTTAGTGTGCGTAGATCGCTGGTCGGCGTGGACCCGGCGGGCCGAAGGGCCTGTTTCCGCACTGTATCTCTAAACTAAACTAAAAACTAAAAGTATTATGCAAAAAAGTGTGTGATTTTATGGGTATCTACAAAATATTAGCAAACTGTATGTGCTTCCTTGTGGAAAGGAGTACAAAGAAAGATGCAAAACATTTTTTTGAGATTGTATGAAGATGAATGAATTAACTAGGCAAAATAAATTAAAGAATTCTGAATTTAGGTTCTAAATTTTGGATTTTTCCCTGGTCTAGTCGACCCTTCCCACCCACTCCCCTGGTACTTTCTCTTGCAACCGCAGGAAATGCTACACTTGTCGCTTTACCTCCCCCTAGACTGCATCCAAGGACCCAAGCAGTCTTTCCAGGTGAGGCAGAGGTTCACATGCACCTCCAACTTCATTTATTGCATCTGCTGTTCCAGGTGTCAACTGCTCATCGGTGAGAACAAGCACAGGCTTGGCGATTGTTTCGCCCAACACCTCCGCTCAGTTCGCATTAATCAAACCTGATCTCCCGGTGGCTCAGCACTTCAACTCCCCCTCCATTCCGAATCCAACTTTTCTGTTCTGGGCCTCCTCCATGGCCAGAGTGAATCCCACCACAAATTGGAGGAGCAGCACCTCATATTATAGACAATAGGTGCAGGAGTAGGCCATTCGGCCTTTCGAGCCAGCACTGCCATTCAATGGGTCATGGCTGATCATTCCCAATCAGTACCCCATTCCTGCCTTCTCCCCATATCCCCTGACTCTATCTTTAAGAGCCCTATCTAGCTCTCTCTTGGATATTTCACTTGGGCAGTTTACACCTCAGAGGTATGAGCATTGACTTCTCCAATTTCAGGTAGTCCTTGCTTTCTCCCGCTCCCCCTCCGCTTCCCAGCTCTCCCACAGCCTACTGTCTCTGCCTCTTCCTTTCATCCCCCCCCTCCCCCCCCCCAGTTCACATCAGTCTGAAGAAGGATCTCGAACTGAAATGTTGCCTATTCCTTCGCTCCATAGATGCTCCCTCACCCGCTGAGTTTCTCCAGCATATTTGTCTACCCTGAATTTAGAAAGGACACTTTATGAGAAAATTAGTGAAAACTTATTTTTGTTGGACTTTGAGAAATAATTGAACAGTGGCAGAATAATCATTCAGTTTTTAGTTTTAGTTATTATGGAGGAAAATGGAATGTATCAGTGCATATGGCTAATGTAACTGAACATCATATGGTTAGGTTTTGGCTTATCAAAGATATTAATTATATTGTTGGCTTTACATAAAATATAGAACAGTACAGCGCAGGAACCGGTTCTTAGGTCAACATTGTCTGTGATGGATATAAGCCAAATTAAACAAATCTCCTCTGCCAATATCAATATCAGCTTTCCACCATTCCCTGCATATCCGTGCCTAGCTAAAAGGATCTTAAATGCATCCATTGTATCTGCCTCCACGACCATCCCTGGCAGCGCATTAGAGGAACCCACTACTGTCTGGGTAAAAACACATGCCTCCTTGAACATTCCCCCTTCTCACCTTAAAGCTAGAGCTTCCAGTCTGAAATTCCATCCTGGGATAAAGATTCTGATTGTCTATCCTATCTATGCATCTGTACTCTGAAGAAAGGTCCCGACCGAAAACATTGACTGTCCGTTTCCTCTATGGATGCTGCCTGACCTGCTGAGTTTCTCCAGGACTTTGTTTGCTGCTCAAAATCCAACATCTGCAGTTTCTTGTGTTTCTTCTTATGCCTCTCAAAATTTAATATACTTCTATCAGGTCTCCCCTCAATCTTCGATGCTCCAAGGAAAATAATCCAACTTCTGCATCAGTCTCATCGATGTTAACATAAGAGCAAGATTAGCAGCTTCAGGCCTGGACCTGTCCAGCTCAATAACATGTCTGAAGAAGGGTCTCGACCCGAAACGTCACACATTCCTTCTCTCCAGAGATGCTGCCTGTCCTGCTGAGTTACTGCAGCTTTTTGTGTCTATCTTTCGTGTAAACCAACATCTGCAGTTCCTTCTTACACATACTCAATAACATGTCTAATCCATTCACCACAGGTACATGAGTTTTTTCCAGCACAACTCAACCAATCTTTTGACATGTCAGATTTCTTTAGGTTTACCAACCAGAGACGCAGGTTCGAACCTGACTATGGGAGCTGTCTGTACAGAGTTTGTACATTATCCTGTGACCGTATGGGTTTTCCCCAGTTGCTCGAGTTTCCTCCCCTACTCCAAAGGTGCACAGGCTTGTAGGTTAATTGGCTTTGGTAAAAATTGTAAATTGTTTGTAGTAGCTGCTAGCGTAAGGGAGATCACTGGTCAGCGTGGAATTAGTGGGCTGAAGAGGCTGTTTCCGCACTGTATCTCTAAACTGTAAGATGAAGTGATAAATGGTTTTGAAAACTTGCAACTTTGACATATTCACCTGCTATTTGCACTGCTGTAATGATATCAGATTTGTTAGTGTGTGAAATTACAATTAAAATGTAGGATATCAGACCGATTATCTTGATCCAGAACGGACTCAACTTCCTTTGAATTTGGAATCAATTTTACAGATTTCCCTAGGTACACAAAAATGCTGGAGAAACTCAGCGGGTGCAGCAGCATCTATGGAGCGAAGGAAATAGGTAACGTTTCGGGCCGAAACCCTTCTTCAGACTGATAGGGGGTGGGGAGAAGAAAGGAAAAAAGGAAAAGGCGGAGGAGGAGCCCGAGGGCTGGGGGAGGGGAGGAGACAACCAGATGGCTGATGAAGCGGAGGGGACAGCCAGGGCTAGCAGAATTGGGAGAATTCAACGTTCAGGCCACCAGGATGTAGACTGCCCAAGCGGAATATGAGGTGCATTTCCTCCAATTTACGGTGTTGCTCGCTGTGGCCATGGAGGAGACCCAGGACAGAGAGGTCAGATACGGAATGGGAGGGGGAGTTGAAGTGCTGAGCCACCGGGAGTTCAGGTTGGTTATTGCGGACCGACCGGAGGTGTTCGGCGAAACGATCGCCAAACCGATGTAGATCAGCTGGCATCTAGAGCAGCGAATGCAATAGATGAGGTTGGAGGAGATGCAGGTGAACCTCTGTCGCACCTGGAACTACTGCTTGGGTCCTTGAATGGAGTGGAGGGGGGAAATGAAGGGACAAGTGTTGCATCTCTTGCGGTTGCAAGGGAAAGTGCCAGGGGAGGGGGTGGTATGGGAGGGAAGGGAAGAATTGACAAGGGAGTTACGGAGGGAGCGGTCTTTGCGGAAGGCAGACATGGGGGGAGATGGGAAGATGTGGCGAGTGGTGGGGTCACGTTGGAGGTGGCGAAACTGACGGAGGATCACTTGTTGTATGTGACGGCTGGTGGGGTGAAAGGTGAGGACTAGGGGGACTCTGCCTTTGTTGTGAGTGGGGGGATGGGGAGAGAGAGCAGTGTTGCGGGGTATGGCAGAGACCCTGGTGCGAGCCTCATCTATGATGGAGGAGGGGAACGCCCGTTCCCTGAAGAATGAGGACTTTTCAGATGCCCTGGTGTGGAACGCCTCATCCTGGGAGCAGATGCGGCGTAGACGGAGGAATTGGGAGTGGGGGATGGAGTCCTTACAGGAAGCAGGGTGGGAAGAAGTGTAGTCCAGATAGCCATGGGAGTCGGTAGGTTTGTAGTGGCCCTTCCTGGTAACACTGGCAACAATTTGCTGCATTCTATAATCTTGTGAATTTTACCCTTGCCTAGCATAGGTTAGTTTGCAAGGTGAGCTAGATATTTGGATTCTAAATTAGCTTGGAGGAAGAAGTCAAAGGGTAGTTGTGGAATTAGACAGCGAAAGTTCTGGCGAGAAGGAATAGGTGACGTTTCAGGTCGAGACCCTTCTTTAGACTGAAGAAGTTGTGGATTGTTTTTTCTGATTGGAGGCCTGTGATCAATGGAGTGCTACAAAGGTCAGTGCAGGAACCAATGTTGTTTGTTATATATTTCAACGATTTGACTGACAATGTCGTTAACATCATTAGTGAATTTGCAGATTACACCAAAATTGGTGGTATAGCAGACACTGGGGATGGAAATCTAAGTTTACAACAGGATCTAGAGCAGTTGGGAAAGGAGGCCAAGGAATTGCAAATAGAATTTAATTTAGTTTAGAGATTTAGTTTTAGTTTTAGACATACAGCGTGGAAACGGGCCCTTCAGCCCACCATGTCCATATCAACCAGCGATCCCCACACATTAACACTATCCTACACACACTAGGGACCATTTACACTTATACCGAGCCAATTAACCTACAAACCTGTACGTCTTTGGAGTGTGGAAGGAAACCGAACAGTTAAGAAGGATGAGGGTGGATCTTATAGAAACATATAAAATTATAAAGGGACTGGACAAGCAAGATGAAGGAAAAATGTTCCCAATGTTGGGCGAGTTCAGAACCAGGGGCCACAGTCTTAGAATAAAGGGGAGGCCATTTAAGACTGAGGTGAGAAAAAACTTTTTCACCCAGAGAGTTGTGAATTTGTGGAATTTCCTGCCACAGAGGGCAGTGGAGGCCAAATCACTGGATGATCACTGGCTCGAAGGGCCGAATGGCCTCCTTCTGCACCTATTTTCTATGTTTTCTATGTTTTCTATGTCTATCTCTGATAAAAACCCACATGGTCACGGGAAGAATGTACAATCTGGAGGCTCTACAGCAGCCTAGGCTTGCCTGGGTCGGGCAATACTGCGGAAGACTGAGCGAGCGAAATGGTGGCATAGTGGTACACCGGTTGAGTTGCTGCCTTACCGCTCCTGAGACCCAGGTTCGATCCTGACTGCAGGTGCTGTCTGTGCGGTGTTTGTACGTTCTCCCTGTGACCTGCATGGGATTTCTCCGAGATCTTTTGTTTCCTCCCACACTCCAAAGACGTACAGGTTTGTAAGTTAATTGGCTTGGTATAAATGTAAAAAATTGTCACTCGGTGTGTGTAAGATAGTGTTAGTGTGTGGGGATCACTGGTTGGCACGGACTCGGTGGGCCGAAGAGCCTGTTTCCACGCAGTATCTCGAAACTAAACTTAACCTGGCAACTCCTGTATACTGTCTCAGTGGATTATTTCTATACACCTTTTACTAATCAGGGTAATACTTTAATGAATTGGAGGCAAAAAAAATAATTTTGCAGTGCCTCTGTACCTGTACATGTGATAATAAAGAACCATTGAGCTTGAGAAGTATTTGAATTTAAGATTGTGGCTTCAAGGTTGGTAAAGCACCTTAGTGAGAAATGAGTTGCTAATTTTACTCATGTTCATCGACATTATCAATCAGGTTTGCTGTATCCCTGGGACAAATACTGAAGAACGCGTCACACGCCACATTTAATTCTATGCAGTTAATTGTGACGCAGTCAAATATGAGGTAGCATCTGGAAGTGAAGAGAAATGGCACAAGTCATATTCAGTTTGTTTTTCTATTTATGGGATTACAGAAATGATTCAAAGCGAACTATGATTACTTTTTCATCAATTTATCCTTGCTGAACAATACAGCTCCATGTAATTTCAATCTAATTCCAATGGTGTCAAGGAGAAATACATATAATGACATTTTCAGCTAGAATTCAGGAAAAAAATTGCTATCTTGAGATGCAGGTAAAGAACAGTGCATTCTAGCCAGGCCTGCAGCGAGTAAACATTTAACTCAAAGAAAAAACAATGTTAGAGAGGGGCAGGCATTTTTACTGAGAATATAACAGCGGCACGGTGGTGCAGCAGTAGAGTTGCTGCATTACAGCATCAGAGTCCCAGGTTTAATCTGACTAAAAGTGCTGTCTGTACGGAGTTTGTATGTTGTATCCATGACCACGAGGGTTTTCCCCAGGTGCTCCGGTTTCCTCCCACACTCCAAAGACTTACTGGTTTGTAGGTTAATTGGCTTCGGTAAAGATTGTAAATTGTCCCTCGTGTAGGATAGTGCCAGGGCACGGGGATCGTTGGTCGGGGTAGACTCAGTGGGTCGAAGGGCATGTTTCCGCGCTGAATCTCTAAACTAACAGCTTTATGAACTTCAAATAGAATACTTACCCCTCTGCCTCCGTCTGATAATGGTCAAAACATCAAACTGGATGATGTTCTCTTTAAAGTATAATAGATTCATTCCCTGAGATATGATCTCACAGATTCATAGCAAACATATATGACTAAAATGAAACAATCAGTTGCATCTTGGATGTAGATGTGGCATTTCAATCGGCATGGATGAGTCAATAAAAGGACCTATCTCCATGCTGTATGATTCTATGATGCTCAGACGGGGATCAGCAGCACGTTTCCAAGGAGTCGGTAGGAATGTTGCTTTGAGCACATATTCAATGAGGCACCAAGAAATAATTGATTTAATAGTTATTTTCTTTCAGAAGGTTTTTGAGTACTCGATGTCCATTAAGCTTCCCCGATGTCAACATAAAATGCAACACATTGAAGAGTCTGTTCTTGGGTAATGAACAGGCTCCATTTTTACATTTTGAACACAGGTTCCAATCTGAAACGTCACCCATCCATGTTCTCCAGAGATGCTGCCTGATCCACTAAGTTACTCCAGCGCTCAGTCGTTTTTAGTAAACCTGAATCTGGAATTCTTTGTTTTGCTATTTTTACAAACCTTTGTAAGTATATTTTGTCTGTCAGTTTCGAAATACACAAAGATCCCTCTATCTGGTAACCATACCTCCACAGTATCATAATGAATGGCATCAAAAGACTGATAAGAAAGATCGATTACTAAAAGTGGAGAGGAAGCTTGTTCGGCTGCTTACAGGAATAAATATGTGTAGATTGACTTTTGAAGTTAACTGGAGACTGCTTGTATTGCTATTATTTGTGACTGTTAAATGAATGGTGTTTTCTGGAGTGGCAAACTACAATACTTGAAGTTATTAGTTGCTTGTCTGATGTTGGGAAGAAATCAAACAAGCAGGTGAATCATTACTATAAGTGCCTGATGTAACATCATGATTCCTGTACATTTACCGGGATATCATCGGTCACACGCTATTCACTAGAATTTATCAATTTAGTGTAACACACTGCTGATATAAACTGTAGCAGATGATCCATTTGTCAAGTAATTATCTCCTCCCAACTTACTTTTCCATTTATCTTTGTTCTGGCAGCAAACTTAGATTTACCTAGATGGCACACAAAACAACCTTTTTTCACTATCTAAGTACTGGTGACGATAATAAATCATCACCAATACCAAGAACTATCATAGACAATAAAAATGGTTATCAAGAATGACAGTGGGATCTTGATCAATTGGGCGATGTGATCTGGAGAATGGTAAATGGAGTTTAACGCAGATAAGCGCAATGTGTTACGTTTTGGGAAGTCAAACCAGGACAAGACTTTCAAAGTGAATGCTAAGGTCCTGAAGATTGTTGTAGAGCAGAAGGATCTGGCAGTAAAAGTACATAGTTCCCTGAAAGTGTGATTTCAGTTAGATAGGATGGAGACAAACAATTTTGGCACTTTGGCCTTCATCAGTCAGGAAATTGAGTATTGAAGTTCGGATGTTAAGTTACAGTTGTGTAAGACTTTGGCGAGGCCATACTTGGAGTTCATTTTTGGTCACCTGGCTGTAGGAAAGATATCATTAGCTAGATAGGGCTCTTAAAGATAGTGGAGTCGGGGGATATGGGGAGAAGGCAGGAACGGGGTACTGATTGGGGATGATCAGCCATGATCACATTGAATGGCGATGCTGGCTTAAAGGGCCGAATGGCCTACTCCTGCACCTATTGTCTATTAATGATGCAGAAATGGTACAAGGATGTTGCCAGGACTCGAGGGTCTGAGATATAGAAGAAAATTGGGCAGAATAGAACTTTATTTCTTGGAGCAGAGGAGGCTGAAGGGTGATCTCACAGAGATGTGTACAAATCATGAGAGGAATAAATCGGGTAGGTAAGGGTAGGGGTATCAAAAACTAGAGGGCATAGGTTTAAGGTGCGAGGGGAAAGATTTGATTGGAACCTGAGGGGCACTATTTTTCACACAGAATGGTGGTGGGAATATGGAACAAGCTGTAGTTGAAGCAGGTAGAATAACAACATTTAAAAAGACATTTGGACAGGTACATGGATAGAAATAAGTTAGAGGAAAATGGGCCAAATGCAGACAAATGTGACTAGTTTAGATGGGACATCTCGGTCGGCATGGACGAGTTGAGCCAAAGGGCCTGTTGCTATGCTGTATGACACTATGATTCTTTGTCCCCCAACATTGATCCCAGATATTCCCACTGTTTACAGCAGGTCAATCTTAAACTGACCCATTCAAGTCCATTCACTCTTGACATTAACCGATCACCTCTCATATTAATATATTGTCCCCGATTCCAAAGCCCTTTTCTTGTACAGTAATGTCCACTGGCTTTCCTTTATAAGCCTATTAATTCCACACTACAATAAATTAAATATAATTATTTTATATTATTTTCCTATCAAAAATTATGTAAAGCCTGCCTAAGCATTTTCCATTTTTATTTGTTAACAATGGTTTTTATATTTTCCCAGTGAATTACATAGCAGTCGGTGCCCCAGATGTGATCTCCTCTACAACAGCGAGACCAAGCGCAAGACCAGGCGACGGCTTTGAGGATCGCCTCCACTCAGGCCGCAAAGGCTCCTGGTTGCAAACTAATTAATCCCCTCCCAGTTCCTACATCAATATGTCTGGTCTCTGCCTCCACACCTGCAAGGGTGAGGACAAGCACACATGAGATCAGCAGACATATACCATCCAGGAGGTCTACAACCCAACGACATGAACATTGAATTCTCCAAATGTGGATAACACACTCCCCCGCTGTTTCTTTCTCTCTCCTTCGATCCTCCTTGGTCTTACACATACCTTCCTTGCCACCCCTTCCTCACCCAGCCAGCCCCATTGCACAGTTTCTTTCCCTTCTCCCCGTCTCCATTTGCCTTGCATCCACACACTCAACTCTGCTAGGTCCCTCTCTGCTCTCACCCTTAAAGTTCAATATAAATTTGGATGTTTTGCACATATAATAGTGGATATATATCTACCCCGTAGTATTCCCCAATTTGAACTGTTATTTGCTGTTTTAACTGTATCTCTACTGTATCTGCACTTTACGGAAACTAATGTGGATTTTAGTGTGGGTGGTGGGTGTATGGAACAAGCTGCCAGAGGAGGTAGATGAGGCAGGTACGATTGCAACATTTAAGAAACATTTAGACAGGTACATAGATAGGACAGGTTTAGAAGGATATGAGACAAACACAGGCTGGTGGGACTAGTGGAGATGGGATATGTTGGCCAATGGGACAGTTGGGCCGAAGGGACAGTTTCCATGCTGTCAGACCCTATGACTCTATAATGTAGATCTTACCCAAATTATCATATTCCATTCTGCACTATTGTTAACTTATGAGGCACGCTGACAAATATCAGCTCTTTGGAAGGAAAATTGTTAGCTCTTTAATGGCAATGCAGAAGTATTTTTTTCAAAAAAACTACTTAATGTTGAATTGCTCAGTTAAGATTGCAAAACATTGCATTCAAAATTACAGAATGCAGCAATTCAAACAGTGCATTTTAATTTTAGAATATCAAACTCAAAAATAATTGTTAATTATGTTCTTTCACATAAAATGTGGTGAAGCACTGTAAATATCAAAACCGTGAGTTGAGTGGTGATGTGTATGCCAAGCACACAGGCCTTTTCAAGTCTTCAAGATTGCACTCAGAATGCATGGAACCAGACTCCTACAAATAATAAAAGCGATCTGAGACATTAGAGTAAATCAACACTAGAACTTCATAAATATTTCCAAATGCTGAATGTTTAACATGATATATAATCAAATATCCCAGTGATAAACTTCAATATAACTGTGTTAAGTGGTTCCATTAGCCGAGCAGCATAGATCAACTGCCAGCAAATACAAAATTAAGGGAAGAATTGTTACACATTCATTAAAGGAAGGAGGCTCACAATGGACAGAGTAGGTCTTCCATTAAAAACCCAAACTATGATCTTGTTGTTGAGTTGGAAGAAGTGCATACATCTAAATTAATACTTTGCTTCTGTCTTCACAATATAATGATATTTAGTTTAGTTTAGTTTAGAGATATATTGTGGAAACAAGCCCTTCAACCCATCGAGTCTATGCTGGCCAGTGATCGCTATACACTAACAATATACAATTTTACCAAGCCAACTCCTACAAACCGGTATGTCTTTGGAGTGTGGGAGGAAACCGGAGCACCGGAGAAAATCCATGCAGGTCATGGGAAGAACGTACAAACTCCATATAGACAGAACCCGTAGTCAGGATTGAACCCGGGACTCTGGTGCTATAAAGCAGCAACTCTACCGCTGCACCATCGAACTACCCGGTGATAGAATTTTAAAAACATGCAGTAAGAAGGAAAAGTGGAAATGACATAGACAGAAGTGAGAACATAGTAAAAGTCTGGATCATATATATTCTAACTCCTTAAGGAAGGAAGGAGAGAAATAGCATAGGACTAGACAATCATGTTCCAATCCTATTCATAATCATATCCGATCCTATTCCCAATACATGTTCTTGACACGAAACATCTGTGCCTCCACAGACACTGATTGACCATTGAGTTCCTCCAGCAGTTTATTTTTACTCTTCAGATTCCAGCATTGGCAGTCATCAGTGTCTCAATTTTCCAATTCGTTTTGGCTACAGCCATGGTACTAGCAGACAGGAATGCAGCTAGGATGGCACTGTTACTGAAACATAGAAAATAGGTGCAGGAGGAGGCCATTTGGCCCTTCGAGCCAGCACCGCCATTCATTGTGATCATGGCTGATCGTTCCCTATCAATAACCCGTGCCTGCCTTCTCCCCATATCCCTTGACTCCACTAGCCCCTAGAGCCCTATCTAACTCTCTCTTAAATCTATCCAGTGATTTTGCCTCCACTGCCCTCTGTGGCATGGAATTCCATAAATTCACAACTCTCTGGGTGAAAAAGTTTTTTCGCACCTCAGTCTTAAATGACCTCCCCTTTATTTTAAGACTGTGGCCCCTGGTTCTGGACTCGCCCAACATTGGGAACATTTTTCCTGCATCTAGCTTGTCCAGTCCTTTTATAATTTTATACGTTTTATAAGATCCCCCTCATCCTAAACTAGCCTAGTCTTTTCAATCTTTCCTCATATGACAGTCCCGCCATCCCAGGGATTAATCTCGTGAACCTACACTGCACTGCCTCAATCACAAGGATGTCCTTCCTCAAATTAGGAGACCAAAACTGTACACAATACTCCAGATGTGGTCACACCAGAGCCCTATACAACTGCAGAAGAACTTCTTTACTCCTATACTGAAATCCTCTTGTTATGAAGGCCAGCATTCCATTAGCTTTCTTCACTGCCTGCTGTACCTGCACGCCAACTTTCAGTGACGGGTGTACAAGGACACCCAGGTCTCGCTGTACCTCCCCCTTACCTAACCTAACCCCATTGAGATAATAATCTGCCCCCTTGTTTTTGCCGCTAAAGTGTTATCTTTATTTGTGTGCTGCATGGCAAGTCAAATTTCACTACACCAATTGGTGTATGTGACAATAAATGTCCTTTGTCCTTTGTCCTTATCTATATTATACTGCATCTGCCACGCAACTGCCCACTCACTCAACCTGTCCAGGTCACCCTGCTACCTCCTAACATCCTCTTCACACTGCCACCCAGCTTTGTGTCATCCGCAAACTTGCTAGTGTTGCTCCTAATTCCCTCTTCCAAATCATTAATATATATGGTAAACAGTTGCGGCCCCAATACCGAGCCTTGTGGCACTCCACTCGCCACTGCCTGCCATTCTGAAAAGGACCCATTCACTCCTCCTCTTTGCTTCCGGTCTGCCAACAAATTTTCTATCCATGTCAACACCCTACCCCCAATACCATGTGCTCTAATTTTAGTCACCAGTCTCCCATGCGGGACCTTATCAAAGGCTTTCTGAAAGTCTAGATACACTACATCCACTGGCACCCCTTCATCCATTTTACTTGTCACATCCTCAAAAAATTCCAGATGATTAGTCAAGCACGATTTCCCTTTCATAAATCCATGTTGACTTGGACTAATCCTTTTACCGCTATCCAAATGCCCCATTATTACCTCTTTAATAATTGACTCCAGCATCTTTCCCACCACCGAAGTCAGGCTAACTGGTTTGTAATTCCCCGTTTTCTCTCTCGCTCCTCTCTTGAAAAGTGGGATAGCATTAGCTATCCTCCAATCCACAGGAACTGATCCTGAATCTATTGAACATTGGAAAATGATCACCAATGCGTCCACTATTTCTAGAGCCACCTTCCTGAGGACCCTGGGATGCAGACCATCAGGCCCAGGAGATTTATCATCCTTCAGTCCCATTAGCCTACCGAATACTATTTCTCGCCTAATGAAAATTTATTTCAGTTCCTCTACCCCCTTAGATCCTCTGCCTTCAGTGCATCTGGGAGATTGTTTGTGTCTTCCTTAGTGAACAAAATTAGGCCTGGTTAAGTATAGGCCTGTCAGCCATGCACTGGTGGTGGAGAAGTTATTGGAATAAAGTTCTGAGGGACATCATGTCAGCCCTTGGAGAGACATAGTTAATCAAGGCAATTAGCATAGAAGTATTGAGGAAACATTATGTCAAGCTGTCTAGCTAATAAATGAATGCCTTAAGGAGAATTGATGATTATCCGAGGCATTTGACAAAGTCCCAGGTGGCAGACTGATCAAAAAAATAAAAGTGCATGGAAAAACATCAGGCTGAAATAAAACCTTGCTCAGGAGAAGAGAGAAAATGATTATGATAGCAGATTCAGTTACTAGACAGGTGGGGTATGGTGGAGGTCCCCACAGTGTAATACCAGGTCCCTTACTATGTGATAGAAACTGAAGATAATTTGTGCACGATTAAGACATTTGTTGATATTTCCCAAAACTGACTGGGATTGACACTGAGGGAAAAATTCTAAACTGCAGGACAAAAAAATACAATAAGAATTAAATCCAGACAATTGGGATAATGCCCTGGAGAAGACAAAGAGGCGAACACACATAAAAAATGGAAATATACTAAGAAGAGCAGAAAAACTGAAAGATCACACAAACAATCTCCCAGAAGTACTGGAGGACAGAGGATCTAAGGGGTTAGAGGCACTGAAATAAATTTTCATTAGGTGAGAAATAGTATTGGGTAGGCTAATGGGACTGAAGGATGATAAATCCCCTGGGCCTGATGGTGTGCTCAGGGAGGTGGCTCTAGAAATAGTGGACACATTGGTGATCATTTTCCAATTTTCAATAGATTCAGGATCAGTTCCTGTGGATTGGAGGATAGCTAATGTTATCCCACTTTTCAAGAAAGGAGCGAGAGAGAAAACGAGGAATTACAGACCAGTTAGCCTGACTTCGGTGGTGGGAAAGATGCTGGAGTCAATTATTAAAGAGGTAATAATGGGGCATTTGGAAAGCAGTAAAAGGATTAGTCCAAGTCAGCATGAATTTATGTAAGGAAAATCATGTTTGACTAATCTTCTAGAATTTGTTGAGGATGTGACAAGTAAAATGGAGGAAGAGGAGCCAGTGGATGTAGTGTATCTAGACTTTCAGAAAGCCTTTGATAAGGTCCCGCACGGGAGACTGGTGACTAAAATTAAAGCACATGGTATTGGGGGTAGGGTGTTGACATGGATAGAAAATTGGTTGGCCGACAGGAAACAAAGAGTAGGAGTGAACGGGTCCTTTTCAGAATGGCAGGCAGTGGTGGTGGGGTGCCGCAAGGCTCGGTGTTGGGGCCGCAACTGTTTACCATATATATTAATGATTTGGAAGAGGGAGTTAAGAGCAACACTAGCAAGTTTGCGGATGGCACAAAGCTGGGTGGCAGTGTGAACTGTGAAGAGGATGTTAGGAGGTTGCAGGATGACCTGGACAGGTTGAGTGAGTGGGCAGATGCAGTATAATATAGATAAATGTGAGGTTATCCACTTTGGTGGCAAAAACAAGGGGGCAGATTATTATCTCAATTGGGTTAAGTTAGGTAAGGGGGAGGTACTGGGTGTCCTTGTACACCGGTCACTGAAAGTTGGCGTGCAGGTACAGCAGGCAGTAAAGAAAGCTAATGGAATGTTGGCCTTCATAACAAAAGGATTTCAGTATAGGAGTAAAGAGGTTCTTCTGCAGTTGTATAGGGCTCTGGTAAGACCACTTCTGGAGTATTGTGTACAGTTTTGGTCTCCTAATTTGTGGAAGGACATCCTTGTGATTGAGGCATTGCAGCGTAGGTTCACGAGATTGATCCCTGGGATGGCGGAACTGTCATATGAGGAAAGATTGAAAAGACTAGGCTTGTATTCACTGGTGTTTAGAAGGATGAGGGGGGATCTTATAGAAACATATAAGATTATAAAAGGACTGGACAGGCTAGATGCAGGAAAAATGTTCCCAATGTTGGGTGAGTCCAGAACCAGGGGTCACAGTTTTCGAATAAAGGGGAGGCCATTTAGGACTCAGGTGAGAAAAAACGTTTTCACCCAGAGAGTTGTGAATTTATGGAATTCCCTGTCACAGAAGGCAGTGGAGGCCAAGTCACTGGATGGATTTAAGAGAGAGTTAGATAGAGCTCTAGGGGCTAGTGGAGTCAAGGGATATGGGGAGAAGGCAGTCATGGGTTATCGATTGGGGACGATCAGCCATGATCACAATGAATGGCGGTGCTGGCTCGAGGGGCCGAATGGCCTCCTCCTGTACATATTTTCTAAGTTGCTATGTTTCTATCTTAGAATTTGCCCACGAGTCCTTGGAGGTAATGACACACCTTACTATGGTGGTTAAGATGGCATTGAGTTATTGAGCCATAGAGCACAGAAAGAGGCCCTTGGGGCTAATTCGTCCATCTCAACCAAGATGTCCCATCTCAGCTATTCCCATTTGCCTGCGTTTGGCCCATATCCCTCTTAACATTTCCCATTAATGTACCTATTCAAATAACGTTTAAATGTTGTTATTGTACCTGCTTCACCTACCTCATCTGGCAACTCATTCCATGTACCCTCACACTCTGAGTGAAAAGTTGTCCCTCAGGTTCCTATCCCCTCTCACCTTAAACCTAAGTTCTCTGGTTTTTGTGTGACTGTAACTTGACATCCAACTTCTTTATTCAATTGGTGGTACACAGAAATGCTGGAGAAACTCAGCGGGTGCAGCAGCATCTATGGAGCGAAGGAAATAGGCAATGTTTCGGGCCAAAACCCTTCTTCAGACTATTCTTCTTCAAACCCTTCTTCAAACCCTTCTTCAGCGTCTGAAGAAGGGTTTCGGCCCGAAACGTTGCCTATTTCCTTCGCTCCATAGATGCTGCTGCACCCGCTGAGTTTCTCCAGCATTTTTGTGTACCTTCGATTTTCCAGCATCTGCAGTTCCTTCTTTAATTCTTTATTCAATTCTCTGACTGCTGCTTGAGCACCCGAGCTACCTGTGATAGCACTTACAATGAACTATGCAACTAGATATATCTGTTCCCCATGGCCCTATCATGCACTATGAAGGTCCTGTCTTGATTTGACTTTCCAAAAGATAACACCTCAAACTTATCTGAATTAAACTCCATTAGCCATTCCTCGGCCCACTTGCTTAGCTGATCAACATCCCGCTGTAACTCTATAACCATCTTCACTCTTACCGATAACATTTACTTTAGTGTTATCTGCAAACTTACTAATCATTTTTTGTACATTCTCATCCAAATCTTTGATATAGATGGCAATCAGCAATGCGCCCAGTACCGATCCCAAGGCACACAACTAGTCATCAGTCTCCAGTCCAATAACCTTCCACCACCAAGATCGGTGGCGTAGCGGTAGAGCAACTACCTTGCAGCGCCAGAGATCCGGGTTTGATCCTGACTATGGGTGCTGTCTGCACGGAGTTTGAACGTTGTCCCCGTGACCTGCGTGGATTTTCTCAGTCTTCGGTTTCCTCCCCCACTCCAAAGACGTACAGGTTTGTAGGTTAATTGGCTTGGCATCAATGAAAAATTGTCCCTAGTGCGTGTAGGATCGTGTTAGTGTGCGGGGATCACTGATCGGTGGGCCGAAGGGCTAGTTTCCGCGCTGTATCTCTAAACTAAATTATACCACCACCGTCTATTTTCTATCATGAAGCCAAATGTGATACTCGTTTTTATCGGCTGAGGACAAGCATAGTACTACTTCACAAGGCACCGTCAAGGTCATGGCTAGAGTACAGTGTACAATTTTGGCCACCACACCACAGGGAGAATATGACAGTACCTGAGAGAGTGCTAAGGGTGCCAGAGCTGGTGTAAAGAGAAGAGTTCAACTAGGTCGGGTTGTTTACTTTGGAGAAGCGCAGATTGAGTAGAGATTTAATTGTATAAAATTGTGAAACAGGTCAATAGCTGAAGGGCATGAATTTAAGGTAACTGAGAGGTGTTGAGCATTTTTTTTCCATCCAAAGTGTAGTGAGTTTAGAAACTCACTGGTTGAAAAGGTGGTGGAGGCAGAATTTTCACCGTATTTGAAATGTACTTGGATACACAAAGAACCTCCACCTTGGACATGGATCAGGAGCTGGGAACTGGAAGTAATATAAATAGTTCAATGGTACACAAAAATGCTGGAGAAACTCAGCGGGTGCAGCAGCATCTATGGAGCAAAGGAAATAGGTAACATTTCGGGCCGAAACCTTGCCTATTTCCTTCGCTCCATAGATGCTGCTGCACCCGCTGAGTTTCTCCAGCATTTTTGTGTACCTTTGATTTTCCAGCATCTGCAGTTCCTTCTTTAATAAATAGTTCAATGTTTTGTCAGCATGGACATGCTAGGCCAAATTACCTCCTTCTGTGCAATAAATTATTTGATTCATGATCTGATGAAAATTTACATTTGGTCCATCATTATTGGTCATTTGGAAACTATTGAGTAGCCAATTTATGTTTTCTAGTTACCTGAAATCTTTATTTCTCAATTAATAAATTCATCATTTTTCACACTCAGTCCTCTTTAAAGGACAACGTACATTTAGAAAATTCTCCAAGATGCAGACTTTCAAGATGGAATATTGGTATTGTTTCTCTTTCCACTGATTGATATTGGTACCGAGATACAGTGAAAAGCTTTGTTTGCAAGCTATCCAGTCAAATCATACTATACAGGAGTACAATCAGTCATGCACAAGTACAACACATACTGCAGAAAGAAAAACACCAGATTGCAGAAAATAGTGTTACGTTACTTTAGCATCATACCATACTCGAAGTCCAGTGGCACTCAAGATTCCAAACCTACACCCAGAGCTCACTTAGTGGAGTTTAGTTTAATTTTGTTTAGAGATACAGTGTAGAAACAGGCCCTTCGGCCCACCGAGTCCGCGCCGACCAGCGATCCCTGTACACTAGCATCATTCGACGCAATAGGGGCAATTTACTGTTTTTCCCAAAGCCAATTAACCTACAAACCTGTACGTCTTTGGAGTGTGGGAGGAAACCGGAGCACCCGGAGAAAACCTATGTTCAAGTTCAAGTTACATTTATTGTCACATGCACCAATAGGTACAGTGAGATTAGAGTTACCATACAGCCATACGAATAAAAAGAACACAACACACGATAGAGTTTAACATGAACATAGAACGTACAAACTCCGTACAGACAGCACCCATAGTCAGGATCGAACCCAGGTCCCTGGCGCTGGAAGGCAGCAGCTCTACCACTGCACTGCCATGCAACCCCTAAGTTATAGGAGATACACTTATTTAGGTCAATTAGCTGCAGTATAACTTCAACTAAAATATTTTTCAGCATGGGTTGATTGTTGGTAAAATTCTCACACGATCTATTTGCCCTTGTCACTTCAAGAACTGTGAGAACCGTCACATTTTATCAATGATTCTTGTAGTTGGAGTAGCCTGCCTATTATTGGCTGTTTGCTGTTGGACGTACACTGAATCTAACAAGGTACAAAACAGCTGCAGTCAATACACAGCAAACATATTAATTTCAGCAGCTTTTGATTCTGAGTGAAGAATCACTCCTTCAAAGAGAGTAATTACTATTAATTAGTGGGAAATGGCCATCATATCAACAGAGCTCAGCTTGCAAAAGATAAACAAGATGCCTATAATAAGCCAAGCATTTTATATTGCACAGGCTTTCCAATCCCTCATTTAAAGATATTTGTCAACTGGTATTTTTGTTTTACTTTCTGTATTTACAGTCATACAGCACGGAAACAGCCCTTCTGCCCAACATGTCCATGCCGACCAAGATGCCCCATCTATGCTCGTCCCACCTGCCTGCATTTGGTTGTTTCGCTTTAAACCTTTCCGATCCATGTACCTGTCAAAATGTCTTTTAAATGTTGTTATAATATTTATCTTCAGACTTTTATTAAGTGGCAGCACAGCGGCACAGCTGGTAGAGTTGCTGCCGCAATGCAGAGACCTGGTTTTGAACCTTAATGCTGTGTCTGTGTGGAGTTTGCACATTCTCCCTGTGACCGCGTGGGTTTCCCCCGGTTGCTCCGTTGTCCTCCCACATCCTGAAGACATGCGGATTTGTGGGTTAATTGGTCTCTGTAAATTCCTCCTCTTGTGTGCAGGGAATGGATAAGAAAGTGGGATAACATAGAACGAGTGTGAACGGGTGATCAAGAGTCAGCTTTGACTCCTGTTTCCATGCTGTATCTCTAAATTATACAAGAAAATTACACTCAACTTTTGATACTGTACTTATAAACCTATGAGGCCCAAACTGAACCTCAGCACAAATATTTTCTAGGTAAAATTACAGGTATAAAGCCTGTTTTTTACATTTCAATCAAGGACAGGATTTATACGATAGGAGTTAAGAAACAATAGAAGTGCCATTAAACTGTTGGCGTATTATACCGACTGCCAACCTATGGGAAACAAATCTGCAGGAAGAATACGGATGTGCAAAAATTATTCTGCGATAATAAAGAACTTCAACTATCCTAATAAAAGCTGGAATAATAAAATAAGTGAAACACAGAGAAATTATTTATTTTCAGATGATCGGGAGAACTTTCTTGATCAGTATATTTCCGGGCGAACGAGGAAAAGATGATTGGGAACTGCGATCATCGATTCACATTAAACAACAATGAGATAGGAGATGGATCATAAGGTAAAAATAGTCAGCTTGCGAAGGGTGGGTTCTGATGGGAAGAAGACAGAAATGGACAAGGTAAAGTTTAGCCTAGAAATAATAACCAAGAATGGCCTCAGAATTAATTTGGAAAATGTTGATTCCGGGGCACAAGGCTGAAGGTGACCGGGCGAGGAAAGGGACTTTGGTTTGTGAGACAAACTGGACTGAGGCAAGGGCTGCAATGTGCCTTTATGGCCAGCTGCAGCAGGGACTTTGAAAATGTCAATAAAACATTGCAATATGGACTCAGTGCGCTGTTTCTATTAATTCTGTACTTAATCATGGATTGTATTTATGTATGGCAAGGAATAAGATTCAAGATTCAAGATTCAAAACTTAATTGTCATTGTGCAGTGTACAAGTACAGAGGCAACGAAATGCAGTTAACATCTCACCCAGAAGTGCAAACACAGAATAATGGAACAGTAATATATATATATATGTATATACAGTAGCAGTAGTGCAATTTTCAGGAGTGGGGGGGAGATCAGTCACTGAGGGAAGGAGTGTCCGAAGGTGGGGGTGACTGGCAATCATCAAGGTGCAGAGTTAAGTAGGGTAACAGCCGCCGGGAAGAAGCTGTTCCTGAACCTGCTGGTCTGGCAACGGAGAGACCTGTAGCGCCTCCCAGATGGGAGGAGGGTAAACAGTCTGTGGTTGGGGTGAGAGCAGTCCTTGATGATGCTGCTCGCACTTCGCAGACATCGCTTGCTCTGGACAGACTCAATGGAGGGGAGTGTGGAACCGGTGATGCGTTGGGCAGTTTTCACCACCCTCTGCAATGCTTTCCGGTCGGAGACAGAGCAGTTGCCATACCATACTGTGATACAGTTGGTAAGGATGCTCTCGATGGTGCAGCGGTAGAAGTTCACCAGAATCTGAGGAGACAGATGGACCTTCTTTAGTCTCCTCAGGAAGAAGAGACATTGGTGAGCCTTCTTGATCAGTGTTGAGGTATTGTGGGTCCAAGAGAGGTCATCAGAGATGTTGACGCCCAGAAACCTGAAGCTGGAAACACGCTCCACCTCCGTCCCGTTAATATGGATGGGGGTGTGCGTGCCACCCCTAGACCTTCTGTAGTCCACAATGAACTCCTTGGTCTTCTTGGTGTTAAGGGCCAGGTTGTTGTCAGCGCACCATGCTGCTAGGAGCTGGACCTCCTCCCTATAGGTCGACTCATCGTTGTCGCTGATGAGGCCAATCACCGTTGTACCATCTGCATACTTGATGATGGTGTTAGTACCATGTATAGGTGTGCAGTCGCAGGTGAAGAGGGAGTAGAGGAGAGGGCTCAGCACACAGCCCTGTGGAATGCCGGTGTTCAGGGTGAGGGTTGAAGAGGTGTGGTTGTCTAATCTAACAGACTGGGGTCTGTTGGTTAGAAGGTCCAGTATCCTGTTGCAGAGGGAGGAGTCGATGCACAGGTCGATGAGTTTGGTGATCAGTTTGGAGGGGATAATGGTGTTAAATGCTGAGCTAAAGTCAAGGAACAGCATTCTCAGGTAGGTGTCTCTGTTGTCGAGGTGGGAGAGGGCGGAGTGAAGTGCCGTGGAGATGGCATCCTCCGTACTCCTGTTCTTGTGGTAGGCGAACTGATAGGGGTCCAGTGTGGGAGGTAGGCAGCCTTTGAGGTGTGCCAGGACCAGCCTCTTGAAGCACTTAGTGATGATGGGAGTAAGTGCAAATGGGCGGAAGTCGTTGAGGCTCGCCGCAGTGGAGTGTTTTGGTACCGGCACGATGGAGGTGGTTTTAAGGCACATGGGGACAGCTGTTTGGGCAAGTGACAGGTTGAAGATGTCAGTCCAGACGTCTGTCAGCTGCGCAGCACAGGCCCTGAGGACGCGCCTTTCGTGCATTAATCCTGGTCTGTGCCGCATACACGTCAATGGGGGTGAGTGTGTAGTAAACATGAGGCAGATTCAATTTTGAGCAGAAACATATGCAGTATTCCACCTTAGATGGAAGAATGAAATTAGGCAATTTACACTCTAAGGTGCCAATCTGAACATAGTGTAAGAAACAGAGAGTTCTGGGAGCATAAATCATTGAAAGTGGCAGGGCCGGTTCCAGAATCAGTTGAAGATAAAACGTACATAAAATAAAGAGAATTACAGAGTACAGCAGAGAAGTCAAGAAAAACCTTAATAAAACATCTGTTTCCATTTCTGAGCACCACAGATTAGAATGGGTCCAGAAAGACTTCAGAAGGGATTTAGAATGATTCCAGAAATGAAGAATATTAGTTTTATGGATACACTGAGAAGCTGGTATTGTTCTCGCTGAAGCCAAAAAACTAAAAAGAGATCCAAGTGAAGTATTTAAAATTCTGAAGGATCAAGGCAGCGAGGATGGAGAGAACTATTTTGGAATTGATGAAGAGCCACCGATCATTGAGTGAAGGTAACTGGTAAAAAGAACCAAATGTTACATGAGGGAAAATACAGCAAGTGATTTCTGTTGGGGATGAAGAGTGCAAGCTGATTCTATTGCTTGCTCTAAAATAAACTAGTATGCACTTGAAGGGGGAAATGAATTGAGCTATAGGGAGTGGTGGGAGCTGGTGCTGTGAGAGGAGCTGGACTACTGGAACTGGCACATACTTTGTCAGCCTAAAGGTTTTCTTTCATGTTGGATGTTTTTCTGTGATTCAGTGAAATATCACAGGCAGAGTGAATAGACAGGACTTTCAGAAAAGCCCTTACCTGGATGGTGAACAAGGCTTTTAACGGTCCATGTCAGTTAGGAGATTGAGCTAAGAAGTTTGGTCATTATGCTACAGACATTGATGAAGCTGCATTTGGAGTATTGTGTGCAGTTTTGGTCACCCTGCTACAGAAAGGATGTCATTGAGTAGAAGCAGAGAACATTTACGAGAATATTGCCTAGACTCGAGGCCCTGACTTGCCGGGAGGGGCAGGCTAAAACTGTATTCCTTAGAGGGCAGGAGATTAGTTAGTTTAGTTTAGTTTAGAGAGACAGTGCGGGAAAAGGCCCTTCGGCCCACCGAGTCCGCACTGACCTGCGACCCCCCGCACACTAACACTATCCAACACACATTAGGGACAATTTACAATTATACCAAGCCAATTAACCTACAAACCTGTATGTCATTGGAGTGTGGGAGGAAACCAAAGATATCGGAGAAAATGGGGTGAATGTACAAACTCTGTACATACAGTACCCGTAGTCAGGTTCGAACCCCAGTCTCGAGCGCTGCAAGCACTGTAAGGCAGCAACTCTACCGCAGCGCCGACCTTTGAGGGATGATCTTACACAACTGTATAAAGTCCCGAGGATCATAGATAGGCTGAATGTTCACATCTTTTTCCCAGTGTAGGGGAATCAAGAACTAGAGGTCATGGGTTCAAGGTGAGAGGTGGGTAGAGATGAGTGAGCAAGCGAGTCATGGAGATAGTAGGCACTGTGGAAAGCGGAAAGAAGTGAAGAGCAGAAGATGTGACTGGTGATGCGATCCATGGCAGCTGGTGCAATTGACAAAGGATGATACACTGGATGCCAAGCCGAGTAAGATGAAAGGTGAGGCCTAGGGGAACTCTATCGTTCCCAGTTCTGTCTGGGAAGGAGTGGGGTGTGAACAAAAGTCTGGGAAATGAAGAACATGCAAGTGCATGACAGGAATAGATAGGTTAAAAGCACAGAGTATTTTACCTGGGGTAGGGGAATCGAGAACTGGAGGAGATAGGTTTAAGGTGAGGGGGGGAAATTTAATAAGAACCTGCAGGCCAATTTTATTACACTGGTAGGTATATGGACAAACTAGTAGAGGAGATAGTTGAGGCAGGTACTATCACAACATATAAGAGACATTTAGACAGGTACAGGATAGGATAGGTTTAGATGGATATGGGCTAAACGCAGGCTGGTGGGACTAAGTTAGATGGGGCAAGTTGGTGGGCATGGCAAAGTTGGGCCGAAGGGCCTGTTTTCATGCTGTTTGACTATGACTCATTAACCACAGTAGAAGGGAAGCCATGTTTCCTGAAAGAGAAGGATATTTCCAGCCTCCGCATCCAACACATCATCCAATGTCAATTCCACCAGCAACTGAACCATCCGACCACAACTAGAGAGCAGGCTGAATTACCATCTACCTCATGGTGACCCTCAGACTATGTTTGATCAGATTTTACTGGCTTTACCTTGCTCTAAACGTTATTCCCTAATCATGTATTTGTGCATTGTAAATGGCTCGATTGTAATCATGTGTTGTCTTTCTGCTGACTGGTTAGCATGCAACAAAAGCGTTGCACTGTACCTCGGTGCACATGACAATAAACTAAACTGAACTGAACTGTGCTGAATCTCTCTGCATTTTCTTGTACGGTGAAGAGGATTGCAGTTGACTATGAAGGCATAATGATATCTGACTAGAGTTCAACATACATTCAAGCAGGTTAGCATGTACGTGTGCAATGCCTGCAGATACGTCCACACACGCAGTTCAACTGCTTTGCCTAAATCGGTTGTAAATGGCACACAGCTAATAATTAACTGCCTGTTTATGTTAAACATGCAGCCTAATATAATACAACTATGGTTTCAACGATAATGTGAAATGATATTTTCAATTTTTCTTTGACAAATCAGTTGCTAATACTAAACAAAAATCAATAAGATATTTGCAGCATTTCTTAATGTATTGACATTCAAATTAGATCAGACGCTAAGACATATCAGAAACAGTACTGAGCACATCAAGCAGCTAAACACATTATTCAACAGCAGGGCAATCATTTGTCAGCAGCCAGCATCTCAGATCACATCATTAAGTTCAAATAGGCTGAACAAGTGGACTTTCATTCTTACATAGAAACATAGAAACATAGAAAATAGGTGCAGGAGTAGGCCATTCGGCCCTTCGAGCCTGCACCGCCATTCAATATGATCATGGCTGATCATCCAACTCAGTATCCTGTACCTGCTTTCTCTCCATACCCCCTGATCCCTTTAGCCACAACAGCCACATCTAACTCCCTCTTAAATATAGCCAATGAACTGGCCTCAACTACATTCTGTGGCAGAGAATTCCAGAGATTCACCACTCTCTTTGTAAAAAATTGAAAGGGGGTATAAACTGTGAGGTTTAGCTGCACAATTAGCTCAAACTGTTGGTCTCAATCAGGAGATGGGTATCTTAGACTGAGATCCTGACTATGAATCACAAAAAATAATAATGCGTTAACAATGTTTTGATGTAGCAGAGTACAACAAGGCTGTTACAATCTCCTTCAAACAATTGCCATCACAGAATAGTAGACATATTGATTTTCTAAGATTCAAATCAGGTAGTAGCAGTCACTCCCCTGGGGTCTCTTGTAAGGACGCCTTCGCTTTCTCTCAGTTTCTCTGATTCCACCACATCTGTTCTCAAGATGAGGCTTTCCATTCCAGGAGATTGGGAATATCCTTCTTTACCCACGCCTCTCCAGAAAGAACAGGGATAGAGTTCCCCTGCTCCTCACCTTCCACATCCAGCGCATCAACGCTTGTCAATTCCACCAGCTCCAACGGTATCCCACCAGCAGTCACATCTTCCACATCCCGATCCTTTCTGCTTTCCACAGGGACCACTCTCTCCATGACTCGCTAGCTCGCTCACCCCTACCCACCCAACCTCTCCATCCTCAGGCACTCTACGCAATAGGGGTGATACTTTTCCCTGCACCTCTTCCCTCATTACCACCCCAGGAACAAGGTCGTAGTCACTCCCTCTAACCTCTTCTACTGTATTCCGTCCTCTTAATATGGTGTCCTCTCCATCACAAGAGCAAGTACAGACAAGGCGACTGCATTGAGAAATACCTGACCACAATAGCCATCCTGTGCTCCTGGTTTCATGTCATTTCAACTCTCCATTCACACATTGACCAGTCAGTCCTTGGCCTTCTCCACTGCCATGTTGACACCATGCTCCTCAATCTTTAGAAGGATGAAGGACGATCTCATTAAAACTCACAAAATAATCAAAGGGCTGGATATAGTGGATGTGGAGAGGATGTTTCCACTAGTAGGAGAGTCTAGGACCAGAGGGAACAGCCTCAGAATAAAAGGACATAACGTTAGAAAGGAGATGTGGTGGAATTTTGTTTGTCAGAGGGTGGTGATTCAGTATTCCTCAGTAGAGCCTCATCTACTACATCCTGTGTTCCCGATACACATCGAGGCTCCTGTATGTTAGCGAGACCAAACGTAGACTCGGCAACCATTTTGTTTAACACTTACCTTTGGTCCACCAAGGCCTACTAGATCTCCCGGTTGCTAATCAATTTAACTTCCCTTCCAATTCCCCTACAGTCATTTCAGGCCTGGGCCTCCTGTGGGGCAACCTTTTAACAGAGAGCTTGGTGCATACATGCAACAAGCTGATAGAACAAGTGGGGTAGAGGCAGGGGCAATTGCAATGTTTAAAAGACACAGACAAGTGCATGGAGGGATATGGGCCAGGCACAGGCATGGAGGGATATGGGCCAGGCAAAGGCAAGTGTAGATAGACACAAATTGCTGGAATAACTCAGTGGGTCAGGCAGCATCTCCGGAGGAAAGGAATTGGTGATGTTTCATCAGGTCTGATGAAGGGTCTCGACCTGAAAGGTCACCTATTCCTTTTCTCCTGAGATATTGCCTGATCCACCAAATTATTCCAGCGTTGTGTGCCTATCTTCGGTGTGAACCTGCATCTGCAGTTCCTTCTTCCGCAGGCAAGTGGATCTGGATCGGCCAGGCAGCACGGATGTACTGTGTAGCTCTATGATTCTAAAGGTTAGTTACAGAGGTAGTTCATAATAAACGGCCGATGTTAATGTTTGCTGACAATATAATACCAGTTAAATGGGTGAATTTGCCATCAAAAACAAGACGTGAGCTTGTCAAGATCAAAAGAGACGTGACAATAGATGACAAAGACCTTGTGATTGGTACGTCAATTACTGTAGTTGTTGTAAATCATCCCTAATGTAGAAGGGAGAATGGGGGTGGAGAAATCTGCATGTAAGAGCAAATAGGTTACAGAGTAATTAGTTGGGGGCAATAGGACTAAAGGGAATGCTCTGGAGAGTTGCCATGGGCTTGATGGGTGAAATGGCCTCTTTTTGGGAGATGAATGATAAGGAAAGCATCTGCGGTAAATGTATCAGAAGGAACAGAAATTGGAGCATCGTTAAATATTCCAATGTAAGAAAACTGTAGCAGAGACAATAACAGAGCTGAACCATTTTGTGGACCATTTGTGTCTGCTAACTAGTTAAAGATATTTCTGTAAGTGCACTTCCATTATTAGAAAAGAAAAGTTCCTGTAGAGGTGAGAGAGCTGTGGAATAATTATTTCCCCAACTGGGTCGAGAATTCCCAGGTTGGAAAACCTTCCACTGTTCAATCCATCCGTGAGATGTTCCCCACATCATTGTGACTTTTTTTTTCAATTCCCTTGGCTGTTCATCCAGATGACCTCAGTGAGTGAGAATACAGCCTGGTCCCAATTAGTGTCAAAGCAGGAAGAGTTTGCTTCAGCGAAGGCATTAATCTGTTAGTTTACACACAGGTCATCGAGGCTAAACCACAGTGTTACAATCGGGATACCAAACCCAGGTAATTTAAACTGTCGCACCGCTTTGGAATATAAACGCAGAGCAGAACAGTTTGAAGAAATTTCAAGGCCTTAACACAGATGTTCAGCATTAAAACAAAGACCATCTCTAACAGAATGAGAAAGAGGATGGAGCCATTGTCACAACAGTTCCCTTCATGACTGACGCTTGAAAAGAACCAGTTGTTATCCTAATTGTATATAAATATCAGCCGTCAAAGCACAGTTACTCAGATATCAAGAAATATTCCACATCAAAGATGGAGAGACCAGCACTCTACCTGCCGACGCAGATCACGTGTTTTCTTTGTCATTTTCTCAATGGCAGCATTGAGGGGGTCTCCTTTCTCCTTCCTGCCAGTCTGAAAGAAAAAAAGTTAAAAATATACTTAAGAGCATGGCCAGTAATTTTGTGAAACAATTATCATTATCACCAGAGGCAAACATTTTATTTCACTGAGATCTGGTCAAATAGAAATTGTAGATAATAGGAACCTGAGGGGCAACATTTTCACACAGAGGGTGCTGGGTATATGGAACGAGCTGCCAGAGGAGATAAATGAGGCAGATGCAATAACAACATTTAAAAGACATTTAGGCAGGCACATGGATCGGAAAGGTTTAGAGGCATATGGGCCAAATGCGGGTAGATAGAAACATAGAAACATAGAAAATAGGTGCAGGAGGAGGCATTCGGCCCTTCGAGCCAGCACCGCCATTCATTGTGACTGAATCAATAACCCGTGCCTGCCTTCTCCCCATATCCCTTGATACCACTAGCCCCTAGAGCTCTATCTAACTCTCTCTTAAATCCACCCAGTGATTTGGCCTCCATTGCCCTCTGTGGCAGGGAATTCCACAAATTCACAACTCTCTGGGTGAAAAAGTTTGTTCTCACCTCAGTCTTAAATGGCCTCCCCTTTATGGGGAGAACACAGATGGGGGCATTTTGTCGGCATGGGCAAATTGAGCCGAAGGCCTGTTTACATGCTGTATGACTCTATGCCACCCTAATAAATTGATTTTCTGCATTCAATCGCCTAAAAGCTACAGCAAGTGGCATTGCCAAATGAGTTAATGGTTCAAAGGAAAATTAACTCTATTGACCCTCATTACGATGGAGGATTCTCCAACTCCACTGGAAGTTTTGGTGGAATACCTAAAAAAACATCAAGCTCAGGTTGGATGAGCACGAAATCCATATGGAAATTTATCCCCCAATCCCAAACCAATGTTTTCCGATAAAAGGAGAAAGTAAAAAAAAGAATCAATACAAAGGGATGTTGAAATGTGAAATACTCTGTCAGATCTGGCAAACTATAGTAGATTAAAGGACAAATACTTGAAGAATATGAAAGTCTACAGATGAAACAGGAACATAAACTTCTCTCTAGATTGAGTTTGTTTAAGTTCTACAAAGGCTGAAAAAGAGACTCTTGATCTTTTTCTAATCTATCTACTGTATATTACGGAAAAGATCTCCGCAGAGAAAAAGATTGATGTTAACAGTGAAATTTGAAACATATTTGTATTTGTATTGAGGGTGGCACAGGGGTGCATTGGTGGAGTTGCTGCCTTAAAGCGCCAGAGACCCAGGTTCGATCCTGGCTACGGGTGCTATTTGTACAGAGTTTGTACGTTCTTCCTTCCAACAATATATTTTATAAAATATGAAAGAGGTTCATTAATTTATACAAGATACATAGCATGGATATTAGTTCAGTTTAGAAATACAACATAGTAAAAGGCCCATTGGCCCACTGAGTCGACCCTGACCATCCAACCCCTGTTCACACACTAATTCCATGTTATCCACTTCGCTCCTTACAAACTAGGCGCAATTTACCGAGGTCAATGAGCCTTCAAACCCGTATGTCTCTGGGATGTGGGGGAAACCAGAACATCCAGAGGAAACCCACACGGTCACAGGGAGAACGTGCAGACTCCACGCAAACAGTATACCAGGTGAGGATTGTACGCAGTCTCTGGCACTGTGAGGCAGCAGCTCTACCAATTGTGCCACTGTGTCACTGTATGCGACGGTGTTTATACTGTCAGTATAAACACCCTATATACCCCTGGTCAATCACTTTAAAATGTTATTCAGCTCTCAACACTGAATTAAGTGTTTTTTTTACCAAAAGGACAGTATAAGAGGTTTTTAAATATTCTTTTTTATGTCATCTCTAGTTCCTTTGCTAATATCTTATCATACTATAACAGTGTTAACGTTATTTTAAGAAATTACATTCCATGTTTGTCACCATGCCACGATTAGTCACGCAAATGGCAACTGTTTTCTTTTGATATATGCCACAGAATGGGCCCAAAAAATATTGCAAATATTAATATTCCTTAAACAAAAATAACAATGGTTGTTTATTTAGTGAATGCATTACCGAGAGCCTGAACAGTGCAATGAAATTTTCTGTGTAAACAAACTGCAAGTGCTAAAAATGTTGACATCTGAGTTTTTTTCTGAAAGCTATTGTGGCTTAGTTGCATCTTGGAGGAAGGCAGCTGCATCCAAAGCCCGTACTGCCAGCACTGTCTCTCGCTGTGCACAGTAAACACTATTTCCAGTTAGTCCAGATCTCCAGGCAGGTAATTTTTTTTATTTAACTACAAACCAGAATGATGGTCAGCTTTGCCTCTCACTGTCTGCCTCCTAAGACCCAAAGGTAACTGGTTCGTGTCATTCCAAATCTATTTATACTAACCGTATATTTCCTGCTAGACTGCAGCCAGAGGAGGAAGACTAAAATGTCGAGACTGTTACACTATTGTACACTTCAAAGTGTTACCCAGCAAAGTGAAATATCCATTACTCAAGCTTAATGAAATCTGCAGCTTCTATTTAAAGGGAACATAATGTCGGATATTGTTGTTAATATTCTTTAATGAAGAGAAAAGAAATTTGCAAATATATACGATTTGAATAAATGATGCAATATAATCTAAATATACATGTATATCTATACTGATTTTTACTGAAGAAAGGTCTTGACCCGTTCCATCTCTCCAGAGATGCTGCCTGACCCGCTGAGTTACTCCAGCATTTTTGTGTCTATCTTTGGTGTAAACCAGCGTCTGCAATTCCTTCATACACATACTGATTTTTACTACCTGTGTTGGGTGCAGGGTCATTCTTTATCTGAACAGTACATCTTACGTGTTACAGTGTGTGATGCCACCTCTAATTAGAGGTTTTCCTCTTTTGTTTATCACTGATAAAAAATTTATAGCCATGCATCAAAATGGTGATCAGGTGCGAGCAATTCCATTTAATTGGTCTTTGTGAGTAAAATGCCGGTTATTCCAGACAGATATGGTGTAGTGGTTTTTATGCCTTCCAGACAACTAAACATTCCAGCCACTATTAAAGCTCAATTAACCTGCTAAACAAAGCAGAAATGTTAAGAATTAGTTGGCCACACGGCCCTCTGAATGTCTGACATTTCATTAGATAATCGTTGATTTCCAAGAATATTGTTTAGACAATGTTACCTCCACTTTACCTTCCAATGTTACCACTTAAAAAAAATACAGGTACTATGTAAACAGCATGGAAACAGGCCCTTTCGCCTAACTTGTCCATGCAGAGCAAGCTTGTCCCATTTGCCTGTACTTGGCATACATTCCTCTATAAGTTCATAAGATCATAAGTCTTTTGAGCAGAAATAGGCCATTCAGCCCATCGAGTCTACTCCACCCTTCAATCATGGCAAATCTATCTCTTCCTCTCAACCCCATCCCCCATAACCTTTGACACCCTTACTAATCAAGAATCTGACAATCTTCACTTTAAAATTACCCAATGGCTTGGCCTCCACAGCCATTTGTGGCAATGAATTCTACAGATAAACAACTATCTGACTAAATAAATTCCTCCTCGTCTCATTTCTAAAGGTACATCCTTTTATTCCTCCAAACCTTTCCCATCTAAGTAGCTATTCATATGTCTTTTAAATGTTGTAATTGGAACAGCCTTTACCATTTTCTCTCGCGACTCATTCTATATATCCACCACCCTCTGTCTGAAAATGTTGCCCTCATGTCCTTTTTTAATCTTTCCCTCCTCACCTTAAACCTATGCCCTCCAGTTTTAGACTTGCTTATCTTGGGAAAAGGACTGTAAGCTGCTCACATTATCTATGCCCCTCATGATTTTATAAACCTGAATAAGGTCACCTCTCAGCCTCTTACACTCCAGGGAAAAAGAAGCAGTCTATCCAGCCTCTTGTTATTACTCAAACCTTCCAGATCCAGCAACATCCTTGTAAATCTCCTCTTTCCAGTTTAATGATATCCTTCCTATAGTTGGGTGACCAAAACTGTGCACAGTACTTCAAATTGTTGGGTATTGACTCTACAAACATGCATGATTGTGTCCCAACGAACCATTGAGTTTAATCCTTCCATGGTCATAATATAGTAGAAATAGGGTATTTGTGCAACGTAATTAAAGTAGATTTGGCATGTTAAGGAAATTCCTGTCTTCCAATATCATCAATCTGCCAATGGCAGAGCGAGTTTGAAGTTGTCCCAAATGGCTCAAATTTCCCAATTGGTCAATTTGCAAATAATAGTCTCTTTCATTGCATATCTCCATTACATATTCATTTTATTTTATTGAAGCGAGAGGCTCCTGCATTAAAATAGTGAGACACAACTCAAGAATTTGCTGGCTACAGGTTTCTCTTAACTTCCAACCAACTTCATTTGGGCTGAACCAAAATAAAAGCCAAAATGTCTTCCTCCTGAGTATGAAGCATAAGCAGAATGTACTTACTCTACTTCATGCTGGATAAGTCACAATTTTTTAACATTGTTCATCGCTTCCTTCGCCAAATACAACCAACAAACTGTGAAGTTAAAAAGATTGACAAGGACAGAATGTTCTATGTTGCATGAGAGAAACTGAAGGGAATTAAATCATGACAATCATTGTCAAAAGTAGCAAGAAGTCTGCTTGGTCTTAAAGTATTGCAAAGCCTGCCCTGAGTTATTAAGAATTGGACAGCTTGAAGGTACAGAAGTCTAGACTGCCCAAAGGCATTGATGTGCTCTGTAAGATTGATAGAATTGACATTGATATAGTATCATTCATAACCTCACAATGCCCCAACATGCGTTACAGCTAAAATAGTAATTTGAAGCAAAGTTATTATCATACAATAAACACAAGTGTAACTCGAAGATAGACACAAAAAGCTGGAGTAACTCAGCGGGACAGGCAGCATCTCTGGAGAGAAGGAATGGATGACATTTCGGGTCGAGACCCTTCTTCAGACTCAAAACGTCACCCATTCCTTCTGTCCAAAGATGAGCCGAATGAGATGAGTCGAAAGGCCAAATGGCCTGCTCCTGCAACTATTTTCTATATTTCTATGTTTCTATGCTGCCTGTCCCGCTGAGTTACTCCAGTTTTTTGTGTCTATCTTTGGTTTATACCAACATCTGCCGTTCCTTCTTAAACACGTGTAAACCTGAAATTGACAAAAAAAGTGCAAACAAATATATAATAATGGTTTTAGTTTAGAGATACAGCGCAAAAACAGGCCCTTCAGTCCACCAGGTCCACGCCAACCAGCGATCCCCACACACTAACACTATCCTACACACACGAGGGACAATTTACAATTTTACCGAAGCCAATTCACCTACTCTTGGAGTGTGGGAGGAAACTGAAGCACCCGGAGAAAACCCATGCTGGGGAAAATGTCCACACTCCATACAGACAGCACCTGTAGTCAGGGTCGAACCCGGGTCTCTGGCACTGTAAGGCAATGGCTCGACCACTGCACCATTGTGCTGCCCAGGATCATTCATGTTCCCATAACAACAGAGATTCAAGTCCTTTTGTTAGATAATGTGAAATAGAGTACAATCAGGACACAAGAGTATAGGGATTATGTGCAGGGATTAGTGTTTAGTAATAATATATGAGAAAACTGATAGGCACTGAGCTTCGTTTGTTGATCTATAAACAACATGTTCAAAAGTTATCAATAAAAAGCTACGGTAGTTTTATTGAGCAAGAAGTAACCAAAAGCCAGTGACTGTTGCCTGGAATACATGTGTGACAATGTTTATAAGAGCCAACTATGTAAACTTATGAGGTTGTGTTGTAGACTTCCATAAATGTATGATCCGGGTAATTCAAATCAATTCTTTACTGCATTGTGTCTAAATCTATTTGTTATGGCTAGATGTCAAAATATGTACACACATACAAATGTATTTTCTAATGCTATATTACATGAAACAAACACACTCAATGTATCAGGAAATACAACTATAATTGGTATACATGACATCATATAGGGACAACATGAGCATGATAGACCTTGGATGAGATTATGATACTTTTTTAGAAATTTAATTTAAATTTCATAGTGAAAACAAGGTGTTTTGATAAAGTCAGGCCAGATCCATGGTATAATTTACTAATGCAAGGCAGATTATGCCAGCATGCTGTTGTGCCTTGGCAAGATGTTTGTTTGAATAAACCAAAACTGCCCTTTCTCCATTACTGCAGCACACTGTGCTTCACAGATTTCCCTTAAAAACAATTGCCTCTTGAACAGTTGTCATACAAGCAGTCTTTCTTCTTCGAGTCCGTTGCAATCTCAGATGTCGTTCTGCCAGTATCTGACGCAGGTCACAGCTGGTCGAGTCGGTTCAGCCAGGTCCTGGTGGCTGCACTGGGGGGCGTCGTCACACTCCAGTAGGTGGGACATTGTCTGTACTGCTCCACAGCTGCATGTGTCTTCTGCCTGGTAGTTCCATGCTTTCATAAGTGTTTTACACCTCCCCTGCTCCACTCGTAATCTGTTGAGGGTCTTCCAGGTTGGCCATGGGAGGTCGTGCCCGCTGGCGAGGCATTCAGTCGGAGTGATTCCTCTCTCCATCCAGTCGTGGGCTCGTGTGTTGAGCTGGTTCCATTCATCTTTCCAGATGTTGGTCCTTCCTGTTTCTTTGGTTGTCTGGAGAGGTGGGACTGTCTGCAAGAAACTGGCTCTGGATTTCAGTCGGGGTGGAGGTGCTGTGTGTCCGTGCAGTCATACAAGACGAAGGTGAGGCCGCATTTCAAAAACAGTGTGCAGTTTTGGTCACCCTACTATGGGAAGGAGGTTATTAAGCTGAAAAGAATCCAGAGATTTACGAGAATGTTGCCAGAACTCGAGGGCCTGAGCTAAAGGGAAAGATTAGGCAGGCAAGGACTTTATTAGTTGGAGCACAGGAGGCTGAGGGGTGATCTCATAGAGGTGTATAAAATCACGAGGGGAATTGATAGGGTGAATACACAGAGTCTTTTACCTGGGTACATCAAGACCAGAGGACATACTGTAGGTTTAAGGTGAGAGGGGCAAGAATTAATAAGAAACTGAGGGGTAACTTTTTCACACAGAGGGTGGTGGGCATATGGAATGAAAGGTTCAAAGGTTCACATGTCCATTTATTGTCATGTATACCAATTAAGGTACAGTGAAACTCGATTACCATACAGCCATACTAAAAAAGGCAACAAGACACACAACTACATAAAAGTTAACATAAACATCCACCACAGCGGATTCCCCACATTCCTCACTGTGATGGAAGGCAATAAAGTCTAATCTTCTTCCCTCTTTATTCTCCCGCAGTCGGGGCAGTCGAACCATCCGCATCGAAGTTCCCGCAGCCGGCGATCGAAGCTCCCGCGTTGGGGCGGTCGAAGCTCCTGCGGCTTGGAGCTCCCGAAGTCGGTCCCTAACACCAAGGAAGCGCGAGCTCCACGATGTTAAGTCCGCAGACTCCCGCGATTAGAGCTCCCGAGGTCCCCTGAACTAAATGTGTTTCAAAAGAAATTAGTTGATTACGGGTTAATAACTGGAAAAAAGCTTATCCTAAAATTCGGGAAAAACGCTCCAATACCAACTATAAACATGTGCATTTCAAATATGTTTGAAACATTACACCTAGAAGAGATAAGACTGCTCCCGGCAGGCAAATCAGATCACTTCCATCTGACGTGGTCTGCATTTATAGAACTATTACAAGCATAAGGTGCAAAAGTACTTTAAAAAGTACAGATGTCAGGTAAAGGGGGATGAAAGGTGGCGAGTTGGTATATCCCATTTGCGCGATGCTCATAATAAAGTACTTGTTTTTCTCTTTTCTCTTCTTTCTCTTTTTTTCTTCTTTGGGGTCTATCTCTTAATCTTTTCTCTTTAATTTCTTTTCTACAGGGTCTCTGTTCTTTCCTGTTGACATGTTTTTACACCTTCACTATTTTCCTTCACTTTCTCTTCTCTCTTAATTTCAACCTTTTCTCTTTATTAGTTTAAAAAAATGACGGAGTACATTAATTGTAATAAGATATACGTGATGAGTACTAATGTAATTGGTTGTAATTTAATGTACTTCTAATAAATAAAATTAAAAATTAAAAATAAAAAAAGAGGTCCCGAGGTCAATCCCTGTCAGGGACCGCCAGCCCGCGATGTTAAGTCCTGTAGGCTCCCGCGGTTGGAGCTCCCAAAGTCGATCCCCAGCAAGAGGCCGCTAGCTCCACGATGTTAGGTCACAGAGATACGATACGGTAAACGGTTGCATCTCCGTGAAGGTAAGAGATTCAAAAAAGTTTCCCCTAACCCCAGCCCCCCCCCCCCCCTCACCCCTCACATAAAACAAGCTAAAGGACACTAAAACATACATTTAACACATACTAAACAACAACAAAGAAGGAAAAGGACGAGACAGACTGTTGGCAAGGCAGCCCTTGTGGCGCCACCCGCTGCCAGAGAAAGTAGTTGAGGCAGATATTGTAACAGCATTTAAAAAACACTTGGACAGTTACATGGATAATAAATATTTAGAGGGTTATGGTCCAAATGGAACTAACTTAGATGTGGTCATTTTGATCAGCGTGGACAAGTTGGGCCAAATGACCGTTTCCGTGCTGTATGACTCTATGACTGTGACTCTAAAGTGA
>CM075977.1:387462676-387634834 GCA_038087875.1 Malacoraja senta | reverse complement strand
GAGGGAGATAGGTCATAAGAAATAGTAGAGATAGGCCATTCGGTCCATCAAGTCTACTCCGCCATTCAATCATGGCTGATCTATCTCTCCCTCCTAACCAGATTCTTCTACCTTCTCTCCATAACCTTTGACACATGTACTAAACAAGAATCTATCTAACTCTGCCTGAAAAGATATCCACTGACTTGGCCTCCTCAGCCTTCTGTGGCAAAGAATTCCATAAAACCACCCTCTGACTAAAGATCAGAGATCAGCCATGATTGATGGCGGAATAGACTTGATGGGCCAAATGGCCTAATTCTACTCCTATCACATGATCTTATGATCTCAGTTAAAATGAGATTGCAAAAAATCATGTGCAGTGGAATGGAATCAAAGACACATGAGTAAAACGATAGTTTCATTTGAAGCAGTACAGTGACACAGCGGTATAGTTGCTGCCTTACAGCGCCAGAGACCCGGGTTCGATCCTGACCACAGGTACTGTCTATACGGAGTTTGTACGTTCTCCCTGTGACTGCATGGGTTTTCTCCAGGTGCTCTGGTTTCCTCCCACATTCCAAAGGCGTAGAGGTTTGTAGATTAATCCGTTTCTGTAAAATGTCTCTAATGGTGCAGGATAGAACTAGTGTGTACAGGTGATTGCTGGTCGGTGTCGGCTCGGTGGGCTGAAGGGCCTGTTTCCACGCTGTATCTAACTCTAAGCTGAACTAAAAAAATCTTTGAAATGTTTCTTCCAAGGGCAGTGACTACCTCTCTCTTAGCGACAAACATCTGCCCATGACTCTCAACTGGATGGGTCCTTAAATTATAATAAAATCATACATCTTATAATGAAAATAAGATCAAAGGTTCAAGGAGGATGTAGTTGGGGCAGGTACTTTCATGTTTAAGAAACATGTTTAGACAGGTACCTGGATAGGATAGGTTTGGAGGGATATGAGCCAAATGCAGGCAAGTTGGGTTAGGTGTAGATGGGACATTAGGGCTAGTTGGACTGAAGGGCCTGTTTCCATGCTGTATCACTCTATGACTCTATGATCATAAGATAGGAGCAGAATTAGGACATCAATCCATCGGTTTCTGCTCCATTATTCAATCATGACTGATTTATTTTTCCGTTTCAATCCCATTCTCCTGCCTACTCCCAGTAACCTTTGACACCCTTGCTAATCAATAATTTATCGATGCTTGGGCCATGGACAATTTTGACAGCTGTGAAGAAATGAAACATCTGCTAACTATTGCTTCTTTCTGGATCTCCCGCCCTTTCCATCCATATCTGCTTATAGCTCTAATTTTGGACCTCATGCTTCAGATCTATATTTTCCCCATTTGCACATATGTTTTCACTCTAAGAATGCCTACGTGCAATGCCTTCTTGACAGCATTGTTCCGTTGAGAAAATACAAATCTTTCCCATCACACAGTGGCCTGGTGTTGTTGCAAAGACACAGATTGATTCTATTCACCTCACCTACTTAACAACCAACCAAACTAGAAATCTTATTCAAACAAACAAAAAGAAAAAAATCATGTTGCTAATGGTTTTCACAGTGGCCATTTTCTGATTAACTGCTTTTGTTTATTCTCTGCTGACTTGTGCTCTATTCTGAATAGTAACAGAGGTACTGGCAGATTAATTACTTAACAACCTGTCATTTTAATGAACAAAGTAATTCAATTTTTATGCTCTACATCAAGTCTGGTTATAGACTCAGTAGGAATGTCATCAATTGTTACTGTCCTCTTCCACAGCCAATTCTAAACTATTTCAACAAATAGCCAAATAGTTGTCAGTTACGGCATGAATATATTGGTCACGTTAAAGATTTTAAGGCCAGGCACTACAGATTTACAACTCTGTCATTTTATTAATTTCTAATCAATTCATCCAATTTCCAACTATATCTTTTCTCCTGGAATATAATATCGAGCTGCTTGATGATCAAGTATTATGCAAAGGAAAGGACAGGCAGTCAAACCACCCACAACGTATATAGCTTGATAATATATCTTGCTGCTGTTGTTAATCTAAGGGCACATTTAAACATAATTTACGAGTTTGAATTCTATGTCAAAAAGGGAACGTCATAAATGGGTAAAATCCTCTCACCTATTTAATGCATTCTAAAACTCTGAAACTCTTCTTTGCTCTGTTGGAGATATCTGCTGGGCTGTTCCCATGATGGTCACACTGTTGTGACTCAAAGCATAAAGAAAAACATATAATTCTGTTGGTACTGATTCTAACTATGCCACAGTGTTAACGACAGTAATATTTAACAAAAGCAGATTGTGCATTGATTTGGGGTGAGGAGGGGGGGGGGGAGGGGGTTGGTAAAGTTTGACGAAAGCAGTTCTTTTTTTCAGGAGGTGACATGTAAATAATTTGATTTAAATACGTTGCCTACAAGGGCTTAAACTTTGACAGCCTAAAACAGTTCTGGGGGGAATGGGGAGTGAGTGGTGGTGTTGGGTTATTGTTTGCACCATTTCAGGGCTGCCAACTCTCACGCTTTCAGCGTGAGAATTCTCATGCCCTGACGCTCATGACCGAGTTCTCACGCTGAGTCAGTCCCTGCGCAGTTTGTCCCTTTGCGCCGCGTGCCAGGGATCTGCACGGTCTGGGGAAGCGCGTCGGTTGCCGGCTGTAAGTGACGTCGCGTCTCTTCTCTCTTGGTTCGATGTGCAGCCACTGGGTGTCAGCAGCTCTATGTGCCGGCTGTGAGCGCTGCGCTGCCGGCCGCCGCTGCAGCCTCGCTCCATCCCTCCCTCCCTCCATCCTGCCCTTTAACTCACACGGCAGGGCCACCGCTGCCAATCCACGCTGCACCGTGCCCGCCACACTCCCCATTGGGCGGCCGGGGAGAGGAGAGGGGAGGGGGGAAAGAGAGAGAGAGAGAGAGGGAAAGAAAAAAGGGAGGGATGGAGGCAAAGCGAGACAAGGCGAGGGAATGTAGAAAGGGGATGAAGGAAGGAAAGGAGAAAGTGGAGAAGAGGGAGGGGGAGGAAAGGATGGGGGCAGGAGGGAGGAAGGGGAGGATGGAGGGAGGGGGAAGAAAAGGTGTGTGTGTGTGTGCTTGTGTGTCTGTCTCCCTGTGTGTGTCCCCTTGTCTGTGTGTGTCTCCCCGTGTTTGTGTTTGTCTCCCTGTGTGTGTATGCATGTGTGTGTCTCCCTGTGTGTGTGTGTGTGCGTGTCTGTGTGTCTCCCTGTGTGTGTGTCTCCCCGTGTTTGTTGTTTGTCTCCCTGTGTGTGTGTGCGTGTCTGTGTGTCTCCCTGTGTGTGTGTCTCCCTGTGTGTATGTGTGTCTGTGTGTGTGTGTGTGCAGGGCTGCCAACTCTCACGCATTGAGCGTGAGACTCACGCATTTCACAAAACTCTCATGCTCTCATGCTGATCACAAAATGATATAATGAGAATAGGACCTGTTTTGCTTAACAAATAGTGTAGGAAGGAATTGCAGATGCTGGTTTAAACTGAAGATAGACACTAAAAACTAGAAAAACTCAGCAGGACAGGCAGCATCTCTGGAGAGAAAGAATGGATGATGTTTCGAGTCGAGACCTTCAGCCTGAAGAGGATGAAAACTAGCCATAAAACACAATAACTGGACATGTGTGGTTATCCAACTAAGGCAGAAATCAGAATATTGTGTTCATCTTTATTCACGTGACACCATAATAAATATATTACAGAAAAAATAATTTAATGGGGTGGCACGGTGGCGCAGTGGTAGAGTTGCTGCCTTACTACCACGTGGTTTTCTCTGGATATTCCGGTTTCTCCCACATCCGAAAGAAGTGCAGGTTGTAGGTTAATTGGCTTCTGTAAATTGTCCCTGGCGTGATGGATGGAATTGGTGTATGATAGATTGCTGGTCGGTGTGGACTTTCAAGTCAAGTCAAGTCAAGTCAAGTGAGTTTATTGTCATGTGTCCCTGGTAGGACAATGAAATTCTTGCTTTGCTTGAGCACAACAGAAAATAGTAGGCATTTACTACAAGGCATTCTATAAATATATACACTTTGTGTGCGGATTTCATTGAACCATATATGATTGAATATGTGGCATTATTTTCGTCTTGTTTCTATATTCGAAGGGTAAGGTTGAAACCGTCTGAAGAAGGGTTTCGGCCCGAACATTGCCTATTTCCTTCGCTCCATAGATGCTGCCACACCCGCTGAGTTTCTCCAGCAATTTGTCTACCTGAGATTCTCCAGCATCTGTAGTTCCTTCTTGAACAAGGTTGATTGATTTATTTGTGCAGAACAGTGATGGAAGTCCGACTTTTGCTTTGTTTCTCTGAGTTTTTCTCTATATATATACACATAACAGCATGAATATAATCTGTATTCCATATATGAATACAGTCATTCATGTGCTGCACCTGTTGATCAGAGCCTGGCTCTATTGTGTAATGTAATTAGGAATGTAATTTAGCCTAACCTTATTCATACCTAATCCAATTTAAAGCATAATGTTGTATTCAAATGCAAGTTAAAAGACTCGCTACAGTATGCACCAGATTGCACAATTTCAAGCTGAAAAATGCAAAAGCTCCCTTCCGTGGGAGGGGGACCCCCCCTCCCCCCTCCCTCCCCCCCCCTCCCCCCTCCCCCCTCCCCCCCTCCCACACCCTCCTCCCCCCCCCGGTCGCTACGCTCCCTCGCAATTTCTCACTCTCACCCAATGTTGGCAGCCCTGCCATTTATTGCAAAGAACCTCATACTCCAATGATTGTGTTCCAGGGAGTGCAGATGAGATCTGCCAGAATGTTGAAGCAAGGAACTGAAGATGCTGGTTTACCCAGGAAAGACACAAATACTGGAGTAACTCAGCTGGTCAGGATATATCCCATGTTCTATCCATGGACCTATCCATGTTCTCCAGGGATGCTGCCTACCCGCTGATTACTTCAGCATGTTGTGCCTTTTCCCTGTTCCCTGGATTGGAGGACGTTAGTTACAGGTATTTTGGAGTGACTAGATCGACTGGGCTTGTTTTACCTGGAGCCAAGGTGGCTGAGGGGTGATATATAAAATTTGAGAGGCATAGGTAGTGTAGATAGTCCAAAATCTTTTTCCACGGGAGGAGTACAAAAACATAAGGGGATATGTTTAAGGTGAGGGAAAGCATTTTAAATGGAATCTGATGGATAAAGGGTTTTACACAGAGAGTGATTACTATCTGGAAAGTGCTGCTGGGAAGGGTGGTGGAATCAGATACAACTACTGTGTTTACGAGGTATTTGGACGGACACTTAAATACGCAAAGCCTAGGATATTCAGATCAATACAGGCAAATGGGACTAGTGTGGGTGGGCAGTTGTGCCAGCATGGATATGGTGGGCCAAAGGGCCCATGTCATGTGCTGTACAACTCCATGACTCTATAACAGTGATATTCCATCTATGAAACATGCAACAGTCATTTCATTGATCCCCTTTCCAAGGCAGTTGGTGGAGACTGCAAAAGGAGTGAGTTTGATTACAAAATGGTGACGTGGCGTGTGGAGGTGTGTGGAGTGAGAGAAAATGTCTCTGTGAAGATAATCGAAGGGGTGGGTGTTGGGAATATAATCAGAAGCTGAGGGGCTGTGATGATTAAGAGATGGGTGAAGTCAGAGGTCATCTGAGAAGTTGATGTAAGGGGCATAAGGATAGTGACAGCCTTGGTGGCAAGAACAGGCACCAAATAGGACAAAGATCCTACCTGGAAGAAAATGTGAGCTTCAGATCACCCAGCAATAGTCCAGGGAATGCTGCAGTGGGTTTTATCATTAAGTTAAGGACAGTGCATTTGGAGGTCACCTCTGTGCAGTAACATTTCATGCAAGAGGCAAGTTTTATTATCCCAGTGCTACAAGAGAGGATGAGTTCCCTTTGTGGAGATGACTGAGGAGGGATCGCACAGGGTGAAGATTTGATGTGGCTGAGGTTGGTCAGACATTTAATTAGTAAGATGGTTAATCAGATAAAATAAGCATCGGTTGACTGTCAAAAATGGTGCACAGAGTTGACTTCACATGCCTGCCCTTGGAATTATTAAGACAGTTATAAACACCGAGAATTGTTTTTTCTTTCTTTAGGTTTGCATAGTGGTGCAGCTAGTAGAGCTACTCTGTCTGAGTTCCAGATATCTGGGTTCAAACTTGCTCAAACTGGTGCCGTCTGTGTGGAGTTTTCATGTTGTCCTTGTAACCATGTGAGTTTCCTCCAGGAGCTCCGGTTCCCTCCCACATCTCAAAGGAGTACAGACGACAAACTGTTGGAGGAACTCATCGGGTCAGGCAGCCTCTGTGGAGGGGAATAGATTGACAATGTTTCATTTCCCTTCATAGATGCTACCTGATCTCCTGAGTTCCTCCAGCAGTTTGTTTCTTGCTCAAGATTCCAGCATCTACAATCTTGCCAAAGTTGAGCGTAGGTTAATTGGCCCCTGTAGGTTCTCGCTAGAATCTGGGTGTCATTTACCCTATCCATTCCTCTCATGATCATGTACACCTCTATAAGATCACCACTCATCCTCCTGCGCTCCAAGGAATAAAGTCCTAACCTGCTCAAATTCTCCCAATAGCTCATGCTCTCGAGTCCTGGCAACATCCTTCTAAATGCCCTGTGCAACTCTCCCAGCTTAACTACATATTTTCTATAACAGGATGACCAAAAACTGAACCAAATACTGTAAACAGGGCCTCACCATGCCCTGTACAACTGTAACATAACCATGATTCTATGCATTTATGGATGTATTTCTACTGCCTGACTTGCTGCCTCCTTCCAGCATTTTCTAATTTAATGTTTGCTTTGCAGCAGATTCATTTATTGTCATTTAAAACAGGGTTCTATGAAATTCTTTGTTCACAGAGTATACATTAGACGTACAGTAATGATAAATCCAAGTATAAATACAATGATGAGTTGAAAAAACCCCAGAATGGTGCAATCATAGTAAAAGTAAAATTAAAGTAAAATAACAGAATGCCCGAATGAGGTAGTTAAGGGTGGCAGCACCTCCGGGAGAGGTTCAGGTGTGAAAGAGGTTCAGGAGTCTGATAATAGTGGGGAAGAAGCTGTTCTTAGGTCTGATTGTCCAAGCATTGATACTCCTGTGCCTTCTCCCAGAAGTTAGAAGAAAGAAAACGGAATGGTCAGGGTGACAGGCATCCTTCACGATACTTGCAGCCTTGCTGATGCAACACATCGAGAAGATAGGCTGGATAGAAGAAAGTGATGAGCCTGTGATGAACAGGGCTGTGTTCACCACTTTTTAATGTGGCTCAGTGGCACCGTGGTCGAGTTGCTGCCTTAGTGCCTGAGACCCGCATTCAATTCTGACTATGAATGCTGTCTGTACAGAGTTTGTCCATTCACCCTGTGACCATATAGGTTTTCTCTGGGTGCTCCGGTTTCTTCCCACCTTCCAAAGGCAGGTTTATAAATCAATTGGCTTCTGTAAATTGTCCCTAGTGTGTAGGATAGAACTAGTGTACAGGAGACTCGGTGGGCCAAAGGGCCTGTTTCCACGCTGTATAGCTAAACTAAACTAAACACTCTCTGCAGGTTTGGGCGTTCAAAAGCAGAGCAGTTGCCATACTGGGCTGAGATGCATTCCATCAGAATACTTTCTGTATGCCTTTTTGGAAGTTTGGGAGAATGCTCATGGATGTGGCGAATCTTCTTAGATGCCTAAGAAAGTAAAAACACTGATGCACCCTCTTGATCGCCACATCAGTGTGAAGGGACCAGGTTAATTCAAGTGATATGGATGCTAAAGAACTTACAGCTGTCAACCATCTCTACAGTGTCTCCATTGATGGGGACAGGGTTGAGCTCACCCCCTAGTTTCCTTAGGTCTACAATCAACTCTTTCATCTTGCTGAAGTTAAGGACTAGGCTGTTGTCCCAACATCATGATATAAGGTTTCACTTTCATATCTATCATAGTTCATAAGTGATTGGAGCAGAATTTGGCCATTTGGCCGATCAAGTCTACTCCGCTATTCAATCAAGGCTGATCTATCTTTCGCTCTTAACCCCATTCTCCTACCTTCTTCCCATAACCCGATACCCATACTAATAAAGAATCTATCTATCTCTGCCTTAAAAATATCCATCAATGGCCTCCACATCCTTCTGTGGCAATGAATTCCACAGTTTCACCCTCTGACTAAAGAAATTCTTGCTCATCTGCTTCCTAAAGTAACGTCCTTTTATTTGGGGGCTATGACCTCTGGTCCTAGACTATCCCACTAGTGGAAACATTCTCTCCACATCCGCTCTATCCAGGCCTTTCACTATTCGGTAAGTTTCAATGAGGGTACCCTTCATCCTTTTAAACTCCAGCGAGTAGAGAGAGACCCAGTGCCGTCAAACACTCATCATATGTTAACCCGGTAACTTTCCTGTACTTTGTCTCATTATTGTTGATGATCCAACTGGCAACAGTGATATTGTCAGTGAATTTAAAAATCTAATTGGCTTTATACTTGGTCATAAAGTCAAAGAATGTATGTAGAGCCTGGGACTGAGCACACAACCTTGAGGGGCACCAGTGTTGAGGATCAGCATGGAGGAAATATTTTGATCAATACTGAGGTCTGCCAGTCAAGAAGTCTAAAAGCCAGTTGCAGATGGAGGCACTTAAGCCAAGGTGCATAAATTTAGGGATGTGCTTATTTGGTATTATGATGTTGAAGGCTAAGCTGAAGTCAATTAATAACATCCTGGCATAAGTGTTCTTGCTGTCAAGGTGATCCAGAGCTGAATGTAGTGCAAGAAAAATGGTGACCTCCATAATCTTATTTTTCCTGCAAACAAATTGCATGGACTCTAGAGTATCCAAAGATTGGCACAAGAGAAATATCTTGGTTTTGTATAGTTTTTATGCAAGATGGTGTATGTATGCATGCCCTTATTTGTGCATTGACACATTAAGATGTGATGTTTAATGATTGCAAACTGCAGTACATGCAGAATTTCTTTCACAAGATTAAAGGATGCCATAATAAAAAACATTGATGAACCATTTGACCTTTCTTTTGACATGTTCTTTGCTCCATTCTACTTCTGTGGTAACATTTCTAAATTAAAAGCTAATTACCTTCGTCATTAAAGCAATAGACTTGACACATGGTAGGTGGTAGCCGGAAACTAACGTTTGTAGAACAGGCAATTGCTATTTGAATTGACCCTATCCAAAAACACTTTTGAAATACAGGTATGATTCTAATAACTCTCAACAGCAGAAGTTGCCAATTATAAATTCTAAGGAAGAGTAAGAGATAATATAGAAAGTGAACTGTTTATGCAGAATATATTACGTGTATGCATAGACCACACTTTGTTTTATTCATTCATCACTTTCTTCACAACTTTTAATTAAATCTGCCTGTAGCTGGCGTTTTTCTCTTGCTTCCTTTTGTTTATTGAATAGCTCAAGAGGAAACAAATTACTCCGGAATCTGAACAAATTGGCATTAGTTTTGGTAAATCAGACAATGACATGACAATTATCTCATCAGGACACAAAGTTCTTTGAAGGTAAAAGGACACAAATATAAGATGGCCAGGAAAAAGAAACAGGACACTATGCTTGTTAGATTCTATGTGTCTGCAAACACACTGTGTTAAAGGTTTAGGTTCAGTTTTATTATGACACGTGTGCCGAGGTGCAACGAAACGCCTTGTTTTGCATGGTATCCAATCAGATCAGATAATACTGAACACAAATACAATCAGGTCAAACTCAAACTCAAATAGGGGCGGCACAGCGGTAGAGTTTGATCCTGACTATGGATGATGTCTGTATGGAGTTTGTACATTTTCCCCATGGGTTTTCTCCGGGAGCCCCGGATTCCTCCCACACTCCAAAGGCATACAGGTTTGTAGGCAAATTGGCTTGGTAAAATTGTAAATTGTCCTTAGAGTGTGTATTATGGTGTTACTGTGCGGGGATTGCTGGTCGGCGCGGACTCGGTGGGATTAAGGGCTTGTTTCTGTGCTGTATCGCTGAACTAAACTAGAATCTAAATACAATAGATAGATCAAAGTGAAACATATAGAACACAGAATATAGTTTTCAGAATTGTACCATAGACAAGAGACCAATGTCCAAAATGTTGTAGAGTGAATCTGACAGGAACCTGGCATATGAAAGGACCGTTCAGAAGTCTGATAACAGAGAGTAAGAAGCTGTTCCTGAGTCTGATGATGCGCGCTTTCAAGCTCCTGTATCATCTAACAGATGGGAGCAGGGAGAAGGAGGAATGACTGGGGTGAGATATCTTTAATTATTTTGGCTGCTTTTCCGAGGCAGCATGTATTACCATATTGCACCATTTACTATCTCAGGATGTCCAATAGCATCTTACAACCATTTCACTGTCTTTTAAAAAAAAAACTGTCAGTGTTATATGGAAAAATAAGGCAGATACATTCTAGATAATAAATTTCAGCAAAGAGATATTTAGTTTTAGAGATACAGAGTGGAAACGGCCCCTTCAGCCCACCGAGTCTGCGCTGACTATCAATCCCCACACAATACCTACACACTAGGGATAATTTAGAAACTTTACTGCAGCCACTTAACCTGCAATCCTGTACGTCTTTGGAATGTGGGTGGAAACCAGAGCACTCGGGGAAAACCCACGCAGTCACGTGGAGAACGTGCAAACTCCGACCTGACAGCACACATAGTCAGGATCGAACCCGGGTCTCTGGCGCTGTCAGCAGCAACTCTACCACTGTGCCATCCTTAAGTTATAGATAATGACCAGATATTCTAGTTCAGATAAACTTCTTCAGATAGGGTCCCGACTGGAAATGTCACCTATCCATGTTTTCCAGGGATGTTGCCTGACGCACCGAGTTACTCCAGCATTTAATTTCAGTTCAGTTTATTGCCACGTGTTCCATGGTACAGTGAAAAGCATTTGTTGCGTGCTAACCAGTCAGCAGAAAGACAACACATGATTACAATCGAGCCATTTATAGTGTATAGATACATGATAGGGGAATAACGGATAGTGCAAGGTAAACCCAGCAAAGTCCGATCAAGGATAGCCCGAGGGTCGCCAATGAGGTAGACAGCAGTTCAGCACTGCTCTCTGGTTGTGGTAGGATGATTCAATTGCCTGATAACGGTTGGGAAGAAACTGTCCTAGAATATGGAGGTCTGAATCTGAATCGAGCATCTTTGTTTTTCCTTGGTGAACCAGCATCTGCAGTTCCTTGTTTCTGCATTCTAGTCTATTTTAGTGACAGTCAATGGAAATAAATCTTCACCAGCCACTATTGCAGTCCAAGGAGCGATGGATATGCATAAGCATTTCCCATATGCTCAAAGACATAAAAGCACGAGTTCAAATTTTAGATTTTTTTTTCTTACTGCAACTGCCCTTGGGACTATTATGTGAATGAATTCACAGAGCAGAGAATCAGATTTTAATTCAATACCCTGGCCAGATCTATGAGGTTGTATTATTGATTGGCAGTGAGCTGTGTTAGTACACTCACGACAAAAAGTTCCCTTATCTCCATGCCGGGCACATGCTTTTAACGGCTACAAGGAATAAACACATTTTTTTACAGTTTCCAAGAAATAGTCAAATAGTAATGAGATTTTTGTTCTTTTCTCTCTCTTGCTGCTAAAAGGTGTGTACAATGAATGGGTGACTAGGTTTATTTAAACAGTAAGGTCTGACTGATCTGAAGAGTTATTCTTTCATACAGGGCTTGATTTGCTGCAGAGTGCACTTAATCTTGTGTCATATACTATTTCTGTCTGCGAAAAAATTATCATCAAAGAGAAAGAAAAATACTTCCATTTGCCAAGACACTTTTGATGCTCATGTGATGTCCAAAGTACTTCAAATCTACTGAAGATTTCATGAAGTGCATTTGCTATGAATATGAGGCAACTACTAGATACTTAGCAAGGTGTCACAAAGATAATCTGCTGAAAGACTACTTTGTTTTCTTGAAGAATGGTTATTAATCATTAATTCAGAACAACTCTCCTTCACTTCCAATTTTGCCGTGGAATTGTCAATGATCACATGAGAGGGCAGGTGGGATCTCAGTTGAAAGTTAATTCAGGAACATCAACACATTTTACTTTGTCCCTCTTAAGACACCTTAAGTTGTTTCACGAGACCCTCATTGACCACGCTTTACACATGTTTATACAGCCCAGGACTGATTAATTGGCAATGCAATCTAAAAAATAATGAGGAATTGTTAAAAATACAGACATTGTGGAAGAGATAGATCAATAAAAGTCAGTGAGCAAAGGGATAAAGGTGATTGGGATTTGCAGGGAGCTGGGACATGGGTTATCGGTAAAGAGTTTTTGGTAAACTTACGTAGAGAGGAACATCAGAGGGCACTGGAGTACTCAGGTCTGCAGATGACTTTGCCATACATGAGGGTTACAGCAGCAGAGGAGCTGAACCAGAATGGAATTAAGATTACAAACAATTTGATTCAACTTCAGACAGGAAGATGGGTGGATCTGGTGACTCAAAATGGTGCATATAACAAAGACGAGAGGTGTAGGAAGGAACTACAGATGCTGGTTTAAATCGGATAGACACAAAATTCTGGAGTAACTCAGCAGGACCCGAAGCATCTCTGGAGAGAAGGAATGGCTGACGTCACCCATTGCTTCTCTTCGGAGATGCTGCCTGTCCTGGTGAGCTACTCCAGCATTTTGTGACTAACAAAGATAAGAGACACTGGTTTAAATCTTCACAATATTTAGCATGATAAAGTTTAGAAGAACAAGGGAGAAGGTAGATAGAAGACATATAGTATGTGTACTGCACAGACCTCCACAGATTACCCCAGGGTACCCTATTGATAGGGTAGATAGTCAGAAGGTTTTCCCTATGTTGGAAATGTCAAAAACTAGAGGGGTTAGCTTTAGTTGAGAAGGGCAAAGATTCAAAGGGATGTCCAGGGCAAGCTTTTTACACAGAGAGTGGGGAGTAGATATATTTATCTTTGCAGTAAATAAACTGGTGAAGATTCAGTGGAAGCAACGGAGCGGCACGGTGGCGCAGCGGTAGAGTTACTGCCTTACAACTCTTGCAGCGCCAGAGAAGTGGGTTCAATCCCGACTACCGGTGCTGTTGGTACGGAGTTTGTACGTTCTCCCCGTGACCGCATGGGTTTTCTCCAAGATCTTTGGCTTCCTCCCACACCCTAAAGATATACAGGTTTGTAGGTTAATTGGCTTGGGTTTGTATACTCGGTATAAGTGTAAATAATCCCTAGGGTGTGTAGGATAATGTTAATGCGCGGGGATTGCTGGTCGGCGCAGACTTGGTGGGCAAAAGGGCCTGTTTCTGTGCTGTATCTCTAAACTAAACTAAACCTACCAAAACATATATGACATGAATCTTATTGATGAGTTTTCCCTCAATGAAATGGCAGAGTATCTCTGCACAAAAATCTTCAGCCATTTGCCCACTAATTTTAACTTTGCCAATATTGAATAGGTGATAGTAAATTGTTGCTGCACCATTTGTCACATAATCCTTGCACAATGTCAAAAGCTACTTGGCCAAGATGGTATTGGCATTTCATGAGCTATGCAAACAAGTGTGACTCATCCTACAAATATGAACATGAACATTAGTGGAATGCTGATGAAATTTGTGGCCAACGTTCCTCAGTGTAAAATAAAGATTATAATAACATATTATTTTATTGGAATATAATTATAATTACTATTTTATTACAATTATAATAAAATGAATAGAGATTAACAAAGAAGAAAGCGTGACGAAAAATTGAGCAGGCATAATTTCACAGCCAAGAAAGTTTATGCAAACATTTTAAATAGTTAAAATTATTGAAAATTTATTTCAGAGAAAGTGTTGCTGTTGGAAAAACGGACTGCTGCCCCAAGCCCTAACTGAGCAGAATTTGAAAACTAAAAACTGGCAATACTATAAAACTAAAATAAAATCTTTAAATGCTAGAAAGAGTCCAGGAATTCTGATGAAAGGTCATCAACCTGGAACATTAATTTTGTTTCTCTCTCCATGGATACTGGCTAATTTGCTGTGTGTTTCCAGTCTTTGCCGCATATAATCTGGAACCAAGCAGCATGAGGTTGATCCTGAGGATGATTGGATTAATGTATGTGGACTGTTTGAAGGCTCTGGGCCTGTACTCGCTGGAGTTTAGAAGGATGAGCGGGAAATCTCATTGAAACTTACCGAATGTTGAAAGCCCTGGATGGAGTGCATGTGGAGAGGATGTTTCTACTAGAGGGAAAATCTAGGACCAGAGGGCACATCTGCAGGATAAAAGGACGTTCCTTCTGATTAGAGATGAGAAATAATTTCTTTAGCCAGAGGCTGGAGAATCTGTGGAATTAATTGCCACAAATGGTGGTGGAGGCCAAGTCATTGGGTATTTTTAAAGTGGAGATGGATAAGTTCTTGATTACTAAGGGCATCAAAGGTTACGGGGAGAAAGCAAGAGAATGGGATTGAGAGGGAAAGATAGATCAGCCACGATTGAATGGCAGAGTAGACTCGATAGGCCAAATGCCTTAATTTGGCTCCTATGTCTTATGGTCTTATGGGCAATATCTGACCAATGGCTAGTAAAATATGATGTAAATTTGAGGGTGGAACCAATCCAGTGAGTTCCAGGCAAGAAAATTAATAGCTCGGCACAGACAGATGTGATGGGTGAACTGACACGTGCCTAGAAATTGAATGTTACCCTTTTTGGTGCATGAAGACATCATCTTACAGAGATTGCAAAATTGACTGTAAGCAAGTGTGCAATCCTGTGAACCGGGTTTCCACCCAAAGAGAGGAGTTAAATCAAGTTCCAACAAGGAAAACTCATTTTAACATGCTGTCACCGCTTTGCTGCGAAACAATCAGAGAAGGTGTCACCGATTAAGGACACATTCTCCAGGCAGTCAGAGCACACACAGTGTCTGCCTTCGGGAAAAGAAGAATTGGAATCACAAGGTTCTCTGGGAGCTACATTTGAGGGTTAGCACAATGGAAAAATGCAAGTGAGATATCATCATTATAGCAAAGGAGACTACATATATGGCTATAATCCCACACACCCATTATTGGTTGCAAGCACTCACAGACCAAGCCCATAATTGAATAATAAAATTATTAGTTGTTTACTGAAATTTCTCAAGGCAGAAACTGCCATAAATAAAAGGAAAGATACTGATGAAGAAAGTCCTGATGAGAAGGGATGTCCTGAAATCCATTCTCCTATCCTGTCAGCTAACCCTCTGAGAAGACCTGAAGTGTCCTTTCTGGTCTGGATAATTGGGATTTTGAGAAACAGGATCCATCTGCATTTGGAAAGGCAAGGACTGTTTCTGGATAGTAAGCATGGCTTTGAGTATGCGAATAATGCCCCACGGGTTTAAAGTAATGTTTTGGGAAAATGATCAAGACAGCTGATAAGGACTGGGCAATGTCTGTATCGGCTTCAGCAGGCCTTTAATAAGGTCCTGCAATGGTGGACTGTCCCAGTGGTGAAATCACATGGGATCCATGTGAGCTACCAAGTTGGATGCAAAATTGGCTTGGTGGAACATAGAAATAAAATAAGTGCAGGAGTAGGCCATTTGGCCCTTCGAGCCAGCACCGCCATTCAATATGATCATGGCTGATCATCCAAAATCAGTACCCCGTAACTGTTTTTTCCCCATATCCCTTGATTCTGTTAGCCCTAAGAGCTAAATCTAACTCTCTCTTGAAAACATCCAGTGAATCGGCCTCCACTGCCTTCTGTGGCAGCAAATTCCACATTCACAATTCTCTGGGTGGAAAAGTTTTTCCTCATCTCAATCCTAAATGGCTTACCCCTTATTCTTAGTCAGAGAGTAATAGTGCAGAGGTTGTTTTTTTCAGATTGGAGGCCTATGACCAGTGGTATGCTGCAAATATTGTTGTTAGGCCCAGTGTTGCTTTATATATTTGGATTTGGATTATAGATTTGGAGATCACAAGTAGCATGATAAGTAGGTTTGTGGATGACACCAAAATTGCCCTTTCACATGTGTCGCCCTTAGACTCACACTTATTTATCTTCTCCCTGTCGCCCTCCACCTGCATTCCTTTCTCTGGCTTCACACTTTACAATTCTTCAAACCTTTTGTCTCACACCTTCGGTTTTAATATCTGGCCTTTATTCCATCCAACTGCCTCTCAAAAAATGTCCTCGCAATACTCTAAATGCAGCCTAACCAAAGTCATATCAAGCTGCATCATGATTTCCTTACTCACATACTCAATGCCTCAACCAAGGAAGGGGCGGGAGAGTGGCACAGCAGTAGAGTTGCTGGCTTACAGTGCCAGAGGCCCGGGTTCAATCCTGACTACGGAGTTTGCAAACTCTCCCCATGAGAGAAAACGGGGAATTACAGACCAGTTAGTCTAACATCGGTAGTGGGGAAACTGCTAGAGTCAGTTATTAAAGATGGGATAGCAGCACATTTGGAAAGTGGTGAAATCATTGGACAAAGTCAGCATGGATTTCCGAAAGGTAAATCGTGTCTGACGAATCTTATAGAATTTTTCGAGGATGTCACTAGTAGAGTGGATAGGGGAGAACCAGTGGATGTGTGTATCTGGACTTTCAGAAGGCTTTCGACAAGGTACCACATAAGAGATTAGGATACAAACTTAAATCACACGGTATTGGGGGTTCAGTATTGATGTGGATAGAGAACTGGCTGGCAAACAGGAAGCAAAGAGTAGGAGTAAACGGGTCCATTTCACAATGGCAGGCAGTGACTAGTGGGGTACCGCAAGGCTCAGTGCTGGGACCCCAGCTATTTACAATTTATATTAATGATCTGGACGAGGGAATTGAAAGCAACATCTCCAAGTTTGCGGATGACACTAAGCTGGGGGGCAGTGTTAGCTGTGAGGAGGATGCTAGGAGACTGCAAGGTGACTTGGATAGGCTGGGTGAGTGGGCAAATGTTTGGCAGATGCAGTATAATGTGGATAAATGTGAGGTTATCCACTTTGGTGGCAAAATCGGGAAGGCAGACTATTATCTAAATGGTGGCCGATTAGGAAATGGGGAGATGCAGCGAGACCTGGGTGTCATGGTACACCAGTCATTGAAAGTAGGCATGCAGGTGCAGCAGGCAGTGAAGAAAGTGAATGGTATGTTGGCCTTCATAGCAAGAGGATTTGAGTATAGGAGCAGGGAGGTTCTACTGCAGTTGTACAGGGTCTTGGTGAGACCACACCTGGAGTATTGCATACAGTTTTGGTCTCCAAATCTGAGGAAGGACATTATAGCCATAGAGGGAGTGCAGAGAAGGTTCACCAGAGTGATTTCTGGGATGTCAGGACTTTCATATGAAGAAAGACTGGATAGACTTGGCTTATACTCGCTAGAATTTAGGAGATTGAGAGGGGATCTTATAGAAACGTACAAAATTCTTATGGGATTGGACAGGCTAGATGCAGGAAGATTGTTCCCGATGTTGGGGAAGTCCAGGACAAGGGGTCACAGCTTAAGGATAAGGGGGAAATCCTTTAAGACCGAGATGAGGAAAAACTTTTTCACACAGAGAGTGGTGAATCTCTGGAACTCTCTGCCACAGAGGGTAGTTGAGGCCAGTTCATTGGCTATATTTAAGAGGGAGTTAGATGTGGCCCTTGTGGCTAAAGGGATCAGGGGGTATGGAGAGAAGGCAGGTACGGGATACTGAGTTGGATGATCAGCCATGATCATATTGAATGGCGGTGCAGGCTCGAAGGGCCGAATGGCCTACTCCTGCACCTATTTTCTATGTATCTATGTATCTATGTATGACCGTGTGGGTTTCCTCTGGGTGTTCCGGTTTCCTCCCACACTCCAAAGACGTAGAGGTTTGTAGGTTAATTGGCTTCGGTAAAAATTGTTAATTGTCCCTAGTGTGTAAAGTAGTGCAAGTTAATGTACGGGATGATCGCCGGTCGATACGGACTCGGTGGACAGAAGGGCCTGTTTCCACGCTGTATCTCTAAACAAAGCATTCTTTACCTCTCTAGATACTTGTGTTGTAGGAAGCCAAGGAAGACAAAACCAAGGAAGTTGAACAATGGGGTTGTTTTGATATTTTCAACACTGGATGCATCTGGTAATTACTTGATCTTCCATATTAGAATGCAAGATGTATGAATTGGAAGGTCAGCAGCTGCATACTGTTATTGATGGGTGTATATTATTTATCAGCAGCTATACACACACATGATGTTCTCATGAGTATCTTTATCATCCAATATTAATCTCACTGCAATTGAGGTATTTTGTATGCCAACACTCGTGTGCAATGTCCTGGGTATGTTTTACCATGTTAAAAGAAATGTGAGTTATTATTATTAAATTGAGAGTTGCAGTGTAAAGGAGAAATACCTCCAGGAGTCTGATCTAGATGGAGATCCCATGTTTTATATTCAACACCTCACAAAGTCCTGTGAATAGAAGATGAGCCTTGGGATGTGAGGGCTGAAATGGAAACAAAAGGCACTGATGCAAAACTAAGGATTTCAGTATTGTGAGAAAAACTTTGTCCCAACCTCTCATTACACCCCGATTATGCTCATAAAACAAAAACAGCTGACACGTGATGAGGTGAGAGTGAAACTTCTAAATTGAAAGAGGACTCATTTCAATGGGATGGGAAGGTATTTAGCCTGGGTAAAATAGAACTGAAGATAGTCAGCTGAAAAAACTGTAACAGAAAAATGGATGATCTTCAAGGATTTGTTTGGCATACAGTCTAGATATATGCTTACAGCAGGGAATGGCAAGAGAACCAAAACAGAATCAAAATAGAGTGTAGAATGCATACCCGGGGTAATGGTCAACCAATAAGCACCCTGACACAATTTAAGTTGAGAGTAAAGTGAAGAGACAAATTGACCCATGAGGAGAAAGTATGAGAAGAGAATGGGAGTTCATTTGGAATAAAAAGTAGAATTATTCCACCGGCTTGTGAATAACATGCAAGTAGTGGGTTGTATTGAAGATAAAATGTTGACGTGTGCTTCAAGGCACAGGCCCAAACTCGGACTCTTAACATCAGGTTTGTTTCATAGAATCATAGTCATAGGTTTGTGCAGCGCTGATATGGACCCTAAGCCCGCAACATCCATTAGACCGATGAAGTCTACATGTCATCTTCAGATAATTATGATGGACACCAAGACCAATGCAGCTAAGAGTCTTGCCATTGTTTCCAAGTTCTAGTATTACTTTATGCCCTGCTTATTTCAGTGTCATGTATCAAAAGATGTTTGTGTTTAATAAAACCCACCCTTAAATCCCCTTTAAAACCCTTCCTTAAATGTACGATCTCTTGATTTTTGTAGCCTTACCATAGGGGGAAAATACTGATAATCTACCTTATTTATGCTTCATAACTTTGAGTAAATCTATCAATTTATCCCTCAACCTCATTCACCCCCGGAAAAACAAGGCCAAACAATAGAATTGCGAGCGATAACTAAAGTCCTCCAACCCAGTTAACAGTGTTTTCTACGGATATCTTAACAAAACATCAGTGGAGATGAAGATAATAGTGGTGATGGACTGGGATGAGAAATTATATGCAGAAAAAGATGGATATGTGGATAGTGGATAAGTCACCCTATTCTGATCAGCATGTATCTCGAGTTGTCATAGGCTTTCAATCAAGCCCAGATGCAGAGGCAATGCTTAAGAGACACTTCTGGTCATGAAAGAGAGCATGAACATAACTAGTTACCATTCCACTTGGGTAGCTTACATCCTAATGGTAGGCACATTGAATTCTTAATTTTGGCTACATCACCCTCCCCTACTTCCTTCTTCCCTCATATAATCCTCCTTCCCCATCTTCCTCCTCACCCCCCTCTCTCCTGTGGCCCATCTGGACTTACAACTATTTCTCCCGTCCCCCTCTCCTACCAATCAATTCCTTCCTCCAGCTTCATAATTCTGTATTTTCATCTCTGACCTTGGTGCAAGCATCTTCCTATCATATAACCCACATCAACTACCCCTCCTCTCATCTAGCTTTCTTTCCCTCTTCCTACAATGCCTGACCTGAAACATTGCCCATCCATGTTCTCCTGAGATGCTTCCTGACCCGCTGAGCTACTCCAGCACTCTGTATGGAGACAGAGAGTCATACAGCGTGGAAATAGGTCCCTCGGTTCAACTTGCCCACGATGACCAACAGGCCCCATCTACATTAATCCCACCTGCTTACGTTTTGCCCATATCTCACCAAACCTATCCTACCCATGTATGTCCAAATTATTTCTAAACATTACCTGCCTCAATGACCTCCTCTGGCAACTTGTCCCACATACCTACCACCCTTTGTGTACAAAAGTTGCCCCTCAGGTTCCTATTAAATCTTTCCCCTCTCATCTCTGGTTGTTGTCCTACTCTGGGTAGAAGACTCTGTGCATTCACCCTATCTATTCTTCTTATGATTTTATACACATAGAAACATAGAAACATAGAAAATAGGTGCAGGAGTAGGCTATTCAGGCCTTCGAGCCAGCACCGCCATTCAATAGGATCAGTACCCTGTTCCTGCTTTCTCCCCATATACCTTGGTACCTTTAGCCCTAAGAACTAAATCTGACTCTCTCTTAAAAACATCCAGTGAATTGGCCTCCACTGCCTTCTGTGGGAGAGATTTCCACAGATTCACAACTCTCTGGGTGAAGAGGTTTTTCCTCATCTCATTCCTAAAAAGTAAAGTAAAGTAAAGTATCCTTTATTGTCATTCAGACCCTCCGGTCTGAACGAAATTTCGTGCCTTGCAGTCATACATATAATAAAATAACAAAAACACACAATAAACACAAATTTAACATCCACCACTGTGAGTTCACCAGGCACCTCCTCGCTGTGATGGAAGTCAAAAGTCTTAAAGTCTTTGTCTCTTCCCTCCTTGTTCTCCCTCTGCGCTGAGGTGATCCAGGCTTCCGATGTTGTGACCCTGCCGGGTGATGGTAAGTCAGACTACGCGGCCCGGGGTGGTAAATGGCCTACCCCTTATTCTAAAACTATGACCCGTGGTTCTCGGCTCCTCCCAACATCAGGAACATTTTTCCTGCATCTAGCCTGTCCAATCCTTTAATAATTTAATATGTTTCTATAAGATATCCTCTCATCCTTCTAAATTCCAGTCAACACTGTATAAGCCCAGTTGATCCATTCTTTCATCATATGTCATAAACCTCTACAAGATTACACCTGATCCTCCTGTTCCATGGACAAGGCTGCACAAATTCTTTCTATAGCTCAACAGGCAACACGGTGGCGCAGCGGTAGAGCTACTGCCTTACAGCACCAGAGACCCGGGTTCGATATTGACTTTGGGTGCTGTCTGTACGGAATTTGTACATTCTCTCCATGACTTGCGTGGGTTTTCTCTGAGATCTTTGGTTTCCTCCCACATTCCAAAAACGTACACGTTTGTAGATTAATTGGTTTGGTATATATGTAAATTGTCCCTAGTGTGTGTAGGATAGTGTTAGTGTGTGAGGATCGCTGGTCAGTGCGGACCCGGTGGGCCGAAGGGCCTGTTTCCGTGCTTTATCTCTAACCGAAACTAAGCTAAACTCACCCCCTCGTGTCCCGTCAACATCCTCGTATCTTCCTTTGTAAGCCATCATTTGCAGTTCCTTGTTTCTACATTAGTCATAGACCAAAGATAGACACAAAAAGCTGGAGTAATTCAGTGGGACAGGCAGCATCTCTGGAGAGATGGAATGGGTGACGTTTCGGGTCGAGACCCTTCTTTGTCATAGACCAGTTGTGGATAATGTTTAACAATCCCTAATCATTTTTTTTTTTTAATTTGTATTTTATTAGAAGTACATTACATTACAACCACATACATTAGTACTTGTCATTTATATCTTCTTACAATTAATGTACTCCATTTATTTTTTACACTAGAAAAGGAAAAGATTGAAAGAAAGAAGAAAGTGAAGGAAAAAGTGAAAGTGTAGGAAATGTGACAACAAAAAACGACGAAGACCCTATAAGAGCAAAATTAAAAACAAAAGAAAAAGAGTTAAGAAATAGACCCTAGGAAAGAAAGAAAGAGAGAAAGAGGAAAAAGAGAGAAACAAATATTTTTATGAGCATTACGTAAATGGGACATACCAACTCTTCAACTATCATCCCCCCTTACCTGACCTCAAATTTATTTTTTTAAAGTACTTTTGCACCTACAATCCCTAATCATGGGGGGAAAAAATGGTCTCTTGCGAGATTACTTAATTAAGGACACATTTATAAATGACAGCAAGGTCAGTCTGACAAAGGTTTTTCAACCTGAAATGTTACCTTTGATTTCCTCTCCGCAGATGATGCCTGACCTACTGAATGTTTTGCACCATTTTCTGTTCTTATCGTTGGGTTGCAGCAAGTACAGTTTAAAAAAATGTCTGTTAAAGTTAATGTGAATGGTGTGAATGTTTCATTTTGTAATATCCTGTCTTATGAATCCCTCCAGAAAACATAAAAGGGCAATTAACAAAATATATATATATAATGAAATAGCTTGTATATTAGAAAACAGAGTAAAGCATCATAGGCTTTACTCTGTATTCTATATATATATATATATATATATATATATATATATATAAAAAATTAAATTACATCAGTCTTAAAATATAGCATTAAAATAATGCATTAAATCACATCAACACACAAATATATTAACATATATATATATATATTTTTATATGCATGTGTGTTGATGTGATTTAATGCATTATTTTAATGCTATATTTTAAGACAGATGTAATTTAATCATATATATATGTGTGTGTGTGTGTGTGTGTGTGTGTGTGTGTGTGTGCGTGTGTGCGTGTGTGCGTGTGTGCGTGTGTGCGCACGTGCGCGTGCGCGTGTATTCTATATATATATAGAGAGAATACAGAGTAAAGCCTATGATGCTTTACTCTGTTTTCTAATATACAAGCTATTTCATTATATATATATTTTGTTAATTGCTCTTTTATGTTTTCTGGAGGGATTCATAAATATATATATATGCATGTGTGTTGATGTGATCTAATGCATTATTTTAATGCTATATTTTAAGACTGATGTAATTTAATTATGCAGAAGAAATACAGAGAGAAAACATAGATTTAATACCAAGGATCCATCATGCCTGTGTGAGAAAAGGCACCCAAGGTTTCATGTAGATAGTAGATCATGTTGTGAGAATATTTAACATGTCATTTGGGATTTTGGGTTTCACAAACACACATATTGAGGACAAAAACAGGAATTTATGCTGAGGCTTTAAAGCTGTGTTGAGCCCATGAGTACTATCGTGTCTATTTCTAGTCACCATGGTTCAGTGAAGATGTGAAGGTCTTTCAGTGGGTGCAGAGGTTAGTGACAAGAGTGATTTCAGTTACAAGGTTCAGTTGGAGAAGCTAGGTTTGTTCTCCTTACTGAAAAGAATATTGAGGGGAGACTTGACCCAAGATGCACACAATTCTGACCGGTTTGGATAAGTTTGAAAATGAAAAGCCGAAAAAGACGAAAAATGAGAACAAAAAAGGAAAAGTTATTTTCATTAGTTTATTGTCCCAACATGAGAGAAAATAGATGAAAATTGAGCAAGACATATAATGGTTACGGGAAGAAAGTCTTCTTCATACTGCAAGTGAAAATAATCTGGAGCTAGCTATATATACAACTGCTGGAAGTAGAAATTATCGCTATTTCAAAAAGGAATTATTTAGGCAGCTGAGGAAAATAAAGCTGTCGGGCTATTGGGAGATAACGAGGGCATGGTACTGACTGAATTGATCTACAGAGTGTTAGCCCAAACTTAGCAAACTGGATGACACTTTTCTAGGCCTGTAGACACTATGACTGGGGTGGCATGGTGGCGCAGCGGTAGAGTTGCTGTCTTACAGCGCTAGAGACCCGGTTTCGATCCTGACTACGGGTGCTGTCTGTACAGTTCATGCATTCTCCCCGTAACCTGCGTGGGTTTTCCCCAGGATCTCAGGTTTCCTCTTAAGCTCCCAAACGTACAGGTTTGTAGGTTAATTGGCTTGGTAAACTTGTAAATTGTCCCTAGCGTGTGTAGATCGTGTTAATGTGCGGGGATCGCTGGTCGGCGTAGACTCAGTGGGCCGAAGGGACTGTTTCCATGCTGTATCTCTAAACTAAACTAAACTAAGACTGCAGGAAAGTAGCTGCCCTTGACATTATGATAGCACCAAGGACCATGGCACCAAGGACTCTGGCAAAAATGAAATCAATGAGAACCAGAGCCACAAAGATGTTTCATCATTGGAAATGAAGATGGCTAGTCATCTGAGCCATAGTGTCCTGGTAGCAATTACCCTCACCTAATTCATCCTTAATCTTGCCAGTTTGCCAGCACATTGAGAAGAGAATTGGGAATATTTACTGATGCCTGCACAGGGTGCAGCTCCATTCCTATCTCCTCATGAAGCAATCAATAGCCTTGCACAGCAAGACCGAGACAACATCCAAGGTTAGGTTGACAACTGCCAAGTAATCTTGGCATCCACAAATGAAAGATAATAACCATCTCCAAAAAGAAAGAGCATTGCATCCCTTGGTATTCAATGTCATTACCATCAAATCCCTTATAATCAGACCCTGGAATCATCACAGGATCAATGGACTGGAACCATGAATATTTGAATGAGCAGATCAGAGGTTGGATATCTGAGAAAGAATGACTTAACTTTTTTTTTCTTGAAATGAGGAATTGCAGATGTTGGTTTACAAGAAAAGACTTAATGTGCTGGAGTAACTAAGCGGGTCAGGCAACATTTCTGGAAAACAGGGAAAGGTGACGTTTCAGAATGGGACCCTTCTTCAGACTGATTGTGCTGGAGGGGGAGGGGAAGAAAGTTGGTAGAGAGGAGGTGTGGTGGTGAGAGAAGAAGGTACTTTCGCCTGCATCTGCACGAGATGTAACACCTGTCCCTGTACTTCCTCCCACACATCCCTGTCCTCCAGTTCCTGCGGACTTCCGCCGCTGGGAGTATAGGATTTTGGTGTGTGTGCTTTATCATCATTCCTTACAATGCTATGTACGACAGTGATCGCAACTTCTACTGAAGTGTGGATGGCCGTTGGCTCTCTAGAAGCTCATCTGCCCTTTGACAGGTCTTGTTTTTGGTCCTGCTGGGGGTCCACGGCCCCCTCCTCACCTGGCAAACCAGGTGGGGAGATGGTTTAGTCGCCGATTATCCGACCATGAAGCAGGTAGCACAGGATTACATGATACCCGTGTCGGGGGGATCGTCCAGGTACTAAACATTTTAACTCTATTTTCCATTCCTACACTGACTTTTCTCTCCTGGGTCTCCTCCATTGCCAGAGTGAGGTGACACATAAACTGGAGAAACAGCACCTCATAATCCATTTGGGTAGATTATAACCCAATGGCATGAACATTCAATATCCAATTTTAGAACTTTAAATCTGGATTGATATAGCTCCAACAATACTCATGAAATTCAACAGTATTCAGGACAAAGCAGAGCTCTTTAATAGCCATCACCATCCAGTGCCTTAAACTTTGATTCCTTTCACAATCAGCCTACTGGTGTCAACTATCTAAGGATGGTTAAACCATTGATTCTCTGCAGTGAATGGTGGTGACCTGGAGAGTACTACAGAGCAAGGGATTTAAAAGTACAGATGCACAGTCCCATGAAAGTGGCAATACAGGTAAATAGGATGGTAAACAAGGCTTTGATACATTGATACACATATTTGATAAATTGGTTTACATCAGTCAGGGTATTGGCTGATGTTTTCATTCAGAGGGTGCTGGGTATACAGAATGAGCTGCCAGGGGAGTAGGTTGAGGCAAGTACAATAACATCATATACAAGATATGTGTGGACATCTACATTGATAAGTCTACATTGATAGGAAACATTTAGAGGGATATGGACCAAATGCGGGCACATGGGATGAGCTTAACAGGAGCATCTTGGTCGGCATGGACGAGTTGGGTCGTTGAGCCAGCACTGCTATTCATTGTGATCATGGCAGATCATCCACAATCAGTAACCCATGCCTGCCTTCTCCCCATACCCCTTGATTCCGCTAGCCCCAAGAGCTCTATCTAACTCTCTTTTAAATCCATCCAGTGAATTGGCCTCCACTGCCTTCTGTGGCACAGAATTCCACAAATTCACAACTCTCTGGGTAAAAATGTTTTTTCTCATCTCAGTTTTAAATGGCCTCCCCTTTATTCTTATACTGTGGCCCCTGGTTCGGGACTACCCCAATATTGGGAACATTTTTCCTGCATCTAGCTTGTCCAGTACGTTTAGAATTTAATATGTTTCTATAAGATGCCCTCTCATCCTTCTAAATTTCACGTTTAGTGGAATGTGGACCAAATGCCGGCAAATTAGACTACCTTAGAAGGGGCATCTTGGTTGGCATTGACGAGTTGGGCTGAAGGGCTTATTTCTATGCTGTATGCTTCTATGACTATGACTCGAACAACTTCTCCCAAACCTGTGACTTCCACCCTATCTGCAGAAAGCGTATGGCAACAAATAAACAACCAAATTCTGTAACACTTGGACATTTATCTTTCATCGTTGCTACAATTAAAATCTTAGAACTCCCCACCAAGCAGCATGGCGGGAGCTCCTTCCTTACGCAGCAATAGTTCATGAAGAAAGCTCACCACCATCTGCTCAAGCGTCGCTAGGGATGAATAATAAAATAAGAAATAATAACTTTACCAGAAATGCCCACATTTTGAGAATGAATTTAAAAACAACAATGAAATGCATCAACATTTTCAGAATTATAGGAATTAAAGCACAATAGAATTATTATTTTTTTAAATCCCTTTCCTGCTTGATAATTGTCTGTTACCTTGCAGAGATTTTCATCAGAACTCTCCAGTTCAGCTTCAAATGCCAACATTTTCAAATGCTGGATCAACACTGCTGAAATTTGATACAGATTATATTCAACAGATGCACCCATAAGGCCAATTAGCCTAGGAAGATATAATCAGAATCAGGGCACATTAACTATTGGACAGAGCAATGGAGTTTTCTGTTCCCAACAGGGAGGTTAAAGCAATATTTGTAAGAAAAAATGCACATAGATTTTCAACCCTTTGAAAACACATTGTACCTTTCTCTCACCTCTGGGACCACGGTTTACTGAAGGTATAAAACCCTTCTCTGCAGGCTGTTTCATTTCCCAATTGAAATAGACTTGGCCAATTGAAATAGGGTTCCCAGTGGATGCAAGAATGCAGCACTGTAATTTTTTCTTGCAGTCTGACACGGCTCCCACTTGACATGTGAGTGATCTTGGCTAAATTAAAAACCAGTTGAAATTGAATTAATGTCTGACTGAATGCAAACCACTTGGTGCAGGTCCTGCAGTGAGAAAATATAACATGGTCTCATCAGGGAAATGAATTTGCTGGCTACATTTAGACGCTAAATAGGAGAGAAAAAAACGAGTTAGTGGTGTAACTTTATTCCATCTCAATCCTTTAAGCACTTCCTGCTGGATTTTTAAGCATCAATGGTGATAGTGCCTCAGTATCCAATGGAGACACAGACTAATTCTGCACTAAAACACATTTCTGACATTGAAAGATTTCAACTTGTTTTGTTATGTTGTGGATAAACTGCAGGAGAATATGAGGATTTTATTTTCTGCTTTCATACAGTATACGATAAAGGATCACCAAGAGTCGATAGGATGGTTATATAAAATGCTTTTCAAACTAACAACTGCCTGGCAATGACGGTGAAGTTTGTTTTGCAAGGGCACGAAAGAGAACGGTGAAAATATAAAACTCAATTATGATTCGACAGAAGCCAAAAAGGCTGATCTGATAGAATCATTTGTTTACTAGGATGACAAAGCCTTTGTAAGAGCACTAACGCGTGGCATTAATCCAATATATGAAATAGGGTTGTAGCCAGAGAATATTAATTGAGTGAAGCAGACATTTAAAGACATTAGCTCAGCACTGTCAAGCTATTCTGTCTAATTAATGCTATTTATCAGCGTTGCTAACTACAATCAACTGTTCTAATTTCGCAGTTCTACTCATAACTCATAAATGAAAGGGGGTGTCTTACTTATCTTTGTTGCACGGGCAAAAGAGAAATGAAAAGTACACATGGGAGAGAAGGGCACATCAAAATGTGCTGCTGTGTCCTGATTACATGATACAACTTCACCATTTGGAATCTACTCTAGTGACACTCACAGGTAGATGGAGTGTTCACGAAGGCTTTCGGATCATTGGTTTTCATCACTCAGGGTATTGAGTGTCGTAGTTGGGATGTTATGTTACAGTTGTACAAGACATTGGTGAGGCAGTATTGTGTAGGAGGGAACTGCAGATGCTGATTTACACCGAAGATGGACACAAAATGCTGGACTGAAAACCCTTCAGACTGACAAGGATCTCGACCTGAAACATCACCCATTCCTTTTATCCAGTGATGCTGCCTGTCCTGCTGATTTGCTCCAGCATTTTGTGTCTAACTTAGAGTATTACGTTCAATTTTGGTCCCCCTGCTAAAGGAAGGATGTTGTGAAGCTGGAAAGAATGCAGAGAAGATTTACGAGGATATTGCCAGGACTTGTGGGCTCGAGCAATAGAGCACGCTAGGACTTCATTTTTTGGAGCACAATAGGATGAGGGGTGATCTTATAGAGTTGTATAAGGTCATGAAGGGAATAGATAGGCTGAATATATAATATTTTACCCAGAGTAGGGGAATCAAGACCAGATTACATAGGTTTAAGGTGAGGGGAAAGATTTAAGAGGGGCCTATTTTAGCATTTAGAGTGATATAATTTTTTCCCAATTGCTGCGATTGCATTGAGATGGGAAAGGAAGAGGAAATGCTGGACAGACTCAAAACAGAAAAACAAGGTTAAAGTTTCAGGTCACTTCATGAACGTAAAACTGATTCAGGTTTTGTTGGACATATATTACCTGATATATATTCCCAGCATTTTCTGTTTTGATCTCAAATGCCTAGCAACTGCAGATTTTCGGCTTTTCAACACTGAGATGGTAGGTAGAAGGGAACCAACCATTTAGATCATTTCTTGAGATGTCCAAATTATAAATATAGAAATTGCTTCCAGACACAAAAATCTGGAGTAACTCAGCTGGGACAGGCAGCATCTCTGGAGAGAAAGAATGGGTGCTGTCTCGGGTCGAGTCCCTGCAACAAAGAGAAGCAGGGAGAAGAACTGATTGGCTGAAGCCTGTGGGGAAGGTGAGTCGAAGGTGAGTCACGGATGAGTCAGAGGTGAGTCAGAGGGTGAAAACAGTTGAAAAAGAGCACCAAAGGCAGCCAGACGTAGCACACAGCATTACGTGGAGTTTGAACAAGCAGCAACAAAGAGAAGAACTGATTGGCTGAAGCCCGTGGGGAAGGTGAGTCAGAGGGGGGAAACAGTTGAAAAAGAGCACCAAAAGGCAGCCAGACTTAGCACACAGCATTACGTGGAGTTTGAACAAGCAGCAACAAAGAGAAGCAGGGAGAAGAACTGGTTGGGAAGGTGAGTAAGTCACAAGGGAACAACAGTTTAAAACTGAGGAATTTGGTTTGTTAATTGGTAAATTAGGCAACTTATCAGTCAATTTAAGCAAGGCTGCTCCAGGGGAGTGGCCGTGGGGGAGTGGCCTTGTGAGTAAAGTGTGAGTCTTTGGCGAGAAGGCTGAGGGAGGACGCCACACCAAACGAAAGAAGGAGATGTCAAGCAAGCTGATTCAGTGTGATGCTTGCAGTATGTGGGAGGTCAAGGACACTGCTGGTGCCTCTGGCTGCTACAAATGTGAGAAGTGCAACCAGGTACAGCTCCTGAAGGACCGTGTTGGGGAACTGGAGAAGCAAGTGGATGACCTTGTGTTCGTCTGAGAAGCTGAGTCATTCCTTGATGAGTCCTACAGTAAGATTGTTACACCTAAGGTACTGGAAAAGAGAAGGTGGGTGATGGTGAGAAAGGGATGGAAACATGGAATGCAAAGGTCCCCGGGTGTTGTACCTATTGAGAACAGGTTCACCCACTTAGAAGGGACAAAAGACGTTAACACACTGAGTGGTGCACTGGCTTGCGAAGCAAAAAGTGCTGTTGACCCAAAACCAAAGAGGCCAACGTCGGGCAACGCTGTGATAGTTGGAGACTCCATTGTGAGAGGTATGGACAAGGGTTTCTGTGGCAACAGATGGGATTCGAGGATGGTGAGCTGCCTCCCTGGTTCCAGGATATCACGGACAGAGTGCAGAAAATCCTCAAGGGCGAAGGTGAACAGTCGAAAGTTGTAGTGCATGTTGGCACAAACTATGTTGGAAAGAAGGGGATGAATATTCTGAAGCATGACTTTAGAGAGCTCGGAAAAGTGCTGAAAAGCAGGACCTCCAGGGTGGTTATCTCCAGTTTGCTTCCAGTTCCTCGTGCTGGACAGAGCAGGAACAGGGAGATACACGACCTGAATGTGTGGCTGCGGAACTGGTGCAGGGGGCAGGGATTCAGATTCTTAGACCACTGGGATCTGTTTTGGAGTAAGGGGGAACTGTACAAAAGGGACGGATTGCACCTTAACAGGTGGGGAACCGGCGTTCTGGCAGGCAGGGGTTGCCACTGCTACACGGCTGGTTTTAAACTGAATAAATGGGGGGGGATGTGTATCAAATGGGATAGTTAAGGATGGAGTTAAAGGGAAAGGGAGTAAAGGGATAATTAATGGTCGAGGATGGTATGCTGCCTTCCTGGTGCCAGGATCCAGGATGTTACGGACAGAGTGCAGAAAATCCTCAAGGGCGAAGGTGAGCAGCCAGAAGTGGTAGTGCATGTCGGCACGAACGATGTCGGAAAGAAGGGGATGAATATTCTGCAGCGTGACTTTAGAGAGCTCAGAAAAATGCTGAAAAGCAGGACATCCAGTGTTGTTATCTCCGATTTGCTTCAAGTTCCTCGTGTTGGCGAGAGCAGGAACAGGGAGATACGGGACCTGAATGAGTGGCTGAGGAACTGGGGCAGGGATTTAGATTCTTAGATCACTGGGATCTGTTTTGGAGTAAGGGGGAACAGTACAAAAGTTCTTTTGATTGCATCTTATCCCACTTTTCAAGAAATGAGCGAGAGAGAAAACGGGGAATTACAGACCAGTTAGCCTGACTTCGGTGGTGGGAAAGATGCTGGAGTCAATTATTAAAGAAGTAATAATGGGGCATTTGGATAGCAGTAAAAGGATTAGTCCAAGTCAACATGGATTTATGAAAGGGAAACCATGCTTGACTAATCTTCTGGAATTTTTTGAGGATGTGACAAGTAAAATGGATGAAGGGGTGCCAGTGGATGTAGTGTATTTAGACTTTCAGAAAGCCTTTGATAAGGTCCCGATCGGGAGACTGGTGACTAAAATTAGAGCACATGGTATTGGGGGTAGTGTGTTGACATGGATAGAAAATTGGTTGGCAGACAGGAAACAAAGAGTAGGAGTGAACGGGTCCTTTTCAGAATGGCAGGCAGTGGCGAGTGGAGTGCCGCAAGGCTCGGTGTTGGGGCCGCAACTGTTTACCATATATATTCATGATTTGGAAGAGGGAATTAGGAGCAACACTAGCAAGTTTGCGGGTGACACAAAGCTGGGTGGCAGTGTGAACTGTGAAGAGGATGTTAGGAGGTTGCAGGGTGACCTGGACAGGTTGAGTGAGTGGGCAAATGCGTGGCAGATGCAGTATAATATAGATAAATGTGAGGTTATCCACTTTGGCGGAAAAAACAAGGGGGAAGATTATTATCTCAATGGTGTTAGGTTAGGTAAGGGGGAGGTACAGTGAGACCTGGGTGTCCTTGTACACCGGTCACTGAAAGTTGGCTTACAGGTACAGCAGGCATTGAAGAAAGTTAATGGAATTTTGGCCTTCATAACAAGAGGATTTCACTATAGGAGTAGAGAGGTTCTTCTGCAGTTGTATAGGGCTCTAGTAAGACCACATCTGGAGTATTGTGTACAGTTTTGGTCTCCTAATTTGAGGAAGAACATCCTTGTGCTTGTGGCAGTGCAGCGTAGGTTCACGAGATTGATCCCTGGGATGGCGGGACTGTCATAGGAGGAAAGATTGAAAAGACTAGGCTTATATTAACTGGAGTTTAGAAGGATGAGGGGATATCTTATAGAAATATAAAATTATAAAAGGACTGAACAAGCTAGATGCAGGAAAAATGTTCCCAATGTGGGGCGAGTCCAGAACCAGGGGCCACAGTCTTAGAATAAAGGGGAGGTCATTTAAGACTGAGGTGGGAAAAACCTTTTTCACCCAAAGTTGTGAAATTGCGGAATTCCCAGCCACAGAGGGCAGTGGAGGCCAAATCACTGGATGGATTTAAGAGAGAGTTAGATAGAGCTCTAGGGACTGGTGGAATCAAGGGATTATGGGGAGAAGGCAGGCACGGGTTATTGATTGGGGACGATCAGCCATGATCACAATGAATGGCGGTTGGCTCGAAGGGCCGAATGGCCTCCTCCTGCACCTATTTTCTATGTTTCTTCAGACTGAAAGTCATGGGAAAGGGAAACGAGAGATATAGACGATGAATAGAGAGATAGAGAGCAATGAATGAACGATATGCGAACAAGTAATGATGATAAAGGAAACAGGTCATTGTTGTAAATTGCTTCTTTTTAGCTGGTGTTGGGTACTTTTCAATACTAACGCCAAGGAATGAAAAAACAATAAATTAAAGGAAAGAAGGGATGAAAACAGAAGAAAAAAGATAAGGTACACAAAAATGCTGGAGAAACTCGGCGGGTGCAGCAGCATCTATGGAGCGAAGGAAATAGGCAACATTTCGGGCCGAAATCCTTCTTCAGACTGATAGGGGGTGGGGAGAAGAAAGGAAAAAAGGAAAAAGGCAGAGGAGGAGCCTGAGGGCTGGGGGAGGGGAGGAGACAGCAATGGCTAGCAGAATTGGGAGAATTCAATGTTCAAGCCCCCAGGATGTAGACTGCCCAAGCGGAATATGAGGTGCATTTCCTCCAATTTACGGTGTTGCTCGCTGTGGCCGTGGAGGAGACCCAGGACAGAGAGGTCAGATACGGAATGGGAGGGGGAGTTGAAGTGCTGAGCCACCGGGAGTTCAGGTTGGTTATTGCGGACCAACCGGAGGTGTTCGGCGAAACGATCGCCAAGCCTCCGCTTGGTCTCACCGATGTAGATCAGCTGGCATCTAGAGCAGCGGATGCAATACATGAGGTTGGAGGAGATGCAGGTGAACCTCTGTCGCACCTGGAACGACTGCTTGGGTCCTTGAATGGAGTCGAGGGGGGAGGTGAAGGGACAAGTGTTGCATCTCTTGCGGTTGCAAGGGAAAGTACCAGGGGAGGGGGTGGTATTGGAGGGAAGGGAAGAATTGACAAGGGAGTTACGGAGGGGGCGGTCTTTGCGGAAGGCAGACATGGGGGGAGACGGGAAGATGTGGCGAGTGGTGGGGTCACGTTGGAGGTGGCGAAACTGACGGAGGATCACTTGTTGTATGTGACGGCTGGTGGGGTGAAAGGTGAGGACTAGGGGGACTCTGCCCTTGTTGTGAGTGGGGGGATGGGGAGAGAGAGCAGTGTTGCGGGGTATGGCAGAGACCCTGGTGCGAGCCTCATCTATGGTGGAGGAGGGGAACCCCCGTTCCCTGAAGAATGAGGACATTTCAGATGCCCTGGTGTGGGACGCCTCATCCTGGGAGCAGATGCGGCGTAGACGGAGGAATTGGGAGTGGGGGATGGAGTCCTTACAGGAAGCAGGGTGGGAAGAAGTGTAGTCCAGATAGCCATGGGAGTCGGTGGGTTTGTAGTGGATGTCGGTAAGGAGTCTATCACCTTCGATGGAGATAGTGAGGTCAAGGAATGGTAGGGAAGTGTCGGAAATGGTCCAGGTGTATTTGAGTGCCGGATGGAAGTTGGTGGTGAAGCGGATGAAGTCCCTTTGATAAGATTTGAAAAGATTTGAAGTCCCTTTGATAAGATTTGAAAAGATAATTCCCTTTGTAAAGTATATTCAGGACATCGCCCAAAGCATTTTGTAACCAGGAAGAGCTTGGAGAGAAAATAGAAACAGCAAATAGTCTTTCAGAAATAATTTTTGAGAACACAAACTGAAACCAAAATTAACTTGAATAATCAGTGCCGCAAACAATGAACCGAGCCTGACAATTAATGGGAGTGGTGATCAATGGCAACTGATCAAAAGAATTTAATATTGAATGGCTAGCATGTTTGGACGATTGTGGGCCAAAGGGCCTGTTCCTGTGCTGTACTGTTCCATGTAGAAACAAGGAACTGCAGATGCTAGTTTACAACAAAAAAAAGACCCAAAATGCTGGAGTAACTCCGCAACATCTGTGAAGAACATGGGATGGCCGGGACTCTTCTTCAGATTGATTGGGGGATGAAAGCTGCAATTGTGGAGGAGGGGCAAGACAAAGCCCAGCAAGTAATAGGAGTGGATGAAGGCGAGGAGAGGGTGTGATAGGCAGATGGTTGGACAAAGGCCAGAGATGAAAAGACAGGAGGTGTGAAATGAAAGAATGAAGAATTGCGAATTGCTAGTGGAAGGAATGTAGGTGGGGAGGGAGAAAATGAGGGTTGTGGGAAGCAGGAGGGGTGACGGGACTGTCATATGCTGAGAGAATGGAGCGGCTGGGCTTGGAGTTTAGAAGGATGAGAGGGTATCTTATTGAAACATGTGAGATTAATAAGGGTTTGGACACGCTAGAGGCAGGAAACATGTTCCCGATGTTGGGGGAGTCCACAACCAACGGCCACAATTTAAGAATAAGGGGTAAGCCATTTAGAACGGAGACGAAGAAACACTTTTTCTCAGAGTTGTGAGTCTGTGGAATTCTCTGCCTCGGAGGGCGGTGGAGACTGGTTCTCTGGATACTTTTAAGAGAGAGCTAGATAGGGCTCTTAAAGATAGCGGAGTCGGGGGATATGGGGAGAAGGCAGGAACAGGGTACTGATTGGGGATGATCAGCCATGATCACATTGAATGGCGGTGCTGGCGCGAAGGCACAAGAAGCCTACTCCTGCACCTATTGTCTATTGTACCTAAAATTGGAGAATTCAATGTTCATCTCCTCACTTCTAGCTCTTCTAAGAGGAGATGCAGGTTAGGTATCCATCAATGACAGCGGGGACAAGCCATGTTTACTGATCTTGGGATTTAGAAATCGAGTTCCAAAAGGGATTTGGGAGTGCAGATGCAGGATTCCCAAAAAGTTAATTTTCAGTTTGAGTCAGTTGTAAGAAAGGAAAATACAATGTTAGCATTAATTTCAAGAGGGCAAGAACATAAAAGCTAAGATGTACTGCTGAGGTTTTACAAGGCATAGGTCTGACCATATTTGGAATATTGTGAGCAGTTTTGAGCCCAATATCTGAGGAAGGCTGAGGTTGGAGAAGATCCAGAGGTGGATTACAAGAACGATCCCGGGGATAATTGGGTTAACGTATGAGGAGCGTTTTAAGGCACTTGGCCCCCACTCTCAGGCGTTTAGAAGGATGAAGGGGATCTCATTGTCAAATAAATAAAGGTATAGATAAAGTGTATTGTGGAGAGGATGTTTCCAGTAGTGGGAGAGTCTAGGATCAGAGGGCACAGCCATAACATAAAAGACATACCCTTAGAATGGAGATGAGGAAGATTTTCTTTAACCAGAGGGGGCTATCTGTGGAATTCATTGCCACAGATGACTGTGGAGGCAAAGTGATTGGGTATTTTCAAAACAGAGTTTGATAGGAACTTGATTACTAATTTCTGGGAAGACAGCGGGAGAATGTGGTAGAGAGGGAAAATTAGATCAGTCATGATCGAATAGCAAACCAGACTCGTTGGGATGAATGGGTTAATTTTGTTCCTATGTCTTATGGTCATGTGGTCCTATGGAGCAGATGTGGTGGAGACGGAATAATTGATCGGCATTGAAAGCAGCATCCACAGTTTCTACATTTTACTGACCCTACCGTTCTGTGCTCTATGTTTGGATTTCTTTGGTTTTCGGTAACAGGGGGAAAAAAGCATAGTTTCTTGCAGGTGTAAAAGACCAATTTCGCCAAGTCACTTGGGCTAAACTTTAATAATTGGATATTTGATTTGACAGGATTCCTTGATGGAAATGCTATGCTGAAGGATAAGGTATAGCATGTCAGATAGAAATTTGCCCACAGCATGTGCACTATATCCAAGCTAGATTAATGCATGCTGCAAGATGTACTCAATTTCTGATCTTCAATCCTTTTGAAGTCAAGCAAAAATAAAGATAATTCTTTCATCAACAGTGTTTTTTGTTATTGGTGATCAGTTGGTCTCACTGCATATTTCACAGTTCAATGGAATTTTGACAATTGGAGTGGCTCATTGGACAAATTTATCAAGATCAATGTGCAGCCCGGTGGCGTAGCAGTAGAGTTGCTGCCTTACAGCACCGGAGACCTCGGTTCAATCCTGACTATGGGTGCTTGTCTGTACCTAGTTTGTACATTCTCCCCGTGAGCGGCGTGATTTAGTTTAGTTTAATTTAGAGATACAGCACGGAAACAGGCCCTTCGACCCACCGGGTCTGCGCCGACCAGCGATCCCCGCACAAAAACACAATCCTACACACACTAGGGACAATTTTTACATTTACCAAGCCAATTATCCTACAAACCTGTACATCTTTGGATTGTGGGAGGAAACCGAAGATCTCAGAGAAAACCCATGCAGGTCATGGGGAGAATGTACAAACTCTGTACAGACGGCACTCGTAGTGAGGATCGAACCGGGGTCTCCGCTGCTGCTTTCTCTGTAAGGCAGCCACTCTACCTCTGCACCAACGTGACTTCTAAAGATCGTCAGTTTCCTCCCACACACCAAAGACGTACAGGTTTGTAGATTAATTGGCTTGGTATCAAATATAAATTGTCCCTAGTTTGTGTAGGGTAGTGTTAGTGTGCGTAGATCGCTGGTCGGCGTGGACCCGGCGGGCCGAAGGGCCTGTTTCCGCACTGTATCTCTAAACTAAACTAAAAACTAAAAGTATTATGCAAAAAAGTGTGTGATTTTATGGGTATCTACAAAATATTAGCAAACTGTATGTGCTTCCTTGTGGAAAGGAGTACAAAGAAAGATGCAAAACATTTTTTTGAGATTGTATGAAGATGAATGAATTAACTAGGCAAAATAAATTAAAGAATTCTGAATTTAGGTTCTAAATTTTGGATTTTTCCCTGGTCTAGTCGACCCTTCCCACCCACTCCCCTGGTACTTTCTCTTGCAACCGCAGGAAATGCTACACTTGTCGCTTTACCTCCCCCTAGACTGCATCCAAGGACCCAAGCAGTCTTTCCAGGTGAGGCAGAGGTTCACATGCACCTCCAACTTCATTTATTGCATCTGCTGTTCCAGGTGTCAACTGCTCATCGGTGAGAACAAGCACAGGCTTGGCGATTGTTTCGCCCAACACCTCCGCTCAGTTCGCATTAATCAAACCTGATCTCCCAGTGGCTCAGCACTTCAACTCCCCCTCCATTCCGAATCCAACTTTTCTGTTCTGGGCCTCCTCCATGGCCAGAGTGAATCCCACCACAAATTGGAGGAGCAGCACCTCATATTATAGACAATAGGTGCAGGAGTAGGCCATTCGGCCTTTCGAGCCAGCACTGCCATTCAATGGGTCATGGCTGATCATTCCCAATCAGTACCCCATTCCTGCCTTCTCCCCATATCCCCTGACTCTATCTTTAAGAGCCCTATCTAGCTCTCTCTTGGATATTTCACTTGGGCAGTTTACACCTCAGAGGTATGAGCATTGACTTCTCCAATTTCAGGTAGTCCTTGCTTTCTCCCGCTCCCCCTCCGCTTCCCAGCTCTCCCACAGCCTACTGTCTCTGCCTCTTCCTTTCATCCCCCCCCTCCCCCCCCCCCCAGTTCACATCAGTCTGAAGAAGGATCTCGAACTGAAATGTTGCCTATTCCTTCGCTCCATAGATGCTCCCTCACCCGCTGAGTTTCTCCAGCATATTTGTCTACCCTGAATTTAGAAAGGACACTTTATGAGAAAATTAGTGAAAACTTATTTTTGTTGGACTTTGAGAAATAATTGAACAGTGGCAGAATAATCATTCAGTTTTTAGTTTTAGTTATTATGGAGGAAAATGGAATGTATCAGTGCATATGGCTAATGTAACTGAACATCATATGGTTAGGTTTTGGCTTATCAAAGATATTAATTATATTGTTGGCTTTACATAAAATATAGAACAGTACAGCGCAGGAACCGGTTCTTAGGTCAACATTGTCTGTGATGGATATAAGCCAAATTAAACAAATCTCCTCTGCCAATATCAATATCAGCTTTCCACCATTCCCTGCATATCCGTGCCTAGCTAAAAGGATCTTAAATGCATCCATTGTATCTGCCTCCACGACCATCCCTGGCAGCGCATTAGAGGAACCCACTACTGTCTGGGTAAAAACACATGCCTCCTTGAACATTCCCCCTTCTCACCTTAAAGCTAGAGCTTCCAGTCTGAAATTCCATCCTGGGATAAAGATTCTGATTGTCTATCCTATCTATGCATCTGTACTCTGAAGAAAGGTCCCGACCGAAAACATTGACTGTCCGTTTCCTCTATGGATGCTGCCTGACCTGCTGAGTTTCTCCAGGACTTTGTTTGCTGCTCAAAATCCAACATCTGCAGTTTCTTGTGTTTCTTCTTATGCCTCTCAAAATTTAATATACTTCTATCAGGTCTCCCCTCAATCTTCGATGCTCCAAGGAAAATAATCCAACTTCTGCATCAGTCTCATCGATGTTAACATAAGAGCAAGATTAGCAGCTTCAGGCCTGGACCTGTCCAGCTCAATAACATGTCTGAAGAAGGGTCTCGACCCGAAACGTCACACATTCCTTCTCTCCAGAGATGCTGCCTGTCCTGCTGAGTTACTGCAGCTTTTTGTGTCTATCTTTCGTGTAAACCAACATCTGCAGTTCCTTCTTACACATACTCAATAACATGTCTAATCCATTCACCACAGGTACATGAGTTTTTTCCAGCACAACTCAACCAATCTTTTGACATGTCAGATTTCTTTAGGTTTACCAACCAGAGACGCAGGTTCGAACCTGACTATGGGAGCTGTCTGTACAGAGTTTGTACATTATCCTGTGACCGTATGGGTTTTCCCCAGTTGCTCGAGTTTCCTCCCCTACTCCAAAGGTGCACAGGCTTGTAGGTTAATTGGCTTTGGTAAAAATTGTAAATTGTTTGTAGTAGCTGCTAGCGTAAGGGAGATCACTGGTCAGCGTGGAATTAGTGGGCTGAAGAGGCTGTTTCCGCACTGTATCTCTAAACTGTAAGATGAAGTGATAAATGGTTTTGAAAACTTGCAACTTTGACATATTCACCTGCTATTTGCACTGCTGTAATGATATCAGATTTGTTAGTGTGTGAAATTACAATTAAAATGTAGGATATCAGACCGATTATCTTGATCCAGAACGGACTCAACTTCCTTTGAATTTGGAATCAATTTTACAGATTTCCCTAGGTACACAAAAATGCTGGAGAAACTCAGCGGGTGCAGCAGCATCTATGGAGCGAAGGAAATAGGTAACGTTTCGGGCCGAAACCCTTCTTCAGACTGATAGGGGGTGGGGAGAAGAAAGGAAAAAAGGAAAAGGCGGAGGAGGAGCCCGAGGGCTGGGGGAGGGGAGGAGACAACCAGATGGCTGATGAAGCGGAGGGGACAGCCAGGGCTAGCAGAATTGGGAGAATTCAACGTTCAGGCCACCAGGATGTAGACTGCCCAAGCGGAATATGAGGTGCATTTCCTCCAATTTACGGTGTTGCTCGCTGTGGCCATGGAGGAGACCCAGGACAGAGAGGTCAGATACGGAATGGGAGGGGGAGTTGAAGTGCTGAGCCACCGGGAGTTCAGGTTGGTTATTGCGGACCGACCGGAGGTGTTCGGCGAAACGATCGCCAAACCGATGTAGATCAGCTGGCATCTAGAGCAGCGAATGCAATAGATGAGGTTGGAGGAGATGCAGGTGAACCTCTGTCGCACCTGGAACTACTGCTTGGGTCCTTGAATGGAGTGGAGGGGGGAAGTGAAGGGACAAGTGTTGCATCTCTTGCGGTTGCAAGGGAAAGTGCCAGGGGAGGGGGTGGTATGGGAGGGAAGGGAAGAATTGACAAGGGAGTTACGGAGGGAGCGGTCTTTGCGGAAGGCAGACATGGGGGGAGATGGGAAGATGTGGCGAGTGGTGGGGTCACGTTGGAGGTGGCGAAACTGACGGAGGATCACTTGTTGTATGTGACGGCTGGTGGGGTGAAAGGTGAGGACTAGGGGGACTCTGCCTTTGTTGTGAGTGGGGGGATGGGGAGAGAGAGCAGTGTTGCGGGGTATGGCAGAGACCCTGGTGCGAGCCTCATCTATGGTGGAGGAGGGGAACGCCCGTTCCCTGAAGAATGAGGACATTTCAGATGCCCTGGTGTGGAACGCCTCATCCTGGGAGCAGATGCGGCGTAGACGGAGGAATTGGGAGTGGGGGATGGAGTCCTTACAGGAAGCAGGGTGGGAAGAAGTGTAGTCCAGATAGCCATGGGAGTCGGTAGGTTTGTAGTGGCCCTTCCTGGTAACACTGGCAACAATTTGCTGCATTCTATAATCTTGTGAATTTTACCCTTGCCTAGCATAGGTTAGTTTGCAAGGTGAGCTAGATATTTGGATTCTAAATTAGCTTGGAGGAAGAAGTCAAAGGGTAGTTGTGGAATTAGACAGCGAAAGTTCTGGCGAGAAGGAATAGGTGACGTTTCAGGTCGAGACCCTTCTTTAGACTGAAGAAGTTGTGGATTGTTTTTTCTGATTGGAGGCCTGTGATCAATGGAGTGCTACAAAGGTCAGTGCAGGAACCAATGTTGTTTGTTATATATTTCAACGATTTGACTGACAATGTCGTTAACATCATTAGTGAATTTGCAGATTACACCAAAATTGGTGGTATAGCAGACACTGGGGATGGAAATCTAAGTTTACAACAGGATCTAGAGCAGTTGGGAAAGGAGGCCAAGGAATTGCAAATAGAATTTAATTTAGTTTAGAGATTTAGTTTTAGTTTTAGACATACAGCGTGGAAACGGGCCCTTCAGCCCACCATGTCCATATCAACCAGCGATCCCCACACATTAACACTATCCTACACACACTAGGGACCATTTACACTTATACCGAGCCAATTAACCTACAAACCTGTACGTCTTTGGAGTGTGGAAGGAAACCGAACAGTTAAGAAGGATGAGGGTGGATCTTATAGAAACATATAAAATTATAAAGGGACTGGACAAGCAAGATGAAGGAAAAATGTTCCCAATGTTGGGCGAGTTCAGAACCAGGGGCCACAGTCTTAGAATAAAGGGGAGGCCATTTAAGACTGAGGTGAGAAAAAACTTTTTCACCCAGAGAGTTGTGAATTTGTGGAATTTCCTGCCACAGAGGGCAGTGGAGGCCAAATCACTGGATGATCACTGGCTCGAAGGGCCGAATGGCCTCCTTCTGCACCTATTTTCTATGTTTTCTATGTTTTCTATGTCTATCTCTGATAAAAACCCACATGGTCACGGGAAGAATGTACAATCTGGAGGCTCTACAGCAGCCTAGGCTTGCCTGGGTCGGGCAATACTGCGGAAGACTGAGCGAGCGAAATGGTGGCATAGTGGTACACCGGTTGAGTTGCTGCCTTACCGCTCCTGAGACCCAGGTTCGATCCTGACTGCAGGTGCTGTCTGTGCGGTGTTTGTACGTTCTCCCTGTGACCTGCATGGGATTTCTCCGAGATCTTTTGTTTCCTCCCACACTCCAAAGACGTACAGGTTTGTAAGTTAATTGGCTTGGTATAAATGTAAAAAATTGTCACTCGGTGTGTGTAAGATAGTGTTAGTGTGTGGGGATCACTGGTTGGCACGGACTCGGTGGGCCGAAGAGCCTGTTTCCACGCAGTATCTCGAAACTAAACTTAACCTGGCAACTCCTGTATACTGTCTCAGTGGATTATTTCTATACACCTTTTACTAATCAGGGTAATACTTTAATGAATTGGAGGCAAAAAAAATAATTTTGCAGTGCCTCTGTACCTGTACATGTGATAATAAAGAACCATTGAGCTTGAGAAGTATTTGAATTTAAGATTGTGGCTTCAAGGTTGGTAAAGCACCTTAGTGAGAAATGAGTTGCTAATTTTACTCATGTTCATCGACATTATCAATCAGGTTTGCTGTATCCCTGGGACAAATACTGAAGAACGCGTCACACGCCACATTTAATTCTATGCAGTTAATTGTGACGCAGTCAAATATGAGGTAGCATCTGGAAGTGAAGAGAAATGGCACAAGTCATATTCAGTTTGTTTTTCTATTTATGGGATTACAGAAATGATTCAAAGCGAACTATGATTACTTTTTCATCAATTTATCCTTGCTGAACAATACAGCTCCATGTAATTTCAATCTAATTCCAATGGTGTCAAGGAGAAATACATATAATGACATTTTCAGCTAGAATTCAGGAAAAAAATTGCTATCTTGAGATGCAGGTAAAGAACAGTGCATTCTAGCCAGGCCTGCAGCGAGTAAACATTTAACTCAAAGAAAAAACAATGTTAGAGAGGGGCAGGCATTTTTACTGAGAATATAACAGTGGCACGGTGGTGCAGCAGTAGAGTTGCTGCATTACAGCATCAGAGTCCCAGGTTTAATCTGACTAAAAGTGCTGTCTGTACGGAGTTTGTATGTTGTATCCATGACCACGAGGGTTTTCCCCAGGTGCTCCGGTTTCCTCCCACACTCCAAAGACTTACTGGTTTGTAGGTTAATTGGCTTCGGTAAAGATTGTAAATTGTCCCTCGTGTGTAGGATAGTGCCAGGGCACGGGGATCGTTGGTCGGGGTAGACTCAGTGGGTCGAAGGGCATGTTTCCGCGCTGAATCTCTAAACTAACAGCCTTATGAACTTCAAATAGAATACTTACCCCTCTGCCTCCGTCTGATAATGGTCAAAACATCAAACTGGATGATGTTCTCTTTAAAGTATAATAGATTCATTCCCTGAGATATGATCTCACAGATTCATAGCAAACATATATGACTAAAATGAAACAATCAGTTGCATCTTGGATGTAGATGTGGCATTTCAATCGGCATGGATGAGTCAATAAAAGGACCTATCTCCATGCTGTATGATTCTATGATGCTCAGACGGGGATCAGCAGCACGTTTCCAAGGAGTCGGTAGGAATGTTGCTTTGAGCACATATTCAATGAGGCACCAAGAAATAATTGATTTAATAGTTATTTTCTTTCAGAAGGTTTTTGAGTACTCGATGTCCATTAAGCTTCCCCGATGTCAACATAAAATGCAACACATTGAAGAGTCTGTTCTTGGGTAATGAACAGGCTCCATTTTTACATTTTGAACACAGGTTCCAATCTGAAACGTCACCCATCCATGTTCTCCAGAGATGCTGCCTGATCCACTAAGTTACTCCAGCGCTCAGTCGTTTTTAGTAAACCTGAATCTGGAATTCTTTGTTTTGCTATTTTTACAAACCTTTGTAAGTATATTTTGTCTGTCAGTTTCGAAATACACAAAGATCCCTCTATCTGGTAACCATACCTCCACAGTATCATAATGAATGGCATCAAAAGACTGATAAGAAAGATCGATTACTAAAAGTGGAGAGGAAGCTTGTTCGGCTGCTTACAGGAATAAATATGTGTAGATTGACTTTTGAAGTTAACTGGAGACTGCTTGTATTGCTATTATTTGTGACTGTTAAATGAATGGTGTTTTCTGGAGTGGCAAACTACAATACTTGAAGTTATTAGTTGCTTGTCTGATGTTGGGAAGAAATCAAACAAGCAGGTGAATCATTACTATAAGTGCCTGATGTAACATCATGATTCCTGTACATTTACCGGGATATCATCGGTCACACGCTATTCACTAGAATTTATCAATTTAGTGTAACACACTGCTGATATAAACTGTAGCAGATGATCCATTTGTCAAGTAATTATCTCCTCCCAACTTACTTTTCCATTTATCTTTGTTCTGGCAGCAAACTTAGATTTACCTAGATGGCACACAAAACAACCTTTTTTCACTATCTAAGTACTGGTGACGATAATAAATCATCACCAATACCAAGAACTATCATAGACAATAAAAATGGTTATCAAGAATGACAGTGGGATCTTGATCAATTGGGCGATGTGATCTGGAGAATGGTAAATGGAGTTTAACGCAGATAAGCGCAATGTGTTACGTTTTGGGAAGTCAAACCAGGACAAGACTTTCAAAGTGAATGCTAAGGTCCTGAAGATTGTTGTAGAGCAGAAGGATCTGGCAGTAAAAGTACATAGTTCCCTGAAAGTGTGATTTCAGTTAGATAGGATGGAGACAAACAATTTTGGCACTTTGGCCTTCATCAGTCAGGAAATTGAGTATTGAAGTTCGGATGTTAAGTTACAGTTGTGTAAGACTTTGGCGAGGCCATACTTGGAGTTCATTTTTGGTCACCTGGCTGTAGGAAAGATATCATTAGCTAGATAGGGCTCTTAAAGATAGTGGAGTCGGGGGATATGGGGAGAAGGCAGGAACGGGGTACTGATTGGGGATGATCAGCCATGATCACATTGAATGGCGATGCTGGCTCAAAGGGCCGAATGGCCTACTCCTGCACCTATTGTCTATTAATGATGCAGAAATGGTACAAGGATGTTGCCAGGACTCGAGGGTCTGAGATATAGAAGAAAATTGGGCAGAATAGAACTTTATTTCTTGGAGCAGAGGAGGCTGAAGGGTGATCTCACAGAGATGTGTACAAATCATGAGAGGAATAAATCGGGTAGGTAAGGGTAGGGGTATCAAAAACTAGAGGGCATAGGTTTAAGGTGCGAGGGGAAAGATTTGATTGGAACCTGAGGGGCACTATTTTTCACACAGAATGGTGGTGGGAATATGGAACAAGCTGTAGTTGAAGCAGGTAGAATAACAACATTTAAAAAGACATTTGGACAGGTACATGGATAGAAATAAGTTAGAGGAAAATGGGCCAAATGCAGACAAATGTGACTAGTTTAGATGGGACATCTCGGTCGGCATGGACGAGTTGAGCCAAAGGGCCTGTTGCTATGCTGTATGACACTATGATTCTTTGTCCCCCAACATTGATCCCAGATATTCCCACTGTTTACAGCAGGTCAATCTTAAACTGACCCATTCAAGTCCATTCACTCTTGACATTAACCGATCACCTCTCATATTAATATATTGTCCCCGATTCCAAAGCCCTTTTCTTGTACAGTAATGTCCACTGGCTTTCCTTTATAAGCCTATTAATTCCACACTACAATAAATTAAATATAATTATTTTATATTATTTTCCTATCAAAAATTATGTAAAGCCTGCCTAAGCATTTTCCATTTTTATTTGTTAACAATGGTTTTTATATTTTCCCAGTGAATTACATAGCAGTCGGTGCCCCAGATGTGATCTCCTCTACAACAGCGAGACCAAGCGCAAGACCAGGCGACGGCTTTGAGGATCGCCTCCACTCAGGCCGCAAAGGCTCCTGGTTGCAAACTAATTAATCCCCTCCCAGTTCCTACATCAATATGTCTGGTCTCTGCCTCCACACCTGCAAGGGTGAGGACAAGCACACATGAGATCAGCAGACATATACCATCCAGGAGGTCTACAACCCAACGACATGAACATTGAATTCTCCAAATGTGGATAACACACTCCCCCGCTGTTTCTTTCTCTCTCCTTCGATCCTCCTTGGTCTTACACATACCTTCCTTGCCACCCCTTCCTCACCCAGCCAGCCCCATTGCACAGTTTATTTCCCTTCTCCCCGTCTCCATTTGCCTTGCATCCACACACTCAACTCTGCTAGGTCCCTCTCTGCTCTCACCCTTAAAGTTCAATATAAATTTGGATGTTTTGCACATATAATAGTGGATATATATCTACCCCGTAGTATTCCCCAATTTGAACTGTTATTTGCTGTTTTAACTGTATCTCTACTGTATCTGCACTTTACGGAAACTAATGTGGATTTTAGTGTGGGTGGTGGGTGTATGGAACAAGCTGCCAGAGGAGGTAGATGAGGCAGGTACGATTGCAACATTTAAGAAACATTTAGACAGGTACATAGATAGGACAGGTTTAGAAGGATATGAGACAAACACAGGCTGGTGGGACTAGTGGAGATGGGATATGTTGGCCAATGGGACAGTTGGGCCGAAGGGACAGTTTCCATGCTGTCAGACCCTATGACTCTATAATGTAGATCTTACCCAAATTATCATATTCCATTCTGCACTATTGTTAACTTATGAGGCACGCTGACAAATATCAGCTCTTTGGAAGGAAAATTGTTAGCTCTTTAATGGCAATGCAGAAGTATTTTTTTCAAAAAAACTACTTAATGTTGAATTGCTCAGTTAAGATTGCAAAACATTGCATTCAAAATTACAGAATGCAGCAATTCAAACAGTGCATTTTAATTTTAGAATATCAAACTCAAAAATAATTGTTAATTATGTTCTTTCACATAAAATGTGGTGAAGCACTGTAAATATCAAAACCGTGAGTTGAGTGGTGATGTGTATGCCAAGCACACAGGCCTTTTCAAGTCTTCAAGATTGCACTCAGAATGCATGGAACCAGACTCCTACAAATAATAAAAGCGATCTGAGACATTAGAGTAAATCAACACTAGAACTTCATAAATATTTCCAAATGCTGAATGTTTAACATGATATATAATCAAATATCCCAGTGATAAACTTCAATATAACTGTGTTAAGTGGTTCCATTAGCCGAGCAGCATAGATCAACTGCCAGCAAATACAAAATTAAGGGAAGAATTGTTACACATTCATTAAAGGAAGGAGGCTCACAATGGACAGAGTAGGTCTTCCATTAAAAACCCAAACTATGATCTTGTTGTTGAGTTGGAAGAAGTGCATACATCTAAATTAATACTTTGCTTCTGTCTTCACAATATAATGATATTTAGTTTAGTTTAGTTTAGAGATATATTGTGGAAACAAGCCCTTCAACCCATCGAGTCTATGCTGGCCAGCGATCGCTATACACTAACAATATACAATTTTACCAAGCCAACTCCTACAAACCGGTATGTCTTTGGAGTGTGGGAGGAAACCGGAGCACCGGAGAAAATCCATGCAGGTCATGGGAAGAACGTACAAACTCCATATAGACAGAACCCGTAGTCAGGATTGAACCCGGGACTCTGGTGCTATAAAGCAGCAACTCTACCGCTGCACCATCGAACTACCCGGTGATAGAATTTTAAAAACATGCAGTAAGAAGGAAAAGTGGAAATGACATAGACAGAAGTGAGAACATAGTAAAAGTCTGGATCATATATATTCTAACTCCTTAAGGAAGGAAGGAGAGAAATAGCATAGGACTAGACAATCATGTTCCAATCCTATTCATAATCATATCCGATCCTATTCCCAATACATGTTCTTGACACGAAACATCTGTGCCTCCACAGACACTGATTGACCATTGAGTTCCTCCAGCAGTTTATTTTTACTCTTCAGATTCCAGCATTGGCAGTCATCAGTGTCTCAATTTTCCAATTCGTTTTGGCTACAGCCATGGTACTAGCGGACAGGAATGCAGCTAGGATGGCACTGTTACTGAAACATAGAAAATAGGTGCAGGAGGAGGCCATTTGGCCCTTCGAGCCAGCACCGCCATTCATTGTGATCATGGCTGATCGTTCCCTATCAATAACCCGTGCCTGCCTTCTCCCCATATCCCTTGACTCCACTAGCCCCTAGAGCCCTATCTAACTCTCTCTTAAATCTATCCAGTGATTTTGCCTCCACTGCCCTCTGTGGCATGGAATTCCATAAATTCACAACTCTCTGGGTGAAAAAGTTTTTTCGCACCTCAGTCTTAAATGACCTCCCCTTTATTTTAAGACTGTGGCCCCTGGTTCTGGACTCGCCCAACATTGGGAACATTTTTCCTGCATCTAGCTTGTCCAGTCCTTTTATAATTTTATACGTTTTATAAGATCCCCCTCATCCTAAACTAGCCTAGTCTTTTCAATCTTTCCTCATATGACAGTCCCGCCATCCCAGGGATTAATCTCGTGAACCTACACTGCACTGCCTCAATCACAAGGATGTCCTTCCTCAAATTAGGAGACCAAAACTGTACACAATACTCCAGATGTGGTCACACCAGAGCCCTATACAACTGCAGAAGAACTTCTTTACTCCTATACTGAAATCCTCTTGTTATGAAGGCCAGCATTCCATTAGCTTTCTTCACTGCCTGCTGTACCTGCACGCCAACTTTCAGTGACGGGTGTACAAGGACACCCAGGTCTCGCTGTACCTCCCCCTTACCTAACCTAACCCCATTGAGATAATAATCTGCCCCCTTGTTTTTGCCGCTAAAGTGTTATCTTTATTTGTGTGCTGCATGGCAAGTCAAATTTCACTACACCAATTGGTGTATGTGACAATAAATGTCCTTTGTCCTTTGTCCTTATCTATATTATACTGCATCTGCCACGCAACTGCCCACTCACTCAACCTGTCCAGGTCACCCTGCTACCTCCTAACATCCTCTTCACACTGCCACCCAGCTTTGTGTCATCCGCAAACTTGCTAGTGTTGCTCCTAATTCCCTCTTCCAAATCATTAATATATATGGTAAACAGTTGCGGCCCCAATACCGAGCCTTGTGGCACTCCACTCGCCACTGCCTGCCATTCTGAAAAGGACCCATTCACTCCTCCTCTTTGCTTCCGGTCTGCCAACAAATTTTCTATCCATGTCAACACCCTACCCCCAATACCATGTGCTCTAATTTTAGTCACCAGTCTCCCATGCGGGACCTTATCAAAGGCTTTCTGAAAGTCTAGATACACTACATCCACTGGCACCCCTTCATCCATTTTACTTGTCACATCCTCAAAAAATTCCAGATGATTAGTCAAGCACGATTTCCCTTTCATAAATCCATGTTGACTTGGACTAATCCTTTTACCGCTATCCAAATGCCCCATTATTACCTCTTTAATAATTGACTCCAGCATCTTTCCCACCACCGAAGTCAGGCTAACTGGTTTGTAATTCCCCGTTTTCTCTCTCGCTCCTCTCTTGAAAAGTGGGATAGCATTAGCTATCCTCCAATCCACAGGAACTGATCCTGAATCTATTGAACATTGGAAAATGATCACCAATGCGTCCACTATTTCTAGAGCCACCTTCCTGAGGACCCTGGGATGCAGACCATCAGGCCCAGGAGATTTATCATCCTTCAGTCCCATTAGCCTACCGAATACTATTTCTCGCCTAATGAAAATTTATTTCAGTTCCTCTACCCCCTTAGATCCTCTGCCTTCAGTGCATCTGGGAGATTGTTTGTGTCTTCCTTAGTGAACAAAATTAGGCCTGGTTAAGTATAGGCCTGTCAGCCATGCACTGGTGGTGGAGAAGTTATTGGAATAAAGTTCTGAGGGACATCATGTCAGCCCTTGGAGAGACATAGTTAATCAAGGCAATTAGCATAGAAGTATTGAGGAAACATTATGTCAAGCTGTCTAGCTAATAAATGAATGCCTTAAGGAGAATTGATGATTATCCGAGGCATTTGACAAAGTCCCAGGTGGCAGACTGATCAAAAAAATAAAAGTGCATGGAAAAACATCAGGCTGAAATAAAACCTTGCTCAGGAGAAGAGAGAAAATGATTATGATAGCAGATTCAGTTACTAGACAGGTGGGGTATGGTGGAGGTCCCCACAGTGTAATACCAGGTCCCTTACTATGTGAGAAACTGAAGATAATTTGTGCACGATTAAGACATTTGTTGATATTTCCCAAAACTGACTGGGATTGACACTGAGGGAAAAATTCTAAACTGCAGGACAAAAAAATACAATAAGAATTAAATCCAGACAATTGGGATAATGCCCTGGAGAAGACAAAGAGGCGAACACACATAAAAAATGGAAATATACTAAGAAGAGCAGAAAAACTGAAAGATCACACAAACAATCTCCCAGAAGTACTGGAGGACAGAGGATCTAAGGGGTTAGAGGCACTGAAATAAATTTTCATTAGGTGAGAAATAGTATTGGGTAGGCTAATGGGACTGAAGGATGATAAATCCCCTGGGCCTGATGGTGTGCTCAGGGAGGTGGCTCTAGAAATAGTGGACACATTGGTGATCATTTTCCAATTTTCAATAGATTCAGGATCAGTTCCTGTGGATTGGAGGATAGCTAATGTTATCCCACTTTTCAAGAAAGGAGCGAGAGAGAAAACGAGGAATTACAGACCAGTTAGCCTGACTTCGGTGGTGGGAAAGATGCTGGAGTCAATTATTAAAGAGGTAATAATGGGGCATTTGGAAAGCAGTAAAAGGATTAGTCCAAGTCAGCATGAATTTATGTAAGGAAAATCATGTTTGACTAATCTTCTAGAATTTGTTGAGGATGTGACAAGTAAAATGGAGGAAGAGGAGCCAGTGGATGTAGTGTATCTAGACTTTCAGAAAGCCTTTGATAAGGTCCCGCACGGGAGACTGGTGACTAAAATTAAAGCACATGGTATTGGGGGTAGGGTGTTGACATGGATAGAAAATTGGTTGGCCGACAGGAAACAAAGAGTAGGAGTGAACGGGTCCTTTTCAGAATGGCAGGCAGTGGTGGTGGGGTGCTGCAAGGCTCGGTGTTGGGGCCGCAACTGTTTACCATATATATTAATGATTTGGAAGAGGGAGTTAAGAGCAACACTAGCAAGTTTGCGGATGGCACAAAGCTGGGTGGCAGTGTGAACTGTGAAGAGGATGTTAGGAGGTTGCAGGATGACCTGGACAGGTTGAGTGAGTGGGCAGATGCAGTATAATATAGATAAATGTGAGGTTATCCACTTTGGTGGCAAAAACAAGGGGGCAGATTATTATCTCAATTGGGTTAAGTTAGGTAAGGGGGAGGTACTGGGTGTCCTTGTACACCGGTCACTGAAAGTTGGCGTGCAGGTACAGCAGGCAGTAAAGAAAGCTAATGGAATGTTGGCCTTCATAACAAAAGGATTTCAGTATAGGAGTAAAGAGGTTCTTCTGCAGTTGTATAGGGCTCTGGTAAGACCACTTCTGGAGTATTGTGTACAGTTTTGGTCTCCTAATTTGTGGAAGGACATCCTTGTGATTGAGGCATTGCAGCGTAGGTTCACGAGATTGATCCCTGGGATGGCGGAACTGTCATATGAGGAAAGATTGAAAAGACTAGGCTTGTATTCACTGGTGTTTAGAAGGATGAGGGGGGATCTTATAGAAACATATAAGATTATAAAAGGACTGGACAGGCTAGATGCAGGAAAAATGTTCCCAATGTTGGGTGAGTCCAGAACCAGGGGTCACAGTTTTCGAATAAAGGGGAGGCCATTTAGGACTCAGGTGAGAAAAAACGTTTTCACCCAGAGAGTTGTGAATTTATGGAATTCCCTGTCACAGAAGGCAGTGGAGGCCAAGTCACTGGATGGATTTAAGAGAGAGTTAGATAGAGCTCTAGGGGCTAGTGGAGTCAAGGGATATGGGGAGAAGGCAGTCATGGGTTATCGATTGGGGACGATCAGCCATGATCACAATGAATGGCGGTGCTGGCTCGAGGGGCCGAATGGCCTCCTCCTGTACATATTTTCTAAGTTGCTATGTTTCTATCTTAGAATTTGCCCACGAGTCCTTGGAGGTAATGACACACCTTACTATGGTGGTTAAGATGGCATTGAGTTATTGAGCCATAGAGCACAGAAAGAGGCCCTTAGGGCTAATTCGTCCATCTCAACCAAGATGTCCCATCTCAGCTATTCCCATTTGCCTGCGTTTGGCCCATATCCCTCTTAACATTTCCCATTAATGTACCTATTCAAATAACGTTTAAATGTTGTTATTGTACCTGCTTCACCTACCTCATCTGGCAACTCATTCCATGTACCCTCACACTCTGAGTGAAAAGTTGTCCCTCAGGTTCCTATCCCCTCTCACCTTAAACCTAAGTTCTCTGGTTTTTGTGTGACTGTAACTTGACATCCAACTTCTTTATTCAATTGGTGGTACACAGAAATGCTGGAGAAACTCAGCGGGTGCAGCAGCATCTATGGAGCGAAGGAAATAGGCAATGTTTCGGGCCAAAACCCTTCTTCAGACTATTCTTCTTCAAACCCTTCTTCAAACCCTTCTTCAGCGTCTGAAGAAGGGTTTCGGCCCGAAACGTTGCCTATTTCCTTCGCTCCATAGATGCTGCTGCACCCGCTGAGTTTCTCCAGCATTTTTGTGTACCTTCGATTTTCCAGCATCTGCAGTTCCTTCTTTAATTCTTTATTCAATTCTCTGACTGCTGCTTGAGCACCCGAGCTACCTGTGATAGCACTTACAATGAACTATGCAACTAGATATATCTGTTCCCCATGGCCCTATCATGCACTATGAAGGTCCTGTCTTGATTTGACTTTCCAAAAGATAACACCTCAAACTTATCTGAATTAAACTCCATTAGCCATTCCTCGGCCCACTTGCTTAGCTGATCAACATCCCGCTGTAACTCTATAACCATCTTCACTCTTACCGATAACATTTACTTTAGTGTTATCTGCAAACTTACTAATCATTTTTTGTACATTCTCATCCAAATCTTTGATATAGATGGCAATCAGCAATGCGCCCAGTACCGATCCCAAGGCACACAACTAGTCATCAGTCTCCAGTCCAATAACCTTCCACCACCAAGATCGGTGGCGTAGCGGTAGAGCAACTACCTTGCAGCGCCAGAGATCCGGGTTTGATCCTGACTATGGGTGCTGTCTGCACGGAGTTTGAACGTTGTCCCCGTGACCTGCGTGGATTTTCTCAGTCTTCGGTTTCCTCCCCCACTCCAAAGACGTACAGGTTTGTAGGTTAATTGGCTTGGCATCAATGAAAAATTGTCCCTAGTGCGTGTAGGATCGTGTTAGTGTGCGGGGATCACTGATCGGTGGGCCGAAGGGCTAGTTTCCGCGCTGTATCTCTAAACTAAATTATACCACCACCGTCTATTTTCTATCATGAAGCCAAATGTGATACTCGTTTTTATCGGCTGAGGACAAGCATAGTACTACTTCACAAGGCACCGTCAAGGTCACGGCTAGAGTACAGTGTACAATTTTGGCCACCACACCACAGGGAGAATATGACAGTACCTGAGAGAGTGCTAAGGGTGCCAGAGCTGGTGTAAAGAGAAGAGTTCAACTAGGTCGGGTTGTTTACTTTGGAGAAGCGCAGATTGAGTAGAGATTTAATTGTATAAAATTGTGAAACAGGTCAATAGCTGAAGGGCATGAATTTAAGGTAACTGAGAGGTGTTGAGCATTTTTTTTCCATCCAAAGTGTAGTGAGTTTAGAAACTCACTGGTTGAAAAGGTGGTGGAGGCAGAATTTTCACCGTATTTGAAATGTACTTGGATACACAAAGAACCTCCACCTTGGACATGGATCAGGAGCTGGGAACTGGAAGTAATATAAATAGTTCAATGGTACACAAAAATGCTGGAGAAACTCAGCGGGTGCAGCAGCATCTATGGAGCAAAGGAAATAGGTAACATTTCGGGCCGAAACCTTGCCTATTTCCTTCGCTCCATAGATGCTGCTGCACCCGCTGAGTTTCTCCAGCATTTTTGTGTACCTTTGATTTTCCAGCATCTGCAGTTCCTTCTTTAATAAATAGTTCAATGTTTTGTCAGCATGGACATGCTAGGCCAAATTACCTCCTTCTGTGCAATAAATTATTTGATTCATGATCTGATGAAAATTTACATTTGGTCCATCATTATTGGTCATTTGGAAACTATTGAGTAGCCAATTTATGTTTTCTAGTTACCTGAAATCTTTATTTCTCAATTAATAAATTCATCATTTTTCACACTCAGTCCTCTTTAAAGGACAACGTACATTTAGAAAATTCTCCAAGATGCAGACTTTCAAGATGGAATATTGGTATTGTTTCTCTTTCCACTGATTGATATTGGTACCGAGATACAGTGAAAAGCTTTGTTTGCAAGCTATCCAGTCAAATCATACTATACAGGAGTACAATCAGTCATGCACAAGTACAACACATACTGCAGAAAGAAAAACACCAGATTGCAGAAAATAGTGTTACGTTACTTTAGCATCATACCATACTCGAAGTCCAGTGGCACTCAAGATTCCAAACCTACACCCAGAGCTCACTTAGTGGAGTTTAGTTTAATTTTGTTTAGAGATACAGTGTAGAAACAGGCCCTTCGGCCCACCGAGTCCGCGCCGACCAGCGATCCCTGTACACTAGCATCATTCGACGCAATAGGGGCAATTTACTGTTTTTCCCAAAGCCAATTAACCTACAAACCTGTACGTCTTTGGAGTGTGGGAGGAAACCGGAGCACCCGGAGAAAACCTATGTTCAAGTTCAAGTTACATTTATTGTCACATGCACCAATAGGTACAGTGAGATTAGAGTTACCATACAGCCATACGAATAAAAAGAACACAACACACGATAGAGTTTAACATGAACATAGAACGTACAAACTCCGTACAGACAGCACCCATAGTCAGGATCGAACCCAGGTCCCTGGCGCTGTAAGGCAGCAGCTCTACCACTGCACTGCCATGCAACCCCTAAGTTATAGGAGATACACTTATTTAGGTCAATTAGCTGCAGTATAACTTCAACTAAAATATTTTTCAGCATGGGTTGATTGTTGGTAAAATTCTCACACGATCTATTTGCCCTTGTCACTTCAAGAACTGTGAGAACCGTCACATTTTATCAATGATTCTTGTAGTTGGAGTAGCCTGCCTATTATTGGCTGTTTGCTGTTGGACGTACACTGAATCTAACAAGGTACAAAACAGCTGCAGTCAATACACAGCAAACATATTAATTTCAGCAGCTTTTGATTCTGAGTGAAGAATCACTCCTTCAAAAAGAGTAATTACTATTAATTAGTGGGAAATGGCCATCATATCAACAGAGCTCAGCTTGCAAAAGATAAACAAGATGCCTATAATAAGCCAAGCATTTTATATTGCACAGGCTTTCCAATCCCTCATTTAAAGATATTTGTCAACTGGTATTTTTGTTTTACTTTCTGTATTTACAGTCATACAGCACGGAAACAGCCCTTCTGCCCAACATGTCCATGCCGACCAAGATGCCCCATCTATGCTCGTCCCACCTGCCTGCATTTGGTTGTTTCGCTTTAAACCTTTCCGATCCATGTACCTGTCAAAATGTCTTTTAAATGTTGTTATAATATTTATCTTCAGACTTTTATTAAGTGGCAGCACAGCGGCACAGCTGGTAGAGTTGCTGCCGCAATGCAGAGACCTGGTTTTGAACCTTAATGCTGTGTCTGTGTGGAGTTTGCACATTCTCCCTGTGACCGCGTGGGTTTCCCCCGGTTGCTCCGTTGTCCTCCCACATCCTGAAGACATGCGGATTTGTGGGTTAATTGGTCTCTGTAAATTCCTCCTCTTGTGTGCAGGGAATGGATAAGAAAGTGGGATAACATAGAACGAGTGTGAACGGGTGATCAAGAGTCAGCTTTGACTCCTGTTTCCATGCTGTATCTCTAAATTATACAAGAAAATTACACTCAACTTTTGATACTGTACTTATAAACCTATGAGGCCCAAACTGAACCTCAGCACAAATATTTTCTAGGTAAAATTACAGGTATAAAGCCTGTTTTTTACATTTCAATCAAGGACAGGATTTATACGATAGGAGTTAAGAAACAATAGAAGTGCCATTAAACTGTTGGCGTATTATACCGACTGCCAACCTATGGGAAACAAATCTGCAGGAAGAATACGGATGTGCAAAAATTATTCTGCGATAATAAAGAACTTCAACTATCCTAATAAAAGCTGGAATAATAAAATAAGTGAAACACAGAGAAATTATTTATTTTCAGATGATCGGGAGAACTTTCTTGATCAGTATATTTCCGGGCGAACGAGGAAAAGATGATTGGGAACTGCGATCATCGATTCACATTAAACAACAATGAGATAGGAGATGGATCATAAGGTAAAAAATAGTCAGCTTGCGAAGGGTGGGTTCTGATGGGAAGAAGACAGAAATGGACAAGGTAAAGTTTAGCCTAGAAATAATAACCAAGAATGGCCTCAGAATTAATTGGAAAATGTTGATTCCGGGGCACAAGGCTGAAGGTGACCGGGCGAGGAAAGGGACTTTGGTTTGTGAGACAAACTGGACTGAGGCAAGGGCTGCAATGTGCCTTTATGGCCAGCTGCAGCAGGGACTTTGAAAATGTCAATAAAACATTGCAATATGGACTCAGTGCGCTGTTTCTATTAATTCTGTACTTAATCATGGATTGTATTTATGTATGGCAAGGAATAAGATTCAAGATTCAAGATTCAAAACTTAATTGTCATTGTGCAGTGTACAAGTACAGAGGCAACGAAATGCAGTTAACATCTCACCCAGAAGTGCAAACACAGAATAATGGAACAGTAATATATATATATATGTATATACAGTAGCAGTAGTGCAATTTTCAGGAGTGGGGGGGAGATCAGTCACTGAGGGAAGGAGTGTCCGAAGGTGGGGGTGACTGGCAATCATCAAGGTGCAGAGTTAAGTAGGGTAACAGCTGCCGGGAAGAAGCTGTTCCTGAACCTGCTGGTCTGGCAACGGAGAGACCTGTAGCGCCTCCCAGATGGGAGGAGGGTAAACAGTCTGTGGTTGGGGTGAGAGCAGTCCTTGATGATGCTGCTCGCACTTCGCAGACATCGCTTGCTCTGGACAGACTCAATGGAGGGGAGTGTGGAACCGGTGATGCGTTGGGGCAGTTTCACCACCCTCTGCAATGCTTTCCGGTCGGAGACAGAGCAGTTGCCATACCATACTGTGATACAGTTGGTAAGGATGCTCTCGATGGTGCAGCGGTAGAAGTTCACCAGAATCTGAGGAGACAGATGGACCTTCTTTAGTCTCCTCAGGAAGAAGAGACATTGGTGAGCCTTCTTGATCAGTGTTGAGGTATTGTGGGTCCAAGAGAGGTCATCAGAGATGTTGACGCCCAGAACCTGAAGCTGAAACACGCTCCACCTCTGTCCCGTTAATATGGATGGGGGTGTGCGTGCCACCCCTAGACCTTCTGTAGTCCACAATGAACTCCTTGGTCTTCTTGGTGTTAAGGGCCAGGTTGTTGTCAGCGCACCATGCTGCTAGGAGCTGGACCTCCTCCCTATAGGTCGACTCATCGTTGTCGCTGATGAGGCCAATCACCGTTGTACCATCTGCATACTTGATGATGGTGTTAGTACCATGTATAGGTGTGCAGTCGCAGGTGAAGAGGGAGTAGAGGAGAGGGCTCAGCACACAGCCCTGTGGAATGCCGGTGTTCAGGGTGAGGGTTGAAGAGGTGTGGTTGTCTAATCTAACAGACTGGGGTCTGTTGGTTAGAAGGTCCAGTATCCTGTTGCAGAGGGAGGAGTCGATGCACAGGTCGATGAGTTTGGTGATCAGTTTGGAGGGGATAATGGTGTTAAATGCTGAGCTAAAGTCAAGGAACAGCATTCTCAGGTAGGTGTCTCTGTTGTCGAGGTGGGAGAGGGCGGAGTGAAGTGCCGTGGAGATGGCATCCTCCGTACTCCTGTTCTTGTGGTAGGCGAACTGATAGGGGTCCAGTGTGGGAGGTAGGCAGCCTTTGAGGTGTGCCAGGACCAGCCTCTTGAAGCACTTAGTGATGATGGGAGTAAGTGCAAATGGGCGGAAGTCGTTGAGGCTCGCCGCAGTGGAGTGTTTTGGTACCGGCACGATGGAGGTGGTTTTAAGGCACATGGGGACAGCTGTTTGGGCAAGTGACAGGTTGAAGATGTCAGTCCAGACGTCTGTCAGCTGCGCAGCACAGGCCCTGAGGACGCGCCTTTCGTGCATTAATCCTGGTCTGTGCCGCATACACGTCAATGGGGGTGAGTGTGTAGTAAACATGAGGCAGATTCAATTTTGAGCAGAAACATATGCAGTATTCCACCTTAGATGGAAGAATGAAATTAGGCAATTTACACTCTAAGGTGCCAATCTGAACATAGTGTAAGAAACAGAGAGTTCTGGGAGCATAAATCATTGAAAGTGGCAGGGCCGGTTCCAGAATCAGTTGAAGATAAAACGTACATAAAATAAAGAGAATTACAGAGTACAGCAGAGAAGTCAAGAAAAACCTTAATAAAACATCTGTTTCCATTTCTGAGCACCACAGATTAGAATGGGTCCAGAAAGACTTCAGAAGGGATTTAGAATGATTCCAGAAATGAAGAATATTAGTTTTATGGATACACTGAGAAGCTGGTATTGTTCTCGCTGAAGCCAAAAAACTAAAAAGAGATCCAAGTGAAGTATTTAAAATTCTGAAGGATCAAGGCAGCGAGGATGGAGAGAACTATTTTGGAATTGATGAAGAGCCACCGATCATTGAGTGAAGGTAACTGGTAAAAAGAACCAAATGTTACATGAGGGAAAATACAGCAAGTGATTTCTGTTGGGGATGAAGAGTGCAAGCTGATTCTATTGCTTGCTCTAAAATAAACTAGTATGCACTTGAAGGGGGAAATGAATTGAGCTATAGGGAGTGGTGGGAGCTGGTGCTGTGAGAGGAGCTGGACTACTGGAACTGGCACATACTTTGTCAGCCTAAAGGTTTTCTTTCATGTTGGATGTTTTTCTGTGATTCAGTGAAATATCACAGGCAGAGTGAATAGACAGGACTTTCAGAAAAGCCCTTACCTGGATGGTGAACAAGGCTTTTAACGGTCCATGTCAGTTAGGAGATTGAGCTAAGAAGTTTGGTCATTATGCTACAGACATTGATGAAGCTGCATTTGGAGTATTGTGTGCAGTTTTGGTCACCCTGCTACAGAAAGGATGTCATTGAGTAGAAGCAGAGAACATTTACGAGAATATTGCCTAGACTCGAGGCCCTGACTTGCCGGGAGGGGCAGGCTAAAACTGTATTCCTTAGAGGGCAGGAGATTAGTTAGTTTAGTTTAGTTTAGAGAGACAGTGCGGGAAAAGGCCCTTCGGCCCACCGAGTCCGCACTGACCTGCGACCCCCCGCACACTAACACTATCCAACACACATTAGGGACAATTTACAATTATACCAAGCCAATTAACCTACAAACCTGTATGTCATTGGAGTGTGGGAGGAAACCAAAGATATCGGAGAAAATGGGGTGAATGTACAAACTCTGTACATACAGTACCCGTAGTCAGGTTCGAACCCCAGTCTCGAGCGCTGCAAGCACTGTAAGGCAGCAACTCTACCGCAGCGCCGACCTTTGAGGGATGATCTTACACAACTGTATAAAGTCCCGAGGATCATAGATAGGCTGAATGTTCACATCTTTTTCCCAGTGTAGGGGAATCAAGAACTAGAGGTCATGGGTTCAAGGTGAGAGGTGGGTAGAGATGAGTGAGCAAGCGAGTCATGGAGATAGTAGGCACTGTGGAAAGCGGAAAGAAGTGAAGAGCAGAAGATGTGACTGGTGATGCGATCCATGGCAGCTGGTGCAATTGACAAAGGATGATACACTGGATGCCAAGCCGAGTAAGATGAAAGGTGAGGCCTAGGGGAACTCTATCGTTCCCAGTTCTGTCTGGGAAGGAGTGGGGTGTGAACAAAAGTCTGGGAAATGAAGAACATGCAAGTGCATGACAGGAATAGATAGGTTAAAAGCACAGAGTATTTTACCTGGGGTAGGGGAATCGAGAACTGGAGGAGATAGGTTTAAGGTGAGGGGGGGAAATTTAATAAGAACCTGCAGGCCAATTTTATTACACTGGTAGGTATATGGACAAACTAGTAGAGGAGATAGTTGAGGCAGGTACTATCACAACATATAAGAGACATTTAGACAGGTACAGGATAGGATAGGTTTAGATGGATATGGGCTAAACGCAGGCTGGTGGGACTAAGTTAGATGGGGCAAGTTGGTGGGCATGGCAAAGTTGGGCCGAAGGGCCTGTTTTCATGCTGTTTGACTATGACTCATTAACCACAGTAGAAGGGAAGCCATGTTTCCTGAAAGAGAAGGATATTTCCAGCCTCCGCATCCAACACATCATCCAATGTCAATTCCACCAGCAACTGAACCATCCGACCACAACTAGAGAGCAGGCTGAATTACCATCTACCTCATGGTGACCCTCAGACTATGTTTGATCAGATTTTACTGGCTTTACCTTGCTCTAAACGTTATTCCCTAATCATGTATTTGTGCATTGTAAATGGCTCGATTGTAATCATGTGTTGTCTTTCTGCTGACTGGTTAGCATGCAACAAAAGCGTTGCACTGTACCTCGGTGCACATGACAATAAACTAAACTGAACTGAACTGTGCTGAATCTCTCTGCATTTTCTTGTACGGTGAAGAGGATTGCAGTTGACTATGAAGGCATAATGATATCTGACTAGAGTTCAACATACATTCAAGCAGGTTAGCATGTACGTGTGCAATGCCTGCAGATACGTCCACACACGCAGTTCAACTGCTTTGCCTAAATCGGTTGTAAATGGCACACAGCTAATAATTAACTGCCTGTTTATGTTAAACATGCAGCCTAATATAATACAACTATGGTTTCAACGATAATGTGAAATGATATTTTCAATTTTTCTTTGACAAATCAGTTGCTAATACTAAACAAAAATCAATAAGATATTTGCAGCATTTCTTAATGTATTGACATTCAAATTAGATCAGACGCTAAGACATATCAGAAACAGTACTGAGCACATCAAGCAGCTAAACACATTATTCAACAGCAGGGCAATCATTTGTCAGCAGCCAGCATCTCAGATCACATCATTAAGTTCAAATAGGCTGAACAAGTGGACTTTCATTCTTACATAGAAACATAGAAACATAGAAAATAGGTGCAGGAGTAGGCCATTCGGCCCTTCGAGCCTGCACCGCCATTCAATATGATCATGGCTGATCATCCAACTCAGTATCCTGTACCTGCTTTCTCTCCATACCCCCTGATCCCTTTAGCCACAACAGCCACATCTAACTCCCTCTTAAATATAGCCAATGAACTGGCCTCAACTACATTCTGTGGCAGAGAATTCCAGAGATTCACCACTCTCTTTGTAAAAAATTGAAAGGGGGTATAAACTGTGAGGTTTAGCTGCACAATTAGCTCAAACTGTTGGTCTCAATCAGGAGATGGGTATCTTAGACTGAGATCCTGACTATGAATCACAAAAAATAATAATGCGTTAACAATGTTTTGATGTAGCAGAGTACAACAAGGCTGTTACAATCTCCTTCAAACAATTGCCATCACAGAATAGTAGACATATTGATTTTCTAAGATTCAAATCAGGTAGTAGCAGTCACTCCCCTGGGGTCTCTTGTAAGGACGCCTTCGCTTTCTCTCAGTTTCTCTGATTCCACCACATCTGTTCTCAAGATGAGGCTTTCCATTCCAGGAGATTGGGAATATCCTTCTTTACCCACGCCTCTCCAGAAAGAACAGGGATAGAGTTCCCCTGCTCCTCACCTTCCACATCCAGCGCATCAACGCTTGTCAATTCCACCAGCTCCAACGGTATCCCACCAGCAGTCACATCTTCCACATCCCGATCCTTTCTGCTTTCCACAGGGACCACTCTCTCCATGACTCGCTAGCTCGCTCACCCCTACCCACCCAACCTCTCCATCCTCAGGCACTCTACGCAATAGGGGTGATACTTTTCCCTGCACCTCTTCCCTCATTACCACCCCAGGAACAAGGTCGTAGTCACTCCCTCTAACCTCTTCTACTGTATTCCGTCCTCTTAATATGGTGTCCTCTCCATCACAAGAGCAAGTACAGACAAGGCGACTGCATTGAGAAATACCTGACCACAATAGCCATCCTGTGCTCCTGGTTTCATGTCATTTCAACTCTCCATTCACACATTGACCAGTCAGTCCTTGGCCTTCTCCACTGCCATGTTGACACCATGCTCCTCAATCTTTAGAAGGATGAAGGACGATCTCATTAAAACTCACAAAATAATCAAAGGGCTGGATATAGTGGATGTGGAGAGGATGTTTCCACTAGTAGGAGAGTCTAGGACCAGAGGGAACAGCCTCAGAATAAAAGGACATAACGTTAGAAAGGAGATGTGGTGGAATTTTGTTTGTCAGAGGGTGGTGATTCAGTATTCCTCAGTAGAGCCTCATCTACTACATCCTGTGTTCCCGATACACATCGAGGCTCCTGTATGTTAGCGAGACCAAACGTAGACTCGGCAACCATTTTGTTTAACACTTACCTTTGGTCCACCAAGGCCTACTAGATCTCCCGGTTGCTAATCAATTTAACTTCCCTTCCAATTCCCCTACAGTCATTTCAGGCCTGGGCCTCCTGTGGGGCAACCTTTTAACAGAGAGCTTGGTGCATACATGCAACAAGCTGATAGAACAAGTGGGGTAGAGGCAGGGGCAATTGCAATGTTTAAAAGACACAGACAAGTGCATGGAGGGATATGGGCCAGGCACAGGCATGGAGGGATATGGGCCAGGCAAAGGCAAGTGTAGATAGACACAAATTGCTGGAATAACTCAGTGGGTCAGGCAGCATCTCCGGAGGAAAGGAATTGGTGATGTTTCATCAGGTCTGATGAAGGGTCTCGACCTGAAAGGTCACCTATTCCTTTTCTCCTGAGATATTGCCTGATCCACCAAATTATTCCAGCGTTGTGTGCCTATCTTCGGTGTGAACCTGCATCTGCAGTTCCTTCTTCCGCAGGCAAGTGGATCTGGATCGGCCAGGCAGCACGGATGTACTGTGTAGCTCTATGATTCTAAAGGTTAGTTACAGAGGTAGTTCATAATAAACGGCCGATGTTAATGTTTGCTGACAATATAATACCAGTTAAATGGGTGAATTTGCCATCAAAAACAAGACGTGAGCTTGTCAAGATCAAAAGAGACGTGACAATAGATGACAAAGACCTTGTGATTGGTACGTCAATTACTGTAGTTGTTGTAAATCATCCCTAATGTAGAAGGGAGAATGGGGGTGGAGAAATCTGCATGTAAGAGCAAATAGGTTACAGAGTAATTAGTTGGGGGCAATAGGACTAAAGGGAATGCTCTGGAGAGTTGCCATGGGCTTGATGGGTGAAATGGCCTCTTTTTGGGAGATGAATGATAAGGAAAGCATCTGCGGTAAATGTATCAGAAGGAACAGAAATTGGAGCATCGTTAAATATTCCAATGTAAGAAAACTGTAGCAGAGACAATAACAGAGCTGAACCATTTTGTGGACCATTTGTGTCTGCTAACTAGTTAAAGATATTTCTGTAAGTGCACTTCCATTATTAGAAAAGAAAAGTTCCTGTAGAGGTGAGAGAGCTGTGGAATAATTATTTCCCCAACTGGGTCGAGAATTCCCAGGTTGGAAAACCTTCTACTGTTCAATCCATCCGTGAGATGTTCCCCACATCATTGTGACTTTTTTTTTCAATTCCCTTGGCTGTTCATCCAGATGACCTCAGTGAGTGAGAATACAGCCTGGTCCCAATTAGTGTCAAAGCAGGAAGAGTTTGCTTCAGCGAAGGCATTAATCTGTTAGTTTACACACAGGTCATCGAGGCTAAACCACAGTGTTACAATCGGGATACCAAACCCAGGTAATTTAAACTGTCGCACCGCTTTGGAATATAAACGCAGAGCAGAACAGTTTGAAGAAATTTCAAGGCCTTAACACAGATGTTCAGCATTAAAACAAAGACCATCTCTAACAGAATGAGAAAGAGGATGGAGCCATTGTCACAACAGTTCCCTTCATGACTGACGCTTGAAAAGAACCAGTTGTTATCCTAATTGTATATAAATATCAGCCGTCAAAGCACAGTTACTCAGATATCAAGAAATATTCCACATCAAAGATGGAGAGACCAGCACTCTACCTGCCGACGCAGATCACGTGTTTTCTTTGTCATTTTCTCAATGGCAGCATTGAGGGGGTCTCCTTTCTCCTTCCTGCCAGTCTGAAAGAAAAAAAGTTAAAAATATACTTAAGAGCATGGCCAGTAATTTTGTGAAACAATTATCATTATCACCAGAGGCAAACATTTTATTTCACTGAGATCTGGTCAAATAGAAATTGTAGATAATAGGATCCTGAGGGGCAACATTTTCACACAGAGGGTGCTGGGTATATGGAACGAGCTGCCAGAGGAGATAAATGAGGCAGATGCAATAACAACATTTAAAAGACATTTAGGCAGGCACATGGATCGGAAAGGTTTAGAGGCATATGGGCCAAATGCGGGTAGATAGAAACATAGAAACATAGAAAATAGGTGCAGGAGGAGGCATTCGGCCCTTCGAGCCAGCACCGCCATTCATTGTGACTGAATCAATAACCCGTGCCTGCCTTCTCCCCATATCCCTTGATACCACTAGCCCCTAGAGCTCTATCTAACTCTCTCTTAAATCCACCCAGTGATTTGGCCTCCATTGCCCTCTGTGGCAGGGAATTCCACAAATTCACAACTCTCTGGGTGAAAAAGTTTGTTCTCACCTCAGTCTTAAATGGCCTCCCCTTTATGGGGAGAACACAGATGGGGGCATTTTGTCGGCATGGGCAAATTGAGCCGAAGGCCTGTTTACATGCTGTATGACTCTATGCCACCCTAATAAATTGATTTTCTGCATTCAATCGCCTAAAAGCTACAGCAAGTGGCATTGCCAAATGAGTTAATGGTTCAAAGGAAAATTAACTCTATTGACCCTCATTACGATGGAGGATTCTCCAACTCCACTGGAAGTTTTGGTGGAATACCTAAAAAAACATCAAGCTCAGGTTGGATGAGCACGAAATCCATATGGAAATTTATCCCCCAATCCCAAACCAATGTTTTCCGATAAAAGGAGAAAGTAAAAAAAAGAATCAATACAAAGGGATGTTGAAATGTGAAATACTCTGTCAGATCTGGCAAACTATAGTAGATTAAAGGACAAATACTTGAAGAATATGAAAGTCTACAGATGAAACAGGAACATAAACTTCTCTCTAGATTGAGTTTGTTTAAGTTCTACAAAGGCTGAAAAAGAGACTCTTGATCTTTTTCTAATCTATCTACTGTATATTACGGAAAAGATCTCCGCAGAGAAAAAGATTGATGTTAACAGTGAAATTTGAAACATATTTGTATTTGTATTGAGGGTGGCACAGGGGTGCATTGGTGGAGTTGCTGCCTTAAAGCGCCAGAGACCCAGGTTCGATCCTGGCTACGGGTGCTATTTGTACAGAGTTTGTACGTTCTTCCTTCCAACAATATATTTTATAAAATATGAAAGAGGTTCATTAATTTATACAAGATACATAGCATGGATATTAGTTCAGTTTAGAAATACAACATAGTAAAAGGCCCATTGGCCCACTGAGTCGACCCTGACCATCCAACCCCTGTTCACACACTAATTCCATGTTATCCACTTCGCTCCTTACAAACTAGGCGCAATTTACCGAGGTCAATGAGCCTTCAAACCCGTATGTCTCTGGGATGTGGGGGAAACCAGAACATCCAGAGGAAACCCACACGGTCACAGGGAGAACGTGCAGACTCCACGCAAACAGTATACCAGGTGAGGATTGTACGCAGTCTCTGGCACTGTGAGGCAGCAGCTCTACCAATTGTGCCACTGTGTCACTGTATGCGACGGTGTTTATACTGTCAGTATAAACACCCTATATACCCCTGGTCAATCACTTTAAAATGTTATTCAGCTCTCAACACTGAATTAAGTGTTTTTTTTACCAAAAGGACAGTATAAGAGGTTTTTAAATATTCTTTTTTATGTCATCTCTAGTTCCTTTGCTAATATCTTATCATACTATAACAGTGTTAACGTTATTTTAAGAAATTACATTCCATGTTTGTCACCATGCCACGATTAGTCACGCAAATGGCAACTGTTTTCTTTTGATATATGCCACAGAATGGGCCCAAAAAATATTGCAAATATTAATATTCCTTAAACAAAAATAACAATGGTTGTTTATTTAGTGAATGCATTACCGAGAGCCTGAACAGTGCAATGAAATTTTCTGTGTAAACAAACTGCAAGTGCTAAAAATGTTGACATCTGAGTTTTTTTCTGAAAGCTATTGTGGCTTAGTTGCATCTTGGAGGAAGGCAGCTGCATCCAAAGCCCGTACTGCCAGCACTGTCTCTCGCTGTGCACAGTAAACACTATTTCCAGTTAGTCCAGATCTCCAGGCAGGTAATTTTTTTTATTTAACTACAAACCAGAATGATGGTCAGCTTTGCCTCTCACTGTCTGCCTCCTAAGACCCAAAGGTAACTGGTTCGTGTCATTCCAAATCTATTTATACTAACCGTATATTTCCTGCTAGACTGCAGCCAGAGGAGGAAGACTAAAATGTCGAGACTGTTACACTATTGTACACTTCAAAGTGTTACCCAGCAAAGTGAAATATCCATTACTCAAGCTTAATGAAATCTGCAGCTTCTATTTAAAGGGAACATAATGTCGGATATTGTTGTTAATATTCTTTAATGAAGAGAAAAGAAATTTGCAAATATATACGATTTGAATAAATGATGCAATATAATCTAAATATACATGTATATCTATACTGATTTTTACTGAAGAAAGGTCTTGACCCGTTCCATCTCTCCAGAGATGCTGCCTGACCCGCTGAGTTACTCCAGCATTTTTGTGTCTATCTTTGGTGTAAACCAGCGTCTGCAATTCCTTCATACACATACTGATTTTTACTACCTGTGTTGGGTGCAGGGTCATTCTTTATCTGAACAGTACATCTTACGTGTTACAGTGTGTGATGCCACCTCTAATTAGAGGTTTTCCTCTTTTGTTTATCACTGATAAAAAATTTATAGCCATGCATCAAAATGGTGATCAGGTGCGAGCAATTCCATTTAATTGGTCTTTGTGAGTAAAATGCCGGTTATTCCAGACAGATATGGTGTAGTGGTTTTTATGCCTTCCAGACAACTAAACATTCCAGCCACTATTAAAGCTCAATTAACCTGCTAAACAAAGCAGAAATGTTAAGAATTAGTTGGCCACACGGCCCTCTGAATGTCTGACATTTCATTAGATAATCGTTGATTTCCAAGAATATTGTTTAGACAATGTTACCTCCACTTTACCTTCCAATGTTACCACTTAAAAAAAATACAGGTACTATGTAAACAGCATGGAAACAGGCCCTTTCGCCTAACTTGTCCATGCAGAGCAAGCTTGTCCCATTTGCCTGTACTTGGCATACATTCCTCTATAAGTTCATAAGATCATAAGTCTTTTGAGCAGAAATAGGCCATTCAGCCCATCGAGTCTACTCCACCCTTCAATCATGGCAAATCTATCTCTTCCTCTCAACCCCATCCCCCATAACCTTTGACACCCTTACTAATCAAGAATCTGACAATCTTCACTTTAAAATTACCCAATGGCTTGGCCTCCACAGCCATTTGTGGCAATGAATTCTACAGATAAACAACTATCTGACTAAATAAATTCCTCCTCGTCTCATTTCTAAAGGTACATCCTTTTATTCCTCCAAACCTTTCCCATCTAAGTAGCTATTCATATGTCTTTTAAATGTTGTAATTGGAACAGCCTTTACCATTTTCTCTCGCGACTCATTCTATATATCCACCACCCTCTGTCTGAAAATGTTGCCCTCATGTCCTTTTTTAATCTTTCCCTCCTCACCTTAAACCTATGCCCTCCAGTTTTAGACTTGCTTATCTTGGGAAAAGGACTGTAAGCTGCTCACATTATCTATGCCCCTCATGATTTTATAAACCTGAATAAGGTCACCTCTCAGCCTCTTACACTCCAGGGAAAAAGAAGCAGTCTATCCAGCCTCTTGTTATTACTCAAACCTTCCAGATCCAGCAACATCCTTGTAAATCTCCTCTTTCCAGTTTAATGATATCCTTCCTATAGTTGGGTGACCAAAACTGTGCACAGTACTTCAAATTGTTGGGTATTGACTCTACAAACATGCATGATTGTGTCCCAACGAACCATTGAGTTTAATCCTTCCATGGTCATAATATAGTAGAAATAGGGTATTTGTGCAACGTAATTAAAGTAGATTTGGCATGTTAAGGAAATTCCTGTCTTCCAATATCATCAATCTGCCAATGGCAGAGCGAGTTTGAAGTTGTCCCAAATGGCTCAAATTTCCCAATTGGTCAATTTGCAAATAATAGTCTCTTTCATTGCATATCTCCATTACATATTCATTTTATTTTATTGAAGCGAGAGGCTCCTGCATTAAAATAGTGAGACACAACTCAAGAATTTGCTGGCTACAGGTTTCTCTTAACTTCCAACCAACTTCATTTGGGCTGAACCAAAATAAAAGCCAAAATGTCTTCCTCCTGAGTATGAAGCATAAGCAGAATGTACTTACTCTACTTCATGCTGGATAAGTCACAATTTTTTAACATTGTTCATCGCTTCCTTCGCCAAATACAACCAACAAACTGTGAAGTTAAAAAGATTGACAAGGACAGAATGTTCTATGTTGCATGAGAGAAACTGAAGGGAATTAAATCATGACAATCATTGTCAAAAGTAGCAAGAAGTCTGCTTGGTCTTAAAGTATTGCAAAGCCTGCCCTGAGTTATTAAGAATTGGACAGCTTGAAGGTACAGAAGTCTAGACTGCCCAAAGGCATTGATGTGCTCTGTAAGATTGATAGAATTGACATTGATATAGTATCATTCATAACCTCACAATGCCCCAACATGCGTTACAGCTAAAATAGTAATTTGAAGCAAAGTTATTATCATACAATAAACACAAGTGTAACTCGAAGATAGACACAAAAAGCTGGAGTAACTCAGCGGGACAGGCAGCATCTCTGGAGAGAAGGAATGGATGACATTTCGGGTCGAGACCCTTCTTCAGACTCAAAACGTCACCCATTCCTTCTGTCCAAAGATGAGCCGAATGAGATGAGTCGAAAGGCCAAATGGCCTGCTCCTGCAACTATTTTCTATATTTCTATGTTTCTATGCTGCCTGTCCCGCTGAGTTACTCCAGTTTTTTGTGTCTATCTTTGGTTTATACCAACATCTGCCGTTCCTTCTTAAACACGTGTAAACCTGAAATTGACAAAAAAAGTGCAAACAAATATATAATAATGGTTTTAGTTTAGAGATACAGCGCAAAAACAGGCCCTTCAGTCCACCAGGTCCACGCCAACCAGCGATCCCCACACACTAACACTATCCTACACACACGAGGGACAATTTACAATTTTACCGAAGCCAATTCACCTACTCTTGGAGTGTGGGAGGAAACTGAAGCACCCGGAGAAAACCCATGCTGGGGAAAATGTCCACACTCCATACAGACAGCACCTGTAGTCAGGGTCGAACCCGGGTCTCTGGCACTGTAAGGCAATGGCTCGACCACTGCACCATTGTGCTGCCCAGGATCATTCATGTTCCCATAACAACAGAGATTCAAGTCCTTTTGTTAGATAATGTGAAATAGAGTACAATCAGGACACAAGAGTATAGGGATTATGTGCAGGGATTAGTGTTTAGTAATAATATATGAGAAAACTGATAGGCACTGAGCTTCGTTTGTTGATCTATAAACAACATGTTCAAAAGTTATCAATAAAAAGCTACGGTAGTTTTATTGAGCAAGAAGTAACCAAAAGCCAGTGACTGTTGCCTGGAATACATGTGTGACAATGTTTATAAGAGCCAACTATGTAAACTTATGAGGTTGTGTTGTAGACTTCCATAAATGTATGATCCGGGTAATTCAAATCAATTCTTTACTGCATTGTGTCTAAATCTATTTGTTATGGCTAGATGTCAAAATATGTACACACATACAAATGTATTTTCTAATGCTATATTACATGAAACAAACACACTCAATGTATCAGGAAATACAACTATAATTGGTATACATGACATCATATAGGGACAACATGAGCATGATAGACCTTGGATGAGATTATGATACTTTTTTAGAAATTTAATTTAAATTTCATAGTGAAAACAAGGTGTTTTGATAAAGTCAGGCCAGATCCATGGTATAATTTACTAATGCAAGGCAGATTATGCCAGCATGCTGTTGTGCCTTGGCAAGATGTTTGTTTGAATAAACCAAAACTGCCCTTTCTCCATTACTGCAGCACACTGTGCTTCACAGATTTCCCTTAAAAACAATTGCCTCTTGAACAGTTGTCATACAAGCAGTCTTTCTTCTTCGAGTCCGTTGCAATCTCAGATGTCGTTCTGCCAGTATCTGACGCAGGTCACAGCTGGTCGAGTCGGTTCAGCCAGGTCCTGGTGGCTGCACTGGGGGGCGTCGTCACACTCCAGTAGGTGGGACATTGTCTGTACTGCTCCACAGCTGCATGTGTCTTCTGCCTGGTAGTTCCATGCTTTCATAAGTGTTTTACACCTCCCCTGCTCCACTCGTAATCTGTTGAGGGTCTTCCAGGTTGGCCATGGGAGGTCGTGCCCGCTGGCGAGGCATTCAGTCGGAGTGATTCCTCTCTCCATCCAGTCGTGGGCTCGTGTGTTGAGCTGGTTCCATTCATCTTTCCAGATGTTGGTCCTTCCTGTTTCTTTGGTTGTCTGGAGAGGTGGGACTGTCTGCAAGAAACTGGCTCTGGATTTCAGTCGGGGTGGAGGTGCTGTGTGTCCGTGCAGTCATACAAGACGAAGGTGAGGCCGCATTTCAAAAACAGTGTGCAGTTTTGGTCACCCTACTATGGGAAGGAGGTTATTAAGCTGAAAAGAATCCAGAGATTTACGAGAATGTTGCCAGAACTCGAGGGCCTGAGCTAAAGGGAAAGATTAGGCAGGCAAGGACTTTATTAGTTGGAGCACAGGAGGCTGAGGGGTGATCTCATAGAGGTGTATAAAATCACGAGGGGAATTGATAGGGTGAATACACAGAGTCTTTTACCTGGGTACATCAAGACCAGAGGACATACTGTAGGTTTAAGGTGAGAGGGGCAAGAATTAATAAGAAACTGAGGGGTAACTTTTTCACACAGAGGGTGGTGGGCATATGGAATGAAAGGTTCAAAGGTTCACATGTCCATTTATTGTCATGTATACCAATTAAGGTACAGTGAAACTCGATTACCATACAGCCATACTAAAAAAGGCAACAAGACACACAACTACATAAAAGTTAACATAAACATCCACCACAGCGGATTCCCCACATTCCTCACTGTGATGGAAGGCAATAAAGTCTAATCTTCTTCCCTCTTTATTCTCCCGCAGTCGGGGCAGTCGAACCATCCGCATCGAAGTTCCCGCAGCCGGCGATCGAAGCTCCCGCGTTGGGGCGGTCGAAGCTCCTGCGGCTTGGAGCTCCCGAAGTCGGTCCCTAACACCAAGGAAGCGCGAGCTCCACGATGTTAAGTCCGCAGACTCCCGCGATTAGAGCTCCCGAGGTCCCCTGAACTAAATGTGTTTCAAAAGAAATTAGTTGATTACGGGTTAATAACTGGAAAAAAGCTTATCCTAAAATTCGGGAAAAACGCTCCAATACCAACTATAAACATGTGCATTTCAAATATGTTTGAAACATTACACCTAGAAGAGATAAGACTGCTCCCGGCAGGCAAATCAGATCACTTCCATCTGACGTGGTCTGCATTTATAGAACTATTACAAGCATAAGGTGCAAAAGTACTTTAAAAAGTACAGATGTCAGGTAAAGGGGGATGAAAGGTGGCGAGTTGGTATATCCCATTTGCGCGATGCTCATAATAAAGTACTTGTTTTTCTCTTTTCTCTTCTTTCTCTTTTTTTCTTCTTTGGGGTCTATCTCTTAATCTTTTCTCTTTAATTTCTTTTCTACAGGGTCTCTGTTCTTTCCTGTTGACATGTTTTTACACCTTCACTATTTTCCTTCACTTTCTCTTCTCTCTTAATTTCAACCTTTTCTCTTTATTAGTTTAAAAAAATGACGGAGTACATTAATTGTAATAAGATATACGTGATGAGTACTAATGTAATTGGTTGTAATTTAATGTACTTCTAATAAATAAAATTAAAAATTAAAAATAAAAAAAGAGGTCCCGAGGTCAATCCCTGTCAGGGACCGCCAGCCCGCGATGTTAAGTCCTGTAGGCTCCCGCGGTTGGAGCTCCCAAAGTCGATCCCCAGCAAGAGGCCGCTAGCTCCACGATGTTAGGTCACAGAGATACGATACGGTAAACGGTTGCATCTCCGTGAAGGTAAGAGATTCAAAAAAGTTTCCCCTAACCCCAGCCCCCCCCCCCCCCTCACCCCTCACATAAAACAAGCTAAAGGACACTAAAACATACATTTAACACATACTAAACAACAACAAAGAAGGAAAAGGACGAGACAGACTGTTGGCAAGGCAGCCCTTGTGGCGCCACCCGCTGCCAGAGAAAGTAGTTGAGGCAGATATTGTAACAGCATTTAAAAAACACTTGGACAGTTACATGGATAATAAATATTTAGAGGGTTATGGTCCAAATGGAACTAACTTAGATGTGGTCATTTTGATCAGCGTGGACAAGTTGGGCCAAATGACCGTTTCCGTGCTGTATGACTCTATGACTGTGACTCTAAAGTGAAAGACATAACAAAGTATTCCATAGCTTTTTAATGGCAGATAGACATGAACACTAAATGCCAGTCTTGTTGGGAGGCCTTAACTGAATAATAAAGCATACCAAGAATTCTCCAGTAGAGAAATCCAATCTGCATTTATTTACAATATTAAAATTGTATCCTTGAATCCACTTAAATCTCCTGCCAAATGGAAATATAATTTCCCTATGGATCAAAACCCATGACAATGAAAAAAAAATCTGTTAAATTCACATGTCAAACGAGAAAGCTTCTCAGTTATATTGAATAAATGAAAGCATTGTAGCGACTTCAAAATCCTCCTTCCCTACTCGTCTGAATGCAGCCCCTATATCCTCTTCCACTCCTAACCTGATCACAATCCCACTCTTTTCTTTTTCTATTTCTATCAGACCCAATTATTGCCGTGTTCTCTCTGATTCACTATTTTCCAATCGCTCGCCACCCCTTCAATTACAGTCACTGGGTCAGTCTTCCCTCCCTCCATACCTACTGCAATCTCTCCATCCTCTCTCATGACCTACACTAATCACAATACCCGTATCTCCTCCCTTCCTCCAATCATTACTTCTGTGAATTCTTCCCTCTTCTGTGCTAATTTCTCTGCCATTTCCTTTACTTCCCAAACTATGTTGTCCTTCCTCATCTTCCTACAGTTACCCCTTGTCCGCTCTCCCCTTATCTTCATGATTCTGATTGAAGTCTGGTGCCCTGGTTCACATGGACAAATGTCATCATTGTTAATCCCATTGTGATTGTGGGTACAGTGTTCTCTCTCACGTTCTGGTCATGACTGTGCTTCCCTCCTTATTCTTTCAAAGTTGGCCCTTGTTCATTTCTACCCTGCCACAGCCTCCCCCTTACATCCTCCCTCTCACAATAAGCATGGATGGAATATCTCTTCCTTCCCCAAAGGAGGGCTGGAACGTCTGTCATATGATCAACACCAGAGACCATAGTTCCCAGATCTGACTTCTTCCCATTTATTTTAGCTCACCGGCCATGCAGGTCTGCAGTATTTCATTTAAATATCGTAATAGTTTTAAAATCAAGAGTCAAGAGTGTTTAATAGTCATGTGCACTGACACAGGAACAATGTTCATCCACACAGATCAGCAATCTGTGTGGATGAACCCAGCCTTGCTGGAGTTGCCTCAGGTTATTCTGAACTCCCTTTTGGCTGCTGGCAATTTCAAACCTTAAACACTATGACGGGCGATGTATTTGTAAGTGTCAGAGCAACAAATCAATTATTTGGATAGCGTGAATGGACCTGTTAAATGGAAGTTCCTACTTTGAACTCAGGAAAAGGCCCTTCAGCCCACGATGTCTGTGCCGAACTTGATGCCAAGTTAAACTAACCTCCACTGCTTGCATGTGATCCACATCCTTCCATTCCCTGCATATCCACATACCTATCCAGAATCCTCTTAAATACCATCTGTTTTTATCACCAAGTGTTTGAGCAGCACTTTCCAGGCACCCACCACTTTCTTAATTGAGAGGGATACGGGCCAAACACAGGTACGTTGCTGTACAGCTGCAAGTAAGAATTTAGTTGTTCTATTTTCAATACATCCGACAATTAAGCACTCCTGACACTTGAAATGGGACTCGATTAGATGGGGCGTCTTGGCCAGCATGGACATGTTGGGGGCGAAGGGCCTGTTTCCATGCTGTATGACTCTGTAACTCTCCATGTAAAAAACCTGCCCTGCATACACACATGCTGTTTCCTGTGTGAGGATCCTGTGTGAGCAGAGGACATAACCAACATCAACAGCTTATTATCCAAATGTCAAGCTATTGGTGTGCCACAGTTTATAAAGCAAGCATCAGCAGAATGAAGGAAGGGCTGATGATTGTATATTAACTGACAATGACCTGCATGATGCATTATGCACGTTCATTTAGCTGGATCATATCTTCCCAAAAAGAAGCTTCACGCTAATTTTGTATGACTCTTCACAATATTTCTCTGTGTTGGTGCCTACAAACCAATGAAAAATAGAGCTCTTGCCATTTGAGCATTGAGGGCATGGAATCCCATTCATTTCCAGCATATGATATCCCTCACTATCGGAAGTCTCCAGTTCTAACTAACCCTCATGTTCACTGTGTGGTGCTCCTTCACAAAAGAGAATGAAAAAGAATTGTTTCTCTTTAAATAGACATCTCCCTTGATCATGGCCTGTGTAAAGTGTGCATTTAGCTGGATCATATTTAGAGTCATAGAGTGATACAGCGTGGAAACAGGCCCTTCGGCCCAACTTGCCCACACATATCCCAGCTACACTCGTCCCACCTGCCTGCATGTGGCCCATAACCCTCCAAATCTGTTCTATCCAGCTACCTGTCTAACTGTTTCTTAAAAATGTTGGGATAGTCCCTGCCTCAACTACCTCCTCTGGCAGTATGTTCCATACACCCACCATAGTGTGAAAAAGTTACTCTTCAGATTTCAATTAAATCTTTTCCCCTTCACCTTAAACCTATGTCTTCTGGGCCTAGATTCATCTACTCTGGGCAAGAGACTGTGCATCTACCGGATTTATTCCTCTCATGATTGTATACACCTCTCTAAGATTGCCCCTCATCCGCCTGCACTGAGTGGGGGGCAATCTCATTGAAACATTGAAATGAAAGGCCTATATAGAGTGGATGTGGAGAGGAGGTTTCCAGTAGTTGGAGAGTCTAGGACCAGAGAGAACAACCTCAGAATAAAAGGACGCACCGTTAGAAAGGAGAGGAGGAGAAAATTCCTCAGCCAGAGCGTGGTGAATTTGTAGAATTAATTGTCACCGACGGCTGTGGAGGCCGTCATTGGGTATTTTTATGTCAGGGATTGATATGTTCTTGATTAGTAAGCGGGTCAAAGATTACGGGGAGAAGGCAGGAGAATGGCGTTAAAAGGGAAAATTAGATCAGCTATGATCGAATGTCAGACTCGATGAATCGAATGGCCTAATTCTGCTCCTGGTCTGAAGGTCTAACATTCAGTTCCTATTAACAACATAGATTCAAGTGCTTTTGGTAGATAATGTGAAATAGAGTGCATTTACACCTCCGTGTTCTGACTGGAAGGAGCCCGATGCCTAAAGGTTCATCGCCACACTCAGCTTGGCAGTCACGGGTCATGTGATTGTCCACCTGCCCTGTCCTTAGAGTTGGCAGTTATTAGATTTCAGTGATAACAGCTTTACAAAAGTGCACAGTCGATGCCACTTTTGTCCTTGAGAGACACCAGCAGTGCCCACACAGTGTACTGACACCACTGAACCTAATTCCATGTCCAACTCACTGAAGTGGAGCATGAACCTGCTTACTCAGATGTGAGATCCTCTCACTGAGTCAAAGCTGCCAACTCTGGTTATACTTAGCTGGAGAGCAGCTAGGTGTGAATGTTTTTGTTCAGCTTTTAATCAAATGTTTTTAAATCTAAAATCCTGTCGAGGAACTTCACTCCTTCTGCTAAATTCTCATCTTTCTCGCTTCACTATGTGCCAGATGGCAGTGAATTGGGAACAGGAAGAAAATGATTATATTAAATGTTCCCAATAAAGCCTCTAAAAAAAAAAATCAAAAATATAATTTGGTTCCTTTTAATTCATACATAAACATGCATAATACAAAAAATTTACTTCAAATGTTTACATCTTGTGAATGTATTGTGACATAATCATTCAAATTCTAATTTCAATAGTTTATTTCAACGAGGATTGCTTCAAGAAATTTTCCAGTAAAAGTCGATGATTGAAATTGTTATTACTCAAATTATGTCTTATTTTTTCTGAAAACTCTTTCACATGGCATTGGTGGCAAGAGCTCTATTTTTAATTGCTTTGAAAGGAACAACACAGAAAGCTTGTGTTAAGGGTCACACAAAATTATAGTGAGGCTTCATGATAACGTGCAATTTAGAATCCATTTAATATGAAGAGGATTTCAGTATTGCTTGGCAGCTGCCGCATTTGGTTCTGCACACAAGTACGTAAAACATTGACTTTAAGAACAAAAAGTACATGACATAACTTTAATTCGTCTTTACCACTGAATTTCCTTTCTACCTGAACCGATTAACTAGGCTGGTAAATACGCACATTTTACCTGACAGTCACATGCACTTAAGCACTCCAAAGGATTATGCTATGGATTTCTGAATTGTGCCAGTTTGAGTTACAGATTATCCTGGTGGCATTCCTCCATGGCTCAACATGTTGATGTGCCCACACACTGTGCAGCAAAGTGGGAAGCAGCCATGTTTTCTGCCTACGATTCCGCCCACATAGAGAGTTACCAGTCTCAGATAGACTGCATAGTGGGAGGTGAAAACACACGCAATTCTTCTTCAGAGAGAAGGGATGGAAAGGCAGAATAAATGTTTATACAAGAAGGTGCAATCTAAGCATAAAAATCTGCACGTGCAGCACCTTCTTTAGAAACTCAAAAATGTCTTGTTTCATGAGAGCCAAACAATGTTATCTTACGCACAGGTCTCCTCTGTAGATATCTTCACTCATGGCACAATGTACAGCCACGAGTCTCAGGTTTAAATTTTGGCTCCAATCTGCCAGCACCTGTGCCTGTTCCAAAATATAATCTGAGAATTCTTGGCCCTTTCATGTCGACAATGAATGCAGTTGGATGACCCCATACTCCCCCTTCCTGGTCCAAAAAACAAACTGCTGGAGGAACTCAATGGGTCAGGCAGCATCGGTGGAAGGACATAGAACATGTCCAGCACAAGAACAGGCCTTTCAGTCCACAATGTGCTGAATATGATGCCAAGACGAGCTCTTAAACACCTGCATGTAATCCATAGCCTTCCATTTCCTGCATATCCATATGCCAATCCATAAATCTCTTATATGCCACTATCGTATTTGCATCAACCACCATCCATGTTCCAGCATGTTCCAGGCACTCACCATCGTTTGTGTAAAAGAACTTGCCCCACACATCTCCTTTAAACTTTGATAGACACAAAAACCTGGAATAACTCAGCAGGTCAGGCAGCATCTCTGGAGAAATGGAATAGGTGACGTTTTGGGTCGAGACCCTTCTTCAGGGAGTCAGGGGCTCTCTTTAACTTTGCCCCTCTCACCTTTAAGCTGTACCATCTAGTATTTGATTTTTCCATTCTGGGAAAAAGGTTCTAATTGTCTACTCTATCTATGCCACTCATAGTTGTATATACTTCTATCAGATCTCCCGGCTACCTGCGGAGAAAACACTACAAGTATGTTCAACATCTCCCTGTAGTTAATTTTTAGTTTAGTTTAGAGATACAGCGCGCAAACAGGCCCTTCCGCCCACTGTGTCCGCACCGACCAGCGATCCCCGCACACTAACACTACCCTACACACACTAGGGACAATTTTACATTCATACCAAGCCAATTAATCTACAAACCTGTACATCTTTGGAATGTGGAAGGAAACCAAAGATCTCGGAGTAAACCCATGCAGGTCACAAGGGGAGCGTACAAACTCCGTGCAGACAGCACCCGTAGTCAGGATCAAAGCTGGGTCTCTGGTGCTGTGAGGCAGTAGCTCTACTGCTATGCCACCCGTGCTGCCCTATAATATTTGCTAATCCAGGCATCATTCCGCTAAAAAGTGATAATTTACATTTTGGGTCAAGACCCTGAATTCAGACATAGAGAATAGAGGAAGATATCCAATATGAAGCAGTGATGGGGAGGAATGAGGTAGAGGCAGGTAGACAATGGACAATAGACAATAGGTGCAGGAGTAGGCCATTCAGCCCTTTGAGCCAGCACCGCCATTCAATGTGATCATGGCTGATCATCCCAAATCAGTACCCCGTTCCTGCCTTCTCCCCATATCCCCTGACTGCTATTTTAAGAGCCCTATCTAGCTCTCTCTTGAAAGCATCCAGAGAACCTGCCTCCACCGCCCTCTGAGGCGGAGAATTCCACAGACTCACCACTCTCTGTGAGAAAAAGTGTTTCCTCATCTCTGTTCTAAATGGCTTACTCCTTATTCTTAAACGGTGGCCCCTGGTTCTGGACTTCCCCAACATCGGGAACATGCTTCCTGCCTCTAGCTTGTCCAAACCCTTAACAATCCTATATGTTATATGTGTTATATCAAACCCTTAACAATCTTATATGGTAGGTAATCGGTGGAACTAAGGTGAGGATTCAGATGATGGGCAGATGGAGCCAAGTAAGTGAGACGGAGGGGTGGAGTTGGGAGACAGTGGCTGCTAGGGGCTGGTAATGTGAGATTAAAAAAAAGAAGGCAGATGGAGCTAGGTGGGGGATAAGAGGGGGTGGAGATAATGACAGGGGTTGGAAAGTGATGTTGAGACACCATAGGCTTCAGATACTGGAATCTGATAAGGAAGGTCGATGATAAGTATCATTCATTCATTCATTTAATCATTCATTCATTCTTTCATTCATTCATTCATTCATTCATTTATTCATTCATTGAGGTGGAAACAGACAAGGGAGTTATGATGGGCAGAAGGTACCAGTTGGGAAAGGAGATAGGAAACACAGCAGGCAAAGCAGGTAGGTGATAGGCAAGTGGAATCATTTGGGGGAGAGGAACAAAACTGGGTGACGATGTGATTGGGTTGGAAGGACTTGGGTGATCAGAAGGAAAGAGAACGAATCATGGCAGGAGTGGATTATCTGAGATCGGAAAATTCAATGTTCGTACCATTGGGTTGCATACGAGTTATCGTTCTTCTAGTTTACATTTGCACTCATGCTGGCAAAGGAGAAGGACGATGACAGACAGATCAGTGTGCGAATGGGAAAGGAAGTTGAAATGTAACCGAGAGCTCAAAATGGCCATTGTGGCAGTCAGCTGTCGGCACCATCTACGAGCGAGGATAAGGATCTAGATTCAGGATCACTGTGAATCATATAGCACATATTATACGCCTGGACTATTTCCACTGCAGGCTTCACAAAGCTTTTAATACTACTTTTTTGCAGGCAAAGTTGTTTTGACTTTCAATAGAGTTTATGGAGTTGTAGGGTGAGGAATAGATTGGAGGTATGGGGCATGATGTTAAATGGGATAGCTCGAGAAAATAAACGTCGGTATTGTCATCACAATTATCCCATGTCACTTATACCTCGTGCAGGCAATGCACGACATTGATCTTACCTGCCCCTTAGTATTATTTAAATTGAGAAATGAATTATGATGCAACTGTGATGGAATAGTAATTATCTATACTGGAATTATAGACGTTTACAGAGCAGGAGGAGCTATGCCATGCCAGCCAAAAATGCTTCTGTGTAACCCATGTACTAGCTTTTTGGCCTCAGCCCTACAGGATATGGCTGCATGGTGGCACAGTGGCAGAGCTGCTGCCTTACAATAGTATTGGGTAGGCTAATGGGACTGAAGGATGATAAATCCCCTGGGCCTGATGGTCTGCATCCCAGGGTCCTCAGGGAGGTGGCTCTAGAAATAGTGGACGCATTGGTGATCATTTTCCAATGTTCAATAGATTCAGGATCAGTTCCTGTGGATTGGAGGATAGCTAATGTTATCCCACTTTTCAAGAAAGGGACGAGAGAGAAAACGGGGAATTACAGACAAGTTAGCCTGACTTCGGTGGTGGGAAAGATGCTGGAGTCAATTATTAAAGAGGTAATAATGGGGCATTTGGAAAGCAGTAAAAGGATTAGTCCAAGTCAGCATGGATTTATGAAAGGGAAATCATGCTTGACTAATCTTCTGGAATTTTGTGAGGATGTGACAAGTAAAATTGATGAAGGGGTGCCAGTGGATGTTGTGTATCTAGACTTTCAGAAAGCCTTTGATAAGGTCGTGCACGGGAGACTGGTGACTAAAATTAGAGCACATGGTATTGGGGGTAGGGTGTTGACATGTATAGAAAATTGGTTGTAGACCAGAAGCAAAGAGTAGGAGTGAACGGGTTCTTTTCAGAATGGCAGGCAGTGGCGAGTGGAGTGCCGCAAGGCTCAGTGTTGGGGCCGCAACTGTTTACCATATATATTAATGATTTGGAAGAGGGAATTAGGAGCAACACTAGCAAGTTTGCGGATGACACAAAGCTGGGTGGCAGTGTGAACTGTGAAGAGGATGTTAGGAGGTTGCAGGGTGACCTGGACAGGTTGAGTGAGTGGGCAGATGCGTGGCACAGTATAATATAGATAAATGTGAGGTTATCCACTTTTGTGGCAAAAACAAGGGGGCAGATTATTATCTCAATAGGGTTAGGTTACGTAAGGGGGAGGTGCAGCGAGACCTGGGCGTCCTTGTACACCGGTCACTGAAAGTTGGCTTACAGGTACAGCAAGCTGTGAAGAAATCTAATGGAATGTTGGCCTTCAAAACAAGTGGATTTCAGTATAGGAGTAAAGAGGTTCTTCTGCAGTTGTATAGGGCTCTGGTGAGACCACATCTGGAGTATTGTGTGCAGTTTTGGTCTCCTAATTTGAGGAAGGACATCCTTGTGATTGAGAGTGCAGCGTAGGTTCACGAGATTAATCCCTGGGATGGCGGGACTGTCATATGAGGAAAGATTGAAAAGGCTAGACTTGTATTCACTGGAGTTTAGAAGGATGAGGAGGGATCTTATAGAAGCATATAAAATTATAAAAGGACTGGACAAGCTAGATGCAGGAAAAATGTTCCCCAATGTTGGGCGAGTCCAGAACCAGTGGCCACAGTCTTAGAATAAAGGGGAGGTCATTTAAGACTGAGGTGAGAAAAAACCTTTTCACCCAGAGAGTTGTGAATTTGTGGAATTCCCTGCCACAGAGGGCAGTGGAGGCCAAGTCACTGGATGGATTTAAGAGAGAGTTAGATAGAGCTCTAGGGGCTAGTGGAGTCAAGGGATATGGGGATAAGGCAGGCACGGGTTATTGATAGGGGACGATCAGCCATGATCACAATGAATGGCGGTGCTGGCTCGAAGGGCCGAATGGCCTCCTCCTGCACCTATTTTCTATGTTTCTATGTCAGTACAAGAAAAACAAATATACTACCAAACAAGTATATTACAATCCTTGTCCAGGATACATTCAACCCCCCTCAGTGCCCAACGGTCCCAGAAATCCCCCAGGGTGCCCGTGGACAGCACGTAGTCCCTCTCTAACACCACCCGGGCGCGGACGTAACCCCGGAAAAGGGGCAGGCAGCTGGCTCGGGCAGGGCCCTCTTCCACCTGGCGCCGTGACTCGCGGATGGCCAGCTTGGCCAGGCCCAGGAGCAACCCTACCAGGACATCTTCAGCCCTACCCTCTCGCCAAAGATGTACAGGTTTGCAGGTTAATTAGCTTTGGTAAAATTGTAAATTGTCCCTAGTGCGTAGCATAGTGCTGGTGTACGGGGTTGGTTGGTCAGAATGGACTCCGTGGGCCGAAAGGGATGTTTCCTCACTGTATCTCTAAGCTAAACAAAAGTACTCATCCAGGTACTACTACACATGGCCCAGACAGTGATTTCCAGACAACCACCACTTGTTGGATGAAACAATCTTTATATTAATTCTTTGTGGATCAGAACCCAGGATCCATTTTGTTTGGCTGTGAACACAGGAAACCATTATTCATCACTTCAACCATTATTCATCAATGCTTGCCCACTTCCCAGGACCAATTGCTGCCATTTCACCTCCTTCCCCACCATGCTAGAAGCTATTCACCTTGGATCTTTACAATAAGCAATGGAAAACACCAACCATATTCCTCCCAGCAGATCAAGATTTCTGTTGGAAACCAGTGACACGGGGTCACTTCAGACATCCAGCCCAATTACCTCAAGAGCATTTAATTCACTATTTCAATATTTCTGATTTAATAGTGCAAAACTATTATTTCTCATCAATAAGAAAGGAAAGTCTGCATTCAGTTGTAATAATTAAACAAAGACATTCCACATCGACGCTTTTTCTTTGAGCAATCAATTAACCTTTACAGCAATGTTCCAAATACATTAATTTCATTGCATTCTCTTACATTCTGTTCAATTTCATATTCAAAACTTCTGTAAACAACTCTAATTGGTGTCTAATTGGAGACACAAGGAGCTTCAGATGCTGGAATCTTGCACAGAACACAAAGTGGTGGAGTCAGGTAACATCTTGGGAGGACATAGTTAGGCAAGATTTTGATTTGGGATCCAAGGGGTGGCACAGCGGTGCAGCAGTAGAGCTACTGGTTAACAGCGCCAGAGATCTGGGTTCAAACTTGACTATGGGTGCTGTCTGTACGGAGTTTGTACGTTCTTCCCGTGACCTGCGTGAGTTTTCTCCAAAATCTTCAGTTTCCTCTCACACTCCAAAGATGCACAGGTTTGTGGGTTAATTGGCTTGGTGTAAATGTAAAATTGTCCCCAGTGAGTGTAGGGTTGTGTTAAGGTGCGGGGATGGCTGGTCGGTGCGGACTCAGTGGGCCAACGGGCCTGTTTCCTCGCTGTATCTCTAAATTAAACTAAATTGGCCTGTAATGCCGATCGAGAATACTCCTACTGCTCTTTGCCTTTGCATGCTGAGATCCCTATTAATCTATTCCATTTACTCAACAGTGTTTTTCACATTGATTCAGTACTTTCAGCACTCTGCAGCTCTACAAAATGACTGCTGTCATTACTCCAAATCACAACAATGCATTGTGTAAAAAGGAATCCACTCATCTCCCCACTGGCTCTTTTGTCCATTAGTTGCTGACAATTTCCCCTCATTTACCGTGTAACTACTGTTGATAATTTTGAATATCGGTTTGCACTTGAAGTTGCTGCCACCTAAATGGGTATTGACCATGAGCTGGAAAGTGGGATTAGGTTAGCTCTTCCTTGATCAGGCAGGACAAAATGGGTTAAAGCTTTAATCAAAGGGTGGTGAATCAGTGGAATTCATTGCCACCGGCCACTGTGGAGGCGTTAATGGGATATTTTAAGGTGGAGATTGGCAGATTATTGATTAGTTAGGGTGTCAAGGATTATGGGAAGAGAGAAGAATGGGGTTGAGCGGGAAAGTTAGATCAACCATTATTGAATGACGGAGTAGAATTGATGGGCCAAATGGCCAAATTCTGTTCCTAGAACATATGAACTTATGAAATGACTCTGGGCGGTCAATTTTTTTCATGTGACTACTATATTATTGTATTATATCCAAAACCATGGACACTCAGGAAAGCCTCAAAGTGCTGGAGGAATTCAGCGGGTTAGGTAACATCCCTGGAAAACATGGATAGGTGACTTTAGATAGGGTACATAGATGCTGCTGCACCCGCTGAGTTTCTCCAGCATAGATGCTGCTGCACCCGCTGAGTTTCTCCAGCATTTTTGTGTACCATGGATAGGTGACTTTTGGGTCACGAACCTTCTTCAGACATGTTTAGTCTATCAGTCTGAATATCAATCTGAAAGAGGGTCTTGACCAAACTATCCAAGATGAGTGGGAAGCTAGAGGATTGGGTCACTTTTAAAGAGCAACAGAAGATAACTAAAAAGGCAATATGGGGAGAAAAGATGTGGTACGAAGGTAAGCTAGCCAAGAATATAAAGGAGGATAGTAAAAGCTTCTTTAGATATGTGAAGAGGAAAAAACTAGTTAAGGCCAAAGTTGGATCCTTGAAGACTGAAAAGGATGGATTTATTATGGGGAACAAGGAAATGGCAGATGAGTTGAACAGGTACTTTGGATCTGTCTTCACTTGGGAAGACACAAACAATCTCCCAGGTGTACTAGTGGCCAGAGGACCTAGGGTTACGGAGGAACTGATGGAAATTCATACTAGGCAGGAAATGGTGTTGGGTAGACTGATAGGACTGAAGGCTGATAAATCTCCAGGGCCTGATGGTCTGCATCCCAGGGTACATAAGGAAGTGGCTCTAGAAATTGTGATAATTTTCCAATGTTCTATATATTCAGGATCAGTTCCTGCGGATTGACGGGCAGCTAATGTTATCCCACTATTTAAGAAGGGCAGCAGAGAGAAAACAGGGAATTATAGACCAGTTACCTTGACATCGGTGGTGGGGAAGATGCTGGAATCAATAATAAAAGATGAAATAGCGGCACTTGGATAGCAGTTCCAGGATCGGTCCAAGTCAGCATGGATTTAAGAAGGGGAAGTCATGCTTGACTAATCTTCTGGTATTTTTTGAGGATGTAACCAGGATAATGGACAAGGGAGAGCCAGTGAATGTAGTGTACCTGGACTTTCGGAAAGCATGTGATAAGGTCCCATATAAGAGATTAGTGGGCAAAATTAGAGCACTTGGTATTGGGGGTAGGGTGCTGACATGGATGGAGAATTGGTTGGCAGACAGGAAACAAAGGGTAGGAATTAACAGATCCCTTTTAGAATGGCAGGCTGTGACTAGTGGGGTACCGCAAGCCTCGGTGCTGGGACCGCAGCTATTTACAGTATATATTAATGATTTGGATGAAGGGATTAAAAGTGACATTAGCAAATTTGCAGATGACACAAAGCTGGGTGGCAGTGTGAACTGTCAGGAGGATGCTATGAGGATGCAGGGTGACTTGGACAGGTTGGGTGAGTGGGCAGATGCATGGCAGATGCAGTTTAATGTGGATAAATGTGAGGCTATCCACTTTGATGGCAAAAACAGGAAGGCAGATTATTATCCCAATGGTGTCAAGTTGAAAAAAGGGGAAGTACAACGGGATCTGGGGGGTCCTTGTTCATCAGTCACTGAAAGTAAGCATGCAGGTACAGCAGGCAGTGAAGAAAGTGAATGGCATGTTGGCCTTTATAACAAAGGCAGTTGAGGATAGGAGCAAAGAGGCCCTCCTGCATTTGCACAGGACCCTAGTGAGACCACACCTGGAGTATTGTGTGTCGTGGCCATTAGGCCTGTTTTGCATGTCATTGATGATGGCATATGCCTTTAACTTTTAGACTGCCCGTTATATTGTGGGCGGGATTTACGACGTGTTTTTGTGTGTGTTTGGAGCTTAGATGCTTGGGCAGAAGTTTAGTTTTCAGATTAGTTTGGAGAGACGATGGGGAGAGTTAACCCTTCGACCATGCGGGGTCCATGCGAGATCTAAAGGAGAGCATGCCAGTGTTACGGAGACACGAGGAGTTTTCTAATGTTTAAAGTAATAAGCTGGAGTTCGGTGAAGATTGTAGTAATGAGTCGGAAGAAATTTGGATTATCTTACTGTTTTCTATCAACATTAAAACATATATTCATCAAAAGTGTGTTTATGAAGCCATATCTGTGAAGAAGTTCTGAAGGTCTCTGTGAGTGAGCTTGCATGCGTTTAGAAGACAACGCCCTTCAACCATTCTCATCCAAATAGCGGCTAGGGTGCTAATTACCTGAAAGATATGAAAATCTGCTGCTACATTGTGTGCAGTTTTGCTCTCCAAACTTTCTTGCTATTGATGGAGTGCAGCGTAGGTTCACAAGGTGAATTCCTGGGATGGCGGGATTGTCATATGTTGATAGATTGGAGTGGTTGTGCGTGTATACTCTGGAATTTTGAAGGATGAGAGGGTATCTTATTGGAACATATAAGATTATAAAGGGTTAGGACACACTAACGGCTGGAAACATGTTCCCGATGTTCGGGGAGTCCAGAACCAGGGGCCATAGTTTAAGAATAAGTGGTAAGGCATTTAGAACGGAGATGAGGAAAAACGTTTTCACACAGAGTTGTGAGTGTGTGGAATTCACTGCCTCAGAGGGCGGTGGAGGCTGGTTCACTGGATGCTTTCAAGAGAGAGTTAGATAGAGCTCTATGGGGTAGCGGAGTTAAGGGATAGAAACATAGAAAAGAGGTGCAGGTGGAGGCCATTCGGCCCTTCAAGCCAGCACCGCCATTCATTGTGATCATGGCTGATCGTCCCCTATCACTAACCCGTGCCTGCCTTCACCCCATATCCCTTGACTCCACAAGCCCTAGAGCTCTATCTAACTCTCTCTTAAATCCATCTAGTGACTTGGCCTCCCCTGCCTTCTGTGGCAGGGAATTCCATAAATTCACAACTCTCTGGGTGAAAAGGTTTTTTCTCACCTCAGTCTTAAATGACCACCCCTTTATTCTAAGACTGCGGCCCCTGGTTCTGGACGCCCAACATTGGGAACATTTTTCCTGCATCTAGCTTGTCCAGTCCTTTTATAATTTTATATGTTTCTATAAGATGCCCCCTCATCCTTCTAAACTCCAGTGAATTCAAACCTAGTCTTTTCAATCTTTCCTCATATGACAGTCCTGCCATCCCAGGGATCAATCTCGTGAACCTACGCTGCACTGCCTCAATCACAAGGATGTCCTTCCTCAAATTAGCAGACCAAAACTGTGCACAATACTCTAGATGTGGTCTCACCAGAGCCCTACACAACTGCAGAAGAACCTCTTTACTCCTATACTGAAAACCTCTTGTTATGAAGGCCAACATTCCATTAGCTTTCTTCACTGCCTGCTGTAAGCCAACTTTCAGTGCCCGGTGTACAAGGACGCCCAGGTCTCGCTGCACCTCCCCCCTCACCTAACCTAACCCCATTGAGACAATAATCTGCCCCCTTGTTTTTGCCGCCAAAGTGGATAACCTCACATTTATCTATATTATACTGCATCTGCCACGCATCTACCCACTCACTCAACCTGTCCAGGTCACCCTGCAACCTCCTAACATCTCTTCACAGCTCACACTGCCACCCAGCTTTGTGTCATCCGCAAACTTGCTAGTGTTGCTCCTAATTCCCTCTTCCAAATCATTAATATATATGGTAAACAGTTGTGGCCCCAACACCGAGCCTTGCGGCACTCCACTCGCCACTGCCTGCCATTCTGAAAAGGACCCGTTCACTCCTACACTTTGCTTCCGGTCTGCCAACCAATTTTCTATCCATGTCAACACCCTACCCCCAATACCATGTGCTCTAATTTTAGTCACCAGTCTCCCGTGCGGGACCTTATCAAAGGCTTTCTGAAAGTCTAGATACACTACATCCACTGGCACCCCTTCATCCATTGTACTTGTCACATCATCAAAAAATTCCAGAAGATTAGTCAAGCATGATTTCCCTTTCATAAATCCATGTTGACTTGGACTAATCCTTTTACTGCTATCCAAATGCCCCATTATTACCTCTTTAATAATTGACTCCAGCATCTTTCCCACCACCGAAGTCAGGCTAACTGGTCTGTAATTCCCCATTTTCCCTCTCGTTCCTTTCTTGAAAAGTGGGATAACATTAGCTATCCTCCAATCCACAGGAACTGATCCTGAATCTATTGAACATTGGAAAATGATCACCAATGCGTCCACTATTTCTAGAGCCACCTCCCTGAGGACCCTGGGATGCAGACCATCAGGTCCAGGGGATTTATCATCCTTCAGTCCCATTAGCCTACCCAATACTATTTCTTGCCTAATGAAAATTTCTTTCAGTTCCTCTACCCCCTTAGATCCTCTATCCTCCTGTACATCTGGGAGATTGTTTGTGTCTTCCTTAGTGAAGACAGGTTCGAAGTACCTATTCAACTCTTCTGCCATTTCCTTGTTGCCCATAATAATTTCACCCGTGTCTGCCTTCAAGGGACCCACATTTGACTTTGCTACTCTTTTTCCCTTAACATATCTAAAGAAGCTTTTACTGTCCTTCTTTATATTCCTGGCCAGCTTCCCTTCATACTTCATCTATTCAGCCCGTATTGCCCGTTTTGTTTCCTTCTGTTGTCCGATGAAAGTTTCCCAATCCTCTGGCTTCCGGCTACTCTTTGCTGTGTTATACATCTTTACTTTTAGTTTTATTCTATCCCTAACTTCTCTTGTCAGCCACGGTTGCCTCCTACTCCCCTTAGAATCTTTCTTCCTTTTTGGAATGAAATGATCCTGTGTCTTCCGGATTATGCCCAGAATTTCCTGCCATTGCTGTTCCACCGTCATTCCTGCTAGGATCCCTTTCCAGTTTACCTTGGCCAGCTCCCCTCTCATGCCATCATAGTCCCCTTTGTTCAACTGCATCACTGACACTTCCGATTTAACCTTCTCCTTCTCCAATTGCAGATTAAAACTAATCATATTATGATCACTACCTCCAAGCGGTTCCTTTACCTCGAGTTCTCTTATCATATCTGGTTCATTTGGACAACACCAAATCCAGAATTGCCTTTTCTCTGGTCGGCTCCATTACAAGCTGCTCTAAGAATCCATCTCGGAGGCATTCTACAAACTATCTTTCTTGGGGTCCTGAACCAACCTGATTGTCCCAGTCTACCTGTATATTGAAATCCCCCATCACCACAGTGGCATTACCTTTGTTACATGCCAGTTTTAACTCCTGCTGCAACCTACACCCTACATCCGGGCTACTATTTGGGGGTCTGTAGATAACACCAATTAGTGTCTTCTTGCCTTTACAATTCCTCAACTCAATCCACAGTGACTCTACCTCGTCAGTCCCTATGTCTTCCCTCGCAAGGGACTGAATTCCATCCCTCACCAGCGGAGCTACCCCCCCTCCTCTGCCCACCTGCCTGTCCTTTCTATAGGATGTATAACCCTGAGTATTAAGTTCCCAGGCCCAATCCTCCTGCAGCCACATCTCTGTGATCCCCACAATGTCATATCTACCAACCTCTAACTGAGCCTCAAGCTCATCTACTTTACTTCTTATACTTCGCGTATTCATATACAATACTTTTAATTCCTTACGCATCTCACCTTTCACATCGATCCCTATTACATTTGGCCATACGCTTCTATCCCTTTGTGAGCTTCCTTTCCCGTTAATTATGGAGAGAAGGCAGGAACGGGGTACTGATTGTGGATAATCAGCCATGATCACATTGAATGTGAGGAGGTGAGGAGGACGTGAGGAGGGCTCTGACACGGATGAACGCGAGGAAAGCTGTAGGCCCAGATTGCATCTCAGGGCGAGTACTTAAGTCTTGTGCTACGCAGCTAGCTCCGGTGCTCACTACAATATTCAACCTCTCCCTGGCCAAGTCCGTGGTCCCTGCTTGCTTCACAAGATCCATCATTGTACCTGTACCTAAAAATGACTCCCCAGCTTGTCTGAATGACGACCGTCCGGTGGCCCTCACCTCGGTAGTCATGAAATGCTTTGAGAGGCTGGTCAAGAAACACATCTGCGCCTTCCTCCCTCGCAACATGGACCCGCTACAATTCGCATACCGTCTGAACAGATCCACGGACGATGCGGTCTCCCAGGTTCTGCACACCGCTCTCTCTCATCTTGACAGCCAGAAGGGGGGCTACGTGAGGATGCTGTTCATAGACTTCAGTTCAGCCTTCACCAGACTTGCCGAGAAGCTGCTGGAATTGGGGCTCAACACCCCCCTGTGTGCCTGGGTCCTGGACTTTCTCACCGCCAGGCCCCAGGTTGTCAAGATGGGAGGAAATACATCGAAGTCCCTCACCCTGAGCACAGGATCCCCCCAGGGTTGTGTCCTCAGCCCCCTACTGTACTCCCTGTACACACATGACTGTGTGGCTAGGTTCAGCTCAAACTCTATAATCAAGTTTGCTGATGACACTGTGGTGGTGGGCCTGATCTCTGATAACGATGAGAAGGCCTACCGGGAGGAGGTGGCTGATCTGGCACTCTGGTGTCAGGACAACAGCCTCCTCTTGAATATAAAAAAAACCAAGGAGCTGATCGTGGACTTTAGGAGGACACATCATCCGAGGACGTACACACCATTGAAGATAAATGGGGATACTGTGGATAGGGTGAGCTGCTTTAAATACCTGGGAGTCCACATCTCAGAGGGTCTGACATGGACATCACACGCTGCAGCACTGGTGAGTAAGGCAAGGCAGCGCCTTTACCACCTCAGGCAATTGAGTAAATTCAGAGTGTCTCTGAAGATCCTCCAGTGCTTCTACTCAGCGGCTGTGGAAAGCATCTTGTCCGGAAACATCACGATTTGGTTCGGGAACTGCTCTACCCAGGACAAGAAGGCTCTGCAGAGAGTAGTGCGTTCGGCCGAACGCACTATGGGAACTACACTCGCCCCCCTGCAGGAACGATACATCAGAAGGTGCAACTCCAGAGCCAATAAGATCATGGGAGACCCCTTCCACCCCAGCAATGGACTGTTCCAGCTGCTACGGTCAGGCAAACGCCTCCGTTGCCATGCTGTTAAAACGGAGAGGATAAGGAGTTTCTTCCCAGAGGCCATTAGGACTGTAAACTCCTATCTCACCAGGGACTAACCTTACTGGACCAATTTACTTTATTGTGGTGTCTTTTTAAAATTGCTGTTTTTTTTCTTTTTTCCTCCCACAAATATGTAATATGTGAATATGTGTTTCTGTTCCATTCTGTTTTGTAGGTTTTTTTTGCACAATCCGCAAGCATTGGAACTTTTCATTTCACTGCACATCTCGTATGTGTATGTGACGAATAAACTTGACTTGACTTGAATGGCGGTGCTGGCTCGAAGGGCCGAATGGCCTACTCCTGCACCTATTGTCTATTGTCTATTATTTATTGTACTACTGGTATGCAGCCCAACCCACTAAGATGCTCCAGCATATCTTTCCTTGCTTCTACACCATGGACACTCCTGTGGCTGATCTCAACACCTCCACAGTGCTGTATGCTCCTTGTTCTTCTCTCGTCTGTCAAGTGATTATGTTTGGAATCCTCGGCAGACATCATCACTGTTTCCTTATCTATACCAACATTTTTCAAACTTAATATTGTCAAAGGGGCGGCATGGTGGCACGGCGGTAGAGTTGCTACCTTACAGTGCCAGAGACCTGAGTTCGATGCTGACTGTGGGCGCAGTATGTACTTCGTCTCCCTGTGACTAGCGTGGGTTTTCTCCGAGTTCGGTTTCGTCCCACACTCCAAAGACATAGGTGTTTGTAGATTAATTGGCTTGGTACAAATGTAAATTGTCCCTAGTGTGTGTAGGATAGTGTTAATGTGCGGGGATCACTGGAGGTGTGGACTCAGTGGGCCGAAGGGCCTGTTTTTGCACTGTATCTCCAAACTAAACTCGACTGAAAGATACTACATTGCTGCAGGGTCTCGCCCTGAACCCTCACAATTCCATTCCGGCTTTAGCTACCACTAAATCCATTGAAATCCTCCAATGGTTTGTTTTTTGCTTCATATTACAAACACTCAGATTTGTCAAGAAAGGTTAAAAAGCGATGTTATATGAAACCTGAATAATATTTAAAGAACCTTAAATAAATAATATTTTTCTACAATTTTTCAAACTTTACATGGGAATGAATCATACTAAATTACAGTAAAAAGCAGGTGGGCAGCTCTATGAATTAAAATGTAGGTCAACAAGCAAGAGAACCCGAGACATTTAAACTCATGTAGCTGTCCTGCAAAATGACATTTAAACTAATGTAGCTGTCCTGCAAAAAAAATGGTATACTCTTTTGCACTGTGGTCATGAACATAAATTTATTAAGAATAATGTTGGGAGCAGAATTAGGCCATTCGGCCCATCAAGTCTACTCTGCCATGGCTGATCTATCTCTCCATCCTAACCCCATTTTCCTGCTTTCTCCCCGGACACCGATACAAATCAGGAATCTATCAATCTCCACATTAAAAATGTCCATTGACGGCCTCCACAGCAGTCTGTGGCAATGAATTCCACAAATTCACCACCCACTGACTAAAGAAATTCCTCCTCGCTCCATTCTAAAGATACGTCCTTTTATTCCGAGGCTATAGCTTCTGGTCCTAGACTCTCCCACTAGTGGAAACATCCTCTCCACATCCAGGCCTTACACTATTCGGTAATTTTCAATGAGGTGCCCCCTCATCCTTCTAAACTCATATTCTAACCCACATTTTATGTTGGCAACTAAAAATAAAAATATTTTTTTCCCCAACAATATTATTTTGGGGAATTTTCCCCCTTCCTTACCCGTGCACCAGCACAATGCATGTTGGTGTTTGGGGTGGGTCGGAGGAGATTGTGCCGGTTGGCAAGTGAAACTGTGGCACAAATGCTGCTTACACAGTCCACACCCATATTGAGAGGCAAGAGTAGAATCCCTGAGGGAATTCCCTCAGCTATTCTACCACACATCCAGCAAAACACCGCTTGCTAATATTTTTATCTGATGTTTTGTGACTGAATAAAACCGATGCCTATGTTAGTTAAGATCCCCGGTCTTCATCCCTCACATCACCAAAAGCTCCATAAATATTTCACAGAGGTACAAAAACTAATATCTCTGCAAGAACTGTGAATGAACTGAACAGAAAAACAACAGGTGAAATGCCAAAAGCAAGATCTGCATCTGTTACCCTGAAATAACAACTACCTATGGGACACCCCCTCCCTTCTCCTCTCCTCCCCACACACCCCTTCCTCTATAGCTGTTTGAAGTTTTGATTTTTTTTGTCGTAATGTCATCAAGAAAAGCCTGAGGGGATTTTAATCTAATTCTTTTTCTACAATTGCTGCTTGACTTGCTGAGTGTTTTTAACATCTCTTCTTTGTGTCAAATTTCCAACATTTGCTGGTTTTTAATTTTAATTTTCATTTTGAGCTGCTGCATCTAGTGGTCAGAAGACAATGAATTAGGTCTGATTTTACTTTAATTCTTTCGCAGGATTTGGAGATGCTGACAGGACGATTATTTAATGCCCATCTCTCCTTCATTGTGGAGAATAAACTCTGATCCTGAATCCAGAATCCCAAAACACGTGTTGGTCATGAATCCATGGTATCACCATAAAGTCTGCACTAATTCAAGAAGAAGGGAACTCACCACCTTCTCAAGCCAAGTGCAGACAGCCATAAATGGATGCCAAAATTATAACGTTTCTCTTCACATGAATCATCACCTTCACTTTTCCTTATGTTATTTGATTACTTTTTCTTTCTCCTCTGATCACAGCAATGGTTTAATCAGGAACCATGAAGAATCCACCAAAGGAACCCTTTGTTGAGCTGTCTTGGCACTGAGCCCTTGCAACAAGAATTCTGCTGGAAGTACACCAGCTTCACCGCAAGAACTTGTCAGAAATTATTTTAAATGATTTTCAATGCATTGCAAGCATGTTACCATGCTTACCATGTAATTGTTCCATTACAGGAAGAATGCAAGGCTTTGGAGAGGGTGCAGTAAAGGCTTACCAGAATGCTTCTCTGAAAAGTCGGAGGCTGAGGGGAGACCTGATGAAAGTATATCCACATTTATGAAAGACATACTGTCGATAGAGCAGACAGTCTGATCATTTTTCCCAGTGTGGAAATGTCAAGGACTAGAGGGCAAAGCTTTAACATGAGAGGGTAATGTTCAAAAGAGATGTGCGGGCTGCAGTGGCTGCCTGGAACGTGATTCCAAGGGTGGTGGTGAAGGTAGATATGATTGTGCCATTTAAGAGGCTTTCAGATAGGCAGGGGAATGGCAGGATATAAATCACCTGCAGGAAAACAGTATTAGTTTAACTTGGCATCATGTTTGGCAGAGACATTGTGGACCGAAATGCCTGTTCCTGTTCCATGTTCTACACTGCGTAAAAACAAAAACCTCGCTGAAGCCTTCAGATACCTGATAATGCAGGCGTAAATATTCCGCTTACACTCTATAATGATGAGAATGATAGTGGGAGAAATATGATATGACTGATATAAAAACACTGCAGTTCATTTTTGTTAGCAACACTTGCAGATGTTCACAAAGTATTCAATATATTGTACCCATGGTGATAGAAAACACTGAAAATTGATGTCACTCTTCACAGATGAATTTGCTCAACAAAAATTCATAAATTTTGGCAAACAATAAGAATAACTGAAACTAAATTAAAAGCTGAAAAATGAAATTCTTATTTAATGTAACCACAAAACATGACTATAAAAGAAGCAGTATTTACGACTTAGACACAAAATGCTGGGGTTACTCCGTGGGTTAAGCAGCATCTCTGGAGAAAAGGAATAGGTGACATTTCAGGTCGAGACCCTTCTTCAGACTTAAGTTTTCGATCCGAACGGTCACCTCTTCCTTTTCTCTACAGATGCTGACTGATCCGATGAGTTACTCCAGCTTTTTGTGTCTATCTTCAGTTTAAACCAGCATCTGCAATTACTTCCTACACAGTATTTATGACATTCTGCACAGTAATGTACAGTTTCATGATAAAAGACCAATAGACATTGATTCGGCAGTTTTGTCTGTCTATTTATCGGGTGATGCTGCGAGCGGCAGCCTCACAGGCAGTGTGTTCGTCCTTTCGATTTTTTTTGTTTTTTAGTATATCTAAATGTATGTTTTAGTGTTGGGGGGTGGTGGTGGGGAATAGGGGAAACCGTTTTCAGTCACATACCTCGACGGAGATGCGACTTTTCTCTTTGTCGCATCTTCGCCCCCTTCGCTGGGTTGGTGCGGACTTTGTCGGAGACCGGCCCAGAGCTTCAGCAGCAGGTGCGGCGTGGACTTTAACATCGCGGAGCAGAGCGATCCCTTGCCGGGGATCACCAGAAGAAGTGCTGCGGCCGGCGGCCTGCGGACTATAACATCATGAAGCCGCGGTCTGCGGAGCTTCTAGCCGCAGGCGCGGCGTGGACTTTCCAACGCGGAGCCAAGGATCCCTTGCTGGAGATCGGCAAAAGAAGTGCTCTGACCGCCAGCCTGCAGCCTTTGGCATCGTGAAGCCGCGGTCTCCAGTAAGAAAATGGCCAAATTTTAAATGTTCGGCACGGACTTGAAGGGCCGAGATGGCCTGTTTCCGTGCTGTTATGGTTATATGGTTATATGGTTATATGGGTACTGCAAGCCGCGGAGTTTGAGTTCCGATCCGTCCCGATGTCGGAGTTTCTATCATCCCGATGGGAGGGAGTACATCGGGCCGTCCGTAGTGGCGACTACGGAGGGTTCATGGCCCCGACTACGGGTGAACAAAGGAGGAACACTGATTGAATGTTATTGCCTTCCATGATAGTGAAGAATGTTGATTCCACTGTGGTGGAATCAACATGTTTATGTTAAATTCTATTGTGTATTGTGTTCTTTTTGATTGTATGGCTGCATGGTAACTCAAATTTCATCGTACCTTAATTGGTGCGTGTGACAATAAATGTGAACTTGAACTTGAACTTTAGAAAGTGCACTAATACCAGAAAGACCCTCCAGATGAGTCACTTGAGTAATCTCAGGGGTGATTGATATGTGGGAGATGAGTTTATGTGACAATGGCAAATAGACCGAGGAAGACTGAGGTTTATTTAAAATTATTCTGTGTCACGTATACCAGTTGAGACAGACAGCATTGCATAATTAAAAGATAATTAGATAAATATACCAAGCAGTGTAAGTTATGAAAAGCTATGGTGCAAGAGTGGGGAAGTTGGATTAGTTTTAAATGACTGGCAAAGACCTGCACTGACATGAGGTCAAACGGTCTCTTTCATCTGTCAACCTCTTGTGCTTTATCCACATTTATTTACTTCGACCAGAGAAACATGGCTAAGGTCTCAGAATTGAATATATTGACTTGCATACGAGTTAGAATGGGTTTTAATTCAGGGTCATTGACTTGAAACGGTAACTTTATTTCTCTCTTCGTATATGCTGCCTGACTTGCCGAGTATTTCCAGCATCATTTCAGATTTCCAGCACCTGCAATGTTTTGCTATTAAGAGTGTATGAATTTGTCTTGGAATTTTGGATGATGGGATGATTAATTTTTAAGATCATGTTTTTCAATTGAGTGAAACGAGTTAATGAACTTTCACTGACCTGAAACATTAACTGTTTTTCTTCTTCTACAGACGATGGCAGACCAATTGAGCATATCCAGCACTTGGTGTTTTTTTATTTGAGTGAAATAGATTTCATTTGTGCCATCAGGAATATATGGCTGAGGTATATTATGAAATAGCAAATAAAGATTTGCTTTATGGTTTGAATGATAGCATGCATTTTCAGAGGTAGAAACATAAGTTTATTAGAGAACAACCTTTGTGTTGTTTTGGTGCTATTTTGGGTCAGGGATACATTAAGTAGTTTTGAAAAAGATAAGCATAAACTTGAAATGACATTGGATAATCAGTATGATCAATTCATTACATTCCTTAGTTTTCCTGGTCCTTTACAAGACAAATAGTCCGAGTTTACCCTTTCTGAAAGACACAAACTAATTTCCTTTTGTAATAATAATAATAATAATACATTTTATTTGTATAGCGCTTTTCAAGGACTCAAAGTCGCTTTAAATGGAGTCAAAAACAAAACAAAATAGACCAGTAAGACAGAGATGTAAAGGGGAGGGGTACATGGGACTAAGGGTATGCAGAGGTGAAGAGATGGGTCTTGAGGCAGGACTGGAGGATGGTGAGGGACTCAGAATTTCGGATCAATTGTGGGAGGGAGTTCCAGAGCCTGGGAGCTGCCCTGGAGAAGGCTCTGTCTCCAAAAGTGCAGAGGTTGGATTTCTGAATGGAGAGGGGACCGGCTGATGTGGATCTGAGGGACTGTGAGGGTTGGTAGGGGGGGAGGAGGTCAGTGAGATAAGGGGGGGCCAAGTGGTTGAGGGCTTTGTAGGTGAGGACCAGGATTTTGTAGATGATCCGGTGGGAAATGGGAAGCCAGTGAAGTTCTTTGAGAACTGGGGTGATGTGGTGCCAGGATTTGGTGTGGGTGATGAGTCGGGCGGCTGCATTCTGGACCAGTTAGAGTCGGTTGATGTTGCTGGAATTAATGCCAAAGAGAAGAGAGTTACAGTAGTCCAGTCGGGAGGAGATGAAGGCATGGATGAGTCTTTCAGCAGCGGGGAGTGTGAGAGAGGGTCTGATTTTGGCAATGTTGCGGAGGTGAAAAAATGATGTTTTGACAACATGGCGGATGTGAATCTCAAGGGAGAGGGTTGAGTCAAAGATCACGCCAAGGTTGCGGGCCTGAAGAGATGGGGAGACAGTGGTGCCGTCAATAGTGAGAGTGGGGTTGTTAATTTTGTAATAAAAAGGAACTGCAGATTCATACCAAAGAAAAACGCTCAATGCTGGAGTAACTTAACGGGTCAGGCAGCATCTCTGGAGAAAATGAACTAAATAATTAGTTCTTTAGGCAGAGGGTAGTGAATCTGTGGAATTTGTTGCCACAGAATGCTGTGGAAGCCAATGGATATTTTTAAGGCAGAGATAAATAGATTCTTGATTAGTACGGGTGTCAGGGGTCATGGGGAGAAGGTAGGAGAATGAGGTTGAGAGGGATAGATCAGCCATGACCGAATGGCGGAGTAGACTTGATGGGCCGAATGGCCTAACTCTGTTCCTACAACATGAATTTATGAACTTGTGAATGAGTGACGTTTCAGACTAATTTCCTTTTGTCCTTTGGTATGTTCATTGATACCTAACAAGAGTTCACGCTTGTGCTATTTTATGTTTCCAAGTCACTGTGCTTGTGTCACTGCAAAATAGTATCCATGATAATTTAATCCATGATAGCCAAGAGCTCAATTAATACGTATAAACTGTCACTTCCACAATTCAGATTTCTTGCCACATTACCATGGATGTCTTTACCTTAAGGTCGTCAAGTTCATGTTCAAGTTCAAGTTCACATTTATTGTCACTTAACCAACTAAGGTACAGTGAAAGTTGAGTTACCATACAGCCATGCTAAGTGAAAAGAACAGAACACACACATAAAATAAAATGTAACTTAAACATTCACCACAGTGGAATCAACATTCCTCACTGTGATGGAAGGCAATAAAGTTCAGTCATCTTCCTCTTTGTTCACTGTGGTTGGGGCATTGAACCCTCCGCAATTGGTGTCGCCAACGGTCCGATGTTCAGACCCTCTCATCGGGATGATCGAAACTCCGGCGTCGGGACGGATTGGAACATTCGGCGGCATGGAGCTCCCGAATCAGCCACTTCTACCCAGAGACAGCGGGCTTCACGGTGTTAAAGTCCACAGGCCCCGCGACCGGAGTTCTTCTTCTGGCATGCCTCGGCAAAGAATCGCCAGCTCCAAGATGGTAAGCTTGAAGCTCCGGGCCGGCCTTCAGGAACGGCCGTACCAATCCAAGTTGTTAGGCCGCGGGGGGAGGCAGGGGGGGGGGGGCGGAGATGCGAAACGGAGAAAACCGCATCTCCATCGAGGTATGTGACTGGAAAAAAGTGTCCCCCTATTTCCCCCCCCCCCCCCATCCCCCCACATAAACTAACCAAGAAACATTGAAAAATACATTTAAGGCATACTTAAAATAATAAAAACAGAGAAGTGCACGACAGACTGCTGGCGAGGCGGCCATTACAGACGACTGATTTAAATTTGATTGATTCTTGCATGATTTACTGACAGCACAAAACGTCCAGTTATGGATTTCTTTGTTAAGCAACAGAATACCTACTCCACACCATTGTCTGATCAAGGATTCAGGGCTGGCTACTGACTGCCACCAGGCCAAATTATGAACATTTGATAGAGGAAATCATGGGGAACTGTCTGGCTGGTATGGCCAATGCTGTAACTAATCTTTTAATGACTGAACGGAGGAAGAAGGATATTTGAAGAGCAGACAAAGCAGGATGGGAAGACAGAAATAACGACACAAGGCAGAATTTCAAAAGTAAATTGTGAAGTAACAGCGGACGTAAATCAAAGACTGTGTGTGGGTGAGAGGATGGAGGCTGGGCATGTGAACAAGCCAGCTTGTGGTCTTTCAGAAAACCTATATTGGCCATTCACCAGATTTTCAAAATTCCAGAGGAAGAAAATTGTCCAGCTGAAACCTATTTTAATTCATTCCCCTACCCATTTCCTAGCAACAGCTTAAGAAGAAAACACTTGTGTTAGCTCTATTTAGACACAAATGTCACTTAATGCTTTGATAAAAATTGAACACAGCCAGTGGGTTTTTTTAAACTGAAAAACACCAAGCTAAAACACGGTAAAATTTTCTCTTTTTTCAGTGCATCGATTTTCAGCTGAATGCTTTTGCTTCCATGGCACAAATTAAATATTCAGTTTGAACAAAGAAAGGTATGTTTTTTAATTGTGACTGTAACATCTTCTGAAGTCACTTCAGTTATTAGCAAGAACAATCTAAACTGCAGTAAACTGAGGTGAACAATAAAATCAATCAATCATATTTGCATTTAACATGCATAGCACAATGGTAGATTGAGCCTGAGATTCCCCAAGAGGCATGTTCTCCATCTCAATTTTGTTGCTGGTGAAGAATGTGAACTTGCATCAAAACTTGATGCAAGAGGAGGGAAGAAAAATGTGTAATTGACCCATAACTTCTGCCAGTTCAAGTGTGGCTTTGAAAGAAGGCGGAGAGACGACTTTCTTGAACGGAACTTAAAGACTTTAACAGCCTAGCTCCTTACTTGTTTCTTTAGCTATCTCTCCCCTACCACATTCAAAAATCTCCATGCTTCATAGATTAAGGCTTCTTGATCATTGGTGATTTGTGCAGCTCCATCATTGACACATGTACGTGCAGCTAACTAAACTGATTTCCAAATACTTCGATTTCTCATATTTTTTACGACATCAAAAGAGGTAATTTGGCCCATCAATATGCTAGATCTCAGAGCATTTCCATCAGTTCCACTTTCTAATTCATTTTCTTGTTGGCATATTTTCCAATATGCCCATCAAGTCCATTTAAAATAATTTGGACAGGTACATAGACAGGACAGGTTTAGAGGGATATGGGCCAAATGCAGGCAGGTGGGACTAGTGTAGATGGGGCATGGGCAAATCGGCATGGATAAGTTGAGCTGAAAGGCCTCTTTCCATGCTGTGACTCCACGACTATGACTCCACCAAATTCTTCTGCCACCCGCTTACACTGGAGTGATTTACAATGGACAATTAACCCACCAGGAACATCTGTACTAAATGGGAGGACACAGGAGCATCAAGTACAATGGTTCATTTTCCAATGTTCTATAGATTCAGGATCAGTTCCTGTGGATTTGTAGGGCAGCTAATGTTATCCCACTTTTTAAAAAAAGGAGGGAGAAAGAAAACAGGGAAATATAGACCATTTAGCCTGACATCGGTGGTGGGGAAAATGCTGGAGTCAATTATAAAAGATGAAATAGCCGCACATTTGGATAGCAGTAGCAGGATCGGTCCGAGTCAGCATGGATTTACAAAAGGGAAATCATGTTTGACTAATCTTCTGGAGTTTTTTGAGAATGTAACTAGGAAAATGGACATCGGAGAGCCAGTGGATGTAGTGTACCTGGGCTTTCCGAAAGCCTTTGACAAGGACCCACATAGGAAATTACTGGGCAAAATTTGAACACATGGTATAGGGGGTAGGGTACTGACATGGATAGATAATTAGTTGACAGACAGGAAACAAAGAGTAGGGATTAACGGGTCCCTTTCAGAATGGCAGGCAGTGACTAGTGGGGTACCGCAAGGCTCGGTGCTGGGACCACAAACTATTTACAATATACATTAATAATTTAAATGAAGGGATTAAAAGTAACATTAGCAAATTTGCAGATGACACAATGCTGGGTGGCAGTGTGAACTGAGAGGAGGATGCTATGAGGATGCAGGGTGACTTGGACAGGTTGGGTGAGTGGGCAGATGCATGGCAGATGCAGTTTAATGTGGATAAATATGAGATTATCCACTTTGGTGGCAAGAACAGAGAAGCAGATTATTATCTGAATGGTGTCAGATTAGGAAAATGGGAATTACAGTGATATCTGGGTATCCTTGTACATAAGGCACTGAAAGTAAGCATGCAGGTGCAACAGGCAGTGAAGAAAGCAAATAGCATGTTGGCTTTCAGAACAAGAGGAGTTGAATATAGGAGCAAAGAGGTCCTTCTGCAGTTGTACAGGGCCCTGGTGGGACCACACCTGGAGTATTGTGTGCAGTTCTGGTCTCCAAATTTGAGGAAGGACATTCTTGCTATTGCAGCATAGGTTCACGAGGTTAATACCCGGGATGGCTGGATTGTTATAAGTTGAAAGAATGGAGCGACTAAATTAGAAGGATCAGAGGGGATCTTATTGAAACATATAATATTATTAAGGGACTGGACACGCTACAGGCAGGAAACGTGTTCCCAATGTTGGGGGAATGCAGAACCAGGGGCCACAGTTTAAGAATAAGGAGATGAGAAAAAATGTTTTCACCCAGAGAGTTGTGAATCTGTGGAATTCTCTGCCTCAGAAGGCTGTGGAGGCCAATTCTCTGGATGCTTTCAAGTGAGAGTTAGATCAAGGTCTTAAAGATAGCGGGGTCAAGGGATATGGGGGGGAAGGTAGGAACGGGGTACTGATTGTGGATGATCAGCCATGATCACAGTGAATGGCGGTGCTGGCTCGAAGGGCCGAATGGCCTACTCCTTCACCTGCAGGGAGAATAACAGGGAGAAAGTGGAATTGATGGCTTTGTGGCCAAGTTTGTGGATGATATGAAGATAGGTGGAGGGGAAGATAGTGTTGAAGAAGCAGGGAGTCTGCAGAAGGACTTGGACAGGTTGGGAGAGTGGGCAGAGAAGTGGCAGATGGAATACAGTGTAGCAAAGTGTGCCGCCATGCACTTTGGTAGTAGAAATAAAGGCATAGACCATTTTACAAATGAGGAATGGATTCAGAAATGGACACTGTCCAGCAGTGGAAGCAGAGAGGATGTTTTTCTCTTTTTGGAGACTCTGAAACCAGGCATCACATATTTCAAATAACATGTCATCCATATAGGACCAAGATGATGGGAACTTTTATGTCTCAGACGGTTGTGAATGTTTGGAACCATCTCCCTCAAAGGGACTCAAAGGTGTCAGGGGTTACGGGGAGAAGGCAGGAGAATGGGGTTAGGAGGGAGAGATAGATCAGCCATGATTGAATGGCGGAGTAGACTTGATGGGCCAAATGGCCTAATTCTGTCCCTATCACTTATGACCTTATGACATTGAAGCAGTCTTTAAACATTTTTAAGACAGAGTTAGAAGGAGTCTTGATAAGCAAAAGGTGAAGGGACACAGGAAGATGGAACTGTAGAGATAACAGTCAAGTCGGTCAGATCTCACTGGATGCTGGAGAAGTTTCAAATGGACGAGTGGCCTGCACCTGCCCTTATTTATCATGCTCATAAAACTGTTTCCTTTGGCAAAGCTGGCAGCTGAAAGTCTTTTATTGGCTTGACACTGCTATATTGTATGGGAAATAACATGATCATCTCGGGGACCTGAACCTAACTGCAGTCTAATGACCTGAGCAGTTAAACTGCAGAGGAGGACATAACATGAGGACATTAGGCTCAGGTTCCCTAGATACGGCAGAGGAAAAGCTTATACTTTAGTGTCCTTCACTGTCAAATAGCATGCCAGCATGAAGCATAACTATTTTGGCAAGGGAAACTGCTGAATTATTTTTTTAATATTATTTACAGGATATGGGTGTTGCTGGCAAGATCATAAATTACTGTAGAGTCCTAAATAGCTTTGAGCAGGTGATGGTGTGACAGCCTTCTTGAACTATTGCTGGCTTTCTGATGATGTTGGGCGGTGTTATGTCACTGCAAGCGAATAGCAGAAGTAGAGTTATCAATAAAACATCCTTGCTGAAGCTACTAACCATCAGCTCAATGGCAGTGACTGGTCCAATGACATATTAATCATACAACTTGCTGCACACAGTTCTCAAAGATATATTTGCACATATAAGCTACCAAAGGGAAGTTCTGCGATTTAAATCAAAGGTGTTTCATTTTTCGTTTCAGGGATAAAGCATGGAATCAGGCCCTTCGGCCCACCAATTCCATTGATCACCGTACACTAGTTCCATGTTATCCCACCTCCACACCTTATACACTAGGGGCAATTTACAGAAGCCAATAAACCTACAAACCTGCACGTCTTTGGAGTGTGGGAGGAAACCAGAGCACCTGGAAATAACCCACTCGGTCACAGGGTTAGATAGAGCTCTTAGGGCTAGCGGAATCAAAGGATATGGGAAGAGGGCAGGAACAGAGTACTGATTATGGATGATTAACCATGATCACATTGAATGGCGGTGCTGGCTCGAAGGGCCAAATGGCCTCCTCCTGCACCTATTGTCTATGTATCTAACACGGGTCTCTGGCGTTTTGAGGCACCGACTCTACCGCTGCGCCCTTTGCTGTCCATAGTCTCAGGTAATAATACTAATTAATCAACATGGATGGACAAATATAGATATAAAGAACTTCAGATGCTGGAAGGTAGACACAAAATGCTGGAGTAACTCAGCAGGACAGGCAACATCTCTGGAGAAAAGGAATGGGTGACGTTTCGGGTCGAGAGGCCCGGGAGCCGTTGGAAGAGAGGAGGAACCCAATCTGCAACGTTCCATCACACTTCCAAGGAAGTGGTCTGGTGGAAGCCGCTGATTGGTGGAAGCGGACTAGAGGGAGCAGCTGATTGGGAGCAACCCCAGGTTTGCATTTCTGCTTTCTGGTTAAGGGTTTAGTGAGTTAAGGGTTCAGTGAGTTAAGGGTTCAGTGAGTTAAGGGTACAGTGAGTTAAGGGTACAGTGAGTTAAGGGTACAGTGAGTTAAGGGTACAGTGAGCTAAGGGTACAGTGAGCTAAGGGTACAGTGAGTTAAGGGTACAGTGAGTTAAGGGTACAGTGAGTTAAGGGTACAGTGAGTTAAGGGTACAGTGAGTTAAGGGTACAGTGAGTTAAGGGTAAAGTGCTTTTTAGTAAAGGTACAGTTTAAAGGATTAAGCTTTTTATAGTGTGAGTGAGTTGATTTAATTTGGGGGTAAACCATGTCAGTTGAGATCGGCCCCATGGTTTGCTCATCCTGCAACATGTGGGAGATCAGGGATATGGTCGGTGTCCCTGGTGACTACGTGTGCAGGAAGTGTGTCCAGCTGCAGCTCCTGGCAGACCGCATTGAACGGTTGGAGCTGCGGTTGGATTCATACTGGAGCATCCACGATGCTGAGAAAGTCATGAATAGCACGTACAGTGAGTTAGTCACACCGCAGGTAAAAGTTAAGTGGACAGAAAGGGAACGGGTGGCCATTAGCCAGCGTAGCAGTAGGCAGGTAATGCAGGAGTCCCCTGCGGTCATCTCCCTCCTAAACAGATATACCATTTTGGATACTGTTGGGGGAGATGGCTCATCAGCGGAAGGCAGCAGCAGCCAAGTTCATGGCATCATGGGTGGCTCTGCAGCACAGGAGGGGAGGAAAAAGAGTGGAAGGGCTATATTAATAGGGGATTCAATTGTAAGGGGAATAGATAGTCGTTTCTGCGGCCGCAAACGAGACTCCAGGATGGTATGCTGCCTCCCTGGTGCAAGGGTCAGGGATGTCACTGAACGGCTGCAGAACATTCTGGAGCGGGAGGTTGAACAGCCAGTTGTTGTGGTGCACATTGGCACCAACGATATAGGTAATAAATGGGTTGAGGCCCTACAAGGTGAATTTAGGGAGCTAGGACAAACTTAAAAGTAGGACCTCAAAGGTAATAATCTCTGGATTACTACCAGTGCCACGGGCTAGTCAGAGTAGAAATAGGAGGATATTGCAGATGAATACGTGGCTTGAAAAATGGTGCAAGGGGGAGGGATTCAAATTTCTAGGGCATTGGAACCAGTTCTGGGGGAGGTGGGACCAGTACAAACAGGACGGTCTGCACCAGGGTTGGAATGGAACCAATGTCCTTGGGGGAGTGTTTGCTAGTGCTGTCGGAGAGGATTTAAACTAATGTGGCAGGGGGATGGGTGCAAGAGCAGAGAGACAGAGGGGTGTAAAATGAGGGCCGAAGCAATAGGTAGCAAGGTGAAAAGTAAAAGTGGCAGGCAGACAAATCCAGGGCAAAAATCAAAAAGGGCCACTTTTCAACATAATTGTATAAGGGGTAAGAGTGTTGTAAAAACAAGCCTGAAGGCTTTGTGCCTCAATGCAAGGAGCATTCCTAATAAGGTGGATGAGTTGAATGTGCAGATAGTTATTAATGAATATGATATGGTTGGGATCACGGAGACATGGCTCCAGGGTGACCAAGGCTGGGAGCTGAACATCCAGGGATATTCAATATTCAGACGGGATAGACAGAAAGGAAAAGGAGGTGGGGTAGCGTTGCTGGTTAGAGAGGAGATTACGCAATAGAAAGGAAGGACATTAGCTTGGAGGATGTGAAATCGATATGGGTAGAGCTGCGAAACACTAAGGGGCAGAAAACGCTAGTGGGAGTTGTGTACAGGCCACCTAACAGTAGTAGTGGAGTTGGGGATGGCATCAAACAGGAAATTAGAAATGCGTGCAACAAAGGTAAAACAGTTATAATGGGTGACTTCAATCTACATATAGATTGGGTGAATCAAATTGGCACGGGTGCTGAGGAAGAGGATTTCTTGGAATGTATGCGGGTAGTTTTCTAAACCAACATGTAGAGGAACCAACGAGAGAGCAGGCTATTCTAGACTGGGTATTGAGTAATGAGAAAGGGTTTGTTAGCAGTCTTGTTGTGCTTGGCCCCTTAGGCAAGAGTGACCATATGGTTGAGTTCTTCATTAAGATGTAGAGTGACATTGTTAATTCAGAAACAAGGGTCCTGAACTTAAAGAAAGGTAACTGAGGGTATGAGACGTGAATTGGCCAAGATTGGCAATAGATTCTTAAAGGGTTGACAGTGGATATGCAATGGAAGGCATTTAAAGACTGCATGGATGAACTACAACAATTGTTCATCCCAGTTTGGCAAAAGAATAAATCAGGGAAGGTAGTGCATCCGTGGATAACAAGGGAAATCAGGGATAGTATCAAAACAAAAGATGAAGCATACAAATTAGCCAGAAAAAACAGCCTACCAGGGGACTGGGAGAGTCCAGCAGAGGAGGACAAAGGGCTTAATTAGGAAAGGGAAAATAGATTATGAAAGAAAACTGGCAGGGAACATAAAAACTGACTGCAAACGTTTTTATTGATATGTGAAGAGAAAAAGATTAGATAAAACAAATGTAGGTCCCTTGCAGTCAGAAACAGGTGAATTGATCATGGGGAACAAGGACATGGCAGACCAATTGAATAACTACTTTGGTTTTGTCTTCACGAAGGAAGACATAAATAATCTGCCAGAAATAGCAGGGGACCGGGGGTCAAATGAGATGGAGGAACTGCGTGAAATCCAGGTTAGCCGGGAAGTGGTGTTAGGTAAATTGAATGGATTAAAGGCTGATAAATCCCCAGGGCCAGATAAGTTGCATCCCAGGGTACTTAAGGAAGTAGCCCCAGACATAGTGGATGCATTAGTGATAATGTTTCAAAACTCTTTAGATTCTGGAGTAGTTCCTGAGGATTGGAGTGTAGCAAACGTAACCCCACTTTTTAAAAATGGAGGGAGAGAGAAAATGGGGAATTACAGACCAGTTAGTCTAACATCGGTAGTGGGGAAAATGCTAGAGTCAGTTATTAAAGATGGGATACCAGCACATTTGGAAAGTGGAGAATTCATTGGACAAAGTCAGCATGGATTTATGAAAGGTAAATCATGTCTGACGAATCTTATAGAATTTTTCGAGGATGTGAGTGGATAAGGGAGAACAAGTGGATGTGTTGTATCTGGACTTTCAGAAGGCTTTCGACAAGGTCCCAAATAAGAGTTTAGTATGCAAACTTAAAGCACACGGTATTGGGGGTTCAGTATTGATGTGGATAGAGAACTGGCTGGCAGACAGGAAGCAAAGAGTAGGAGTAAATGGGTCCTTTTCAGAATGGCAGGCAGTTACTAGTGGGGTACCGCAAGGCTCAGTGCTGGGACCCCAGCTATTTACAATATATATTAATGAACTGGATGATCGAATTGAATGCAACATCTCCAAGTTTGCGGATGACACAAAGCGGGAGGGCAGTGTTAGCTGTGAGGAGGATGCTAGGAAGCTGCAAGGTGACTTGGATAGGTTGGGTGAGTGGGCAAATGCATGGCAGATGCAGTATAATGTGGATAAATGTGAGGTTATCCACTTTGGTGGCAAAAACAGGAAAGTAGACTATTATCTGAATGGTGGCCGATTAGGAAAAGCGGGGATGCAACGAGACCTGGGTGTCATGGTACACCAGTCATTGAAAGTAGGCATGCAGGTGCAGCAGGAAGTGAAGTAAGCAAATGGTATGTTAGCATTCATAGCAAAAGGATTTGAGTATAAGAACAGGGAGGTTCTACTGCAGTTGTACAGGGTCTTGGTGAGACCACACCTGGAGTATTGCATACAGTTTTGGTCTCCTAATCTGAGGAAAGACATTCTTGCCATAGAGGGAGTACAGAGAAGGTTCACCAGACTGATTCCTAGGATGGCAGGACTTTCATATGAAGAAAGACTGGATAGACTCGGCTTGTACTCGCTAGAATTTAGAAGATTGAGGGGGGGATCTTATAGAAACTTACAAAATTCTTAAGGGGTTGGACAGGCTAGTTGCAGGAAGATTATTCCCGATGTTGGGGAAGTCGAGAACAAGGGGTCACAGTTTAAGGATAAGGGAGATGTCTTTTAGGACCGAGATGAGAAAATCATTTTTTACACAGAGAGTGGTGAATCTGTGGAATTCTCTGCCACAGAAGGTAGTTGAAGCCAGTTCATTGGCTATATTTAAGAGGGAGTTAGATGTGGCCCTTGTGGCTAAAGGGATCAGGGGGTATGGAGAGAAGGCAGGTACATGATACTGAGTTGGATGATCAGCCATGATCATATTGAATATGATCTTTGAATAGGCTTTCGACAAGGTCCCACATAAGAGATTAGTATACAAACTTAAAGCACACGGTATTGGGGGTTCAGTATTGATGTGGATAGAGTACTGGCTAGCAGACAGGAAGCAAAGAGTAGGAGTAAACGGGTCCTTTTCAGAATGGCAGGTAGTGACTAGTGGGGTACCGCAAGGCTCAGAGCTAAGACTCCAGCTATTTACAATATATATTAATGATTTGGACGAGGGAATTGAATGCAACATCTCCAAGTTTGTGGATGACACGAAGCTGGGGGGCAGTGTTAGCTGTGAGGAGGATGCTAGGAGGCTGCAAGGTGACTTGGATAGGCTGGGTGAGTGGGCAAATGCATGGCAGATGCAGTATAATGTGGATAAATGTGAGGTTATCCACTTTGGTGGCAAAAACAGGAAAGTAGACTATTATCTGAATGGTGGCCGATTAGGAAAAGGGGAGATGCAACGAGACCTGGGTGTCATGGTACACCAGTCATTGAAAGTAGGCATGCAGGTGCAGCAGGCAGTGAAAAAAGCGAATGTTATCATTCATAGCAATAGGATTTGAGTATAGGAGTAGGGACGTTCTACTGCAGTTGTACAGGGTCTTGGTGAGACCACACCTGGAGTATTGCGTACAGTTTTGATCTCCTAATCTGAGGAAAGACATTCTTGCCATAGAGGGAGTACAGAGAAGGTTCACCAGACTGATTCCTGGGATGGCAGGACGTTCATATGAAGAAAGACTGGATAGACTTGGCTTGTACTCGCTAGAATTTTGAAGATTGAGGGGGGATCTTATAGAAACTTACAAAATTCTTAAGGGGTTGGACAGGCTAGATGCAGGAAGATTGTTCCCGATGTTGGAGAAGTCCAGAACAAGGGGTCACAGTTTAAGGATAAGTGGGAAATCTTTTAGGACCGAGATGAGAAAAACGTTTTTCACACAGAGAGTGGTGAATCTCTGGAATTCTCTGCCACAGAAGGTAGTTGAGGCCAGTTCATTGGCTATATTTAAGAGGGAGTTAGATGTGGCCCGTGTAGCTAAAGGTATCAGGGGGTATGGAGAGAAGGCATGTACAGGATACTGAGTTGGATGATCAGCCATGATCATATTGAGTGGCGGTGCTGGCTCGAAGGGCCGAATGGCCTACTCCTGCACCTATTTTCTATGTTTCTATGAATGGCGGTGCAGGCTCGAAGGGCCGAATGGCCTACTCCTGCACCTATTTTCTATGTTTCTATGTTTCTATGAGACCCTTCTTCACTGAAGTCTGAAGAAGGGTCTCGACCCGAAACATCACCCATTCCTTCTCTCCAGAGATGATGCCTGTGCCACTGAATTACTCCAGTATTTTGTGTCTACCTTTGATTTAAACCAGCATCTGCAGTTCTTTCCTACACATTCTGATGCCGGAAACTTGCATAGAGCACAAAGTACTGGAGGAACTAAACAGGTCAGGCAACATCTCTGGAAATGGATGGACAAAGATTGGTTAAGAAAACTGATGCTAGATTGGAAAGTGATGTTCACACTCTAAGGTCAGGATTGAACCAGGGTCTCTGGCATTGTGAAGCAACAGTTCTACCGTTGTGTCACTGTGCAAACCTTAAATGGTGCCCCCTAAAAGATGGAGGTAAAGTTCCAAGCAGAATGGCATGGTGGTGTTCCACTTCTCCTGCTGCCCATATTTTGCAGTAGATACCATGGGTCTGGAAGGGGATACCTATGTGGTTGTTAAGTTTTGCAGCTCTTCTTGTGGACAGCAAACATCACTGACACAATGAATATTTAGGATGACACACGAAGGTACCAATTAGAGTCATAGAGTAATACAGTGTGGAAACAGGCCCTTCGGCCCAACTCGCCCACACTGGCCAACAATGTCCCAGCTACACTAGTCCCACCTGCCTGCGCTTGGTCCATATCCCTCCAATCCCATCCTATTCATGTACCTGTCCCATTTTTTCTTAAATGATGGGATAGTCCCAGCCTCAAGTACCTCATCTGGCAGCTTGCTCCATACACCCACCACCCACTGTGTGAAAAAGCTACCCCTCGGATTCCTATTAAATCTTTTCCCCTTCACCTTGAACCTAAGTCCTCTGGTCGTCGATTCCCCTACTCTGGGTAAAATACTACCTGTGGAGCTGCATGAATGATGTTATATGAGCAGCACAAAAACAAGCGAGTTGAGAGTGTTACATTACACTGCTGACTTCAGCTTTGTAGATGGTGGAAAAACCTCAGTGGCATAGAGGTGAGTTATTCACCACAGGATATCTGACCTCTGATCTGTTCTAGTAACCACAGCATTTATGCGGCTGGTCAAGTTAAGTTGCTTGTCGATGATGAAATCCACAATTGTGATTGTCCAGGACACAGGAGAGGTATGTTAAGATTAGATGCTTGCACTCTCTTGTCTGGAACCTGTGTTGCACAATATTACTTGTCAGTTATCAGTCCATGGATAAATACTAGCCACATCTTGCTCCATGTGGCTATGAACTGCTTCATTTGTCACCGATTGTTATTTTGTTTAGTTTAGAGATAAAGCATGGAAACAGACCCTTTGATCTACCAGGCCCATGCCGACCATCGATCACCTGTTCACTCTCAGCTGGAGCACCTGTTCACATTAGTTCTGTTATCCCACTTTCTCATACACTCCCTACATACTAGAGGCAATCTGGACATCTATTAACCTACAAACCCGCACGTCTTTGGGATGCGGGAGGAAACCGCAGCACCCGAATGAAACCCACGTTACCACAAGGGGCAACTTGCAAACTCCAAACAGACATTAGCCGAGGTGAGGATTGGACCCGGGTCTCTGGTATTGAAAGCCAACAGCTCAACCAGCTGGACCGCCCCAGAATTGGAATTAGTCACGGTGCAATCATACTGCTTATGAGCTGACGATGGGAAGAAGATCACTGAGGAAGCAGATCTCTTGTGAGCTTCTACAAGGCTGAGATGACAGACCTTCAAGTCACCTCCCTTTGGTGCAAGGTATGATGCAAGTCTGCGAAGAGTTCCTCTAGATGTCCAAAGCGTTAACTTTCACCTAGGCTTCAAGATGCAAATACTGTATAGTGTGGGTGATAAAGGCTGTAACTTTGGAATTTAGCCCCATTGTCAATGATTGATCTGAGGTCCTAACGAGAAATTCCCAGCAAAGCCTAAAACTGAGCCAAGATGATTCATACACTTGGTATTTCCAGCTGAGAGTTGCTTGTCCGTCACCAATCATGATGAGATTCAGCAGGACAGCAGACCTGTCTGAGCAAAAATATAATGGGCCAAATGGCCTCCATACATTGCCTGGTGTACATTTCCTCTGCATCCAGATGGCAAAAGAGGGAGGCCATATTACCCACTGAGGGAATGTTTAATGAAGGACCCATCAGCACATCACAAAGGATGCTGTGCCCTTCATTATACATTCCCAAGAGCAACTCACATTAATGTCTTGACTAAATATCAGGTTCAATAATGATAGAATATTTCAGTCAAAATGGGACTTAATAAGCTGTGGTAAATGCTATTGTAAATCATGACTGCTGAAGGCATTATAAATTTGCTTCAAACTTGAGATTCCCTCATAAAAATCAGCATTGAACGCTTGTTGGAAAACAGTTCTTCCAGTTTTAATAATTACATTAAAGTACTCTATATTAGTTATCATTTTTGCATTTATTACAGAATAACTAGTTAGGTTATAAGACTAGCCGCCAATATTTTGGAACTGTGATCCAGGGACATGAATTTTAATCCCACCATTGCAGTAAATACATAAATGCATTTTAAGTAAATAAATACATTTGGATTTTATAAGGTCACAAGTGATAGGAGCAGAATTAGGCCATGCGGCCCATCAAGTCTACTCCACCATTCATTCATGGCTGATCTATGTCTCTCTCCTAACCCCATGCTCCTGCCTTCTCCCCATAACCCGTGACACCCGTACTAATCAAGAGTCTCTCTATATCTGACTAAAATATCCACTGACTTGGCCTCCACAGCCTTCTGTGGCAATGAGTTCCACAGATTCACCACCCTCTGACTTTTTGCCCCCCTGCAAAACAAATGATAGGTTCAAGTTTCGTTAACCGTTGAATCACTAAATTGTCGTTAAAAGTCATTTTGCTCATTAATGTCATTTACAGAACGTGGAAAAGAACAGAAGATAGACACAAAATGCTGGAGTAACTCAGCGGGACAGGCAGCATCTTTGGATAGAAGGAATGGGTGACATTTCAGGTTGCGACCTTTCTTCAGACTGAGAGTCAGGGGAGAGGGAGACGAAGGTCAAGGAAAATGTAGAATAGATCATTGTTAACTCGGGGAAGGTGACAACAATGCATACAAAGATTTAATCAGGAATCAAAACAGTACAGGAATAGGAATTAAACTAATCCCACTCGCTTGCAAATGATCCATACCCTTCCAATACTTGCCTATTCATGTGCCTATCTATATGCATCTTAAATGTCACTACTGGGTCTGCTTCCACCACCATCTCGTAACCCTCCCAACACTACACTCCCCTCCCTCCCCCTTAACCCAGCCGCACATTCCAGACAACCACTGCATAACAACACTTATCTTGCACAGCCTTTCTCCATTCCAAAGCTAACACAAATAGTATTTGATATTTCCTCCTTAGCAATACAACTCTGCCTGCAACCGCAGGAGATGTAACACCTGCCCCGACACCTCCTCCTTCACCCCCATCCAGGAACCCCAGCAACACTTCCAGATTCACTTGCACCTTCTCTAACCTCATCTACCGCATTTGATGTTCCCTATGAGGCCTCCTTTACATCAATGACACTAAGGGTAGACAAGGAAACTGATTCTCTGAACACTTACACTCTGTTCAGCAGGCCTGCTGGATCTCACAGTTGCTAACATTTTAACTCCCATTCTCATTCCTGTACTGACCTTTCTGTCCTGGACCTCCTCAATTGCTAGAGTGAGGCCGAGCGTTTGATGGCACTGGGCATCTACTCGCTGGGGTTTAGAAAGTTGAGGGGGGACCTAATTGAAGCTTACCAAATAGTGAAAGGCTTGGATGGAGTGGATGGGGAGAGGATGTTTCCACTTGTGGGAGAGTCCAGGACTAGAGGCGCAGCGGTAGAGTTGATGCCTTAAGGGCCTGTCCCACTTAGGCAACATTTTAGGCGAGTGCAGGAGACTCTGCGCTCGCCACATGATCGCCACATGGTCGCCACATGTTTGCTGAAGGTCTCTGGTGAGTCTCCTTCATGGTCGCGAGGAGTTCCCGCATTCTGGGAACTGGTCGCGGCCTCAGTATGGTCGCCGCAAATATTTCAACATGTTGAAAATTTTCGTGCGACCAAAAATTGGTTGCCATGGAGAAAATAGATAATCCTGTAGTCGTAGGTGGAGTTGTAGTGGGGTCGCCATGTAGTTATGGGTAGTCAAGGTAGTCGTAGGTAGTTTTAGTTAATCGCCTTTGCTGACCGGACATTTTAATTGGCTCATTGGGGAAAAAACATGTAAGCACGAGTTTTCAGAACCAAGGATAACCGACAGGTAATGTTGAATGCCCGCCAAACTTCACAGCTGTGTATCTCTGGCTTATTAAAAGTTGTCTGGCTTAGACAATACACAATAGACAATAGGTGCAGGAGCAGGCCATTTGGCCCTTCGAGCCAGCACTGACATTGAATGTGATCATGGCTGATCATCCCCAATCAGTACCCCGTTCCTGCCTTCTCCCCATATCCTCTGACTCCGCTATTTTTAAGAGCCCTATCTAGCTCTCTCTTGAAAGCATCCATAGAACCTGCTTCCACCGCCCTCTGAGGCAGAGAATTCCACAGACTCACCACTCTCTGTGAGAAAAAGTGTTTCCTCGTCTCCGTTCTAAATGGCTTACTCCTTATTCTTAAACTGCGGCCCCTAGTTCTGGACTCCCCCAACATTGGGAACATGTTTCCTGCCTCTAGCGTGTCCAAACTCTTAATAATCTTTTGTGTTTCAATGAGATACCCTCTCATCCTTCTAAACTCCAGAGTGTACAAGCCCAGCTGCTCCATTCTCTCAGCATATGACAGTCCCACTATCCCGGGAATTAACCTTGTAAACCTACGCTGCACTCCCTCAATAGCAAGAATGTCCTTCATCAAATTAGGGGACCAAAACTGCACACAATACTCCAGGTGTGGTCTCACTAGGGCTCTGTACAACTGCAGAAGGACCTCTTTGTTCCTATATTCGATTCCTCTTGTTATAAAGGCCAACATGCCATTCGCTTTCTTCACTGCCTGCTGTACCTGCATGCTTACTTTCATAGATTGATGTACAAGGACCCCCAGATCCCGTTGTACTTCCCCTTTTCCCAACGACGCCATTTAGGTAGTAATCTGCCTTCCTGTTTTTGCTACTAAAGTGGATAACCTCACATTTATCCGCATTAAACTTCATCTGCATGCATCTGCCCACTCCCCCAACCTGTCCAAGTCACCCTGCATTCTCATAGCATCCTCCTCACAGTTCACACTGCCACCCAGCTTTGTGTCATCTGCAAATTTGCTAATGTTACTTTGAATCCCTTCATCCAAATCATTGATGTATATTGTAAATAGCTGCGGTCCCAGCACCGAGCCTTGCGGTACCCCACTAGTCACTGCCTGCCATTCTGAAAGGGACCTGTAAATCCCTACTCTTTGTTTCCTGTCTGCCAACCACTTCTCTATCCATGTCAGCACTCTACCCCCAATACCATGTGCCCTAATGTTGCCCACTAATCTCCTATGTGGGACCTTATCAAATGCTTTCTGAAAGTCCAGGTACACTACATCCAGTGGCTCTCCCTTGTCCATTTTCTGAGTTACATCTTCAAAAAATTCCAGAAGATTAGTCAAGCATGATTTCCCCTTTGTAAATCCATGCTGACTCGGACCGATCCTGCTACTGCTATCCAAATGTGCGGCTATCTCATCTTTTATAATTGACTCCAGCATCTACCCCACCACCGATTTCAGGCTAACTGGTCTATAATTCCCCATTTCTCTCTCCCGCCTTTCTTAAAAAGTGGGATAACATTAGCTACCCTCCAATCCACAGGAACTGATCCTGAGTCTGATCACCAATGCATCCACGATTTCTAGAGCCAGCTTCTTAAAAGTGTCTCCGCTCCTCCCCCTTCTCCCCCTTTCTTCCCTCCCCTCCCCCCCTCTTTTAAAGGACTTATCGTACACTGTGCTATTCGTCTTAATCTTCCTGTTCTTCGCGGTGTGTGTCTGTATCACCTTGGCTTAGCACCGTGTGAATTTCAGACAGCGCTCCGCCCGCTTTCCTGGCCACCGCCTTTGCGATGTGTTTGTGTGTGTGTGTGTTCCACTCTGGCAGTCGCCATTCCATTTCCCGTTTTTTCAGGCGAGTGCCGCGAACTTGACATCAGTCGCCAGCAGTCCGCTGAAAAATCGCCTAAGTGGGGCAGGCCCTTTACATTGCCAGAGATCCAGGTTGGATCCTGACTACAGGATCTGTCTGTATGGAGATTGTACATTCTCCCCGTGACTGTGTCGGTTTTCTCCCGATGCTCCGGTTTCCTCCCACACTCCAATGACGTACAGGGTTTGTAGGCTAATTGGCTTGGTAAAATTGTAAGTGTGTGTAGGGTAGTGTTAGTTTGCGGGGATCGCTGGTCGGTGTGGACTCGGTGGGCCGAAGAGCCTGTTTCCGCGCTATATCTCTAAACTAAAACCAAACTAAACCAGCAGTAAGGCCTTATTAAGCCTCCTGCAGTACTTGACTGTCAGAGAACTATCTTAAAATGTTGTTTCCTCCCACTTCTGCAAAGACATACACGTTTGCAGAGTAGTTGCCTTCTGTAAATTGTCCCTAGTGTGAAGGATAGGGCACGGGGTGGTTGGTGGGAACTTGGTGGACCGAAGGGCCTGTTCCCGCGCCGTATCTCCAAAGTCTAAAGCTCATAGCCTCAGAATTAAAGGACATTCTTTTAGGAAGGAGACGAGGAGGAATTTCTTTAGTCAGAGAGTTGTGAACCTGTGGAATTCTTTGCCTACAAGGATTTGGAGGCCAAGCCAATGCATATTTTTAAGGCAGAAATAGCTAGATTCTTGATTAGTGCGGGTGTCAGGGGTTATGGAGAGAAGGCAGGAGAATGTGGTTAGGAGGGAGAGATAGATAGTCATGATTGAATGGCGGAGTAGACCGAGGGGCCGAACAGTCTAATTCTGCTCCTATCACTAATGACCTTATCACATGTAAACTGGAGGAACAGCATCTCATAACTTGGTTAACTTATAATCCAGTCGTGTGCATATTGAGTTCCCCAATTTAAGTAATACACCTTTTTTCTCTTTCTTGTGCCCTTCCACCCCATTCCTCCAACTATCCCACTTCCCCCCCCCCCCCCCCCCCCCCCATGTCAACATAACTTGTGGCCCAATTCTTGTTACCTCGCAAAATACGTTTTTGCATTGGAAATTCTTTCACATCAAGAAAAACATATTAACATGGCACTGGACAGGAAGAAGGCTGGGCCAAGTTTGTGTCAGTGAAACTTTCTGTCATTCCTTTGCTGTGTTCATTGTTGCTGTTGATTGTAAGGAATAGGGGTGAAGTGACAGCAAAGAGAAGACACAGGAGGGGGCAGGTAGGCAATAGGTCTTGGATGTAAAATAGAGGGTAATTGGAACATAAATGAAAGAGAACATCAGAATCGCTCCCTCTTCTCCTCTCTCCCATCGGGCAAAAGGTATAGATGTGTGAAAACGCACACCTCCCGATTTAGGGGCAGTTTCTTCCCCTAACCATCCTACTACAACTAAAGAGCAATTCTGAACTACAAGACACTGGAAAAATCGAAGGTAGACAAAAATGCTGGAGAAACTCAGCGGGTGAGGCAGCATCTATGGAGCGAAGGAATATTACTTCGCTCCATAGATGCTGCCTCACCCGCTGAGTTTCCCCAGCATTTTTGTCTACATTCTGAACTACCATCTACCTTATTGGAGACCATCAGACAATATTTGATTGGACTTTACTGGCTTTATCTTGCACCAAACGTTATTCACGTTATTCCATTAATCATGTATCTGTACACTGTAAATGGCTCGATTGTAATCACGTATTGTCTTTCCGCTGATTAGTTAGCATGCAACAAATGCTTTTTACTCTACCTCGGTACAGGTGCGTGACAATAAATTAAACTAACTAACTAACAGAGAATGGACTGTTGCAGGACAGAAAATTGGGCAATTAAAGAGGCAAATTGGGCAATTCGGAGGAGGCACTGTCCTGAACGGCTGCCTGTCCTGCAGCTGTCCGTCTTTTTCCCTTCTTTTTTATTATTTTTAGTACGTTTAGTGTGTAGTCAGGGGGCCTAATCTTTTTATGTGTGGGGGGTGGTGGGGGGGAAGGGGGAAACTGTTTTTCGAGTCCCTACCTGGTCGGAGGGGTTGCCTTCCTCCGAGCAGCGCCTTCGACCTGTCCTTGCGGCCTACCAGCGGGTCCTGGAGCGGCGTTTCCCTGGGGGACCTGGCCAGAACACCGGCTTTGGCGGCGGCGCAGACGTTTCCCTGAGGAGACCTGGCCAGAACACCGGCTTTGGCAGCGGCGCAGACGTTTCCCTGAGGGGACCTGGCCAGAACACCGGCTTTGGCGGCGGCGCAGAACATCGGCTTTGGCGGCGGTGCGCGCTGGAGCGCTGTCGTGGAGCGGGCGATGCCTTTCCTGGGTCGCCGCGCTGGGACTCCAGTATGCTGGGACCGCCGATGGTAACATCGTGGAGCCGCGGTTCTGTGGAGCGGCCAGCTGCGACGCTGAACGTTACATCCCGGAGCCTGGGCGATAATATCGGGCGCCGTGGCAGAACTGTGGAGGCCTCAGTGGGCCCGACTCTGGGTGGACAAGAGGATGGGGACTGGACTTTGTGCCTTCCCCCACAGTGGGAACCATTGTGGGGGGATGTTTTTGTGTTGAACTTCTTTTTGAACACTATGTTGTATTTTTATTAGTGTGCTGCAAGGACATCTTAATTTCCCCTGAATAAGGGGATTAATAAAGTCTTATCTTATCTTATCTTAAATATCAAGGGGTGAACATGTTGGGGTCTCGTGGAGAGCTCAGTTGCAACTGACCTGTCCTTTGTAGCTGAGGGTGTGGGATGCTTTGATTCGAGGCATGCATACAAGATATGGACTATGAAGATGCTGGGATGAACCCTGAAGAAAATACTTGAAAGAGGACCTAGCTACAAGGAAGCTGATGAGTTAGGCTCCAACAGCAACAGTGTTAAGGCTGGGTTTTTTTTTGACGAATGCTAAAACATGCCTCGACTCTCCAGTTAACGTGGGACTGGCCTGTACTATTTGCAGAGCTTGACTGCGCAAGCGGTACGGTGGCACAGTGGTAGAGTTGCTCCCCTGCAGCGCTTACAGTGCCTGAGACCCGGGTTCGATCCCGACTATGGGTGCTCTCTGTACAGAGTTTGTACGTTCTCCCCGTGACAGCATGGGTTTTCTTCGAGATCTTCGATTTCTTTCCACACACCAAAGATGTAGAGGTTTGTAGGTTAATTGGCTTGGTATAGTGTAAAAATTGTCCCTAGTGTGTGTAGGGTAGTGTTGGTGTGCGGGGGTCACTGGTCAGTGTGGACTTGGTGGGCTGAAGGGCCTTTTACTGCACTGTATCTCTAAACTAAACTAAACTAAATTTTGTTTAAGTGACACCAGTAATATATTGGCCAGCTTCTTAGCATTACTGCTCATGTCCATGTGTGGGAGGAGCAAGGAGTAATTTGTAGAAGTGGGTTATGTATGCACAGAGAAGTCAATCACATTAAGCCATCTGGATTTACATAAAACTCCCACATATGGTGCACAAAAGATATTGTTCCATGTGAGAGGATTTCTAAACCGCTATTACTTTGTAGGTTGTGCTTCCTCATGTGCAGAGCTCTTCCCAATCTGGTTGGTCTATTTATCCAAATTTAGAAATGGACATAGACACAAAATGCTGGAGTACCTCAGCGGGACAGGCAGCATCTCTGGAGAGAAGGAATGGGTGACATGTTGGGTCGAGACCCTTCTTCAGACTTCTGAAATGGATATTGGTTTTGAATATCTCCTAGAGAGAAGCTACACCAGAATAAGTTACTGTTTCAGTGATCACCTTAAGTTCAGGCCAAATAGGTCCCGTTATTTTCCCTTTTTTCCAAATAAATCAATACATCTGTTCAAATTCTCCACGTTCCCTCTGCTTCTTTTTTGTTGCTGTTTACTTTGTTTCCAGCAATTGTTTTTCCATTCTGTGGTTACACCATGAATTGACTGATTGGCACTCAACATCTATTGTTCGTCCCTCAGGCACTGTTTCTTTATGCTCTTTGAGAGTGAACCTTCACTTACAGTACAATTTATGGCTGTGCAGTAGCCTGTCCAGACTAAGTCAACAAAGCAGGCAGTCAAGGCAATGTCTGTGTGAAGCTGCTGGAGTCAAAATGATATTCTGGCTACCACATACACAGGGCGACACAGTGGTGCAGCTGGAAAGGCTGCTGCCTCACAATTCCAGTGACCTGCATTCAATTTTGATTGTATTAATGTATTTTGAGATGAAATGCTTTTGGGAAGAAATATTATTGTCTTCACTATTTCCCTTTGGTAATCTTACTGGCTATGCTACTTCCCAATCATTGCAACATTTACTGTAGTGGACACTAAATATTTTCCTAGAAAATTCTTACATGAATTCCCCTCAGTATGATCAGGGAGCAACAAGGTTGATCCCACAACATTTATCATTAATATTGCTTCTGCAGCATATTCTGGACTGGTGCTCTTCGTGGCTTTGGAAAGACAGAAATATTGTTGGCAAGGAGAAATTGAAACTACAACAAAGATGAATTCACTAAATTAAGGGGAAGAAGAAAGCCGATTGTCCACTCCATTGATCTCCGCACTATCAAAGTGATCTACAGAAAGTGCTGCCTCAGGAAGGCAGGTATTATCTTCAAAGACCACCCTGGTCATGCTCTCATCTCATTGATACCATCGGGAAGAAGGTACACGAGACCGAGAACCATTGGTTTCAAGTTCAGCAACAGCTTCTTCTCATCAACCGCCAGGCTCTTGAACCACGCTACACAACCCTGACCGCAACTCTATCTCAGTAGCAAACGACAGTGGACTGTATATGGTTGCACCACATACTTTGTCTTGCACTATTATGGTCTAATTATGTAGTATAACTGATAATTTACTGAATTATTGTTAATTGTACATTTATTTGTTGTGTTGCTAAACATTATTCCCTTTATCGTGTATCTGTACACTGTGGACGTCCTGATTGTAAATATGTATAGTATTTTTCACTGTCTGGATACGACACAACAAAAAAGCTTCTCACTCTACCTCGGTACACGTGACCATATTAAACTAAACTAAATTAAACATTATTGTATAGACAGTGATAACAGCTGATTTTGATGCTGTGATATCTTATAGCCCCCGTTGAAGTGATTTATAAATTGATCTATATTACTGAGGATGATTAAAAGTTAGATATTGGCTGAGCGAGCAAATGAGTCATCAATTTAACATCTCAATAGAAAGATTGCACCTATGGCATGGTAGCACTCTTTGGTATTGCCTTAAGTGTGTCACGTTAGATGATGATCTAAAGTGTTGGGATGCAATTGGTACTCGGAATTGTTCTGCCCTGCAAAAGAGAATCCACTCACACTGACCCACACTGCCAGCAATAATAACATGATTCAACAGATAGTGCGGTCATTCCCATTACCGATACTGGTATATACAGCACATAAACCCATTAATCAAATATTTTGATTATTCCTCTATGACCGGAGGATATATTATCCATTCATGTAGTTAAAAAGTATTTAGGAAGTCTTTTTAACTGCTGAGAATTATAGGTAAACACTTAATTAAGTTATGAAAAAGTAAGGATGTGGAATACCATGATGAATGTTGGAAGCATGATCCAAGTTATGAGTTTTAAAATAGTGAGGTTCCAAATGATGTTTTCACATACATCAATTGAGTTTGTACTATTAACAGGGTTAGGAAGAAAATTACATTATTTTTCTTCTAAACTATATTTTGCTGCCTTTCATTGGAAAAAGTAACAGTGTAGTCCTGAATGCATGCAAGGGGAATTAAATCAAGGCCTACGCACTTTACCTGCTCAAAGTGGCTGCCACCTTTGTTGGCAAACAGATGAATAAACATTGTGTGTACTTAACAAACCCAAAATAATTGTGTGAATCACATTACAAAGAAGGTAAATATTTGTTGTAGGTAGTATATTATAACTGTTTGAATCACCTCGTGGAAACTTTCCCCCTGATTGGCTTTTATTTTGTCTTTCACATAGTAAGATGGGGGAGGAGTAAATATTCAGTCTTCAGTCATCGTGGTGAAGACCCGATCTGCCACTCCTGTATAGTCACGCCCATCTTTTAAAAAAAATGTTCTACCACTCAATCAATGGAGAACATAGACACAAAAAGCTGGAGTAACTAAGCGGGTCAGACAGCATCGCTGGAGATAAGGAACAGGTGACTTTTCGGGTCGAGACCCTTCTTCAGACCGAGAGTCGGGGGGAAGGGGAAACGAGAGATATAGAAGGTAAATAGAAAATATGAATGAAAGATATGCAAATAGCAACGATGATCAAGGAAAGGTGGACCCCACATGTTGGCTATGGGATAGGTGATAATGTATATACTGCTAACCATATTTTATTTTATCCTCTTCATGAAGACATTTATTTGGGAACTCGGAGTGAATCAGCATTTAATATATTTTATGAGTGACCTTTGTCTCAACACACATACAATGCTGTTTATTTAATAGTCCACTCAGTGCCCAAGTATTTCAAGAGCCAATTAATAAAAATACTTGATTATCAGCCTGGACCATCATGCTGAGGTGTAAACGGGAAATAATTAAAATGATCTTAATTTGGTTTTAATCATAATGAATTGCTTTGTTATGTTTTAAAGCTCCAATCAATGTCTTAGCTGGAGAAACTGGATTGTTAGTCATTAGATCATTCAATTCAGGTGTTAGAAAGGAAAGCAAGGGACAATATGATTCCTTTTTCAGCAGGGGATTTGCTAAGGTTTTGGGATGGGAACACAGATGAACATAGAAGATAGACACAAAATGCGTGGAGCAACTCAGCAAGACATGCAGCATCTCTGGAGAGAAGGAATGGGTAAGGTTTTGGGCCGAGACTTTTTCTTGACCTGAAATGTCACCCATTCCTTCTCTCCAGAGTTACTCCAGCATTTTGTGTCTATCTTCGGTGTCAACCAGCATCTGCAGTCCCTTCCAACCAGTGAACTTTGGTCCGGTGAAGTGGGGTAAATTTAAACTTTGGATGCTGTGTGGATGATGTGTAATTGCACTCCCTGTCGAATGTTCTCCAGCAGGTTTTCAAATTATTTTCAGCAGAACGGTGCTTAATTTGCATTTGTTAAGAAAACCAAGGAAGTATCACTGAATGCCGGATAAAAAATGCTTAGAAACACTTCAGGCATAATTTACTAAAATGGCATGACAGTTTGGGCAGCAGATTGGACTTGGCAACTATACTTCCTCCTCATTAAATAAGGGCACCTCAAGGGTGCGTTTTCTGTCCCCTACACCAGTCTATACACACGTAGCCAGATACAGCTTAGTTTAGAGATAAAGCACGGAAACAGGCCCTTCGGCCCACCGGGTCCGCACCGACCAGAGATCCCCGCACATTAACACTATCCTACACCCACTAGGGACAATTTTTACATTTATCAAGCCAATTAACCTACAAACCTGTACATCTTTGGAATGTGGGAGGAAACCGAAGATCTCAGAGAAAACCCATGCAGATTACGGGGAGAACGTACAAACTCCGTACAGACAGCACCCATAATCATGACCGAACCCGGGTCTCCGGCGCTGCATTTGCTGTAAGGCAGCAACTCTACCGCTGCGCCACCATGACTGCCCCAATGCCATCTTTAAATTAACTGATAACACCACCGTTGTTGGAAAAATACAGATAACAATGAGTCAGAGGACAGGATGGAGATCAATAATCTGGTTAGAACAGCAACAATTCTCTCAACTTTAGCAAGTGCTGATTGTTGACTTCAGGAAGGGAAAGTTGAGGAACCAAAAAACTGTCTTCCTTGGCAGGATGCTGGTAGACAAATTCAAAATTTTCAAGTTCCTGAGCGTGCAGATCTCGATGAACCATCAAGCTCTTAAACCACACTGCACGATCCTATCTACAACCCTACCTCAGCACCAAACTACTTTATGGACATTGTAGAAAGTTGCACTAAATTGGCTTGCACTATTATGGATAGACAACAAACACTGGAGTAACTCAACGGGACAGGCAGCATCTCTGGAGAGAAGGAATGGGTGACGTTTCAGGTCGAGACCATTCTTCAGACTGAAAGTCACGGGAAATGGAAAGCAGAGATATAGATGATGATGTAGAGAGATGTAGAACAAATGAATGAGAGCAGGAGGAATCGCAGAGGGGGAGCAGAGAGAGCGTGTGTTGCAGAACTCTCGTCGGAGAACTTCTTCAAAGTAGACTTACCTTGAATATTATGGTCTGGTTTACCCAGAATAACTGATAATTAATCGTACAATTATTTGCTATGTTGTTGTGCTTAACGTACTTGTAAAACTGCAGCAGAAATGAATTTCATTGTTCCGGTGTTGATGCCTAAAAGCCCTGTCCAACGGTGTGAGTTCATTCCAAGACCTCTACCGAGTTAAAAAAAAAATCAAACTTGTGGTAAGCACGGAGAATGAACGTAGCGGGTACGTCGGAGCTCGGGGATGTCTCTTAGCGGCTCATAACGCTAACGGCAGGTACTCGGGAAGGCTCGCTAATGGCAGGTAAGCACAGGAAGACTCGTGAAGATTTTTCAACATGTTGAAAAATGTCCACGAGAGCCCCGAGTACCGACGAGTGGCCATTACCGTTAATCTCCGAGTTCGAATCAGGTCAAACTCGGGAGAACTCTTGGAATGAACTCGTACCGTGGGACAGGGCTTTAAGTCAATTAAGTCAATTGACACTTTTGACTCCTGTTACTATGTCCCAGCTATCTCAATGCCAGCTGCGTACTACTTAAATTGCCCATTGAAAGATAGAATTACATCAAAAGCAATGCATAAAAACAAATGCAAAGAATAAATGCAAATGAGAAAAAAAAACTTTGTCTGAACCATCAGATCAACTCTTCAGAGTAATTGACAGTTTCATTCGACGTCGCTCTCTCTCAAGTACATCACGGCTGACTTCAGCCCCTGTGCCACTCATCTACCATTTTTCCTTTGTGAAGAACGTTGGAATCTGAAAACAGCAGATGTAATTTGCAAGGGCCAAGTTCTACAAACGCAGTAAGCAACCTGCAGCTCCATTCCAGTCACCTTGAAAGTACTGAAGCAGCACTACACATATGGAGAGACATCAAGGAAAGATAAGGAACAGAAATCCTAACTTCAGATAGACACAAAAAGCTGGAGTAACTCAGCGGGTCAGGCTGCATCTCTGGAGTAAAGGAATAGGTGACGTTTTGAGTCGACATTCCTTTTCTCCAGAGATGCTGCCTGACCTGATGAGTTACTCCAGCTTATTGTGTCCATCTTCTGTTTAAACCAACATTTGCAGTTCTTTCTTACTCATTTTGTCTGCTCCACTGCAAAATCTCCTCAAGGTATGCCTACTTTGAAGAAGTTCTCCTCCTCTCTCCAATGAGAGTTCTGCAACAACCTCTCTCGCTGTACCACTTCTGCGATTCCTCCTGCTTTCTGGCTCATCGTTACTTTTTACATATCTCTTTTTAATTTGTTCTATATATCTCTATATCGTCCATATCTCTCATTTCCCTTTCCCCTGACTCAGTCTGAAGAAGGATCTCAAACCGAAACACCACCTATTTCTTTTCTCCATAGATGCTGCCTGACCCACTTTTACTCCAGCTTTTTGTGTCCATCTTCGGTTTAAACCAGCATCTGCAGTTCATTCCTACACAGATATCCTAACTTTCCTGGTGTGGAGAAATGGTTGAACATTGTTCTACATTACAAGAGTGTTCTATTTCCAAGGAGAAAGCGTTCCAAGTTCCAGCATCCTAATTTCAGATGGTTAATTGTTCATGAACCTCTGTCCCAGTTCTGATCTTTCTTTTCCTGCATATCTTTAGTGTAAAGAAATGTAGGCTCAGGTTTATGAAGGTGATCGCTTGCTTCTTCAATCTGTTAGCACCCAGTTTGAAGAAGTCTCTTTAAACAGTACCTTATTTACAATGTTGCTTCTTACTCAATTCTCAGTAGATTTTTCTACTTCCTACAATTTTTTTAAAAATCCATTGCAATCAACTGCCAGGCTCTGACCCACCCCCACATCTTTTCCAGCTTTCTCCCACTTACTACAATCAGACTGTAGAAGGGTTCTGACCCAAAATGTCACCTTTATGTGTGTCCTCCATGGATGCTACCTAACCCGTGAGTTACTCCAGCACTATGTGTTCAACACAAGATTGCAGCATCTACATTTCCTCGTATCTTCGTAATAAGCAACCTGCTGGAGGAACTCGGTGATTCAAGCAGAATCTGCAGAGGGAAATGGATAGTCAACGTTTCAGGTCGAGACCCTTCCTCTGACCCTTCCATAAGAACGGACTTGTCCTGAAGCATTGTCTGTCCTTTCCCCTCCACAGATGTCACCTGACCTGCTGAGATCCTCCAGCTGTTTGTTCTTTGCTCCAGATTCCAGCTTCTGCATCCTCCAGCTGTTTGTTCTTTGCTCCAGATTCCAACTTCTGCAGTTTTGGTGTTTCTCTATACATATTCATTCATGTTTCTACCTCAGTTCCACGGATGCGATAGTAGCAGCCATAACTACAGGCTCATTGTAGCCAAGTGACAAAGGGTTCAGTGTCCACTGTGTATCGTAGTGAATTAGTGTTCAATAGATGCACCAATTGCCACTTGCTATGCAGAAGAAGAATAAATTATTGAATATTAATGGAAACATTTGTCGGCATCTTACATTCCATATTTCTTCCTCAAATCATCCGCTTAAATGAACTTATTGGATTTGTTGATCAAATATTTAACCATTGATATATATCCTGAAAGAATGCCATGGAGAAATTATCATTATCTTGATCCTGAAGCAGTTCTGTCACCTCAATAACAGCTCTACTGAAACCCCCCCACAAATGTAGGGGCTGGTTCCTTCCTCTTGAGCCAATGTCACTCCAGAAATAGGATCTAAATCATTCCTTTGGCCTTAAGGGAAAGAAAACTGTCAACCTGCACTTAACACACATGTATATAGCTGATTCATTAGGGAACTATAAATAGGCTCCAATTCACTCTCTGGCAATGCGCCTGGAGAGTGTTGCACGACTGTAACAATGTTGAGAGGTGGAGTAGATGGGGGCATTCTTACGTTGGTACTGGCAGTCTCCCAGAGTCAATTCATTTGGGGCAAATATTTTGGAGGCAGTTCTATTAATCAATGGGCCACTTTATCTCACTGAAGGGTCTGTGCTTGGGGAACATTCATACAGAGGGTTTAAAACAAACTGGAAGTAAAGGTTGGCTTTAGACTTCCAGTTACGAAAGACTTGTTTTAAAACCCTGGAAACATGAATCAGTCTTGCAATCGAACGGTAAGCTGATGTGCGTGATCAGCCATTCTGAGGGGGAGACAAAATTACTTTTTTGCCTTCAGGAAAGAGAGTTGACATTCCTGGGCTTTCCTTATTGAAAATAAAAGGTTGATGCACGTTGCATTTTTGTGTGACAAGCATTTGAGCTTAATTTACAGTCTTGCTTTCTCGGGCATTGATATGAAAGAGCAGTGGGACAAGTGTTAAAGAGAGCACAACTGTAACCAAAATGTCAAGTTTCATTCAGTAAATGCCACTGTTATCATGAAGCATTACTGTCATAAACGTAATTGAATAGCAAGGCATCTTGAGTAATTGAATAGCAAGCAACACTATGAAAATGCTGATGGGCCTGTCCCACTTACGCAACTTATTCGGCGACAGCTGGCACCTGCCATAGGTCCTTGCAGGTCGCCGAAAAATTTCAACATGTTTAAAATCCAGTGGCGACCAGAACAAGGTATGACTCTTTGGTCGACTACTCATGACCATACAGGCATCTCACTGTGACATGTCGCCAGGGGTCGTGAGTAGTCTCCACAGTCGCCCAAAGAGTCGTAGCGTCTTTCTGGAGACCGCTGGATTTTCAACATGTTGAAAATGTTTGGCGACCTGCCACGACCTATGACGGGTGTCGGCAGTCACTGAAAAAGTCGCGTAAGTGGGACAGGCCCATTAGACACAAAATGCTGGAGTAAATCAGCGGGACAGTCAGCATCTCTGGAGAGCAGGAATGGGTGGCGTTTCGGGTCAAGACCCTTCTTTAGCCTCACCCTTTCCTTCTCTCCAAAGATGCTGCCTGTCCCGCTGAGTTACTCCAACATTATGTGTCTACCTTCGATTTACACCAGCATCTGCAGTTCTTTCGTACACACTAAGAAAATGCTTGTTGTGTTACTCTAGATATTTAACTGGAAATCTCTGAGTATTAGTCACCCTTATAACCCCAACAGAATTCTCACATTAGAGGTGTGCGGGCTGAAGGCATTGCCCATCGAAAGCCCCTTATAGGTACGAGATAGGTCAACTTGAACCAAACTGTCCTCTCATTTCTTGTCATTGGGTACACCATGATCTCTGCCAGCACAGCATTGCATTAGGCACCTGCCAGATAAGTCAATGACTTATCTACATCCTACAGAATCTTGGCCCCACCATTGCCTTCCTTCACCCATCCCCTTGCACCACCAATACTGCCCCAAAATCCGAACCTTACAATCACACAGTCCAGTTCCCTGTGTGCTACCATCTGACTCTGTCTAGGTCGGAGGTCCCAAATGCTATTCCCTACAACTCTCATCCCCCTCAATACTTGCCTGAGGCAAAATCCCAAGCTGCCATCCTCAAATCCAATATTGTCACCACTGCCTTCCTAAAGCATCAATGATGAAACCTCAGCTTCCGGTCTTCTGCATCACTGTCCAAACTACCTATCGGGACCCATTCCAACCTGCCCCAAACTGTACAGCTGATCCAAATGCAAATGACCGGTCCAAATCCCCATTTCCTCCAGCCAATTTGATCGTCCCACCCCTTGATTTCCCCCATCTAAACTTCCTATCCTGATCCATCCTGTCCCTCCCCACATTTAAAATGTTATGGCTATGAAGCATCTGTCTACCAGTCATAATATAAACCTGAAGGGGCTTGTAGCTGCCGGTAACACAAAATCAGACTATATTTGCTGCCAAGAATATGCAATGACTAGTTAATTGAAGTGTAAATGCTTTCCGCAGAGGACCAATGCATGTTGGCATCGCTCAGCTGTCCCCATTGAGCATGTCCAACTGGAGTCCTTCGGCAGACATTTGTTTTTGATGGAATAAGTTTAGTTTTAGTTTAGTTTAGAGATACAGAGTGGAAACAGGACCTACGGCCCACTGAGTCCACGCCGACCAGCAATCCCCGCACACTAAAACTATTCTACCCACACTAGAGACAATTTACAATTATACCAAGTCAATAAACCTACAAACCTCTACGTCTTTGGAGAGTGGGAGGAAACCGGAGGTCCTGGAGAAAACCCACACACGGTCACGGGGAGATAGTATAAACTCCGTACAGACAGCACCCGTAGTCAGGATCGAACCAGGGCTCTCTGGCAACTTTCCTGCTGTGCCACCATGTCGCCCCGACATGTGCGTTCTCGTAACCTGTACGTTGTCTTCTGACCAGCGTGGGGTTTTTCTGGGAGCTCCGGTTTCCTCCCACACTCCAATTGTGGTTGCTGTCTGCATGGCGTTTGTACAAATAAAAAAAATATTTTCTTTCCATTTCAGAAATGTCTAATAACCTAGGTATTGCACTTCCTATTTGTCTCTCCACCCGTCTCCTTTTCTGAAGTTATTCAGATGACAGGGAAGGAACCTCACTGACCCCCACCACTGCGGGACTTTAACATCGCGGCGTGATCCCTTTGCTGGGGATCGAAGCTCCAACAGCAGGGCCTGTGGACTTCAACATCGTGAAGCCCGCGGTCTCTGGCAAGAAGAGGCCGACTCGGGAGCTCCATGCCACGGAGAGAGTTTCAACCGTCCCAAAGCGGGAGTTTTGATCACCCCAACAGGGGCTTCGACCGCCGGCTGCGGGGGCTTTGATCGCCCTGACTGCGGATGGTTCGACTGCCCCACCCCGACAGGAAGAAGATTGAACTTTATTGCCTTCCATCACAGTGAGGAATGTGGAATCCACTGTGGTGGGTGTTTATGTTAACTTTTATGTGGTTGTATGTCTTGTTGCTTTTCATTTAATATGGCTGTATGGTAACTCAAAATTCACTGTACCTTAACTGGTACATGTGACAATAAACTGATCTTGAAACCTCCTCTGGTACACTCCATATACCTACCACCTTTTGTGTAAAGGTCCCTATTAAATCTTTCCCCATCCTAACCTTACACTTACAGTGTATGACCTTGGGTTCTTGGGTAAAATACTAATTAAGTGCATTTACATTATCTGTTCCTCTCCTGATCATATATACCTCTATAAGATCAACCCTCATCCTGCACTCTAAAGAAGCCTTCTCAACCTCTCGCTACAGCTAAGGCCCTCGTTTCCTGATAAATCCTCGTAAATCTTCACTGCATCCTTTCCAGCTTAATTACATCTTTCCTTTAACAGGGTGACCAGAACTAAACATGATACTCCTAATGTGGCCTCACCAAAGTCTTGTAAAACTGTAACAAACTCCCCACTTCTATGCTCAATAGTCTGACTGATGATGGTCAATACGCCAAAATCATTTTTGACCACCCGATCAACCTGCAACACTACCTTCAAGGAACAATATAACCACCCTCCTAGATCCCTCTGCTCTACAACACTCCGCAGAGCTCTGCCATTCACAATGTAGCTCCACCCAGGCTAGACTTCCCAAAGTGCAACACATCACACTTCTCTGTATTAAATTCCATTAACCATTCCTCTGCCCTCCTGAACAACCAACCAAGATCCCACTGCAAAATTTGACAATCATCTTTGCTATCTTCAATACCACCCACTTTAGTGTCATCTACACACTTACGAATCATACCTTGTATGTTCCTATCGTCTCCTTCATGACTTCTGTTTTCTAGGCCCCCATCCCCTCATCTTCACCATGAATGTCCGGTCAATCTACACCTCCATCCCCCACCAGGAGGGTCTTAAAGCCCTCCGTTTCTTCCTCGACCGCAGAACCAACCAATCCCTGTCTACTAATACTCTCCTCCGCCTAGCGGAGCTGGTCCTTACCTTCAACAACTATTCGTTTGACTCCTCTCATTCCCTCCAAATCCAAGGCATAGTTATGGGCACACGCATGGGCCCTAGCTATGCCTGCCTCTTTGTAGGATACGTCGAACAATCCTTGTTCGAGGCGTAACGTGGCCCTATCCCCGAACTCTACCTCCGCTACATCGACGACTGTATTGGTGCTACCTCCTGCACCCATGCAGAACTCACTAACTTCATCCATTTCACCACTAACTTCCATCCGGCACTCAAATTCACCTGGACCATTTCGGACATCTCCCTACCGTTTCTAGACCTCACCATCTCCATCGCAGGAAACAGACTACTGACCGAAATCTACTATAAACCCACTGACTCCCATGGCTATCTGGGCTACACTTCTTCCCACCCTGCTTCCTGTAAGGACTCTATCCCCTACTCCCAATTCCTCCGTCTACGCCGCATCTGCACCCTGGATGAGGTGTTCCAAACCAGGGCATCGGAGATGTCCTCATTCTTTAGGGAACGGGGGTTCCCCTCTTCGACTATAGATGAGGCTCTCACCAGGGCCTCCTCTATATCCCGTAGCTCCGCTCTCACTCCCCATCCCCCAACTCGTAACAAAGACAGAGTCCCCCTTGTCCTCACCTTCCACCCCACCAGCCGTCGCATACAACGTATAACCCTCCGACATTTTCGCCATCTCCAACGGGATCCCACCACTGGCCACATCTTCCCATCTCCTCCCCTTTCTGCTTTCCACAGAGATTGTTCCCTCTGTAACTCCCTGGTCAATTCGTCCCTTCCCACCCAAACCACCCCCTCCCCTGGTACTTTGAAATTAATCATGCAGGTACAGGTGAAGAAAGCGAATGGCATGTTGGCCTTCATTGCAAGAGGAATTGAGTATAGGAGCAAAGAGGTCCTTCTGCAGTTGTACAGGGCCCTGGTGAGACCACACCTGGAGTATTGTGTGCAGTTTTGGTCCCCTAATTTAAGGAAGGACATTCTTGCTTTAGAGGGAGTGCAGTGTAGGTTCACCAGGTCATATGCTGAGAGAATGGAGCGGCTGGGCTTGTATATTCTGGAATTTAGAAGGATGAGAGGGTATGTTATTGAAACATATAAGATTATTAAGGGCTTGGACATGTTAGAGGCAGGACTCCTCCCGATGTTGGGGGAGTCCAGAACCAGGGGCCACAGTTTATGAATAAGGGGTAAGTCATTTAGAACGGAGATGAGGAAACACGTTTTCACACAGAGAGTTGTGAGTCTGTGGAATTCTCAGCCTCAGAGGGTGGTGGAGGCCGGTTCTCTGGATACTTTCATGAGAGAACTTGATAAGGCTCTTAAAGATAGCGGAGTCAGGGGATATGGGGAGAAGGCAGGAAAGGGGTACTGATTGTGGATGATCAGCCATGATCACATTGAATGGCGGTGCTGGCTTGAAGGGCTGAATGGCCTACTCCTGCACCTATTGTCTATTGCCTATTGTCTATTTCCCTTGCAACCACAGGAAATGCTACACTTGTCGCTTTACCTTCCCCCTCAACTCCATCCAAGGACCCAAGCACTTTCCAGGTGAGGCAGAGGTTCACCTGCACCTCCTCCAACCTCATCTATTGCATCCGCTATTCCAGGTGTCAACTGCTCTACATCGGTGAGACCAAGCGCAGGCTTGGCAATTGCTTCGCCCAACACCTCCGCTCAGTTCGCAATAACCAACCTGATCTCCCAGTGGCCCAGCACTTCAACTACCATTCCGATTCCAACCTTTCTGTCCTGGGCCTCCTCCATGGCCAGAGTGAGGCCCACCGCAAATTGGAGGAGCAGCACCTCATATTTTGCTTGGGTAGTTTACACCCCAGCGGTATGAACATTGACCTCCAATTTCAGGTAGTCCTTGTTTTCTCCCTCCTTCCCCTCCCCTTCCCAGCTCTCCCACAGCCTACTGTCTCCGCCTCTTCCATTTGTTTTCCCGTTCCCCCCCACCCCCCCCCCCCCCCGCTCAGATCAGTCTGAAGAAGGGCCAACCAAAATGCACCATCTATGCCAGTCCTACCACTAATCACAATCCTAAAAACAACCTTCCACCACCACCCAGTGGTTTGGATGGAAGGGTCTGAATGCAATTAGAAAAAATATTTGTATTGTGTTTAGATATGTTGCATCTTGCATAGAATTTCAAGCTCATATACTTCTCTGAGAAGAACTAAAGGGAGATGCAATTAGTTACAGAAGACATTTATGGGAGAGTAAATATTTTAAATAATATTATATTGTAAAGATAATTAGATAAAAAAGATAATTAGATATTTCATGTTAATCTTCATCACGAATACAATAAACTCCAAAGATAGTGTTTAAAAAAAATTAATTTGCCGAGAAAGATACATTAAATCACTTGCACAACATCAGACCTTCACTGAAATGTATTTTCTCCAGAGGTGCTATTTTCTTCTGTAAATAGCGGGATGAAACTAACTAAGCATTATGTATGTCAAATAGATTGACTCCCTAACGCAGCGGGGAAACTAAAAGATTCAATGAAAATATAGCTGAATATCAAAGCATGTAAAAGAGATTCACTTAGATAAGTACTACTGTGCAAATAAAACCAAGCAAGTATAATGGCCTGACTCTCAGTCTGAAGAAGGGTCTCGACCCGAAACGTCACCTATTCCTTTTTCTCCAGAGATGCTGTCTGACCCGCTGAGTTGTTCCAGTTTTATGTGTCTATCTTTGTTTTAAACTAGCAATTACAGTTCCTTCCTACACATAATGGCCTGAGTACTCTTTAAGAGAAAGGAAAGCCAGCTCACTGTCGTTTGAGAATATAGAACTCTGTATTTACGCAGATGGTGAAGAACTTGCATCACTCTATTCATTTTCATTCCCCAACTGCTATGACAAATAGTATTTAATTGGCAAGATCCAAGGCAGGATCATCTTCCTCAACACGTGGGTTTGGTGGGACAGGCTTTTGACCATCTTCACCAAATCTGTCCCAATACTCACCCATTGCTTTGAATCATCAATGATCAGAAATTTATGACAACTCCTCAGGATAACTCTGGCCCCCAAGAGAAAATCAACCCCACGACAAAGACCAGAATGAAAAGGTTATGATATCATGGAGATCTGAGCAATATCTATGCCACACTGCCAATGTCATTAGAAAGTCTCTCTCATTCCTCAAAGATTATTCCTGACTTGTTTTGTGGTACTTACAGCCAGGTTGATCCCGGATTTGCATTCAATAAAACATCTTATTTACAAATTGTCTTCATGCAGGAAATCTACAATATCTTTCTGATCTGACCAATATGGAGTTCCAGTATAAATGTCCTCAGTCATTTCTTATATCATGTGGAATTAATTGAATGGATTGAAGTCTGGCAGCTTTAGAGGGATCTGGCCCAAATGCAGGCAGGTAAAATTAGTGCAGACGAGGCATGTTGATCAGTGTGGGCAAGTTGGGCTGAAGGGCCTGTTTCCATGCTGTATGACTCTATGCCTAGATGAACAGCAGCTTCATATAGCTGCACTTACAGAATCAGGATGTATAACGTGTCATAACCCATCAGAAACCCTCAATATTTCCCATCCCAGCAGCAGGACAGATGCTCCAGAGATAGTGGTACAATGGTGTATAGATACATAAAATGAACTCTAGATCCCGTGAGTGCTCAATAGCATCAGGTCAAATGTGGATCAGGAAATCTCCTGATTACCACCTACTCTTCCTTCGTATGTTGATTCGATGCTCCTCTATGTTGAACATCAACTTGATTAAAGTACTGAAAATAGAAAGGGAATAAAACAGTGGAGGACTTCAATGTCTAACATTAATCTTTGCTTGGTATGTCCTGACTGAGATGCCTAACTCTTGAAGGACATAGCTGCCATGTTGGCTTTGGGGTAGATGGTAAGTGAACCAATCTCCGTCACCAATCTACCAGTAATGGATGAAAATGTCTGTGATAGCATTGATAGAAGTAACAATGCACAGTCCTCATGGAAACAGTCCTTACTCTAAGAAATATTATTAGTTTACATGTCCTTCCAGTGGATTCAAAACAGCATTGGTGGCATCTCATTGAGGTATAGACTGGTATAGATTGTCTAAGCCTCAGAACCACATAGAGGGACCTCTGCCCATGAGGTCTGTGTATTTTCCAACTGTTCTGGATGAGAGCAGTCCCAATTGTACTCAAGAAGCTTGTTATCACTGAAGACAAAATACTTCATTTGATTGCTACTTCAGAGGGAGTCTAAATGCTCATTCCTTCCACCACAGGTGCAGGGTGGCTATAGAATGCACTGCAATTATTCACCTAGATTATAACCACCTTACCTTCCAAAACAATTACCTCTATCGCCAAAGGTTTCAAGTGCACGGAAACACCACTGCCGACAGATGCGCCTGTGAGTTGCACACCCCCAAATCATGGAACTCCCTTCCCAAAGCATCTTCACCAGAAGGACTGCAACAGTCCACAGAGCCTCGCAGCCCATCTTCTCAAGAGCAATTTTGGATGAACAAGAAAAGCTCATGCCACAGATTCACAAAAAAATGAATAAATAAAAATAGGAAAAAAATCTGAAAATTTTACAAAAGTAAAATTACTCTCCAGCACAATATTGGCATAAACCCAAGCTGTTACCATCTGTGTGGAAATTGAAGCAGTAATCAGTTAGATAATTTAAACTGAGCAGCTACATTTTAAGTTAAACCAATTAGAGTAAATGAAATGGATGGTAATTGAGGCAGTGGCTTGAATCGCCAGCTTCGCTAGCTTCCAAAAAATAATTCCCCATTTTGAGTGAAATGAGACTTGGTAACCCCAGTTTATTCCCGAGAAGCCTGAAATTGTAGCAGAGAAAACTGAAATTTAGAAAAAATGTTCAGTTTAGTTCAGTTTAGAGATACAGCACGGATACAAGTCATTCGGCCCACCGAACACGCTGACCAGCAATCCCCCACACACGTTAAAAATATCCTACATCTCGGAACAATTTACAGTTATACCAAGCCAATTAACCTGGACATCTTTGGAGTGTGGGAGGAAACCGAAGATCTCGGAGAAAACCCACACGGTCACGGGGAGAACGTAAAACTCCGTGCAGACAAGCACCCGTAGTCAGGATCGAACCTGGGTCTCTGGCGCTGTAAGGCAGCAACTCTACTGCTGAGCCACCATGCCGCCCCTTTGAAGAGGTGAGCAGACAATGTGAGATTAGATATTTTAGCTGGTGAATGACTTGCAGTCTTTCTAAATGAAGAGCAATGGCTCTTTAATTAAGTACAACAAATAATCTGAGAGTATTTTGATAATCTGCAAACTAATAGACACATTTTATTATACTGAAAATGTTGGCATTGGATTTTCTTCATGAAATAGTTTAGAGCAGTACAAACATAAGAAGATTAACATGGATCTTGCCAGGACTCAAGGCCCTGAGAGATAGGAAGGGAAGGACAAGCTTGGACTTTACTCCTTGGAGCACCAGAGGTGATCTTATCAAGATGCATAACTTGATGAGGGGAATAGATAGAGTGAAAGCACAGAGTCCTTTTCCCATAAGCCAAGACTTATTGATACCAAATTCTGCTTGGTGTCAAGGGATGTCACCCGGACCCTGGCCTCTGTAATTTAGGTCCGGGCCGAGGACGTACAGTAATAAGAGTCGGAATACTGTGGTCCTGGAAAAAACCCACAATTAGGATTATTGTTGAGTAAATTCAGAGTAAACTAGCTTATTTTAGTTTAGTTTAGTTTAAAGATATAGCATGGAAACAGTCCCTTCGGCCCACCGAGTTCACGCCAACCAGCGATCACCGACTAATTAGGTAGTTTCATATGGGGTTTCATACAGAGCTCAGTTACCATCTATTAGGCCTCAGAAATAACAGGCAACTCCATCTACTTACTAGTGAATCAAACCTCGATGCAGCTCCATTGCAGTGCAAGTCAATAAACTCAATGACAAGGTGGTGTATTGAGAACTTAGAATATGATCTTGCATCTTCCTCCTGCTGTAATGATGATATTAAAATATTAATGATCTGGACGAGGGAATTGAATGCAACATCTCCAAGTTTGCGGATGACACGAAGCTGGGGGGCAGCGTTAGCTGTGAGGAGGATGCTAGGAGGCTGCAAGATGACTTGGATAGGTTGAGTGAGTGGGCAAATGCATGGCAGATGCAGTATAATGTGGATAAATGTGAGGTTATCCACTTTGGTGGCAAAAACAGGAAATAGGAAAAGGGGAGATGCAACGAGACCTGGTGTCATGGTACACCAGTCATTGAAAGTAGGCATGCAGGTGCCGCAGGCAGTGAAGAAAGCGAATGGTATGTTAGCATTCATAGCAAAAGGATTTGAGTATAGGAGCAGGGAGGTTCTACTGCAGTTGTACAGGGTCTTGGTGAGACCACCCCTGGAGTATTGCGTACAGATTTGGTCTCCTAATCTGAGGAAAGACATTCTTGCCATAGACTGATTCCTGGGATGTCAGGACTTTCGTATGAAGAAAGACTGGATAGACTTGGCTTGTACTCGCTAGAATTTAGAAGATTGAGGAGGGATCTTATAGAAACTTACAAAATTCTTAACGGGTTGGACAGGCTAGATGCAGGAAGATTGTTCCCGATGTTGGGGAAGTCCAAACAAGGGGTCACAGTTTAAGGATAAGGGGGAAATCTTTTAGATGAGGAAAACATTTTTCACACAGAGAGTGGTGAATCTCTGGAATTCTCTGCCACAGAAGGTAGTTGAGGCCAGTAGCTTAGAAATGTCTGGAGCGGCCACTCCTTCCCTGGAGACTGCGACGCCCGCGGACTTCAGGCCATGCCGGCCGGAGCCTCGACCCCGCGGTGCCTCCGATCCAGCGCCGGCCGCGGCGGGATACCCTCAAACCGCAGACCGCAGACCGCAGACCGCAGACCGCGGCTGATTGATGTTGGTGGTCGGCGGTCACAGCACTCCGGAGCAACGACCCAGCAAGGCATCGCCCGCTCCTTGTTGGTGTCCCAGCGCTGTGCCGCCGAAGCTGTGGTCCCCGGCAGGAAACGCCGCTCCAGCCCGATGGAAGGCCGCATGGGGAGATCGGAGATGCGATTTGGAGGAAAACCGCATCTCCGACCAGGTAGGACTGGGGTTAAAACAGTTCCCCCCCACATACAAACGGCACCCACTCCTGCACATCCGCCATCTTAAAAGGACATTCTTTTAGGAAGGAGATGAGGAGAAATGTATTTAGTCTGACAGCGGTGAATCTGTGGAATTGTTTGCCACAGAAGTCTGTGGAGGCCATCAGTGGATATTTTTAAGGCAGAGATAGAGGGATTTTACTTCGGAGTCACGTGAGTGATTCCGTGAAGAAGTCCCGCCAGAGCGCATGCGCGTCATTACGTCCGACGCATTGCCGCACAGACCAGCGGGAGGACAGAGCTCCTCCTGTGGTAAGTAGTTTTAAAGTAATTTTTTTTAAACTCCAGCTAAGTGGGAAAACTTAGCTGGAGTAAGAAGTTGTTTTGCTGTGGTGCCGTGCTTTGTTATTTTTTTACAGGGCACCATGGACAAGCCGACCAGGGGTAGGCGAGCCGCAAGTAAAGCAAAGGAGAGCCGCGGGAATGCGGTCTGCGGAGCGACTGCAGATTTGGTGCTACAAAGCACAGAGCCAATGCCAGTCGGGCGTAAGGCCAAGGGAAAAGTCTGCGAGGCGCTCGGACTCAACTGAGTCGGGCCGCGACGAGTCCCGTACGGGGCTGGATACGGTTTTAAACGGTTATCCCAAATGGAGCACCTCATACAGGGGTTGCTCCAGCAACGCACACTCCGGGGGGGAGGAGTCGTGTGGGCGGCAGGCTGCAGAAGAGGCCGCGCGGCAAAACCTGATAGAGGGCTGCTTGATAGCACCCTCATTGATGAGGTGAGTGCAGAGGGTCAGCTAAGTTCTGACCCCGACTCTGACGGTGACTTCGATCCTAGCGAAGACGGCCATTGTCAGAGGTCCCATCTCTGGCAGCACGATTCACTGTCCCGTCAGAGTCTGGAGAGCCAATGGGAGATGAGCTGGCCTCCACAATATAGAGGCTGCTTGATAGCACCCTCATTGAAAAGGCGACTGCAGAGGGTCAGCTGAGTTCTGACCCCGACTCTGATGGTGAGTTCGAGCCTAGCGAAGACGGCCGTTGTCAGAGGTCTTATCTCTGGCAGTACGATTCGCTGTCCCGTCAGAGTCTGGAACCGCCAAGAAACAGGAGACCCGGGGAATTGCGTGTTGCTGAAGGTGCCAGCAGTGAACCGGGTGATATGGAGCCAGATGGGCGTGGGCATGAGTGCCCAGGAGATGAAGCTGCAGAGAATCCTGAAACTACTTGGCTCAGGAATCACGGTGAAGTGATCCAAAATGCTGCCTGGCCATTCATTCCACAGGACCTGAGGGTCTGAGCTATAGGAAGAGGTTAAATAGGCTGTGGCTCTATTGCATGGAGTGTAGGAAGATGAGGGCTGATCTTATAGAGGTGCATAAGATCATAGTTTGGGTAGATGCACAGAATCTCTTGCCCAGAGTAGGATAATTGAGAACCAGAGGACATAGATTTAAAGTGAAGGGGAAAAGATTTAATAGGAATCTGAGGGGTAACTTTTTCCACACAAATGGTGGTGGGTGTAAGGAACGAGCTGCCAGAGAAGGTAGTTGAGGCAGGGACTATCCCAATGTTTAAGAAACAATTAGACAGGTGCATGGTTAGGACAGGTTAAGAGGGATATTGGCCAAATGCATCAATGTAGACGGGACATGGTTGGTGTGGGCAAGTTGAGCCGAAAGGCCTGTTTCCACGCTGTATGAATCTATGACTCTATGAGATGTTGCCTGATCCCCTGAAGTTTGTTTTTAACTCATGATTCCAATATCTGCAGTCTCTTGTGTCAAGAAACAGCTGTTTTGACAGTGCATTTTGTCATAGTGTGCCCCCCAAATACAGTTTAGAGGACTTCACTGCCGGTGAATCATTGTTAGGGTCAGAGCAAATAGTGCAAACTGTTAAGAAACCTCTGTATCTCACATTTACCCCTCTGTAACCTTCTGTATCTTACATTACATTGAAGATAATCACATTTTCAGATACATTGTCTAAACAGGTATGTAAAGATCAGTGCTCAGGTGCAGGCACAAGATGTATTAATCAAAGTGTGTAACATTTTAATTGCTAAATATTGAATAACATAAAATTAATGTAACGTGCAAAAGGATCCCAAATTGAATTTTGATTCTCTGCTGAAAAGAAAATAAGGATGTTGCCCAATCGTCACATTCTGTTAATTTGAGAAGTACCTTTTTATTTGAAGTCTCAATCAATGCTAATATATTATCCTCAATTTGACATGTCCTTAACTCATTCACCAATGTCTTGTGGGAACCAATCTGAAATGTTCTAAACTTTCAATGAAGCATGTCCTCCCATACATCTATGCTACTGGATAAATACTCAGAAAGCTTCAATCAATTAGTCAAACATAATTTATTTTTCATAGATCCATGCATAATCTGTCCAATCACATTATTATTTTCTCAGTATCTCAGTATCCACATTATTGTCGATTCAAGCATTTCCCCATTTGCCAGTGCCAAGTTACTAAGTTGATAGTTCCCTGTTTATTAAATTGTGGTGTCACATTTGCTACCTTTCAATCCAGAGGCTTCAATCCAGAGCCTGTAGAATTTTGAAAGATGATAACCAAGCATCCATTACATCAATAGCTAACTGTTTGAAGCTCTGCGATATAGATCATTAGATCATAGTGATTTATCAGTTTTCAGACATTAATTTCTCGTAGCATTTTTGAAGTAATAGTCAGAAAGCAGGGAAACACGCCCTTAGGCCCAACTTGTCCATGCTGACCAAGATGCCCCATCTACACTAGTCCCACCTGCCTGGGTTTGCCCCATATCTCTTCGAACCTTTCATAGATACATAGATACATAGAAAATAGGTGCAGGAGTAGGCCATTCGGCCCTTCGAGCCTGCACCGCCATTCAATATGATCATGGCTGATCATCCAACTCAGTATCCCGTACCTGCCTTCTCTCCATACCCCCTGATCCCTTTAGCCACAAGGGCCACATCTAACTCCCTCTTAAATATAGCCAATGAACTGGCCTCAACTACCCTCTGTGGCAGAGAGTTCCAGAGATTCACCACTCTCTGTGTGAAAAAGTTTTTCCTCATCTCGGTCTTAAAGTCTTTCCTCCTTATCCTTAAGCTGTGACCCCTTGTCCTGGACTTCCCCAACATCGGGAATAATCTTCCTGCATCTAGCCTGTCCAACCCCATAAGAATTTTGTACGTTTCTATAAGATCCCCTCTCAATCTCCTAAATTCTAGCGAGTATAAGTCAAGTCTATCCAGTCTTTCTTCATATGAAAGTCCTGACATCCCAGGAATCAGTCTGGTGAACCTTCTCTGCACTCCCTCTATGGCTATAATGTCCTTCCTCAGATTTGGAGACCAAAACTGTACGCAATACTCCAGGTGTGGTCTCACCAAGACCCTGTACAACTGCAGTAGAACCTCCCTGCTCCTATACTCAAATCCTCTTGCTATGAAGGCCAACATACCATTCGCTTTCTTCACTGCCTGCTGCACCTGCATGCCTACTTTCAATGTCTTTCAATTTCCTATCCATGTACCTGTCCAAATGTATTTTAATGTTGTTATAGTACCTGCCTCAACTACCTCATGTGACAGCTCGTTCCATGTACCCACCACCTAGTATTTTTCCCCTAATATTATTTTCTGCTATTTTGTAATTTTCACAATAATGAAACAATTCCCCTTTATTTCAGGGAGGTCATTATTTTTTTCTATTTCCTTCTTCTTATTGTATTTGTTCCTGTCTGTCTGTTAAGGACCCACGTTTGCCCTCAACAGTCTTTTTATCTTTACATGCCGAAAGAACCCCTTTTGTTTCATTATGTTTCTTGCTAGTTTACTCTCACCCACTGCTTACCCTTTCTTCATCAACTCCTTGGACATTCTTTGTTGAAATCTAGTCCCACTTGGGCATAATTTGTGCATCATTTACGCGACATCATTTACACGTCACGATGCATGACTCGCGCGTCGTGACGCACACGTGATGCGCATTACTTGGTGCGCATTACGCGCGCATGGTGCGTGGTGACGTAGGCAGTGAAGCGCGGTCGCGCGTGGCGCCCCAGGATTTTGGGATGTACAAAATCTTCGCGCGCCACCTGCGTGACGTGCAAATGACGCCCAAGTGGGACAGGCCCTTAAATCGTTCCCCATACTCAACCTTTTTCCAGTTACTTCATAAGCCATTTTCTTTGAGTACGTTTTTTTTAATGTCTTATGTGATTCACAGTTGATAACTTTCCTCTGATTTTTTTGTCTTAAGGGAATGTTTATTTCATTGCCCTATCATTGAATTTCATTATCCTATCTGGGACACATGACAATAAACTCTCTTGACTTGACGACTTGATCTCTGGCAAATAAGGGAATTATAAAGTCATAGTGTGGTACAGCGCAGAAACAGCCCACCACATACATGCTGTCCTTTTCACCCATCTACACTAATTCCACTTGGCACATTAGGTCTGTATCCTTTTTGCCCTGTTTATTCAAGTGCCCGTCTAAATGTCTCCTGGAAGTAGCGATTTTGTCTGACTCCACTACCTCCTCTGGCAACGAGATCCAGATGTCAAACACGCTCTGTGTAAAAATCTTTTAGTTTAGTTTAGTTTATTAACTTCACATGTAACTGAGATACAGTGAAAAGCTTTTTATTGCATGTTGTCCAGTCAAAGAAAAAAATATACATGATTACAATCAGCCGTCCATTGCATACAGATAAAGGATACAACATTTATTGCAAAACAATCTCCGATTAAAGATAGTTCAAAGGTCTCCAATGAGGTGGATGGGAGGATAGGATCGCACTCAGTTGCCTCATTACAGCTGGGAAGTAACTCAAATCCCTCTAAAACTGCTTCCTGTAACCTAAAAGCTATGTCATTTTTAATATTCCTGCCTCTTTGTTGTTCTCTACCATATCCATGCCTCTTATAACTTCATATAACTCAGCCTCCTTCACTCCAGGGTAAACAAGTCCAGCCTATTTGTCCCTATAACTAAACTCTTCAAAATACCCCTCTTTTCCTTCTTTAATTGGATGTCCACTGTCAAATAATTAAATGTAAATTTTCCATTCAACTATAACCAACCTGCACTCCACTGTCTCGACCCGAAACGTCATCCTTTCCTTCTCTGCAGAAATGATGCCTGTTCCACTGAGTTACCGCAGAATTTTGTGTCTGTCCTCATATCTCCAGACCCCTTTGTTTAGACTGAAAAATTTGGTTCAAATGTTATCATATAATGACAACACTTTCTTAAGGGCACCTTCGTAACAAAATTAGTAATCTCACCATTCCTCATTGCGAGATCTAAAATAGCCAGTTCCCTGGAGGATCCTCGATATACTGATCTGGAAATTATCTTTCCTTCCAGGAATTCATCATCTACGTTGTTGGTGCTCCTGTTAAATGCACTTTTAATTGCATCATTTAGCTATGCCATACATCGCTATTCAGATGCTGATAAAGAGCGCTCAGCAATGTTTTCTGCCCTCTACTTTTCCTTAGTTCCATCCAAATTTATTCTATTAGTTACATCACAGGAAAAATGTGAGTAAGTGATGGGGGGAAGCAGAAGAGATTCACAAGGATGCTGCCTCGCTTGAATGATAAAAGATCAACTGGATAGGCTGGGTCTGCATTCCCTGAAGTAAAGGAAGCCAAGTGGTGACAGAATAGAGATGTATAAAATTATGACAGGCATAGAAAGGATAGATAGCCGTAAATAAAATCCATTATTATTATTATTATTGTTTGTCTTACCTATGACTAAAGTGCAGAGATATAAGGTAAGATGGAGGAGGTTTAAAGGAGATCTGAGGGGTATTTTATTCACACAATCGGGGTTTGGTAACTGGACTGACCTGCCAGAGGAGATAGTGGAGGAACAGTAAGACGCAGTTACATGAATAATCAAGGTACAAAAGGATGTGGAATTCATGCTGAAAATTGGGATTAGTATAGTTAGGATGATGGTTGGCATTGATATGATGGGCTAAAGGTTCTGATTCTATGCTATACTACTCCATGACTCTGTAATTTATATCAACATTTGCCAAGACCTCTCTAACTACAGTTCTGATATTGTCTCTACTGTTCTGACATAATTACTTCATCCCCTTGCATATGATGAGCCTTTGACAGCACTGGGCCTCAACTCGCTACAGTTTAGAAGGTTGAGGGGGAGACCTCATTGAAACTTACAGAATAATGAAAGGCATAGATAGAGTGGTGGGAGAGTCTAGGACCAGAGGTCATAGCCTTAGAATTCAAGGGTGCTCTTTTAGAAAGGAGGTGAGGAGGAACTTCTTTAGTCAGAGAGTAGTTAATCTGTGGAACTCATTGCCACAGGGGCCTGTGCAGGACAAGTCAGTGGATATGTTTAAGGCAGAGATAGACAAGTTCTTGATTAGAACGGGTGTCAAGGGTTATGGGGAGAAGGCAGGACAATTGGATTGGGAGGCAGATATCAGCCAGGATTGAATGGCAGAGTAGACTCGATGGGCCAAATGGCCTAATTCTACTCCTATAACTTGTGAATTTTCCATTTTACTCCCATTCTTACAGTAAATGCCAAAACCAGGAATAATTTGTTCACTCTGCAGCCATGTTTCTGTCATGGTGATTAGATCATACATATTTGTGACTTTTTATGCTATTATTTCTTCCATTCTATAAATCATGCAGAGTGAAAGGCCTTATTGATCCTTTTAGGTTTCTCTCTGTCTGTCTTTCTTTCTATTCTAGACAGATGCCTTCTCGCATTGAGGATAATTATTATCACATTATAAATGACACTTATTAATAAATTGTAGATGGCTGATGAACTCAAACATTATCCCTTCAAGGCATTTTTATTATATTAATGATTGGACATCAACAGGAAAAACATGATAGAGATGGTGCAATCAAAAGGGAAGTTTGATCAACCCATTTGTCATGTTTGCAAATGGGTTCTTAGAATGAGAAGGAAATGTGCAAGCAACCAGTGCATTCTGCATTGTAGGCTCTGTCCAAAATAATATAGAGTAAAAATAAAGTAATATTTAGAGCAAAAGGATTGTTTATAAGTTAACAGCAAAGAGAGAGAGAGAGAGAGAGAGAGAGAGAGAGGAGAGAGAGAGAGAGAGAGAGAGAGAGAGAGAGAGAGAGAGAGAGAGAGAGAGAGAGAGAGGCTGCATCTGTGGGAAAGGAGCTGACATTTCAGATTACAGATCAATTAGCACTGTTTCTCTTCCCACAGATGCAGTAGTACATCAGTTAGATAGAGAATAGAACAGTACAGCACAAGAACAGGCCATGTGGTTCACAATGTCTGCCTACGACGATGTTGCCAGGACTAGAGGATGTGAGCTATAGGGAGAGGTTGAGTAAGCTGGGTCTCTATTCCATGGAGCACAGGAGGATGAGGGGAGATCTTATAGAGGTATACAAAATCATGAGAGGAATACTGTAGATCGAGTAGATGCACAGAGTCTTTTGCCCAGAGTAGGGGAATCGAGGACCTGAGGACATAGGCGCCGACTTCAACATCGGGAGCCTGGGAGCTCCAAACCGGCGCGGCCTTGTCGGCTTCGGAAGCTGCGGTCTACGGCAATGGAAGCGGCCGTTCCAGGTGGCCCAGCCGCTGAGAAAACTCTCCCGACGCCGGGGCAACAGCACCCGGTGAGATAACGGCCTGGAACATCAGGCCTCCGTAGAGGCAATAGCGGAGGCCTCAATAGGCCTGACTGTGGGAGAACTGGGGATGGGGACTGGACATTGTGCCTTCCCCCACAGTGGTAACCATTGTGGGGGGATGATTTTTGTATGTAATGTCTATTTTAGTCTGTGTCCAAGATGACGGTCGGAAGGGAGAGTGGACGCTGGCGCGGTTTAGCTGCCGCTGCTCTCTCTTCACATTGTGTTTCTGTTTTTTTTTTTTTGTGTCTTTGGATCGAATTCTGTCTTTAATTTGTGTATTGGTGATGTCTTTATAACTTATTTTACTCCGATTATATGTTTCTTACTTGTTAAACTCTGTAAGGTGTCCTTGAGACTTTGGTATAAGGCGCCCATAAATAAAATGTATTATTATTATTATAGGTTGGCTGGTGTGGGTGAGTTGTTGGCTGGTGTGGGTGAGTTGGGCCGAAGGGTCTGTTTTCTCACTGTTGCACTCTATGCCTGTAAGACTCTACATATAATCCATATCCCTCCATTCCTTGCATATCCATATGCCTATCCTGAAGTCTCTTATCATTCCTGCCTCAACCACTGCCCCTGGCATCATGCTCCAGGGTACTCACCATCCTCTGTATAGAAAGGTTGCCCTGTACATCTTCTTTAACCAGTCCCACTCACCTTAAAGCTATTCCCTCTAGATTTTTTAATCCTGAGAAAAGGATTCTGACTGTCTAACTTATCTCTGCCTCTTATATTTTCTTATAAACTTCTACCAGGTCTCCCATAATCTCCGATGTTCCAGAGAAGACAATCCAAGTCTGTCCAACCTCTCTCCCTGCAACAACCCCCCCCCCCCCCATCTAATTCAGGCATCATTCTGGTGAACCTCCTCTGCACCCTTTCCAAGGCCTCCATATCCATCCTGTAATGGGGCGACCAGAACTGCACGCAACACTCCAAATACAGCCTGACCAAAGCCCTATAAAGGCAATCATTGGAGAGCCAGAATATGTAGTGCAGAGCCTCAGGTGTTTACATTTTTTAGCTCCGACTTAGTGGAAATCATTTAGACTCAAACAGACACTAATTTGGAAGTGATAACAAAATTAGTGGACTAAAAAGTCAACGGGTATTAATATTGACAAATTCAAAAGGACCTTCATTAACTTAGTCTGCAGAAAATTGGCACAAAGAATGTGAGATTTGAAAAAAAAACATACAGGTAGCTATGGTAATTATAATATCAGTTTTAGAAAAGATGATGGAACAGAATTGCCAGAATTAAAAATACAAGGAACGATAGGGGCTGGAATCTTGAGCAAAACGCAAAGTGCTGGAGGAACTTAGCAGGTCAAGCAGCAATACACACACACCCCCATCCCACCCCCCCACTTCTATTCCCCATCCCGTCCCTCTCCCCCACCTGGTTGCACACCCATTTCTCCCACAAATTCCATCCCCATTTCCCCGTCCCCATGCCCTTCCACCTACTGTAAATATCTTCCTCTGGCTTCACATTTGCATCTCCATTGCAAACTAATGAACAATACCACAATTTCCCCATGTTACATTTGTCATATTTTCCCACCACGTAGAAGGTCATACTGACCTTCCAGTCCAGGGGTCTCCAAACTATGGCCCGTGGGACCCAGTGAAGATCAGCGACAGCGGCAGCGGTGGACCCCGTGAATGAGTGGGTGGATGAGTGTGTGTGTGTGTGTGTGTGTGTGTGTGTGTGTGTGTGTGTGTGTGTGTGTGTGTGTGTGTGTGTGTGTGTGTGTGTGTGTGTGTGTGTGTGTGGGGGTGTGTGTGTGTGGGTGTGGGTGTGGGTGTGGGTGTGTGTGTGTGTGTGCGTGTGGGTGTGTGTGGGTGTGTGTGTGGGTGTGAGTGGGTGTATTTGGCAAAAATGTGCCAAATATATAATGTGGCCCTCATGCTGAAAAGTTTGGAGGCCCCTGTTCTAGTCCATGCTGGCTCTCAAATCAATCCCATCACCATTTTCCCACTTGTATACTGGTACTTTATTCTCTCTCCCAAGATCATCAAGTCTTTAAAACTCCCTACACAGGGAGTAATGTAGATAGAAACAGAGAAACATAGAAAGTAGGTGCTGGAGTAATCCATTTGTCCCTTCGAGCCAGCACCGCCATTCAATATGATCATAGCTGATCATCCAGATTCAGTACCCATTCCTGCTTTTTCCCCATATCCCTTGATTCCATTAGCCCTAAGAGCTATATCTAACTCCCTCTTGTATACATCCAGTAAATTAGTCTCCACTGCCTTCTGTGGTATATCCTGTCATATCCTGTGGTAGGACAATTAAACCATCAATCAGCTAGTGTTAGGGGCATTGGAGGAAGTAGAGTACTGAGGCAAACCCATGTGGTCATAAGGATATTGTGAACACAAGCAACACCAGAGGTCAGGACTGAACCAGGTAACTGCAGCTGAGGCACCACGATGCCAACGAATTTTGAGTCTAAAACAGGGTAAGGAAATTCTAGTTTAGTTTAGAGATACAGCGCGGAAACAAGTCCTTCGGTCTACCGAGTCCGCACTGACCAGTGATCAGCGCACATTAACACAATCCTACTACTAGGGACAATTTACATATTCACCAACCCAATTAACCTACATACCTGTCTTTGGAGTGTGAGGGAAACCGAAGATCTCGGAGAAAACCCACGCAGTCATGGGGAGAACGTACAAACTCCTTATAGACAGCACCCGTAGTCGGGATTGAACCCGGGTCTCCGGTGCTGCAAGCGCTTTAAGGCAGCAACTCTACCACTGCGCCACCGTGCCGCTCAAATTATACGTTATTGTTTCAGATGTTTTTTTAATTATTATTTAAATGTGTTCACCTTACCTTAAGGCAACAGATTAATGATTTAAATTTTCTAACAGCTTTTTCCTGAACACGCAGAGAGCCTTAATAAGTGTACTTACAACAATATCCATCCCCTGTAACACTGAATCAAACAGCTTGAACCTTGGGTCAGATTCATTGGATATAATGGATAGAAATTGTTTTAACTGGTTTAATGTATTTCTTCTGAAAGAAAATTAACTTCTGATATATCTGATCTATGCAAGATCACAATATAAATAGATCACAATATGAACAGATATATCATCCTAGTCATTAAATAAGGTCAGTTTATATTTAGCAAGCAATCAGAAGAGTGATCAGCTTGGTTCAGGATTTCGCTCTCGACCGCTTGAGGATTAAGTCCCGCCCAAGGACTCGCCTGGAAAGCCCGGCTTGCCCACCGCAGAAGGACCCACACCACGGACCGGCAACACACCCGGAAGGTGGGGTTCACCTGCCAAGGGAGGAAGGATTCGGACGGAAGGACAATAAGCAGACCGCCTGCGGGAGGGAGTGCGCTGCCTTGCTGGTGCAATGGGCCGCTGGAGGCCCTGCAGCAGCCTGGGCCTTGGCTGGACCAGGCTCCACTCCATGAAGCCAAGTGTTTGGACTGGACGTGGCCTACAGCAGTGGAGCAGCAGCGGAGGACACCAGAGCCACACTTAGCCGGGCCATCCCTGCAACACCACCAGGACAATGGGCCTTTGTGGTCAAGTCAAGATTCCTGCACTTACAACATCTGGGACTTGAAAATGGCGCCAAATCTGGCGACTTTGTATACTATCTCAGTGTATTACTGCTGTATGCATACTGTATCTGAGATGCTTATCTAAAATGTATCTGAGTGCTTATCTACAGTGATACTTGTTCTGGTCTGTGTACAAAAATGAATTTCACTGTACCTCGGTTCATGCAACAATAAAGTACCACTCAACCATTGAAAAGTTGTGAGATCAGGCTGAACTCCAATGCACTAATTGGACACTACAATATTATGAAGTATATTGTTGGGGATGTTGTACTCTTATTTACGTTTTATTAGCTGACTAATGACTTGACAGCTTGCCACAGTCAAACACATAGAAATCAAGTTGATGGCTGGTGGGTATGGTTCTATGTCATCACATCAAATATGATGTATTAAACCAAGTACTTCAACGGAGGAGCAGTGTAACACAAAGTTGTTAAATAAAATAAACCACAATATTTGAGAGTGAGAGTGAACATAGAACATTGAACATAAAAAAGTACAACACAGGAATAGATCCTTCATCCCACAATATCCGTTCCAAACAGGATGTCAAGATAAACTAATCTCCTGTAATGATCCATATCCCTCCATTCCCTGCATATATATGTGCCTATCTAAAAGCCTCTTAAATGCCATTATCACATCTGCCTGCAGCTCTACCCCTGCCTGAGTGTTCCAGGCACTCACCACCTTTGGTGAAAAAAATTCGCCTCACACATCTCCTTTAAGCTTACCCCTCCTACCTTTAAAGTATGCCCTCTAGTATTTTACATTGCCAACCTGAGAAAAGCATACGGACTGTGTAACCTATAACCATATAACCATAACAGCACGGAAACAGGCCATCTCGGCCCTTCAAGTCCGTGCCGAACATTTAAAAAAAAATTTAAAAAAAAAAAAAAAAAAAAAAAATTTATAAATTAAAAATAAAATACTTCCCCCTAGTCCCATCTACCTGCACACAGACCATAACCCTCCATTCCTTTCCCGTCCATATACCCATCCAATCTATTTTTAAAGGATAACATCGAACCTGCCTCCACCACTTCCACTGGAAGCTCATTCCACACAGCTACCACTCTCTGAGTAAAGAAGTTCCCCCTAATGTTCCCCCTATCTAGACCTCTCATAATTTTATATTCTTCCATCTGGTCTCTCCACAGTCTCTGACATTCTGTGCTGCTAACTGAGCCAAGACAGACACAAGGTTAAATTGTTTTCTTCATTAAGTATTTGTCCATTATAGAAGAAAAATAGCAAAAATGTTGTAAAAAACATGAAAAATTAATCTTCTTCATGGCATTGGATTTTCTCTCCATATTTAGTGGTGAAAAACTGCCTAAAGGAAGCTCATTATAATTTAAGCATTTATTGATAGAGGCCATTTATGAAACAATTATATATATTGCTTATGCAGATCAATAGAAACAAATGTGGGTTTGACTGTTTTGCTCGCAATGCCAGTGGGTCAGCGTGAATCAACTCAGTACTGAATGTTGAAATGCCGAGCGAACTTTGTTGATTAATAATCGGGGGCAGATTTTTGCACGGAACAGTCATAGTCATAATGTCATAGAATAATACAGTGTAGAAACAGGCCCTTCAGAACCAACTTGCCCACACCGGCTAACAATGTCCCAGCTACACTAGTCCCACCTGCCTGCGCTTGATCCATACCCCTCCAAACCTGTCCTATCCATGTACCTGTTATTTAAACATTGGGATAGTCCCAGCCTCAACTACCTCCTATGGCAGCTTGTTCAATACACCCACCACCCTTGTGTGAAAAACATACCCCTCATATTCCTATTAAATCTTTTCCCCTTCACCTTAAACCTATGTCCTCTGGTCCTCAATTCCACTACTTTGGGCAAGAGACTTTGTGCATCTAACCGATCTATTCCTCTCATGATTTTGTACACCTCTATAAGATCACCCCTCATCCTTCTGCGCTCCAAGGAATAGAGACCCAGCCTACTCAACCTCTCCGTATAGCTCATACCCTCTAGTCCTGGCAACATCCTCGTGTCAAATATCCCTTGTAGGTTTAAGCTGATTTTTGTTTAATTTCATTCTAACTAATGTGGATAGGAAACATTTACAGCCATATAAGACCACTAGACTAATTGGAACCCATTGGGTCCCTGTCACAGGGGAGGCCTGGTCCCCCAACGCAACCCATTCCCTAATGCAATATTCCACCACTCACCCATTCCCCCAATGCAACCCGCCCCCAATGCAATATTGCACCACTCACACATAGCCCCCAACTGCGCAGGCATGGCTCATTTCCTCTCATCCCCCAGTACTCCCTCCCCCTCCTCTTCACCCTCCTCTTTCCCCTCTCCTCCTCCCCTCCCCCAATCCCTCCATCCCTCTCCTTTCCCCTACCCTGTCACTCCCTCTATTCATAACTCCTCTCCCCTCCCTACCCCCCTCCTATCCCTCTATCCCCCCCACTATCCTTCATGACCCCCCCCACTGCCATCCTCTCCCTCTATTCCCTACTCCCCACTCCTCTCCCTCTATTCCCCACTCCCTACCACCCCCACTCCCTCTATTCCTCCTCCCCCACTCTCCTCACCTCCCCCACTTTCCCCCTCTCCTCCTACCCCTTCCTCTCCCTCAATCTCCCCACTCTCCCTCATCACCTCCCCAGGATCTTTCCCCTCTCCTCCTCCCCTCCCCCAATCGCTCCCTCGCCTTTCCCTCTCCTTTCCCCTACCCTCAGTCACTCCCTCCCTTCATCCATAAAAAGCAGCATCTGCAGTTCTTTCCTCCACAGGTCATTCATTGTTAGCTGTGGTATAGATCATGTTGACTTGATGATTGGACCAGTTTGCATCATGTGTGTGTGTGTGTGTGTGTGTGATTTACTCAAACTCCGCGCAAACTGTTCATCCACCCTGCAACCAGACTCTCCCTCCCTCTGCCCACTCTGGCTCAGCCGCCGCTCGGCCAGTTCCCGTCCTGTCCGACCTCCCGCTGCTGCCGCTCGGCCCGTCCCCGCCCTGCCCACCCGCCTACCTGCCAGCCTGCTTGCTGCCGCCGCTGGGCCCCGGGGGGAGGGGAATGGAGTCTGTGTTCAGCACGGTGGGCACCACGAGTTTCGACGAGCTGGTGAAGATCTCTAAGAAGGCCATGAGGGAGAGTTAACGCAATGGCAGCAGCGGTGAAGATGGGTAGACAGGACCGCCATTGCCGCAGAGGGCGGGCGGGGGAGAGGTGTGAGGGATGAAGGAGAGAGAGACGGGACCAGGGCTTCCACTGGGCCTCCACTGAATCCCCTCCCCTTGCGGCCGCCGTCGGTGGTGGGGAAGACGATAGACAAGTTACTGTGAGGTGGGGAGAGAGGAGTTAAACCCCTGTCTCACGGTGCGAGTCGACCCACAAGTGACCCCGAGTTTAAAACAAATTAAACTCATGGTAATCACATATAATTAATGTAGCGGGAACATCAGAACTCGTGGACGCAACTTAGCGACTCGTGGCGCTAACGGTAGGTATCCGGGAAACTTGTTAACTCTTGAAAAATTTTAAACATGTTTAAAGATTTCCATAAGTCAAATATACTCTTGAAGTTAAAATGTGAAACATTTCAACTCGTTTAAAGAACGTAGTGGCCCGTGAGTTTACTGTAGTGACTCTTGAGTCTACCGTGGGTTTGGCCTGAGTGCCAGAAGTGAAATGTTGAAGATTAGTCAGATCTTAATGGGAAATGAATGAATGGATGGATGGATATAGGGGTCTGAAATTAACTTGGATACTTTCGATGGGAGAGAGCCGCCGATGAAGCTGAATGAACAGAGTGAAGATGGGGGCTCAAGCATTGATGGAAGGGTTAACACCGGGCGGGACGCGTGAAAAGTGACCATACTGAGGGAATTCCCATGTATATGAAGCAGAGAGAAACGCGAGTTCTACATAGAGTATGTTTGAGCCAACGAGGAGATTATTCTTCAGATAATGATTTTACAATGTGAGGTGACATTATCAGCCATGGGATATAGACACAAAATGCTGGAGTAACTCAGCGGGGCAGACAGCATCTCTGGAGAAAAGGAATTGGTGACGTTTCGGGTCGAGATCCTTCTTCAGACTGGTTTTGTGCTGTGCTGTTGCCATATCTCTGGAGAGAAGTAATGGGTCACGACCCGAAACGTCACCCATTCCTTCTCTCCAGAGATGCTGCCTGTCCCGCTGAGTTACTCCAGCGTTCTGTGTCCATCTTCTCTGGCGAGGAACCGTGCAAGCCCTTTGCAAGTTTTCGCTCTCGAACATAGATAGCAGCAGATTATTTGGGGAAGAAACTCGCGTTCATGCCGCACAACGTGTTTGACCACCTGCCCCCGCTACTCAAGGAGCTTGTGCCGAGCGGTAACCAGCTGTGGAGCTTCAACTGGGGCAGGCTTTACCTGCTAGGCTGGTTGGAGCTGCTGGACCTCGGTAGCAACCTGTTGACCATGGTGCCTCGCGTGCTGTCCAACTGCACCCAGACCCCGCGCGTCTTCAACCTCACCCGCAACCAGATCTCCAAGCTGACCAAGGACTTCCTGCAGGACGTGACCTCCCTGCAGTACCTGGATCTCAGCTACAACAACCTGAAGACCATCCAGGCCTCCAGTTTCCCGGACAGCGCCATCAAACACCTTCGGGAGCTGCGTCTAAGCAGCAACCACTTTCTCTGCACCTGCGACGCCAGGTGGTTCGTGTGGTGGATCAATCAGACCATGGTCTACATCCCTCGCCTGGTCACCGATGTCACCTACACCTCCCCCAAAGCCCACCGCGGGCCACGGCTTCGTCATGGTGGACCTGCACTCCTGCGAGTTGGACTACCTGGGCATTGGCCTCTACACTTTCGCCGCCTTGATCACCTTCTTGCTCCTCTATTTGATACTTAAAACAGTCCTTCATTCACGGTGGTGCTGCTGCCTGACAGCGAATGCACGTCGGAGACCCGGGTTCGATCCCGGGTGCTGTCTGTACTGAGTTTGTAAGTTCTCCCCGTGATCTGCGTGGGTTTTCTCCGAGATCCCCCCCACACTCCAAAGACGTACAGGTTTGTAGGTTAATTGGCTTGGTGAATGTAAACATGTATCATAGTGGGTGTAGGATGGTGTTAGTGTGCGGGGATCGCTGGTCGGCACGGACTCGGTGGTCCGAAGGGCCTGTTTCCGCTCTGTATCTCTAAACTAAACTAACAGGGGAGAACACTGGCCCTTCTTGGTCAGTTTATTATTTTACACTTGTATATATTACACAGATCACGGAGTGTGAAATAAAGCTGGCAAGCCGAGGTCATGCAAGAAACAGAGGAAAACGGGAGACGATTTTATTCAGCAACTCCGTTCTGGCAGAACATCTATCCTGTGTTAAGAAACCTAACTTTCAGGGGATTTAAATCTTGAGTTCAACTTCTACCTGAAGTTAATCGATTTACAAAAGCTTTGAAGTTCTCCCTGCAGTCCGTTTCATAAACACCTTTATGTTTTGCGCTTTTTTTGACAGCCAAGTACTTTAAATGCCATTTATTGCATTTTAGCAATGATAGGCAACGATTTGATAAAAGTGGTTAATTACATGACAAGAGAAGCATGCAGCTACATAAGAGTCACGGAGAAGCTGGTCATGGGAGGCTTTTTATAGTTTTAAAAAACTGCATGACATTTTTATCCATGTGATGAGTTTTTCACACGTCGGTCGTCGTTGTTGGCTCAAGAGTAACTCGGGAGAGGAACTTGGTAACTCGGGAAAGGAACTTGGAACATCACCGAAATGAGAAGTAAACGGCAAACTTAGACATACACGTGGGAACTCGTTTAAACTCATGAACATAAACTTAGAATCTCGTAGACAACCACGAGTTTGATTTTTTCTTTCACTCGGGATCACTCGTGGGTGGACTCGTACCGTGAGACAGGGCCATTAGTGAGTGAGGCGGGACAGGCCGCCGCTGATGGGGCAGGAAAGGGCGTCGCCATACCGGCCGTGGCATTGACTAACAGGAGAATAGACCAATCTGTGTGGCGCTGACTGAAGGAATCTGCAATATAACTTTTACAATATACCACCGATCGGAACGAAACTTGTTGCACTCGCAGCACAGGAGAACTGTGAGTGACCTGGCGAAAAATCTTTTTTGCGCAAATAGAAAAACCCCGCAAACTGGAAGAGCACAAGATCAGAGTTTTAGATAACACCAGAAGACATATGAGCAAAATTATGCCATTCGGCACCTCAAATACAAAATGGCGCCACACATGGCAGCGTCGGCATTATTATATGCAAAATGAATTTCACTGCATAATGTTTAATTGCATATATGATAATAAATATCCATTGAACCATTGAAGTCTGCTCTGCTATTCAATCATGGCAGATCAATTTTCCCTCTCAACCCTAGGCCAAACGCGGGCAAGTGGACTAGTGTATATGGGGCATCTTGGTCGGCATGGGCCAGTTGGCCCATATGGCATGTTTCCATGCTGTATGACTCTGACTCCTCTTACTAGCCAGTTACTACTGCAATGAATGGCCTTTGAAAAGCTACCTAACAGGTCCTTCCTGTCCTGACAATAAAAAAAACACTTTGGAACATTTTCAGTGGAGTACTTTAACTCTTTTGAATGCAGCACAGCTGGATATGCAAAGCAATCAGTGGCTATTTTTATTACATTCTAATTTTTCTCCTTGTGAATTGCAAAGCGTAAATTAGCATTTCTGTCTTTAATTTAGTTGAAAAATAAAATAAAATCAAGACTAGCCACCATTGTGATGGTCTGTAATTAAAACAGTCACAAAAATAAAATTATTGGTTGTTAGAAATGAGTTAACCGCAGGGTGCCACATTAATAAACGAGATACTACAAATATTAATTGTACAAGGAATGCTTTTAATCCAAGATTTACTATGCTATACTTGTTGGAGCAGATCCTAATACCAGATGGTTAGATATTTTTAGAATTTTATTTCCATAAGAATTACAGAATGCAAATTTATTTTTGAAAAACAAGCATTTTTACTTTTCATGCCTTAAGCTTTGATATTTTTTCAATTACATTTCAGTCTTATGATCTTCATCATTATTTATTGTCAAAGAAGATTAATAAGAAAGAAACTTCAGTCTTCTGTTAACTTTTCACAAGCGTGTCATCCGATATATATAAAAAATGTGCATATTGAATGAGGACATAGAGATAAAATGACTACATTAACATAAAAGCTAATGCAAATAAGCACCAATGATGGAGCTCCGCTAAAACATAACAAATCAAACATCAATAAAATCAGCCATCACGGATGCTCATAGACAGGTGTTTGCATTGGGATCCTTCAGTATTTCCAGACGACTATTTCCAGGTTCAGTAAATAATTACAAGACAATCCTTCCATTGATGAATGGAAAGCTGTTATTCTAAGTAATTTTCAAGCTGAGTAGCAAAGAGCATGGGGGATAGGTTTAACTAGCTGTAAACTGCTTTGCCCGAATATTACTACAAGAGGAATAGTCTTCGATTGTAAATGTAACAATGTAGAATTTGTTACAAATAAATAAGGTATATGAATGCATTTACACCAAGTATTAATAATGTAATAGGCAACATTAAATAAATGCTTCCAGCAAAGAGAGTGGCACTCAAGACAATTAAATATTCAAGTCAACAAATTTAACTGTACACACTGGTGAGTTTGTCAGGCATTAAATATGTTTGTTACGAATGTGGAGACTGCATTTTTTACATAGAAGATTAAAATCTCTGATGCATTACTTGACCACAACACATTTGAAAAATAGGCCTTTAGGTCCCACAGAGATATCATTCACTTCAATAGCTTCAATAAATGTAATTCAAACATCTAATGCAGCCTGGATACATAGCTGACCCAAAGGGAAAACTGTACTGTTAAGCAAATTTTTAATAAAGATCTTTGAGGAATATCCTGTATTGCACAAATGTGATAATTAGAAACAAATCACTTATCTGCAATAGAGCAAAGGACCTGCATGTGACCCTGCAGTTATTCCATTGAGCCCAGGAGGGTTTGCTTTAATACTCAGCAAAAAGTCAAGTATCCAAGGAAGATTTAATTATCTGCCTGAACAATTTGTCACATATAAAACTCAATCAGATACTGTGGTCAGATACCCAGGAAGCTTTACTTCTCAGTGAAACGCTGGATTCTACTTTCAGCGATCGTTTAGATGTTGTATTAAAGACAATTGGGCTGAGAAACAAGATGGCAGTAGATAATGGGCATTGGAGTTACAATACATAATTAATCCCGCGCCGGCCCCTTAATGTAATCTTTGAGTTTGCCAACGCAACTCACACAAGTCACTACCTCAGCGTATGCCTGCAAGGTCCAATTTTCTTTATGGTGAGCACAGAATCAAACTGATAACATTTAATCACTGTGCAGTTTATGATGGGTCAAGGTCTCTGGTTCCACAAACAGAAGTCTAGAAATTAAACTATGAGGGATCCAATAAATTCAACATCATCCAGATACCGCTTGAGATTGTAATAGGTTACTGAATCATTGACGGATACTGCACTGAGTCCACACGACCATCGATCACCCGTTCACACTAGTTCTATGTTATCCCATTTTCTAATCCACTCCCTACACACTAAGGGCAATTTACATGGGCCAATTAACCTACAAACCACTACATCTGTGGAATGTGGGAGAAAACCGGGGTACCTAAAGGAAACCCACGCTGTCAGAGAGAACACGCAAACTCCGCACAGGCAGCACCCGAGACCAGGATTGAACCCAGGTTCTTGCCTCTGTGAGACAAAAGCTCTACAAGCTGTGGTACTGTACTGCCCCCAAATAGTGTCTGACACAGAACTAAATTGCACCCATATCTGCACAACTGGTGAAATAAAGTAAAAACATTTTGTGAGAATCTCCACTCTGCATGTGTAAGCTGTGGTGTGTGCATCCCTTTGACTTATCTTGTGAGATAATAAAATGTATTTTAACATTTTTTGTTGCGTGTTAAATGTCACTCTTAAACTCTCATTGTAGACGGAGGACAGAATTAAACAAACCTCACTTGTGCCTTGAAGTATTAACTAGAGTACCACTTCAGTACCCAGTATGAACTTAGGCCTACAAGTCCAAAATTGTTCAAATCTCCCTTGACCATAAGACATAGGAGCACAATTAGGCCATTTGGCCCATTGAGTCTGCTCTGCCATTCGATCATGACTGATCTTGGACTGTTTTCCATTACCATAACCATTAATAATTTTGCAACAATGGACCATTCATTGTTTTGGAGCATTAGAACAATCAATATAATATGAAGAAAAAAGGCATGAAGAGAATGCATGCATGACAGAGGAGATTAGTTTATCTTGACATCATATTTGGTATTGACATTGAGAACTGAGGAGCCTGTTCCTGTGCTGCACTATTCTATGTCGTAGAGTCAGAGAGTCATAGAATCACACAGTGTGGAAGCAGGCCCTTTGGCCCAACTTGCACCTGCCTTCACTTGGCCCATATCCCTCTAAATATATCCTATCCATGTAATGGACCTGTCTAAATGTTTCTTTAATGAGAAACATTATGACAGTCCCTGCCTCAACTACTTCCTCCAGCAGCTCGTTCCAGACACCCACCACCATTTGTGTGAAAAAGATACCCCTCAGGTTCCTATTAAATCTTTCCCCCATCACCTTAAACCTATGTCCTCTGGCTCTCCATTCCCCTACACCGGGAAAGCGTCTACCCGATTTATTCCTCTCATAATATTTTATACATTTTATTAATAAAAGGAAACTGCAGATGCTGGTTTATACCAAATATCGTTCCCGACCAAAAATGTCACCTATCCAATTTCTCCAGAGATGCTGCCTAACCCGCTGAGTTACTCCAGCATTTTGTGTCTATCTGTACTATTCTATTTTATATTAGTTGAATGCCGATTAAACATGGATGCATTTTCTCAATGCCAGCATAGTTTTTGTCATAATTAGCAGTACAAACATGGTTTGGGTGTTGATTTGGTGTGGTCCTGTAATTTGATAAATGTATGTTGAGGTGATCTACCACAGACAAAAGAAAAGATGGGGACCATTTTGAAATTAAAACTTGTGATTCTGTTTATTGAAATCTTAATCTTCTCTTCCTTTTCTTCCCTCCTATTTCCCTGCTACAGGCAAAGACTGAGCCTATATGATGGTTAGCTGTGTCGGATGCAATAGTGACGATAGTGCTGAAAAAAAAATAGCATCCAGGAAAATATATATCACGGATTGGGCTATAGAAGGGCAGTCTGCAGAAGACTCAGATCTGGAATGGCTTGCAGTGAAGGTCCAGGATGTCACCATCATCAATGTGTACAAGCCTCCCCCAGTGCGCCTGGATACAACATCCATACCAGTGTTCACCCCTCCCTGTGTATATTCAGGTGATTTCAACTGCCACCACACCGAATGGGGCTACTCAAGATGTAATAGTGATGGAAACGGCCTCATAGATTGGGCTTCTGCCAATGACCTCACGCTTCTGCATGATCCCAAGGAGCCAAACAGCTTCCAGTCAGCCCGCTGGAACACTGGTACAAACCCAGACCTAGCCTTTGCCAGTAACACAAAGAACCATAAGCCACCAACGCGCCGGGTTCTGGAGAAGTTCCCACGGTCACAACACCGACCATCACTCATCACCACAACACCACTGGTTGCACCAACATCCAGCAAACCTGTGAAGCGGTGGAACTTCCGCAAGGCCGACTGGGACAAGTTCCAACAACTTACCAACGCAGCCACCTCGGGCCTTCCTCCCCCAGACAGTACCAACCTAGACTCTTCCTACCAAGCCTACTGCAACATGCTTAACAGTGCAGGCAAGAAAACCATCCCCTGTGGCTACCAGAGGTATTACATTCCATGTTGGGATGATGAGTGTCAACAGCCATACGGAGATCATACGGCTGCTGGCACCAAAGACGATTATGAAACCACTGCCACTACATTCTTCACACGCTTGGATGAGAAATGACAAGAAGGCTGGATTGAGACGGTTGAATTGATGGACTTCACCCACTCGAGCGGTAAAGCATGGCACACAGTTAACCGCCTGACCGGCAGAGCTATGATGGCAAATGCCCAGTCACCGCCAACGCAATCGCATCTCAACTGGTCAAGAATGGTCGATTCACAAACTCTGACTGTGATTTCTCGTGCAAAGTGAGCAAAGAGGTGGCCGAGTCATGGAAAACTGACAGAGTGGAGACGGACCGAACAATGGCTTTCGCCTCCGAGGAAATGGCAACAGCGCTCAAGATGTTGAAAGCAGGAATGGCCCCCCGGATCTGACCGCATACACCCGGAGTTTCTACTACATTCTGGAGAGGCTGCTACCAACTGGATCCGACAGTACCTGTCGACCTCCAAGGAGATGTTCAAAATACCAAAGATCTGGCGTCGTGCTACAGTCATCGCTCTCCCGAAGCCAAACAAGCCAAAGGATGATCCTAAAAGCTACCAGCCCATCTCGTTCCTCTGCATCCCATACAAACTCCTTGAGAGGCTGATCCACGGGCCCCACCCCATCATAGACCCTTACCTACCCCACAAGCAGACTTGTTTCCGCCAAGGTCAATCTACTGCGGACCAGGTAACCCTCCTCACCCAAGACATCGAAGACTGCTTTGAGGCAAATGAGAAGGCAGGAGCTGTTCGTATAGATCTGGCAGCTGCCTATAACACCATGTGGCACCGGGGACTAACTACAAAGCTACTTCGGGTGCTGCCAGACAGGCGCATGGTACACTACATCATGGAGCTGATATCAAACCGCAGCTTTGTGCTTAAGACCAGTAGGCTACGTAGAATGGCATCCCACAAGGATCCGTCTTGGCTCCGCTGCTTTTCAACGTATACAGCCATGACCTCCCAGACACCATCACTGGAAAATATGGTTACGCTGATGATCTAGCCATCCTGATGAGACACAAAGAGTGGAAGACAATCGAAAGCTCCTTGAGCCAAGACATGGGGACTTTGGCAGTATACCTACGACAGTGGCGTCTAAAGCTGAGGGAAGGAGAAACAGTGTCAACAGCATTCCATTTAAACAACAAGCTAAGCGAGAGCTACCTACTTTCATTAACAACAGGCGCTAGGACTTCCTACAAACACCCACTTACCATGGCATAAAGCTGGACAGGTCGCTTACATTTCGTCAACACCTGGCTGGTATCCACGACAAGGTCATGGCACGTAGCGGCCTCATCCGACGCCTGGCAGGAACAAGTTGGGGAGCCAGTCCATCAACTCTTCGCACCTCTGCCTTAGCTCTTGTGTATGCCCCAGCTGAGTACTGTGCACCAGTATAGAGTAGAAGTAGACATACTAGCCTGGTAGACACGAGCCTGAACAGCACTTTGTTGGTGCCTTCAACCTACTCCAGACGAGCAGATCCCTATACTTGCAGGCATTCTGCCTGCAGGGATCCGAAGGTAAGCAGCAACTCTTGCACTATTTCGTTGGGCCATGGACACAGATCACCTCCTCCATCAGGCTATCAGCAGAGAGCAGAAGTCACCCCGACTGAAGTCCCGTCACCCCTTTGGTCCACATGGAAAACAACTCCTAGCATCCATCCAGTCAACTGAGACAAAAGCACACTGGATAGCCACCAAGTGGTCACAGGAGTGGAAGGCAACCTCATCTCCATTACACAGCTACATCTCTTCACCAGATAAAAGCTGTCCAAGGTCTGACCTCCCCAGAGGAGCATGGGTGAAGCTCAACAGACTTCGTACTGGAGTTGGGCGTTTCAATGCCAGCAGGTGGAGATGGGGGCTCCGCCAGAGCCCAGCCTGTGAATGCGGAGCAGAACAACAGACAGCCAACCATGTCATCTCTTGGTGCCCGCTCTACCACCCACCAAATGGAGCTCAGGGCCTGGCAGACATTGACGCAGAGACAACAACCTGGCTGCTCAACACCCGGCTTGAGATCTAACTATTCCTTTGGTTTATGTTTCAATCGCAAGAAGAAGAAGAAGATCCAGGAAAATAAATAATTGGTCATACAGCATCTGCAGAGACAACCTGCAACATCTCTCTCCACAGATGTTACCTGTCCTCCGGAGTACTTCCAACATTTAAAATCTTTTTTTCAGATTTCCACCATCTACAGTATTTTGTATTTAAACAAATGTCGTTACTGACTCTGTTGTACAAATTAAGGCACCGCAGAATGTTCCAAGGAACAAAAATGTTGTTGGAAGACTTTAGTTGTGCTTCAGGTGCAGTGTAACTCTTGTAATTGATATTCTTTTGCTGGTGCATGGCCTTTAAACTGATATCCAGTGCAAAAGCTATACTGGGGAGTGTGGGGGAGTAGCTCTAAAAGAAAACTGACAGAGAGAGTGTGAATTATGAAAGTTCCCCAGTTTTGGGAACTAAACTATTATAAGAACAGTTAATTGCATGTCCAATAAATCTTTGCAACTCCTCAACCGGTCCGTCTCACACCTTCTGCTTTAATCTCTGACGTTTGTTCCAACCATCTGCTTACCAAACACCCCCTCACCCGTGTCCTCCTATTATCTAACGTATTGTTCTGCCTCTCCTCTCTCCCAGCTTTCTTCTCCCCCTCCCGCCCCCCACTATCAGTCCGAAGAAGGGTCCCAACCCATAAGATCACCTATCCATGTTCTCCAGATATGCTGCCTGACCCACTGATTTGTAAATTGCTCATTCTAAGCTTCCCCCCAGTTTACTTTCAGTCAAAAATCACTGAGTCAAGCACGTGCATCTAAACTTTATTTTGACAAAACACAATTACAGTTCCCACTACTGTACCTAACCATAGCGAGTTCGATCCTCGTATCAGCCTGATCAAGCCGTCTTGGCCTCGCTCAAACAGAAACACTCCAGAAGGTCACACAGTCCGAAGCACTCTCCAGGGGCCGAACCACATGGGGATGGTCTCTTTACAATCCAATTACAGATATCGATTAACCCCATACATGACAGACATTTCCCTAACCCAATAATACAGCGGATAATACATTGTATTCAACATAGAAATATAGAAAATATTCAAACAGATTTTCTCAAAGGAAACGAACATCGCAACATTTGCCCTGATATGCAAGAAAACCAGACAAGGCTCAATACTTAATCCAATCAACATCCAGCAAAGTAAAGCTTTGCAACATTATTTACAATGTGTATATTTGGTTTGTATTCATCCAATCCATTCTATGCATTTTGCACCTAATTGTCAGGGTCTGCAGATGTTCCCATTCTCTTCCTGCAGCTCTGATCTAGGCTCTAGACAAACTGGCACCATTCTGCAGCTTGTCCCATTTCTACAGAAAGCAGTTTTAAATTGACCAAATGGCCTAGCAGCCCTGAAGCCTTTACTCAATTTTAGGGTCCTAGCCTCTCCAATTTGGCCAAGATTAACAAATTGACTCCTGTACTTTGTATCCTTTTGTGTAAATCAGTATCTGCAGTTCTTTTCTACACACTTTGTGTGCAGTTCCTTGTTTCTACAATAAATCTATGGATTATTGTGTGGCGATGTCAAGGTCACATGGCGGTAGTCTATTATTCATTGTAGATTAGGAAGCCCAAAACCCTTGACAATACCCTCGTACAAGCTCTGGCTGCTGTTCACTGCCATGGAAGAAGGCATTCAATGCATAGACTTGCATACAGAACACCGTCTTAAAGTAGCAGTATACTGCTGGTTGTCCATTACAATCAGATTGATGACCATCATTACACGGCTGCAAGTAAGAATTTCATGGTTCCATTCTAAGTCCATTTGACAATTAAACACTCTAGACTCTTGGCGGCACGGTGGCACAGCAGTAGACTTGCTGCTGTACAGCATCTGAGACCCGGGTTCGATCCTGACTACAGGTGCTATCTGTGCAGAGTTTGTACGTTCTCCCCGTGACCGCGTGGGCTTTCCTCCCCACGTTCCGAAGCCGCACAGGTCTGTCGGTTAATTTGGCTTTGGTAGATTTGTAAATATGCTTAGGATAATGCCAGTGTGTATGGGGATTGCTGGCCGATGCAGACAGTTGGCCCCAGGGCCTTTTCTGCGCTGTATCTCTAAACTATACTTTGAAACATCAGCAAATCTATTCTACCCCTGGTCTACAACATGTTATATCTCTGTGAGCACTTTCTTACAATGATGCTCACAAAAGTGAATGTGGGAAAACAGTTACTTGAAAGAGGTTATGTGGACAGAACCTCCTCATAATATCTTTGGAACATAGAACAGTACAGCACAGGAACAGGCCCTTTGGCCCACAATGTTTGAGCCGAACATGATGCCTAGCTGAACTGAACTTATCTGCCTGCAAGTGATCCATATACCTCTATTCCCTGCAAATCCATTGTGCCTGCCGAAAAGCTTCTTAGACACCACCATCGTATCTGCCTCCATCACCACCCCTGGCAAGGCATTCCATGCCTCCACCACCCTCTGTGTAAAAAGTTTGTTCTGCACATCTCCATTATATTTTCCCCCTCTCGCCTTTTAGTTCTGCCCTCTAGTGTTGGACATTTTCAACCTGGGAAAAAGGTTGTGACTCTCATCATTGTATATACCTGTCAAGTCTCCATTCAACCGCCATTGTTCCAGGGAAAACAATCCAAGTCTATCCAACCTCTCCCTGCAGATGAAATCCTCTTATCCAGGCAGCATTCTAGTAAACCTCCTCAGCATCGTCTCCAAATCTTCCACTTCCTTCCTGTAATGGGGCGACCAGAATAACACGCAATACTCCAAATGTGGCCGAACCAAAGTAATAGAGAGCTGCAACAAGATCTTGACTCTTACATTCAATGCCCCGAGCAATGAAGACAAACTTACCATATGCCTCCTTTACCACTCTATCTACAGTATGTGCTGCCACCTTTAGTGAGCTTCTCTCCCATCTCTTTCTCCTCTCTCATCTTGTTGCTGTGCTCCAGAGATACTCTCCTTGTTCTCTCTACATTCTTCCTTCCAGTCAAATGGGAAGAACCCAGATAGTACCCAATGATCTCATTAATTGACAGGGGATCAGGGTTCAATCGACTGCTAAATGTTGGGATGACCCTGCTATTTTTGTTTATATATTTACTGAAGGGATGTGAGCATCGTAGGCTGAGCCATCACTTAATTGCCCATCCCTAGATGCTCATTAGTCAAGAGTGTTTAATTACCGTATATGCCGACAACAAAACAATTATATTCTTACTTGTTGCAGCCTAACAGGCCTGTAAATGCAATAACTCACACATAAATCTAAAATGACCAATAATATCACAAGTTAACAACTGTAACCTGAATAGAGCAAAAACTGAAGTCGCCAATACAACCAAACACACAGTTGATAGAAGATCATAGTTGCTGAGGTTTGTATTGTGTCATGTTCAAGAGCCTGATGTTTGCTGGTGAAGGTGGATGAATGAGAAGGTGGTGGCAAGCTGCCTTCTTGGACTGCTGCAGTCATTGAGGTGTGGCCATACCCACAATGTTGTTCGGGAGGGAGTTCCAGGAGAAGACACAATGTTCTGGAGTAGCTCAGTGGATCATGCAGCACCTTGGGAAAACATGCATAGGCAATGTTTCAGATCGGGACCATTCTGAGTTCCAGGAGTTTGGATTCCAGCGAAGATGAAGAAATTATGATATGTTTCAAAATCAGGATGATGTATGACTTTTAGGGCAACTTCCAGGTGATAGTGATCTGATGCTATTGCTACCCTTGTCCTTCTAGTTGGTAGAGGCCATGGGTTTTGGAAGGTGCTGTCTCAGTAGTCTTGTTTGTGGTACAAACTGCAGGTACTGTGCATGGGTGGAGGAATGAGTGAATGGAGAAGCACGTGGGATTGGCTCAATTGTTGATTATCCATTTGGCAAGATTGCCCCCAAGTCGTAGTTCCATGAAATTTATGAAACAATTTGCCTGTTCTGTATTCTCCCAGCACACATACACATGTCAAAACATTTCCAAATCTGATGTATGTTGAGAGACGTATTTAAATGTGTACATGTGTATCACGCATACATTTTCAGCCAAACAGGTGCATTCAGGCGAGTCTGAAGAAGGAACTTGACCCGAAACGTCACCTGTCCCTTTTCTCCAGAGATGCTGCCTGACCCACTGAGTTACTCCAGCTTTTAGTGCCTATCTTCGGTTTAAACCAGCCTCTGCAGCTCCTGCCAACACAGGTGCATTCATTTATTTGTCTTTCTAAACCACAACTAAATGAGTAATCTTCAACATATTACCAGATTGCAATGCAGTAATGTATAACATTTTTCCAAAGCAACTATTTTTTCAATATATTCGCTACTATCAAAAAATGTCAATGTAATTACTTTCAAAGAAGGTTCATGTAATTTACAAAAATGAAGTGGAAATGATGCCTGTATAATTGCTTGAAAAAACGTTTGGTTATTTAACAAAAAGCACAACTACTCTATTCACCATTAGCCCATTTTAAACAATGTATACTGCTCCCAACATATTTCATTGATAAGGGATTCAACTTTAAAATATTCTAGTACTCCAAGCAAACAGAAAAGCTTAAATATGCTGAACCTGTGGTAGTAGTTCCGTTTTATTTAGAAATGCAGTGTGGAATCAGGCCCACCTAGTCCATGCCGAACACCCTACACACCAGGGCCAATTTACAGAGGCCAATTAATCTACAAACCTGCACGTTTGTTTCTTAATATGGGAGAAAGACGGAGCACCTGGATGAAACCCATGTGGTCACAGGGAGAACGTACAAACACCGTACAGACAGCGCCCGCAGTCAGGATCAAACCCGGGAACTATAAGGCAGCAACTCTGCCGCCCGGAGTCGTGGACCCGGGTTAATTTCCAGGTCGGCGAGATAGTTCTCCAGAGATGCTGCCTGACCTGCTGAGTTACTCCAGAATATAATGTCTATTTTCAGAGTAGGAGTAGTTCTCAGAAATTTAAATGTATTTTAGGGCAATGTGTATTCCTCTAAATGAGAATCGTGCTGCAGAGTCAGACGCTGTTAAAGTTTTATGCAGCTTTACTGGCATCGTTCAAAAAAAGTGGTAAAGAATATGTAGGATTAAATTATATTACAGAGTTGAGTGAAGAAAATACTTAAAAGGGCTTGAGAAGATGAGGTATCATGAATAGCGCATTAACAGTATTCTCTCTGTAAACTGAAACTTTTCAAAGAACTATACCATTTTAGAGCATCATGGGAGAATGTGAATCCCATTGAGTGAAAACTGGAAAGATCTATTCAAAACCTAACCGAGCATACTGAACTCTTCCTTTCGTTGAGAAATTGTGCACGGATCATGTTAGACTAGAGCAAAATGCAATTTCCAAATTTCATTTTGTGTGGTTATAGCTTTAAGAGAGTTCAGGATGGAGGTGGTTAAGTCATTAACTGTATACATTGGCTCCACCAGGGGGAGTCTCAGCCATGACTCAACATTCAGCAGGAAACCTACCTGACTGCACAGCTGAAAGTAGCCTATTAATTTGTTTAAAGGATTATACGTCTCATTTCTGTGTAGTTCATTATGTTCAAACGCGAAGTAATTCCATGGCACAGGGTGTTTTTACATGTATCATACGGCTTTATCATCAATGGAATTCAATATTGTGTTGTATAAAAATACCGTCAGAACACCAGATGAAGTTCTGTTTAAGAAAGAACTGCAGATGCTGGAAAAATTGAAGGTAGACAAAAATGCCGGAGAACTCAGCGGGTGAGGCAGCATCTATGGAGCGAAGGAATAGGTGACGTTTCGGGTTGAGACACTTCTTCAGACTGATGTCGGGGTGGGACTCACCACTTTGCGGTGGGATTCACTCTGGCCATGGAGGAGACCCAGGACAGAAAGGTCGAATTCGAAATGGGAGGGGGAGTTGAGGTGCTGAGCCCCCGGGAGATCAGGTTGGTTAATGCGAACTGTGCGGAGGTGTTGGGCGAAGCGATCGGCAAGCTTGCGCTTGGTCTCACCGATGTAGAGCAGTTGACATCTAGCAGCAGAGGTTGGAGGAGGTGCAGGTGAACCTCTGCCTCACCTGGAAAGACTGCTTGGGTCCTTGAATGGAGTCGAGGGGGGAGGTAAAGCGACATGTAGCATTTTCTGCAGTTGCAAGGGAAACCTCCGCACACCTCCGCACAGTTCGCATTACCCAACCTGATCTCCGGGTGGCTCAACTCCCCCTCCCATTCCGAATCCAACCTTTCTGTCCTGGGCCTCCTCCAAGGCCAGAGTGAGTCCCACCGCAAATTGGAGGAGCAGCACCTCATATTTTGCTTGGGCAGTTTACACCACTTCTCTAATTTCAGGTAGTCCTTGCTTTCTCCTTCCTTCCCCTCCCCTTCCCAGCTCTCCCACAGCCCACTGTCTCCGCCTCTTCCTTTCTTCTTCCCGCCCCCCTCCACCCCCACATCAGTCTGAAGAAGGGACTCGACCCGAAACATCACCTATCCCTTTGCTCCATAGATGCTGCCTCACCTGCTGAGTTTCTCCAGCACTTTTGTCTACCAGATGAAGTTCTGTTCATTTTCACGAAGTCATAATTTGCAGTAATCAACAGATTTCGTAATCAATTTGCCCCTTGAGCCTGTTCTGCTATCCAATTAGATCAGTTCTCATCTGTATCTCACTATTCATCTAATTTGTATATGCTTTAGTATTTAGTCTGGATTTGTAGGTTAATTGGCTTCACTAAAATTGCCACTAGTCGATGAGAAAGTGGGTTCATATAAAACTAGTGATCAGTGGTCAACGAGAACTCAGTGGGCTAAAGGGCCTGTTTCCATTCTGTATCTCTAAATTCTAAACTATCTCTAAACTCATTTTCAAAAAAAATCTCGCAAACTCAGTTTAAAAGTCATCTTGCCTCAACAGCTTTTTTTTGTAGACAGAATATCAAATTTTCTCTATGCCTTATTTGCAATAAAATGCTTTCTGATATCAAACCCATATTCTGGCCCTCTCCCAGAGAAAATAGTTTATCTCGATCTACCCTACTTGCTGCTTTTATTGTCTGACACTTATAAAGTTGCTTAACCCCATGCATTCAAGGAAATAAATGGCTGCTCCACACACCGTAATGAAATCTTTTAAGCTATGCGAAAGATAGGCAAATCATTCTGATATTTAAAATGAATGTGTAGCCCACAATAAAGTAATATGTTGCATCCTAACTGATGTGTGTCCCAGACCTATATTTCTTCATCTGTAGGCTGCTGAGTTGTTTGCTCTGAATGATACTGAAATTTCATTATGCGTGCCGAATTCATTCAAATTCCAGACTGTTATGTGACAAAAGAGCCTCACGGAAGAAAAAATGCAATCATATTCATACAGCCGTTTCAGGAGACAGTGGTAATGTCGACTATCGAGAAGAGTTAAAGTGTTAAAAAATGCAGACAATGACCAATATTCATGTGAAGACTGAAATCTAAGAAAATTGTTCTATGGAAAATGAATGTTGCTATGTTGAAAAGGCCTTTGAAATACAACATCAAAGGCAATGGTGTAGGGACAAACTGCAGATGCTGGTTTACACTGAAGATAAGCATAAAATATTGGAGTAACTCAGCGGGACAGACAGGATCTCTGGAGAGAAGGAATAGGTGATGTTTCAGGTCAAGTTCCTTCTTCAGACTATGACTCTGAAGAAGGATCTCAACCCGAAACGTCACCTATTCCTTCTCTCCAGAGAAGCTGCCTGTCCCACTGAGTTACTCCAGCATTTTCTGTCTATCAAAGTCAATGGTGGCAGGTGCTAATCGATTGTGTGGATATTAAATAAAAATATGAGCCATTTTGATTTACAGGTCTCACAAAAATATTCCCTTTATTATATCACTAAATCTAAACCATTCCTTAACCATCTGCCAGAATCGGTGTTTGCAGAGTGAGCCACTGGAGGCCTTAGAGCAGCCTGGGTCTTGATTAGTTCAGGCGCCGCTCCAAATTGCCGAGCATGCGGATAGATACGGCCTGCAGTGGCACGGAACAGCCATGGAGATCAGAAACAGCATCGCCTGTGATGGAGATAGTTCACGTGTAGTTTTTGTGAATTATTTTAGCTGCAGTGATAACGAGTACACCGCCAAGTTTTGTTGGTTGGCTGCCTGCAGAGTTGCGAAAGGGCAGCCTTCAAATTCAAATAGAAATGCTGTTTAAACTGGCTAATAGGAAGTGACACGTTAATGTTCAGAAGGTGAGCTTAATTGGAAAGGGCTCTAATGAACTTACAGTATGTTTGCAAACATGGAATGTCCTCAGACTCAATTCCTGGATCAAGTGCTTAATCAATGGTCTGGCATCTATTCCTCGCAAAAACAGTCATACTGAGCTTTTAAAGGGGCTGTCCCATTTGGGTGATCTAATTGGCGAGTTTAGAAGAGTTTGAAAAAATGACATGTTGAAGACCTCCTTCGACTATGTAGAATACCTCCTTCGACCTCCTTCAACTATGTTGAAGACCAGCTTCGACTAGCTACGACTAGCTAGACTAACTTCGGGAAAATTGGACACCGAAAAGTGGAGAGTGAAGACGACCTCCCTTCAACCTCCCTTCAACCTCCCTTCAACCTCCCTTCAACCTCCCTTCAACCTCCCTTCAACCTCCCTTCAACCTCCCTTCAACCTCCCTTCAACCTCCCTTCAACCTCCCTTCAACCTCCCTTCAACCTCCCTTCAACCTCCCTTCAACCTCCCTTCAACCTCCCTTCAACCTCCCTTCAACCTCCCTTCAACCTCCCTTCAACCTCCCTTCAACCTCCCTTCAACCTCCCTTCAACCTCCCTTCAACCTCCCTTCAACCTCCCTTCAACCTCCCTTCAACCTCCCTTCAACCTCCCTTCGACTATGATGAAGACTATCTACGACTACCTTCGACTACCCTCGATTACCTACGACTAACATGCCGACCTACTACGACCTACTACGACTAAACCTACGAGTAAAAAAAGTATCGATTTTTTCCATGGCGACCTTTTTTTACTCGCGGGCATTTTTTAACATATTGAAAAAAAACGCCTCGACCTAGCCGAGGCCTCGAGTGTGCGGAGACCACTCTCGAGCATGAAGGAGAGTTACGAAGATCTCCTACGACCTCGTGTCGACCATGCTGCGAGTATGAGTCGAGGGCAAATTCAGCAGAACTCGCAGATTAGGTCTCCCAAGTGGGACAGGCCCTTTAAGCTACTTTGAGTTTTTACATTGTGCTTTTTAGAGAGATTTGAGTTCTGTTACTCTGGAGTTCAGAGCTGAGAATCATCAACTGTGAGTTAAAAGGCAAATAGTACACTACAATGCCATTGACACACTGGAACACGGAAACTGTGGCAAGGGAAAAAGAAAACAAAGACCAGTCAGAAGAAGGGTTCCGACACGAAACGTCATCTCAGTTCCTCAGAGAAGCTGCCTGACCTACTGAGTTACTGCAGCACTTTGTGCCTTTTTTTGTAAACCCGCATCTGCAGTTCCTTGGATCTGTCTTTTACATTTTTTACCATCTTTGGTGCAACATCATGCAACAATGAAACATTTCAATCAATTCATCTCACTCTGGAAGAAAAAAGAATAGAACCCAAGTCATGGAAAGTTTCAGAAATGGTATTTCCAGTCACCTGTTATACTCACGCTGGCTGAACTTGGCAGAAGTTACGTATCATATTACTCATAGATTGTATCCCAAAATAT
>CM075977.1:387417284-387462476 GCA_038087875.1 Malacoraja senta | reverse complement strand
GTCCCACTTAGTCTAGTATATTATATATCTTTAATATTAATATATATACACACACACATATACATATATATATATATGTGTGTGTATATATATATATATGTATATGTGTGTATATACAAGAGAAAGATAGGTATTTATAGACACAATAGGGTGAACCATTATTTTCCATCAGATTACTTACTCATTCCATGAAAATACTTCAGTATTCACAGTATCACATAGTATAGAGAGGGGATTAAAGTTTCAGACAGGAAACCTTTTCTTAACTTATCTCTCACACACCTGATATCAAGAATAAGAGGACATAGGCTTAAGGTGAGAGGGGAAAGATTTAATTTGAAACCCTTTTCATTCAGAGGGTGGTAGCTGCCAGAGGAGGTAGTTGAGACAATTATATTATAACAGCATATAAAAGACAGTTGGACAAGTACTTGGATAGGAAAGGTTGAAAGGGATGTGGGCCAGATACGGGCAAATGGGACTAACACAGAACGGGGCATCTTGGTCAGCATGTATGATTTTGGCAGAAGCTAAACACAAAAATCTGGAGTAACTCAGAGGGTCAGAGATTATCACTGGAGAAAAGGAAAAGGTGAAGTTTCTGGTCAAGTGCTTTCTTCAGACTGCACTTCAGTCTGAAGAAGGGTCTTGACCCAAAACATCACCAATTCCTTTTCTCCAGAGATGCTGTCTAACCCACTGAGTTACTCCAGCTTTTTGTGTCCATCTTTGGTTTAAACTAACATCTGCAGTTCTTTCCTACACATTTAGGCAGAAGCGCCTGTTTCCATGTTGTACGACTCAAATTCTATTACCCACTTCAATACCCACCATTCCAACAGAGAGAAGACGATGGGTGGGTTGACAACCTACTCCATGGAGCTGGATTGGATGCCAGACACAAGTTCACCAATTTATGATGGGTGATATTCACCCAAGTATTTTTGCAGTTTATTTTTGAACTGGAGTTCAGTCCAAGCAGCATTCTCAGATTCTATTGTTCTGAACACTATGCATCCTGCTCAACGTTTGCGATTCCCTCTAAAAATAAGCAAAACAGCAAGCCCCTGTGCACTGAATTTTCTCTTTTGCAGCGAGTTTGTCCAATTCAGGTCTGACCTCTGGTACTGCCTGTGTGAAGTTTGCATGTTCCGTCTGTGACCGTCTCAGTCACCCACGCCCTCCCTCTCCACCGCAGCACGATAGTTTACTTCCACATCCGATGGACATATGGTTAATTGGCAATTATAAATTCCCACGAGTGTAAGTAGCTAGTTGTAGAATCTGGGAGACTATCAATGAGCAAATGTTAGAAAGAATATCTTGCAGGTAAATATGTAGTGGTGTAGGATTGATTAGAATGCCTGGAGAGCTGGCATAAACCTGATTGGGTCCCTGCTACACCCTATGAAAATTTATATTAAATCATTTGACTGTGTCCCCGTGTATTTTCTACAATCATCAAAAACTGTGGGAAAAGGCCTTGCAGTCCACCGAGACTGCACCAGCAATCAACCAACCATACACTGAAATTGTACATTCATCCCACTTTTAGCATAGTTTTGTTTCGTTTATTGCCACATGTACCAAGTGCTGTGTACCGAGGTACAGTGCAAAGCTTTGTTGCGTGCTGGCCAGTGAGCAGAAAGACAAAACATGATTACAATCGAGCCATTTATAGTGCATAGATACATAAGGGAATAACCTTTAGAGCAAGGTAAAGCAAGCAAAGTCTGATCAAGGATAGTCCGAGGTTCACCAATTATTATCTCCTCATTCGCATTAATTCCTTCCAGATTCTACCACTCCCCTACACACCAGTGGCATTTTACAAAGGCCAACTATCCAACTAACCTGCTCGTCTTTGGAATGTGGGAGTAAAGCGGAGGAAAGGGAAGATTTCTTGATTAGTACGGGTGTAAGGGGTTATGGGGAGAAGACAGGAGAATGGGGTTGAGAGGGAAATCTCATGATTTCTCAAGATCATGAAAATCTCAAGATCAGCCATGATTGAGTAGCGGATGGACTTGATCGGCTGAATGGCCTAATTCTGCTCCTAGAATTTATGAACTATGTGTGGGAGAAATTCCATACATATAGTACCCAGGGTCAGGATTGATCCCAGGTCCCCTGCCTGGTGAGGCAGCAGCTCTACTTGCTGCACCACAATGCCCACATTAAAGACACTGTATAAATGCAAAATCCTATTTTCAGAATGGCAAGAAGGAACAGTGAGGAAAAGGCAGTTTTAGACAGAAATGGAGGAAAGACTAGAGAAATAATGCAAGGATTACAGGTAACAAGGAGGGACAAAGTATTATTTCATGGAAAAAAGAACTCTTGATGTCAATAGTGGACATGGAGTAAGATCAACAGAACAACAAACTCTTAGGTTTGCTTTGAATTGAGATCGTTTCAAGCCGAGAGAGCCATAGGTTACTTCATTGCTGCAGACATAAGACACTGCAGATGGTGTAACCTTGAGCAAAAAAACAAAGTGCTGAAGGAATCAATGGGTCAGGCAGCATCTGTGGAGGAAAATGAGCAGTCGATGTTCTGGGTCAGAACCCAAGAAGCATTTTAGTGATTGTGCTTGGTTGTGTTTCTGGACATGGTCAACTGATGAAATAGTTTATCACGAACCTCATCTGATGGTTTATTTAAGAAAGAACTGCAGATGCTGGAAAAATTGAAAGTAGATAAAAATGCTGGATAAACTCAGAGGTGAGGCAGCATCTATGGAGCGAAGGAATCAGTGACTTTTTGGGTCGAGACCCTTCTTCAGACTGATGTGGCGGTGGGGGGAGGGGGGCGGGAAGAAGAAAGGAAGAGGCGGAGACAGTGGGCTGTGGGAGAGCTGGGAAGGGGAGGGGAAGGAGGGAGAAAACAAGGACTACCTATAATCACAAGTCAATGTTCATACCGCTGGGGTTGTAAACTACGCAAACGAAATATCTGATGGTTTATTCATTGCTGGAATGTATTCTCTTCAATGTATATTCAGACCACTGAATGACAATCCAACCAATGTTTGATTATGTGCCTTATTCTCAGCAGCGACACTAACAATGCGGACTAGCCACCAATGATGTTAATCAGCAGTCCAAAAGAGTCAATTGCTTGATCAGTTTACACCTATAGTGTCGAGCTGATCCACGCAAAATGTATTTGCTGGGAGAACACCCGACCCGACTGAGGATCACAGGTTCGATACCTGGAAACACCGGGAAGACCTCCAGAGCCGACGGGCAGGATCTCCCAGCAGTAACGGAGGTGGAGCTGCCGACTGTGAGGAATCCCGACCGCAACAGAGCTGGAGCTGCCGTCTGCAAGGGAATCCCCGTTCCAGCGCATGTTCGCAGAAACAGCAGGTACAGTAAGTACAGTACCTGGAAACAACAGAGAGGTCTGCATTCTGTCCGGAAGCGTGGCCGACGGGCAGGACTTCAGGTTAGACTGAAGCGCAGGGGACTTTGACCCCCTCTCCCTACCATCCTTCTGGCCAATGTACAGTCCCTTGAAAATAAAGTGGAGGACTTAAGGGATGACTGCTTTACCAAAGGGAGCTGAGGGAATGCTCTGTGTTCTGTTTCACAGAGACATGGCTCACCCCCAGCTCCCCAGACTCAGCAGTCCAGCCTGAAGGTTTCTCCATCCATCGCATGGACCATACAGTGGCATCTGGGAAAGGGAGAGGAGGGGGCGTCTGACTCATGGTCAACTCTGCGTGGTGCTCAGACATGGCAGTCCTGTCCAACTCCTGCTCTCCACACCTGGAACACCTGGCTGTGAAGAGCCGCCCCTTCTACCTACCGAGGGAATTCACCTCCATCATCCTGACCGCGGTCTACATCCCACCCCAGGCTGATGTCCATCTGGCAGTGGGGAGCTGCACGCCATGGTCAACAAGCACCAGACGGCTTACCCCGAGGCATTTACCACCATAGCCGGGGACTTCAACAAAGTCAAACTGAAGAAATCGCTCCCTAACTTCTACCAACATGTCTCCTGCAGCACCAGAGGATCAAACACTCTCGCCCACTGCTACACGACCATCAAAGACGCCTATCACTCTATCACTCGCCCTCATTTTGGTAAATCCGACCATACTGCGGTGCGGCTTCTTCCTGCCTACAGGTAGCAATTGAAGAGCGCACCCCCAGAGGTGAGGACTGTACAGAGCTGATTGGGAGGGAGTGGGGGGGGGGGGGGCGCAGAGGAACAACTCCAGGACTGTTTGGAGTTTGTAGATTGGGCAATGTTCAGGGACTCGAGCATTCAGGTCTGGAGATACAGAGGTCTATAAGACGTCCCAGATACAACCTTGTTAAGGCCATCAAAAAGGCCAAAAGGAACTTCTGTTCCAAGCTGGAGGATGAGACAGATGTTCGGCAACTGTGGCAGGGCTTAAATCCCATCACTTCTTACAAGGTGAAATCAGGAGGCTGCTCAAATGTCAGCGAAGCATCACTCCCTGACGAGCTCAATGCATTTTACGCAAGCTTTGATAGGGAGAACACTGATGTGTTCCCGAGCCCCCATTCGCTGTGATGGTATTTCAGTCACAGTCACAGAGGACGACGTCAGAAGATCCTTCAGAGGGGTGAACCCTCGGAAAGCGCCTGGACCTGATGGCATACCCGGTCGTGTTCTAAAAACCTGTGCGGACAAACTGGCGGGTGTTTTCACAGATATTTTTAACCTCTGACTTCTGAGGTCTGAGGTTCACACCTCCTTTAAAAGGGCATCAATAATACCAGTGCCCAAGAAGAGCAAGGTGACGTGCCTCAATGACTATCGACCAGTGGCACTAACGTCTGGTGATGAAGTGCTTTGAGAGATTGATTATGCCGCATATCAACTCCTATCTTGACAAGAACCTCGACCCACTGCAGTTCGCTTACCGCCATAACAAATCAACGGTGGATGCAATCTCACTGGCTCTCCACTCCGCTCTGGACCATTTGGACAACAAAAACTCATATGCCAGGCTGTTATTCATTGACTACAGCTCGGCACTTAATACAATCATCCCCTCCAAGCTGGTTACCAAGCTCTCAGATCTGGGTCTCTGCGCATCCCTCTGCAATTGGATCCTCGACTTCCTCATCCACAGACCACAGTCTGTCCGTATTGGTGGAAATGTGTCAGCCTCGATAACAATCAGCACGGGAGCACCTCAAGGCTGCGTGCTCAGCCCCCTGCTGTACTCACTCTATTCTCATGACTGCATAGCCAGACATAGTGTGAACTCCATCATCAAGTTCGCTGACGACACCACTGTTGTGGGACGAATCACTGATGGAGACGAGTCAGAGTATAGAAGTGAGATCGACCGATTGACCAAATGGTGCCAGCACAATAACCTGGCTCTCAACACCAGCAAGACCAAGGAACTGATTGTGGACTTTGGAAGGGGTAAGATAGGGACCCACAATCCCGTTTATATCAACGGACGATGGTGGAAAGGGTCAAGAACTTCAAATTCCTGGGCGTGCACATTTCCGAAGATCTTTCCTGGTCCCAGCACACTGATGCAATTATAAAGAAAGCACATCAGCGCCTCTACTTCCTGAGAAGATTACGGAGAGTCGGTATGTCAAAGACTCTCTCAAACTTCTACAGGTGCACAGTAGAGAGCATGCTGACTGGTTGCATCATGGCTTGGTTCGGCAATTTGAACGTCCAGGAGCGGAAAAGAATGCAGAAAGTTGTGACCACTGCCCAGTCCATCATCGGCTCTGACCTCCCCACCATCGAAGGGATCTATCGCAGTCACTGCCTCAAAAAGGCTGCCAACATCATCAAGGACCCACACCATCCTGGCCACGCACTCATCTCTCCGCTACCATCGGGTAGAAGGTACAGGAGCCTGAAATCTGTTACATCCAGGTTCAGGAACAGCTTCTTCCCCACAGCCATCTGGCTAATGCACTCGCCAACAAACAGACTCTGAACTGTAACAGCTATTGCACTTTATCTGTTTATCTATGTGTATATTGAATTGAACTGAACTATTCTGTATTTATGCTTACAATATTCTGTTGTGCTGCAGCAAGCAAGAATTTTATTGGCCTATCTGGGACACATGACAATAAACTCTCTTGACTTGACTTGACTTGGTCACTGTTGCTTAAGCAAGCTATCACTTCTACAGAATTACAGATCATTGGTCCAAGCCAGTGATGTTAAAGGGTCAAGGGATTATTAATCTGAGTGGCACACCAGGATGTGAGGAATTATTTTGTGCTATCTGAGCTCTCAAAACTGATTACCAGTGAAATATATTAACACTGCAAATTCTAGTGTGAAGAAAGTAACTTGGTCTGGATTTGAGGACTGTAATTGTGAAGCTGTTCGGTCTACCAGTGTCTCTCACATTGCCTCTGCAATTGACACCTTTAGATGTTGTGCCGAAATCTATGCAGGACTCAAGGACTCGGATCAATGACTGGAGAGAGCACACGCTGTAGAGCACAATCAACTATTTATTAAAGCAAAATACAGAAAACTATCAATAAAGTAACAATACAAAATAACAGGTCTCACTCCCCTCTGCGTATTCGAGTCTCCAATCTGCACTGGCTGGCACCGGCACACATCATGGTCTAAGCTCATCCTCTCTCTCTCCACCTCCCCCCCCCACCCCACCATCCCACCCCTCTCTGGTGAAGATCCTTCTCAATCTCTGTCCCTCTCCCTCCCGCTATCCTCCATGGTACCATAATGGCGAGAGTTATGTGTCCTATCAGACACCAAGGTAGTCTCAGATGTCTCTAGGAAGGCAAAGCTTATCTCAGTGACCTCGCAGGTGGCCTCATAGTTTACTGGTTTCTTTGAGTTAGCCGAAGCATTCTTCCAAACATCTACTTGTTTTCATAAGCAGGGTTTGAAATGTGATGCTGCTAATTTTGCCTGAAAACTCTAGCTGCATAGGCCTGTTTATCCCTTACATTACAGCAAATTTTAGCTGCATAGGCCTGTTTATCCCTTACATTACAGATGCTCAATGGTCAATGATGTTTTTATTGTAACATGTGCAAAGTGCAAAGACGTAGTGACATTCTTTTCTTACAAACAGTCCAGTAGAGTAATGCCGTACCTAAGCGTATCCCCGATTAGTAAAGTACATAAATAGTCCACTGATTTTGCATGCAAGAGACGCCATGTTTTGGTGACATTTTCAAAGTCCAGTACACGCTCTAGGTCTTATGAGCAGTGCCTGTTCCAGGCAAACCCCAGGCTGCTGCAGGATCTCCAGCCGTCAACTTCCCTTGGAAGTGCGGGTCGACCTGTGAACCAATGTCCCTCTCCTCTCCCATCCTCCTTTGTGCCCCGGGGACACCTCCTGCAGCTGCTTAAAGAACAGGTAGGCCAGACCCTGGTTCCTTCTAAAACTAGCCTTGCTTCTCACTGTCATGTCGATCGCCATCGCTGGCTCCATCCTCCCGGTCTCTGGGACGAGCCGGGGACGAGCTGCCTTCTCTGATCTGCCGGAAGGTGAGGCTGATGGTGTTTGACTTCACCCGACAGCCTTTCACTTCCTCCAGCTCTTGCTATTCTCAACATGCTTCCTATGTCCTTCAGGCTTTGGTGCTTCATGCCTCCTTCCCTCAGGTACTGGCTGCTGTCTACTGATTGACAGGCTATACAGCAACTAGTCTTTGCACCTGTGGGGTGTATCCTGAACAGAGCCGTGAGAGTGGGCCAGGGAACAAAATTTGATTCAAAATAAATCTGTGGTCAATATGATGGCATAGATAGGGTACATATTTAAGAAACTTGCCCAGTAGTAGCATTTAAACCCAGAAGGCAGAGATTGAAGGAAGGAGGAGGTTGAGAGGGAAAATGAGCACCATTTTTGTTTCAGCCAGAGTGTTCGGAATCTGGGAAGCATTGTCAGCTTATCTCTTTAAATGTACATATATGCAACAAAATTATGCGTGTGTTCCTTATGGTACTAAGAGCAAGTAATTGAGATTGCGGGTTTCACATCAAAGTTCCAATTTATGCTGGGGACGGTATAAATGAGAGACTTGGGATGTCATGTAGGCAGATACACCCAATATTTAAGATGTATAGATACATAGATACATAGAAAATAGGTGCAGGAGTAGGCCATTCGGCCTTCGAGCCTGCACCGCCATTCAGTATGATCATGGCTGATCATCCAACTCAGTATCCCGTACTTGCCTTCTCTCCATACCCCCTGATCCCTTTAGCCACAAGGGCCACATCTAACTCCCTCTTAAATATAGCCAATGAACTGGCCTCAACTACCCTCTGTGGCAGAGAGTTCCAGAGATTCACCACTCTGTGTGAAAAAGTTTTTCCTCATCTCGGTCTTAAAGGATTTCCCCCTTATCCTTAAGCTGTGTCCTTCCTCAGATTTGGAGACCAAAACTGTACGCAATACTCCAGGTGTGGTCTCACCAAGACCCTGTACAACTGCAGTAGAACCTCCCTGCTCCTATACTCAAATCCTCTTGCTATGAAGGCCAACATACCATTCGCTTTCTTCACTGCCTGCTGCACCTGCATGCCTACTTTCAATGACTGGTGTACCATGACACCCAGGTCTCGCTGCATCTCCCCATTTCCTAATCGGCCACCATTTAGATAATAGTCTGCCTTCCCGTTTTTGCCACCAAAGTGGATAACCTCACATTTATCCACATTATACTGCATCTGCCAAACATTTGCCCACTCACCCAGCCTATCCAAGTCACCTTGCAGTCTCCTAGCATCCTCCTCACACCTAACACTGCCCCCCAGCTTAGTGTCATCCGCAAACTTGTAGATGTTGCTTTCAATTCCCTCGTCCAGATCATTAATATAAATTGTAAATAGCTGGGGTCCCAGCACCGAGCCTTGCGGTACCCCACTAGTCACTGCCTGCCATTGTGAAAAGGACCCGTTTACTCCTACTCTTTGCTTCCTGTTTGCCAGCCAGTTCTCTATCCACATCAATACTGAACCCCCAATACCGTGTGATTTAAGTTTGTATCCTAATCTCTTATGTGGTACCTTGTCGAAAGCCTTCTGAAGTCCAGTTACAACACATCCACTGGTTCTCCCCTATCCACTCTACTAGTTACATCCTCGAAAAATTCTATAAAATTCGTCAGACACGATTTACCTTTCGTAAATCCATGCTGACTTTGTCCAATGATTTCACCACTTTCCAAATGTGCTGCTATCCCATCTTTAATAACTGACTCTAGCAGTTTCCCCACTTCCGATGTTAGACTAACTGGTCTGTAATTCCCCGTTTTCTCTCTCCCTCCCTTCTTAAAAAGTGGGGTTACGTTTGCTACCCTCCAATCCTCAGGAACTACTCCAGAATCTAAAGAGTTTTGAAAAATTATCACTAATGCATCCACTATTTCTGGAGCTACTTCCTCAAGTACTCTGGGATGCAGCCTATCTGGCCCTGGGGATTTATCGGCCTTTAATCCATTCAATTTACCCAACACCACTTCCCGACTAACCTGGATTTCACTCAGTTCCTCCATCTCCTTTGACCCGCGGCCCCCTGCTATTTCCAGCAGATTATTTATGTCTTCCTTAGTGAAGACGGAACCAAAGTAGTTATTCAATTGGTCCGCCATATCCTTGTTCCCCATGATCAATTCACCCGTTTCTGACTGCAAGGGACCTACATTTGTTTTAACTAATCTCTTTCTCTTCACATATCTATAAAAACTTTTGCAGTCAGTTTTTATGTTCCCTGCCAGTTTCCTTTCATAATCTATTTTCCCTTTCCTAATTAAGCCCTTTGTCCTCCTCTGCTGGTCTCTGAATTTCTCCCAGTCCTCTGGTATGCTGCTTTTTCTGGCTAATTTGTACGCATCATCTTTTGCTTTGATACTATCCCTGATTTCCCTTGTTATCCACGGATGTACTACCTTCCCTGATTTATTCTTTTGCCAAACTGGGATGAACAATGTTTGTAGTTCATCCATGCAGTCTTTAAATGCCTTCCATTGCGTATCCACCGTCAACCCTTTTAGAACTAATTGCCAGTCAATCTTGGCCAATTCACGTCTCATACCCTCAAAGTTACCTTTCTTTAAGTTCAGAACCGTTGTTTCTGAATTAACAATGTCACTCTCCATCCTAATGAAGAACTCAACCATAGTATGGTCACTCTTGCCCAAGGGGGCACGCACAACAAGTCTGCTAACTAACCCTTCCTCATTACTCAATACCCAGTCTAGAATAGCCTGCTCTCTCGTTGGTTCCACTACATGTTGGTTTAGATAACTATCCCTCATACATTCCAAGAAATCCTCTTCCTCAGCACCCCTGCCAATTTGATTCACCCAATCTATATGTAGATTGAAGTCACCCATTATAACTGTTTTGCCTTTGTTGCACGCATTTCTAATTTCCTGTTTGATGCCATCCCCAACTTCACTACTACTGCTAGGTGGCCTGTACACAACACCCACCAGCGTTTTCTGCCCCTTAGTGTTTCGCAGCTCTACCCATACCGATTCCACATTCTCCAAGCTAATGTCCTTCCTTTCCACTGCGTTAATCTCATCTCTAACCAGCAACGCTACCCCACCTCCTTTTCATTTCTCTCTATCCCTCCTGAATATTGAATATCCCTGGATGTTCAGCTCCCAGCCTTGGTCACCCTGGAGCCATGTATCCGTGATCCCAACTATATCATAATCATTAATTGCTATCTGCACGTTCAACTCATCCACCTTATTACGAATACTCCTTGCATTGAGACACAAAGCCTTCAGGCTTGTTTTTACAACGCTCTTACCCCTTATACAATTATGTTGAAAAGTGGCTCTTTTTGATTTTTGCCCTGGATTTGCCTGCCACTTTTACTTTTCACCTTGCTACCGCCCACATTTTACACCCCTCTGTTTCTCTGCTCACCCATTTAAGAACACCACCACCTCTTATTCTCTGTTTATTATTGTTTTCTTCTTTTCCCCCCTACATGTTGGGTCCGAGTGCTTTCCTTCTCTGCCTCCTGCCTCACACACTGTCTAATAGGATTCTCTATTTGAGTCCCTCCCCCCAACCATTCTAGTTTAAAGTCTCCCCAGTAGCCTTTGCAGATCTCCCCGCAACCCATCCTTTTTGTACAGGTCGAACATTCCACAAAAGAGGTCCCAATGATCCAGAAATTTGAATCCCTGCCTTCTGCACCAGTCCTTCAGCCACGCATTTATCCTCCACCTCGCTCCATTCCTACTCTCACTGTCGCGTGGCACAGGCAGTAATCCCGAGATTGTTACCTTTGCTGTCCTTCTCTTTAAGTCCCCTCCTAACTCCCTAAATTCTCATTTCAGGACCTCTTCTCTTTTTTTACCTAGGTCATTGGTACCTATATGTATCTCGACCTCGGGCTCCTCTCCCTGCCCTTTCAGGATGTCTTGGACACGTTGAGACACATCACAGACCCTGGCACCAGGGAGGCAAACTACCATCCGGATCTCCCGACTGCGTCCACAGAATCGCCTGTCTGACCCCCTAACTATAGAGTCCCCTATTAATATTGCCCTCCTCTTCTTTTCCTTACCCTTCTGAGCAACAGGACCGGTCTCTATACCGGAGGCCCGGCCGCTGTCGCTACCCCCAGGTAGGCTGTCCACCCCAACAGTGCTCAAACAGGAGTACTTATTGTCAAGGTGTACAGCCACCGGGGTACTCTCTGGTCCCTGCCTGTGCCCCTTGCCTCTGCTGGGTATCTGCTGTCGGCATGGGCATGTTATATGACTCCATGTCTCTGATTACATTATTCTGGTGATTGTGTGGTTCTTATTGTAATGACACACGGTGGCTGTTGTAGGTCTAAAGTGTAGGTTTAAGGTGACAGGAAGGATTTAATAGAAACCTGAGGGGCAACTTTTTCACACAAATGGTGGTGGGTAAATGGAACGAGCTGCCTGAAGAGGAAGTTGAGGCAAGTACTACAATAACATCTAAAAGACATTTGGACAGGTACCTGTATAGGAAAGGTTTAGATATGGGCCAAACACAGGCAGGTGGGGCTAGTGTAGATGGGGCATCTTAGTCAGCAAGTTGGGACGAAGGGGCTGTGTCCGTGCTGTGTGACTCTATGACCCTATGACTGCAAGCAGGTTTGATGAGACAATAAAATGCAGGATAGACCTTTTGCTCGGGAAACATCTATCCAGGAAGTGCTTGCCACAGAAAATGTCTGGCAGTTGGATCAACACGAGTACAAATGCATCATGAATGCTTCCTGGAGGTAATTAGACAATAGGTGCAGGAGTAGGCCATTTGGCCCTTCGAGCCAGCACCGCCATTCAATGTGATCATGGCTGATCATCCCCAATCAGTACCCCGTTCCTGCCTTCTCCCCATATCCCAACTCCGCTATTTTTAAGAGCCCTATCTAGCTCTCTCTTGAAAGTATCCAGAGAACCTGCCTCCACCGCCCTCTGAGGCAGAGATTTCCTGTCCTGTCCTGTGATCTCCTGATTTCATCAGCTTATCTCTAAATATAACATATGCAACAAAATTATGGAATATGTTCCTTATGCCATTAAGAGCAAATAATTGAGATTGCAGATTTCACATCAAAGATCTAATTTATGTTGAGGAGGGTGTAGATGAGAGACTTGGGATGTCATGAGGTAAACTTGGGATGTCATGATTCTCACAATAAGGTGAATAGTGCCCTGTCCTAAAGGGTACTATTTAAGTTGGGAATCCACTACTGTACAATGATCTAGGGACAGTATCCAGGGAAAGTTTAGAAGGATGAGGGGAACCTCATTGAAATTTACCAAATAGTGATAGGCCTGGATAGAGTGGATGTGGAGAAAATATTTCCATTAGTGGGAGATTCCAGGACCAGAGGCCTTAGCTCAGAATAAAAAGACATACCTTTAGAAATGAGATGAGGACAAATTTCTGTAGTCAGAGGGTGGTGAATCTGTGGAATTTGTTGCCACAGAAGGCTGTGGAGGCCAAGTCAGTGGAGATTGACTAATTCCTGATTAGTATGGGTATCAGGGGTTTGGAGAGAGGGCTTGAACATAGGGTTGATAGGGAAAGACAGATCAGCCATGATTGAATGGCGTAGACTTGATGGGCCGAATGGCCAAATTCTGCACCTATAACTTATAAACATGTATTTATGAAAATCATTTCATTGTGTTTTGTGACAAAAAAATCTGTTCAGTTTACTTTATTGTCATGTGTATGTGAAAAATGTTAATGTGTTCATTTTCTCGGCAGCACTGTATTTTTTTAAAATATCATGAGGGCCAGAAGATTGAACACTGAAGTTGTAAATACAAAATACAGTGACAGCACAGTGGCACAACTAGTGGAGCTACTGCCTTACAGCACCAGAGACTAGATTCAATCCTGATCTCAAGTACTGTCCTTGAGGAGTTTGTACGTTCTCCCTCTGACTATGTGGGTTTCCTCTGGGTGCTCTGGTTTCATCCCACATCCCAAAGATGTGCTGGTAGGTTAACTGAACAATGAAAAATGACCTAAGCGTGCACTTTCATGGCTAAATTTCAGGAACTTGATGGGAGTGTGGAGATAAATGTTTTAATGGGATAAGCGTAGATTAGTGCTTGATAGTTGGCACAGACTTGGTGGGCAAAGGGCTTGCATGATTCAATGACCCCAAAACTATTAATGGAGTCAGATGTTCCAAATATTTGTATAATGTAAACAATTGTACAACTAAACTGCAGGTCTACATTAACATGTATAACATGAAGCACTCCAGATAAAAAATGCCTTTAAAAATGAGATTGTTTGAATAAGGTTCAATACATTCCTAACATATAACCACATGTATTGGTAATATGATATGTCTAGGGAGTATTAACCATTCAACTAACATTTGTGATAGAAAACATAATGGAAAAATTAAAAGGGAGAGAAAAAAAAAAATCATTTAGAAATCAAAAGTGCACACAGAATAATGTGAAGGTGATTTGATTCAAAATAGAAATCAGAGGAAATGCTAAATGGTGGCAGAAAATGTGCAGCTTAATCCCATACAGATCCTAGTCAATGCCGACCATTGATCACCTGTTCACACCAGCTCTATGTTTTCCCACTTTCCCATCCTTTTCCTACGCATTCGGGGCATTTTTTTTACAGAGACCATTAAGTCTACAGATGCGTATGTCTTTGGGATGTGGGAAGAAATCCGAACATCCGGAGGAAAGAGGTCACAGGGAGAATGTGCAAACTCCACACAGCCAGCACCCGATATCAGGATTGAGCCCGGGTCACTGGTGTTGTGAGGCAGCAGCTCTACCAACAGCGCCACTGCGCAGCCCGTGTTGGGAGAGTAGGATAATCAATAAAGTGAGAAAACCATAGAAAACTGCATAAACATGTAACAATTTGGCAAGGACATTTATTTAGAAACATAGAAAATAGGTGCAGGAGGAGGCCATTCGGCTCTTCGAGCCAGCACTGCCATTCATTGTGATCATGGCTGATCGTCCCCAATCAATAACCCGTCAATAACTCATGGTATTTTATGTTGTTACAAAAAATAAAACGTCAACACACAACTTGAAGATTGAGAAGTTAAATGCTGAGACATTCAGATGAGGAAAGTGAAAGTTCAATTGAAGTTCCTTCATGTAAATAACTTGCTTCTGTGTTGTTCGTTCCATATATTTCCACATTCCGATCAACATGATCGGGAAGACAATCAAATCCAAGCTCCACGGAAGGCAATCCAGTCGGGGAATAGGCTATATTAATAAAATGTGTCCGATAATCCAAGAAAGAATCAGGCTGAATATAGCATTTACATGGGAGAATTTAAAAAGAAAGTAAGAGTGATAAAGAAATAGTGAGGAAACATTAGCAGTGAAAGTAAATGAGAATCCAAGAATCTTCTATCGATACGATATCACAAAAAAAAGCTGTTAAAAGAATTATCGAGACTGATCGGAAATAAAAATATGTGAACAGGACATTCTTTCCAATTAACAAGATTTAATCTTTAACAAGGAAATGTAACCTGGATTGGAAAGGAGAAATAATTAATGGGATTCATTCAATGGCAAATTGGAGATAGGAGAGAGGGGGAATAAAGAGAGAGAAGAACTAAAGAGAAGAACTGCAGTGAATTGTGCACACAGCTCATCACACAAACCAACTTTCCATCTATTGACTCCATTTATAACTCACGCTGCCTCGGCAAGGCCACCAGCATAATCAACGACGAGTCGCACCCTGGCCACTCCCTCTTCTCCCCTCAGGTAAAATGTATAGAAGTGGGAAAACGCACACGTCCAGATTCAGTGACTGTTTCTTCCCAGCTATTATCAGGCAACTGAATTATCCTACCACAAAAACAGAGAGCTGTGCTGACCTACTAGCTACCTCTTTAATAATGACCCTCGAACTATCCTTGATCAGACTTTGCTAGCTTTACCTTGCACTAAACGTTATTCCCTTATCATGTTTCTATACACTGTAAATGGATCGATTGTAATCATGTATTGTCTTTCTGCTGACTGGTTAGCACGCAATGAAAGCTTTTCACCGTACCTCGGTCCACGTGACACTAAGCTAAACTAAACTAAGTGAGAAAGAACAACGTTTTCATTTAAAATTTGTTGATTTTAAAATCTTCAATAACTTCAAAGAAATGGAAGAAGTGAGACTTCATACTTGTAATACAAATTTTGTTTTCAGAGTGTCTGACTGACAGTAATTAATAATGATAACTAACCAGCTATCATTAAAGGGTGCTTGTGCTGCTAATTACTAAGCTAATTACTTAAGTATGTACATCGGACTTGGTTTGTCTCTGTCGTACAAATACAGAGCTTCAAGATATTCAATGCTCGTCAACTGTAGTGCAGGCGGCAAGATTATAATTTTCTAATCTGAGAGCAGAGTGATAGAATTCAAACATCAACATTTGGGTATTGGCACTTAGTGCATTTGCCTTTTACTTCAAAGAGCTATATCATTTACACATTAAATGGCAAGCATTAGTAATCTCGCCATCATTTTGACAGCAAATGTGGACTCAATGCACCGTGTCTTATAATCAGTCACGGTTCCTGTCACTTTTTAAAAAAAAATATGAATTCTTGTGTCCAGATCTTTAAGGAAACTACCTATATAAACCTCATAATGTAATTGCACACGATCTCCATTATAAGTGATACAGCATCATTAAGAAGGAATATTTCACGTTTTTTATTGCCAATTTCCAATAAAAATCTGAAGTTTGAAATATAAAATTAGGACTGAGCTACACTTACATGAAGGTTGAATTATCCATTGCCCTTTAACCTCATTTTACTGCAAGGTGCCGTTGTTCCAAACTCCCCGAGTCTAACACTAAGCTAGACTGACAGGTATATGTAAGATGTAATATTGAAACAAAAGAGAAAGATGCATGAGACAGAGATTCATGCAGCAATATCAGTGTTCAGATGACAGTGAGATTACTATCTTGTAATTGGTCCCAGGAGAGTACAGTTCTTTACATACCTAAAATGTTAGTAACACTTAGCTATATATCTGAATGCTACCGAGCCGAGATCACACTCTTTGCAGTGCTGTCACTACATGCTACATGAATCAGAAATATAATTTTATTCCTGCAGGTGAAGATGCTGAATTCTGCTAACAATCCTTCATTGGACTGCAATCCAGCAGACACTCGAAACTCTTAGCTTTGCTAAATTGAATATCTATGTCACAATTGCTCAGGCCTCAGTACTGATGCAGTAACATTGCGTGCTATCACCCTACCCATTACATTTGCCATTCTCATTCCACTACAGAGATGTATTTGAATTCAATTGTAATATGATTAGGCTGGCACATCCTCAATCCAGCTGAATCCCGACATCCCCAGGGTTAGGTACAGTGACATGCATGAACATTAGCCTATGCAGATAACCGGTGCACAAAAAGCTGGTTTAACACTGGATCAGGATATAACTGGCACTGATCATCCTGAAAATGGCTCTCCTGACAGCACAACGGGTGCTATTTCCATTTTTACTCTTTTAAAAAGCTGCCAGTTATTCACAAGTCTGCTTCAGAAATAGTGGAAGGAATGCAGCACTCAGCATTCTATTGATCCCAATGCCTGTCCTGCTATGCAGGCTCCCGAGGAGTGCTTCAACTTAAACAATTATTGTATTGCTAATCTATCAGTTCTGGAAATATTGTAATTCATCCATTTCACTTTCTCACGTAGATTTCTGCTGGAGCAGCATGTTCCCAAAGCACGAAAATCATTAGTTTAAAAAAAGAATGATTCCCAATTAAGCCTGTCACTAGAGGCTGAGCACTGCACTGCAACCTCAGTACACTGTTACAGTGTGGCAAAGTGGATTCAAGCCATTTGTTCAGCCTTATTAAAATACCTACTGCACTGTCTGCATTTTGAAATCGTGCCAAACTATTGAAAGTGGTGATCAGCCAATTCTCCCGTGGGGGTTGTGGCAAAAGACAGAGTCATAGAGTCATAGAGTGATACATTGTAGAAACAAGGTCCTACATCTTTTTTTAAAGAAATCTCAAAATACTGAAGTAATTCAGCTGGTTAGGCAGCATCTCCATGTTAAAATGTTAAATTTTTTTAAAACATTTCCAATTGCTTGATATTGCATTGCTGAGTTTTCCAACATGGTTCATTTGGAGAACCATAATATTTGCTTCTTTCGTCTTCCATGGATGAGAATGCAGGCGCAACCGAGACACATTCTACTACTCTTCAGATGACAATCAAGGATTATTTGGTTCCACTCGTGCCTGTGAGGCTGAAGTCCACTTTACATGAGTGAGCACAAAATTTATGCTCTTAGAGTCATAGAGTCATAGAGTGATAGTGTGGAAACAGGCCCTTTGGCCCAACATGTCCCAGCAACACTATTCCCACCTGCCTGCGCTTGCTCCACATCCATCCAAACCTGTCCTATCCATGTACCTGTCTAACTGTTTCTTAAATGTTGGAATAGTCCCAGCCTCAACTACCTTCTCTGGCAGCTTGGTTCATACACCCACTACCCTTTGTGTGAAAAAGCTACTCCTCAGATTCCTATTGAATCTTTTCCCCCTCACCTTGAACCTATGTCTGGTTCTCGATTTCCCTACTCTGGGCAAGAGGTTCTGAGCATCTACCCGATCTATTCCTCCCATGATTTTATACACCTCTATAAGATCACCCCTCATCCTCCTGTGCTCCAAGGAATAGAGACCCGGCCAAATCGACCTCTCCCCATAGCTCAGACCCTCTAGTCCTGGCAACATTCTCATAAATCTTCTCTGAACCTTTTCAAGCTTGATAATATCTTTCCTATAACACAGTGCCCAAAACTGAACAGAATACTCTAAGGTCTCACCAATATCTTATACAACTGCAACATGACCTCCCAACTTCTATACTCAATACTGACTGATGAAGGCCAATGTGCCAAAATCCTTTTTGACCACCTTATCTACCTGCGACTCGACCATCAAGGAACCATGCACCTAGATCCCTCTGCTCTACAACACTCACGAGAGGACTACTGAGGGAGCAGGAGAGGCTAATGGTGGGAGCCATGGTGTGGTGGGGGAAGCATGTTGGTCACTTCAGAGACCACTCTCATACATTAACAGAAAAACAAAGGTATTGGGTGTGAACAACCCTGAAGAAGTTACAATGTTTGGAGAGGAACTTCAGACACAAATTTGCAGCTGTAATTCCCACGTCCAATAGAAGAACTTAGTAGGGAACATCAGAGATGCAATAATCATCGAGAAGGAAGATAAATCCCACTGTGGTACATTATATACAGTGGGATCTCTGGTGTTCAGCATAAAGAAAGTCAGCACCATGATCTTCTTCAACCTCTCTTCCCAAAGAGTTGCTCCCTGAATTGCATTGTAGGTACATCCGTCACAATGCACAACAGTTATGACCTTTACCAGGTGGCAAGTCCACAAGAGATTTGTGGGCGGCACAGTGGCACAGCAGCGGAGTTGCTGCCTCACATTGCCACCGACATGAGTTCAATCCTCACTACGGTTGCTGCCTGCATGGAGTTTATACATTCTTCTTATGACCGCATGTGTTTTCTCTGGGTATTCCGGTTTCAAGAGTCAAATCAAGAGTGTTTTATTGTCATATGTTCCAGATAGAACAATGAAATTCTTACTTGCAGCAACACAACACAATATGTACACTGTGAACAATATAATAAGAGAAAAAAAGTTCAATGTGTGTGTACACATATATATACACATACATACCAGGCATGTGCCGTGAGTAATTAGGCAGGGTAGGCAGTCGGTATCTTTGATCAGTCGGCTTTTTAAAAAAATCTTGTAAACCGCGCATGCGCAGATTGTTCTCTCGACTTTTATAAAGAAATTTGTCTTCTAAATATTTAAAAACATATAGCTCAAAGGAATTTACTTACCACATTCTATTTGTATAGCCACTCTTTCCTGTTGTACCAAGCTGTTTTAAATGTCCTAATTATTTTTGTTCTTTTGCGCTGTTGAAGTTCTTTAATTTCCGGCGTCTGACATTTTTAATTATTTTGGTCTTTTCCTCATAAGATTTCCTCATAAGAGAAACTCTTAAGATAATCACTATCCATCTTTGAAAAAACCGCCAAGAAACTTGTGCTGCGCAGCACATGCACGCAGTCCACGGTGTAAAGGCAGAATTTCAGCTGCCTTTATAGACCGTTGCCACCGATGGCTAGAAGCAGCGTCGACAGCACGTGAGCAGCACATACTTCCATGTGTTAAATGTACTGCGGATGAAAGGCACGGGAGAATTATGTCGACCGAAGAGATCGATCTCTTAGGTAAGCATAATTCTCCCGTGCCTTTACCATTTATATTTAATAATTACCATTTTACAATTTTATTCAGGGTAGGCACCTTGCCTGCCCTGACGGCACATACCTGATACATACACACAAATATATATACATACATACATAGGTACACACACATCCACACGCACAATTATGCTGGTGCAATGCTGCCAATAAACATGAACTAGTGGAAATGTGCAGCTGTGATTGTTTTAGGACCCTGGGCTACCAACAATAAATGTTGGAAGTTCTGAATTAACCATCTCATCTCAGTCACAGCACTAACAGGCAAGATGATCATGGATCCAATCTAATTCTCTCAATGCTGTCCCATTGCAGTGCACGTCTATCCAGCTGGAACACCGAAATAACACTGCCATTCTGTTAATCGATTCAACTTCAAGAATGCCAACTGGAATTAATTTGCAGCAAACCTCTAACAAAGCAGTGATAGACACCAAACCCAACCCAGGATACCATGAACAGTTGGTCAATGTGGTGCAAAAATGGCCCGACACATCCCACAAAGATGTTGAACAAACTACAGACGAAAACTCATGCCCATATTGGCCACCATGTACAATAACCATATGCAAATGTGCGCAATTAATTCCTCTGCTAATGATACCATTGTAGTAGAAGAACTTGCTACTGGGATTGGCAAAAGAACAATGCAAAAAAAGTCATAGTCACAGAAATACAGCATGGAAACAGGCCCTTCGTCCCACAGACTCAGTACTGACCATCAACCAATCGTTTACATTTATCCCACTTTTTAATCCCCCCACATTTTCATCAACTCATAATTCCCTGAAAATGCATCACCGGTGAACAGGGTGATAAGGAAGGCTCATGCTGGCTTTCATTCGCCAGGGCACGGGTATGGGAGTTGGGATGCTATGTTGCAGTTATGTAGGATGTTGGTGAGGCTGCATTTTTTTTGACAGAAGTAGATTTATTAAATGACAACTGAAAAACGAATCTAAGAAGACAACAATCCAAAGGTAAAAGAATATCCATATGTATTAAATCAAAACAATATTATTCTCATCTAAGATGCACCCAAGCACCGGCAGTGACCAGCGTTCTGGAAGGTGGCTCTTTAGAAACACCTGCAGATGGACATAAGCCCAAGAGGGTAGTAGACATTTGGCCTGGGTGGAGCTCTCAGCTATCCACCAAAATGACCCTCGAATGGCCAGGTTGGCCAGGCAAGCAGCAAATTACTCAAGAGATCTCCCGATCAACCCATCCCCTGTTCCACTGGATGCACAAAGATCAGAAGCGTGGGGCTGAAGTGAAACCAGAATTTGAGGACCAGCCCCTTCAAATGTTGAAAGAGGGGCTGCAATCTCACATACCCCATGTACATGTTCTACACGGACTCTTGCTGGCAGTAGAAGCGGCAGGTGGATGAGGAGTCTGTGAACTGACTCCAAACTTGGTGGCGTAGTACCACTCCCCACCCCGTTGTAAAGGGGGAAGACTTCTGCATGCAGATATCACCACTGGGGATTTCCCCCTCACCACTAAATGGTAAACACTGACGGTGGCGGCATGCCCAGAAGGCAGACAAGGGCAAGGAAGTGGAGAGTGTGCAAGAACACCAGTACATGGTGAGGCCGTACCTATTGTGAACTGTGTTTAGTTTTGGTCTTCCTGATATATTTGGACAGATACATAGACAGGAGAGGTGAGGAGGGAGTAGAGTCAAACACAGGCAAATGAGACTAACTTACATGGGCAACTTGATCGATATGAACGAGTTGGGCCGAAGAGCCTGGTTTGGTGTTGCATGACTATTACTCTATTATTCTTCAGGGGTAAATAAATCACAACCCATCCAACCTCACATAATATTCCAAATGTGGTTTCACTAACACCTTGTGCAGCCATAACATAATGCCCAACTCCTGTGCTCAATACCCTTACCGATGAAGGCAAACATGCCAAACGCCTTCTTCATTGATCAAAGTACCGATATGATTTATAATAGCAGGAAAGCTTAGCCTACAATTAAGAAAAATGAGCAACAACTTACAAAGAGCCAAGCAACACCACAGCTCACCAGGTAGCATTTCAATTACTGGAAAAAAAGCAAACCAGCTCTCAAAAAGCACAAAAGGTAACTAATGGCAAGGACATCAAAAAGAGAACAACTCTGATGACCAATTTAAAACAGCCAAAAGGGGAAAAAAACACCAAAATAAAGACTGGCAAGGCTGCAAGCTTGGATATTATCCTTAATGAGCAGATAAAGGAAATCAAATCGCTAACAAGAGACTGGCTTTTGAGATTGTTTCACTTCTATGCAAGAACAAACTGAATTTCACGAGCAACAGACAATTGCACACTGCAGTAAAAATACCATAGTCCATCATGCTCAGGATTTTGGTGATATTGAATTGGCAGATTTTCTGGACTATTAAATTTTATTTCTATTAATATCTTAAAGCCCTTCTAATTTACTTTTTTTTGTTCCGCTGTATGATAAAAATTTTACTGCCAAAGCAGATAAATTCAAAGAAAGTGTGATAACTGAAGCCCCATTCAGGGGAAGCGAAGTGCGGGAATCAGGGCTTCAGCAAGTTTAGTTTAGTTTAGTTTAGTTTAGTCTAATTGTATTATTGTCTGAGATACAGTTGCTAATCTTGCTCTCTTTGTTCCTAACCTCTCATCTGACTCCCGGCAATCTAGTGTAAACCCTCTAGAATAGAATATCAAATCTCCTTCCCAGGATATTTAGCTCAGGGCACCAGGAGCAATCCAAAAAAAAACTATCCTTAGTAATGCCCTGCTTTTTAAACTCTATATTAACACCGCAGTACCCCTTCCATTTTCCTGGCTAGGTCAGGATACCGATGTGCACCATGACTTCTGGCTGCTCACCCTCCCCCCTTGAGAATGTTCTACAGCTTGGAAAACATTTGGGAAACATCCACATCATTGACTCCTTGTTCACAGTCTTAGAATAAAGGGGAGGCCATTTAAGACTGACGTGAGAAAAAACTTTTTCACCCAGAGAGTTGTGAATTTGTGGAATTCCCTGCCGCAGAGGGCAGTGGAGGCCAAATCACTGGATGGATTTAAGAGAGAGTTAGATAGAGCTCTAGGGGCTAGTGGTATCAAGGGATATGGGGAGAAGGCAGGCACGGGTTATTGATTGGGAACGATCAGCCATGATCACAATGAATGGCGGTGCTGGCTCCAAGGTCCAAATGGCCTCCTCCTGCACCTATTTTCTATGTTTCTATGTTTCTATACCAGTTATTAGACAATAGGTGCAAGAGAAGGCCATTTGGCCCTTCAAGCCAGCACCACCATTCAATGTGATCATGGCTGATAATCCCCAATCAGTACCCCGTTCCTGCTTTCTCCCCATATCCCCTGACTCCGCTATTTTTAAGAGCCCTATCTAGCTCTCTCTTGAAAGCATCCAGAGAACCTGCCTCCACCGCCCTCCGAGGCAGAGAATTCCACAGACTGATTCCACAGACTATTAGCTGATGACACTAAACCATTGTCAATGAGCCATCTTATATGAGCCTTGGAAAAATCTTGATGCAAAATTACCCAGAATGATGATCAGGGAAGAAAAAAACTGGGGGTCAATGATGCTGCGTTGCTTGAATATATTAGTCCACAATATAATATTTAAGATTTCTAACAAAAAGGCCAATGCAAAGACAAAACATATTGCTTGGGGCTTTGCACATTATATTTGTGCATTGATCTTTATTTTTGCTGCAGATTGTCCATTTGTGTCACTGCCTGAATATTTTTTCTGACTCGTAACTCATGTTCTGAATTTTCGACTTACACTGTACTCTGTTCCGAATCCCAAAATGTTTCTGCTGCAATCCATATCACTAACAGTCATGCTTCCACATCATTCCATGCAACGTGAGATTGCCAATATTATCACATGAACAAACAAATTGACATGTGCATCACGGAGTACCGGGCTTGTCAAAAAAATAAGGAAGTTGTCAAGGCAATTGAAAAGTAATAAAGAGAGATTATTTTTGCAGTAATTGCTTATTGGACCATTTTTCTCTTCAGATTTCCTAAAACATATTTGCTGGAGATACAGCATGGCAATTCCCATTTACTGGTTAATATTCAAAATAATTGTTTTTATTTCTAGTCTCTAACAGCGTCAGTTCTTGTTTCCATTCCATTTGTTTTGTGCATTTTAAAGTTATCTTTGAAGATCTCATAAAAGAATCACAATTACAGTTGTACCATTAAGCTATGCACAAGGTATATGTCATAAACAATTCACTTTCTTCTTCTGCTGCAATGTTTGCTTCAACACCAATGTCTGCTGCGAACTGGCTAAGAAACATCAATGTCTTACGGAACAAGCTGTGATGGTGAAGGAGACATGAGGGAACAAGCAACAACTTAGACTTAAATAGATTCTTTAACCTCATTACAGATCCCCAGGAGCTCCACAGCGGAATATCAGTCCAGGCAGTAGAGAAAATGATCAAGTGTACCGATAACGTTAAGTTTTCAGGTGGGTTTTGGTGAGTATGTAAGAGATGTAGCCAGAATGCCAAATCCTTTTCCTACTCTTTGCAAACAGGAAGCAAAGAGTAGGAGTAAATGGGTCCTTTTCAGAATGGCAGGCAGTGACTAGTGGGGTACCGCAAGGCTCAGTGCTGGGACCCCAGCTATTTACAATATATATTAATGATTTGGACGAGGGAATTGAATGCAACATCTCCAAGTTTGCGGATGACACGAAGCTGGGGGGAAGTGTTAGCTGTGAGGAGGATGCTAGGAGGCTGCAAGGTGACTTGGATAGGCTGGGTGAGTGGGCAAATGCATGGCAGATGCAGTATAATGTGGATAAATGTGAGGTTATCCACTTTGGTGGCAAAAACAGGAGAGTAGACTATTATCTGAATGGTGGCCGATTAGAAAAAGGTGCAATGAGACCTGGGCGTCATGGTACACCAGTCATTGAAAGTAGGCATGCAGGTGCAGCAGGCAGTGAAGAAAGCGAATGGTATGTTAGCATTCATAGCAAAAGGATTTGAGTATAGGAGCAGGGAGGTTCTACTGCAGTTGTACAGGGTCTTGGTGAGACCACACCTGGAGTATTGCGTACAGTTTTGGTCTCCAAATCTGAGGAAAGACATTCTTGCCATAGAGGGAGTACAGAGAAGGTTCACCAGACTGATTCTTGGGATGTCAGGACTTTCATATGAAGAAAGACTGGATAGACTCGGCTTGTACACGCTAGAATTTAGAAGATTGAGGGGGGATCTTATAGAAACGTACAAAATTCTTAAGGGGTTGGACAGGCTAGATGCAGGAGGATTGTTGCAGATTGTACTGTAACGGGGATAGCTTGGACCCGATAGCAGCACAGAATCAGGCAGGTATAGTTGGTACTGAACTTTATTCCGATACTGTAACACAGGAATGGGTACATCGTACTCACACAGAGGCTCAGGATTGAGCGAGGGTTCCGAAGAGGGGCAGGCAGGTTCGAATCCGTGTAGGCAGTCGGGAAATCGCTGGAGAGTCTTGCATGAATGCTGAGAACAATCTGGCACTGTGTGAACGGTGAGGAGAGTCTATATACCGGATTAATTGGTGATCAGAGGCAACTGAGTGCCACAGGTGAGGAGAGTTGGGCTGATGAGAGGGGAGTGGCAGGCAGGCAGGAGAGGACAGACTGTGACAGATGTTGGGGAAGTCCAGGACAAGGGGTCACAGTTTAAGGATTAAGGGGAAATCCTTTAGGACCGAGATGAGAAAAACATTTTTCACACAGAGAGTGGTGAATCTCTGGAACTCTCTGCCACAGAAGGTAGTTGAGGCCAGTTCATTGGCTATATTTAAGAGGGAGTTAGATGTGGCCCTTGTGGCTAAAGGGATCAGGGGGTATGGAGAGAAGGCAGGTACAGGATACTGAGTTGGATGATCAGCCATGATCATATTGAATGGCGGTGCAGGCTCGAAGGGCCGAATGGCCTACTCCTGTACCTATTTTCTATGTTCTATGTTCTATGTTTAATACATGATTCCAAAAGGAATTCCCAAAGTAAGTTATGTGTATGTACATAATGTTGTACATAGTCTGTGGAATTCTCTGCCTCAGAGGGCGGTGCAGGTCGGTTCTCTCGATATTTTCAAGAGAGAGCTAGATAGGGCTCTTAAAGATAGCGGAGTCAATGGATATGGGGAGAAGGCAGGAACGGGGTACTGATTGGGGATGATCAGCCATGATCACATTGAATGGCTCGGTGCCGAATGGCCTACTCCTGCACCTATTGTCTATTGTCTATTGTCTATTATTATACTGAGACTAAAGGTTGGAACACTAAATAGCTGTGCAAGTATGGAAGAGGCACACAAAGGATTTTGAAGGTTTTGAAGACCACATCTTGACGAAAAAGTGAACAATTATTAACCCATCACTTGTCCCATCCCCACCTTTCTTTTCCAGCTACTACAAACAGTCTGAAGAAGGGACCCGACCCATAAGTCACCTATCCATTTTCTCCACAGATGCTGCCTGACCCGCTACGATCCTCCAGCACATTGTGTTTAGCTAAAGATTCCAGCATCTTATCTCTTCAACAAGTACTATATTTTAAATGAGTGTGGTCTTTAGAGTAAGACAATAGAGATAGAGGTAGCAGTAGGATGCTCAACAATAGATGCCTCAATGAGATTATATCTGACCTTTTCCCTCAGTTTGAATTACTTAAATTACTAAAATCTATTGGCCTCTGTCTTCAATATTTTGAGTCACCAAGCCTTCACGGCACCGCTTTGATAAAGATTTCCACAGATTCAGATGCGTGAAGAAATTCCAGTCAGGAATTCTGGTAGCCTGGAAAATGGGGAAATGGCATGTCGGCAAAATTTATTCGGAGATGACAAAAGTGTAGATATGAGATTTAGTTGCAAAGGGAACCAGGAATTTATTTTTGTCTGGAAGACTTGGTAAATAATGATGTTGAGATTGAAACACAATGCAGAAATGAAAAGGAGACTAATGTTATGTAGTTTAGGGGGCCTCCAAGGAGGGGCAGTAATTAGTACAAGAGCAATGTTATGGATGGAGGCCAATATGGATGCGTTTGACCTTGCAAAATCAATCTGCCTCATCCACTTAGTAATGGACAAACAATCCAACAAAACGCTGCCCACTTTTTAAAAATATATTCGCAGAATGTTGGCACCATTAGCAAGGCCAGCATTTATTGGCCAGTGATATATCCTTTAATAATGAAATCATAGAAATTTATAGCACAGCGTTTGTTGAATGACTGACAGTCTTCATGCTAGCCATAGAAAAGCTAAGCATCAGTAATGCAACTTCCCAGCTTTTGGTTTTGTAGTCTAGTCGGTGTGGGTTAGCATATGATGAGCGGTTGACAGCACTGGGTCTCTACTCGCTGGAGTTTAGGATTGATGAGAGGGGACCTCATTGAAACTTAGCATATAGTGAAAGGCCTGGATAGAGTAGATGTGGAGAGAATGTTTCCACTAGTGGGAGAGTTTAGGACCAGAGGTCAGAGCCTTAGAATTAACGGACGTTCTTTTACGAAGGACATGAGGAGGAATTTCTTTAGTCAGAGGGTGGTAAATCTATGGAATTCATTGCCACAGAAGGCTGTGGAGGCCATCAATGGATATTTTTAAGGCAGAGATAGATAGACTCTTGATTAGTATGGGTGCCAGGGGTTATAGGGAGAACGCAGGAGAATGGGGCTAAGAGGGAAAGATAGATCAGCCATGATTGAATGGTGGAGTAGACGATGGGTCAAATGGTCTAATTCTGCTCCTATCGTTTATGAACTCATGACAATTTAAATATCATGTGAGGTTCTGTCCCTAATACACTTTAAGAGGGCTTTGGAGGCTCTATAAGGCGCTGGTCAGGCCTCATTTGGAGTACTATGAGCAAATTTGGCCCCATATCTGAGGAAGGATATGTTGGCTCTGGAGTGGGTCCAGAGGAGGTTTACGAAAATGATTCCAGGAATGAGTAGTTAGCATATGATGAGCGTTTGACAGCACTTGGCCTGTACTCGCTGGAGTTTAGAAGGTTGAGGGGAGACCACATTGAAATTTACAGAAAGGCATAGATAGAGTGGATGTGGCAAGGATGTTTCCACTGGTGGGAGAGTCTAGGACCAGAGGTCAAAGCCTCAGTATTAAAGGGCGCTCTATTAAAAAGGAGGTGAGGAGGTACTTCTTTAAACATAGGGTAGTTAATCTGTGGAATTCATTGCCACTGAGGGCTGTGGAGGCCGTCAGTGGATATTTTTGAGGCAGAGACAGACAAATTCTTGATTAGAATGGGTGTTAAGGGTTATAGGGAGAAGACAGGAAAATGGGATTAGGGGGCAGAGATCAGCCATGATTGAATGGCGGAATAGACGATGGGCAAATGGCCTAATAATACTCCTATAATTTGTATGTGAAGACTGTGAGTACCAGAACACTACTACTCTTCAAAATCCTCTAATCCTTTCAACAACTACTTTAAATCAGTGATATCAGTGGTCCCAGTTTATCAATCTCAGTTTATTAAACTGAATACCTCTTTCTTTCTATTCTATCCAGGCCCTTCATACGTTTCTATACAGTTAAACCTTTGTTCTTAGGAAAATCTTTGCTCATGGATAAAAAACCTCCAGTCCTGTTTTTCTCCCAAAAAATCTCCCTTTAATGCTCTTGAGTGCAGTTGCATCCTTCCCATAATGTGACAAATAACTGTATGCATGATCCTAGGTAATACTTTATTCTCATGTCACATAACATCCAGGCTTGCCCGACTAAATTATCTTAAATACCTCTTGGCAGCCTTATCTTCCAATCTTGTGACTTTCATTTTAAAGGTGTCTTACTTTCCCCGGAAGTAATACTTCACACTTATCCATTTCCTACTTCTCTGGTAACCTGACCATTGATATCCACCTGTGGACAACAGTTGCCCTTTTATCAACCAAAGAATGCTGATAGCTGTCTTCTTTAACTGCAATCCACTTGGTGGTGTTTACAATGTAAGGAGTTCAGGATTTTAAGCTGGTGAAATTGAATATATTTGATGATAGATTTGGACATGAATTGGGAAGTGCTGTTATGTCCATGCATCGGCTGCCCTTGTCCTTCAGAGTGGTAAAGACTGAGGGCTTGAAAGCATCATGTTGAAAGCACGCATTACAAATTGCATCTCCGTGCAAGGAAATAATATATTAAGTGGTGGATGCACTCTTCCAGACAAGTGGAGAATATTCCATCTCACATCTCATATGCACCTTAAAACCAGCGGAATATTTTTGAAAGCTCCACACTGTGACCAAACCAACTCCCACACTGTTGGCAGCATATCAGAATCCATTAAGAAGGGCATCATTACCCTCATTCAAAAGAAGAAAGAAAGAGATCAGAAAATGGCAAACCATCTTACTGTTGAATATAAATTGCAAGATTCTGTACTAGGTGTTCACCAGTCCAGTCAGATCAATAGTGCATGTGATCCATCCAGACAGCACAGTGGTGCAGCTGGTAGAACTGCTGCCTCACAAATGCCAGAGACCTGGGTTCAATCCTATCCTCAGTTGCTGTCACTGTGTAGAGTTTGTACACTCTCTCTGTGACCATGTAGGTTTCCTCCGGATGCTCCGGTTTCCTCCCACATCCCAAAGACATGCGGGTTTGTTGGTTAATGAGCTCCTGTAAATTGCCCCCAGCATGTAGGGAGTAGATGGGAAAATGGGGTGACATAAAATTAATATGAATGGGCGATAAATGGTCAGCATGCATTTGGTGGGCAAATGGGCCTGTTTCTATGCCGCATCTCTAAAACTAAAAAAACAGACCTACAGTATACCTGGTGGATGGCTGTTTGTCAGGTTGGAGGCCGGTGACTAGTGGGGTGCCTCAGGGGTCTGTGTTGGGTCCACTGTTTGTCATGTACATCAATGATCTGGATGATGGTGTGGAAAATTGGATTAGTAAGTATGCAGATGATACTAAGATAGGTGGTGTTGTGGACAATGAAGTAGATTTTCAAAGTCTACAGAGAGATTTAGGCCATTTGGAAGAGTGGGCTGAAAGATGGCAGATGGAGTTTAATGCGGACAAATGTGAGGTGCTACATCTCGGCAGGACAAATCAAAATAGGACGTACACGGTAAATGGTAGCGAATTGAGGAATGCAGTTGAACAGAGGGATCTAGGAATAACTGTGCATAGTTCCCTGAAGGTGGAATCTCATGTAGATAGGGTGGTAAAGAAAGCTTTTGGTGTGCTGGCCTTTATAAATCAGAGCATTGAATATAGAAGTTGGGATGTAATGTTAAAATTGTACAAGGCATTGGTGAGGCCAATTCTGGAGTATGGAGTACAATTTTGCTCGCCTAATTATAGGAAGGATGTCAACAAAATAGAGAGAGTACAGAGGAGATTTACTAGAATGTTGCCTGGGTTTCAGCAACTAAGTTACAGAGAAAGGTTGAACAAGTTAGGTCTTTATTCTTTGGAGCGCAGAAGGTTAAGAGGGGACTTGATAGACGTCTTTAAAATTATGAGCGGGTTAGACAGAGTGGACGTGGATAAGCTTTTCCCATTGAGAGTAGGGAAGATTCAAACAAGGGGACATGACTTGAGAATTAAGGGACAGAAGTTTAGGGGGAACATTAGGGGGAACTTCTTTACTCAGAGAGTGGTAGCTGTGTGGAATGAGCTTCCAGTGGAAGTGGTGGAGGCAGGTTCGATGTTATCCTTTAAAAATAGATTGGATGGGTATATGGACGGGAAAGGAATGGAAGGTTATGGTCTGAGTGCAGCTAGATGGGACTAGGGGGAAGTATTTATTTTTAATTGAAAACATTTTTTTTTTTAATGTTCGGCACAGACTTGAAGGGCCGAGATGGCCTGTTTCCGTGCTGTTATGGTTATATGGTTATATATGGTTATATGGTTATACCTGCCAGGAAGATTATTGACAGTTTTACAGATTGGGAATACTATCAGGTAAGTGTGGCACTGTAAGATAGACACTTGCCTGACTAGTTTGAAGCAGGAGAAATCATTTGTTAGAATAATGCATACAAACACGGTGAATGTGCTGTCCAATATGAACTTGGGCCAGTTCTAGTTAATGGGTGTGAAATGAGAAGCTTGCAGGGCAAATCTGGAGTTTGGCAAGGCTGGACTCTCTCTTTTGCCCTGTTTGTCATATTAAGCATTTGCCAAATCCATCAGAAAGGGCATGGGTGATGAACCCAAGGAGCAGGGTACACTCAAGTAAAGGCTTCGTTGTGCATGGACAATGTCATCGTCTTCTGTTTGGACATAGAAACATAGAAAATAGGTGCAGGAGTAGCCAGCACCGCCATTCAATATGATCATGGCTGATCATCCAAAATCAGTACCCTGTTCCGGCTTTTTCCCCATATCCCTTGATTCCATTAGCCCAAAAGAGCTAAATCTAACTCTCTCTTGAAAACATCCAGTGAATTGGCCTCCACTGCCTTCTGTTGTAAGTCTGCAGTTGATCAGCATCTGCGACTAATTTGAACTTATCTCAGGGGCCAGAGTTAATCGCAGCAAAAACACAGAACAGACACACCATTTACACAAGATGTCTGACTGATCTTTTGTTCCCTTTACTGTCAGGACTGATCCCCTGAGGTGCTGGGACGTGCAGCAAAAATTGTCTGGAGTAACTAGCGAAGGTGAAATAGAAGTTTGGAATGTGGGAACACCATTCCCTCTTGACGGTGGGTCAAAACCTCATCATCAGATGTGAGATGCCCTCACTGTTGTACGTCGTGCAGCTGTAGCCCACAACCCACACCTGCACTGAGGCAGAAACCTCAGTATTCTTCATTTCATTTCATTTGGTCACTGACTCGTGACAAACTTCCCCTTGGTAGGAGTATCAAGAACAGAGGACATAGGTTTAAGGTGTAAAGTAGGAGTTTCAAAGAAGATTTAAGTTTTTGAAGAGTGGTTAAATACAAGTCCACAGGAGGTGAAGAGACAGATGTAATTACTATGTTTAAGAGGCATTTAGACAGTCAGTTAAATAGACAAGGCATGGAAGGATATGGACCTAATGCTGGCAAATGGGATTTGTGTGGATGGGCAAAAAGGTAAATGGAACATAGTGCAGCACAGAAATGGGCCCTTTCATGGCTATGCCAACTATGATGTCAATCTCAACTAATCCTATCTCTCTCTATCGTGTCTATCTGTGTCTAAATATCTCTTAAACATTGTTATCATATCTACTTTTACCACCTCCCCTGCAGTGCATTCCAGGCACGTACTACTCATGGGTCAAAACTTGCCACATAAATCCACAATAAACTTCTCTCCTTTCACCTTCAAATGATGTCCTCTTGTATTTGATATTCTCACCCTGGGATAAAGGTTTTGACTATCGACCTGATCCATTTCCCTCATAATTTTAGATACTTCCCTTAGTTCACTTATCAGATGCTCCAGAGAAAACAATTCAAGCTTGTCAACTTCCTTTATAATTAATACTCTCAAACATAGGTAACATTTTGGTGCATCCCATCTGCAGCCTCACCAAAGCCTCCACATCCTTCAAGTAACGCAAGTAATGTAATGATTCAAACTTCAACACTTGCAACACTTCAAATGTGATCAGAACAAAGTTGTGTACAGCTGTAACATTACTTTATGTCCCAACTGATGAAGGCAACTATGCCTTCTTTAAATCAATGTGTCTTCCTTAAATCCCTATCCACTTGTGTCAGCACTTTCAGGGAGCAATGGTCTTCCATCCTAACATTGCCCTATACATCAATATTCCCCAGGGTCCTGCCATTTACTTTATATGTTTGTCTTGCGTTTGACCTCCCATTCTGCTGTATCCTTTGACAACTTTCCACACTATCCACACTTCACCAATTTTTTGAGTACTGAAGTTCATGTGGACAATTTTCACTGCCCTAACCTCATCAATCATCTTTATCATTTCCTCACGAAACCTAATCCTATTTGTTAGACATGATCTACCTCGCACAAAGTCCTGCTGATTATCCTATGGATGTAATGACCAACTGGGCTCATTTTCATGCTGTACCAGAATATGACTCAATGAGCTGGTGGATCCTGTCAGATGGACTCAAGCAGACCGGCCAACTCATTCGGCAGAATACTTCAACACCAGAACATTCAAACAAGAACTATGAAACCACCTGGCTGGTGGTGAGAAGTGTAAGTAAGGTCATTTGCAGATGGAGTATCAGTCCCATCATACACTGCCCATGAGACAATTGTAATGTCGTGGAGCCACTGCAGAAGGAACTGCAGATGGAAGGCCATCTTAAGCCTCGATAAACATTTCATTCAGGAACCTGATCATGGACGGCGAGGGAACTTCATTGCAAGGTAGAATCTTACATAGATACATAGATGCAAGAGTAGGTCATTCGGCCCTTCGAGCCAGCACCGCCGTTCAATGTGATCATGGCTGATCATCCACAATCCGTACCCCGTTCCTGCCCTCTCCCCATGCCCCTTGATTCCGCTAACCCTAAGAGTATCTAACTCTCTTTTGATCATTGGGATATCAACTGAGATGGAGTAACCATGGAAAGGAAGATTGGAAAAATTGGATGTAATAACAAATTGTGGAGGTATGAAGGAGAAATTGAGGGATCATTTTATACATGGCAGTATCAGAGTGAGGAGTACATTTTAAGTGAAGAATGTTTTGTTGTTGGTGGTGGCAACTGCTTTGAAATGCTGCACAGCAAAACGGTTTTTGGTGGAGTCAACTGCTTTGAAATGCTGTACTGCAAATGGTTGTTGGTGGTGGCAACTGCTTTGAAATGCTGCACTGCAAATGGTTGTTGGTGGTGGTAACTGCTCAGCTTCCTGTTTTCACTGTATATTGATTTTAGATAAAACGCTACCACTTCCAGCTGTGATTTTTGGCCATCTTACTCAGTCCCCCTCCACTCATCAGGTGCAGAGGATTCTTCCCATCAATGAAAAATAGAAGTGTTATTAGTGTTTAAAAAAATGTTGAGAATCTTTCTCCTGTCAATCATGCCATGAAGCCAATGCCCCCGGTGGGAGGGATTATAAAACCCAGAAGTGTGGATGTGCTCAGTCTCTGCAAGATGGGGGGAGGGAGACGTCACGACTGTCTGAGTTGTGTATCAACTGAACACACTGAATGTCTACTGAACTGTGAGTGTGGTGTTTATGTGGTGTTATGGTGGTTTCACCCTGCGTGAAATGGTATGATACTGCATTTGAATGTGGTGGCCTTGCACACTGCATGAAATGGTATGAAACTGCATTTGAAATTGGTGGCTTTGCACCCTGCATGAAATGGTACGAAACTGCACTTGAATTTGGTTTGCTTTGAAATGCTGTACTGCAAATGGTTGTTGGTGGTGGCAACTGCTTTGAAATGCTGCACTGCAAATGGTTGTTGGTGGTGGTAACTGCTCAGCTTCCTGTTTGCACTGTATATTGATTTTAGATAAAACGCTACCACTTCCAGCTGTGATTTTTGGCCATCTTACTCAGTCCCCCTCCACTCATCAGGTGCAGAGGATTCTTCCCATCAATGAAAAATAGAAGTGTTATTAGTGTTTAAAAAAATGTTGAGAATCTCTCTCCTGTCAATCATGCCATGAAGCCAATGCCCCCGGTGGGAGGGATTATAAAACCCAGAAGTGTGGATGTGCTCAGTCTCTGCAAGATGGGGGGAGGGAGAGGTCACGACTTGTGTATCAACTGAACATACTGAATGTCTACTGAACTGTGAGTGTGGTGTTTATGTGGTGTTATGGTGGTTTCACCCTGCGTGAAATGGTATGATACTGCAGTTGAATGTGGTGGCCTTGCACACTGCATGAAATGGTATGAAACTGCATTTGAAATTGGTGGCTTTGCACCCTGCATGAAATGGTACGAAACTGCACTTGAATTTGGTGGCCTTGCACCCTGCTTGAAGTGGTATGAAACTGCACTTGAATTTGGTGGCCCTGCACCCTGCTTGAAATGGCATTAAACAGCACTAGCATTTGGTGGCCTTGCACCCTGCTTGAAGTGGCATGAAACTGCACTTGAGTTTGGTGGCCCTGCACCCTGCTTGAAGTGGTAGGAAAGTGCACTTGAGTTTGGTGGCCCTGCACCTTGCTTGAAGTGGTATGCAACAGCACTTGAATTCAGTGGTCTTGCATTCTGCTTGAAGTGGTCGGAAACTGCACTTGAATTCGGTGGCCTTGCACCCTGCTTGAAGTGGTAGGAAACTGCACCTGAATTCGGTGGCCTTGCACCCTGCTTGAACTGGTAGGAAACTGCACCTGAATTTGGCAGCCTTGCACCCTGCTTGAAGTGGTGTGAAACTGCAATTGAATTTGGTGGCCTTGTACCCTGCTTGAAATGGAATTTCAAGGAATAGCCGTGAGTCAACTGCTCGCCCACCAGCCGTGAGTGAGCTGCCAGCACACCAGGCTTGAGTGACTGAGCTGTCACCCCAAGAATCCATTTGGCCCACAATGTCCATACTAGCCCTCTGGAAACCAGTCCCTTCAACCCACAATACCCATACTAGTGCTCCGGAACCCCCCCCCCCCCCACTGGGCACCAATATTGGAATTGGTGGAGAGGTGGAATATTGCGTTGGGAGACCAGCCCTCCCGTGTGAACATGGGACCCAACGGGTCCCACTTAGTCTAGTATGATAATAAAATACTCTTGATTCTTGACTTTCAATGCCATTTCATATGTCCAATAAAGAGGAAAAAAGTATTTGAACGAGGATTAAAGGAAATAAATGCTTCCTCTGATTCTTCCCGAACAACTGTAGGCTTCGAAGAACTCAGTTAGCAGGTAACAAATGAACAGAACAACTCTGTATGTTTCTTTCTACTCATTCAAGATGAAGCCTTCAGTGGACTAATGTAGTTGTGAACTGAGAAATCAAGGTTGACAGGAACAAAGAGCACTTGGAAGGCAGATGAACTCCCAATGCTTATTGCTGCCAACTTGGTAATGGGGAAGACAATACAAATCTAAATAAATGTATAAATAAAGTTTAGTGGCATAGGTCATAAGTTAACCATATTTAACACAAAAGACAAGCAATGTTTAAGGTTTTACACCTATTGATTGTTATGTTCCCCATTCAATATCAAAGAAACACTGGCCATAGGTTTTACAATATTGCTAGTTATCTTGGCATTTTGTAATTTTAAAGATAGATTTGTGTTCAATTCAACTGGTATATTCTGATGATCCTTTCAACATTTCACTTTTGAGTTTTATTTGCATCGATGTTGCAAACAGTTATTTACTGTTTTTGAATGCATCAGATATTTCCTGAATAACTAAATATAGAACAGTAGGCATAAGAGAATATTGGAAATCTGAAGAGGGCTGGGGAGTAGCTAATCGTGATCCTTTATTTAAGAAGGGAAGTAACGATAATCCAGATAATTATAGGTTTTTGATAAAGTATTTGATGTGGGTAGGGTGGTGGATGTTGTCCATGTAGAATTTAGTAAGGTATTGATAAAGTCCCGCATAGTAGACTGATCCTGAAGATTAAAATGCATGGGATTAATAGTGATTTGGTTGTATGGATTGTACAGGCTGGAGGTCTGTGAACAGTGGAGATCTGCAGGGATCTGTGCTTGGACTCTGTTGTTTGTGTTATCCGACCTAAACATAGGTGGATTAGTTAGTAGGTTTTCATAACACCAGCATTGTTAGGGTTATGGACTGTGAGGAAGGCTACAGCAGGATATAGATCAGCAGCTGAAATGGTGGAGAAATTGCAGATGGAGGTTAAGCAAGTGAGAGATGTGGCACTTTGGGAAAAATGTGAGGAGAAAATATACAATTAATGGTGTGTGAGGGATCTTAGGGTCCATTAGACCATAAAACCGATATCACAAATGGAAAGACTGGTAAAGAAGGAATATTGTATGCTTGCATATAGGTCCTAAGAGACAGGATGTCATGATGCAGCTTCATAAGACTTGGGTTAGGCCTTTTTTGGAATATTGCATGCAGTTCTGGATGCCCCATTAAAGGAAGGATATGAAGGCTTTGGAAAGAGTGCAGAGGTAGTTTACCAGAATGATGCCTGTATTGCAAATTTCAGCTACATGGAGAGGTTGAGCAGACTTGGATTGTTTTCTCCGGAATGCCGGGGGTTGTGGGGAGACCTGATAGAAGTACAGGTATATAAAATTATGAAAGGTATAGATAGGGTGGACAGTCAGAACCTTTTACCCAGGATGGAAAAACCAAATACTCAAGGGCATAGCTGTAAGGTGAGAGGGGCAAAGTTTGAAAGGAGATACGCGGAGCAAAGTTTTTACACAGAGTGTGGTGAGTGCCTGGTACCCACTTGCTGGGATGGTGGTGGAGGCAGATTCGAAAACAACCTTTAAGAGAATTTTGGATAGCCTTATGGATATGCAGGGAATGAGGGAGACAAATCATGCACAAGCATGAGTTGCTCTTGGCATCCTGTTTGGCAGATACATTGTGGGCCGAAGGGCCTGTTTTGGTGCTGTACTGTTCAATGTTCTATGAATCTAATAACAAGAGGCATCTGTTTTTGTGCAGAGTATAATCTTAATGTTTTTAAACTGGTCAAGTTTGTTTTGCATGTTTAGGTTACTTTTTTTATTCAGAATTGTATATCCTGATCTTAAGATATTGTTCAACTGACATTTTACATTTGTTTCTTAATTATGATATTGCCATATCTATAACGTTTCCAAATAAAGTTCTTTATTTTTCAATTTATGTTTGATAAATATTTGACATTTTACCTTTGGTGTATGCCTTGGAGGCAATGCACCAAAGACTTACAATTGATTTCTGCAATGAGGGTTATCCTATGAAGTTTGAGTTGAACTGTTCTGTATTCTCCAGGGTTTCTAAGAATGAGAGATAAAACATAAGATTCTGAAATAGAGATCTGCTCTGGATAAATTTGAAACCCAAGTAGATTTCACCCAAGCTGGAGATATCGCACAAAAGTAGGATAAAGGAATTGTTATGCTGTACATACATTTGTCTTGATCGAAAACAGATGCGTTATTACAAACTAAATCTATCATACTTGGATTATGTGCTGAGGCAGGCTGTGACTGTTGTGATCCCAAATGTTTCATCGGAATAAGTTGTCTAACTCAATCTAAACCCAATACATATAGTCAAGTTCCATCAGGCTCAGATCACATCAAGACACAGAGTGTTGGAGTAACTCAACTGTCCAGGCAACATCCCTGGAGAACATGGATAGGAAACGTTTTGGATTGGTACCTTTTTTAAGACTAATCCTTCTTCAGATCAAGTAGGTAGAATTTATCCTTAAATAGCTTAATGGGAGTGAAACATTTGAGCATGAGAGCAGGAGGAGCTTTTCCTCAAAGGTGATGGATGTTCTGTCATTGGGTATTCTAAGGTAAAGATCATGAGGAATCGAGGAAACTGAGAACTGGGTGAGAAAGTGGAGCTAAGGTACAAGGCCACCTATCCTGTCAAAAGATGAAACAGACTCACAGGGTCAGGTCACCTACTTCCGCTTGTACTTTTTACCTTGTCGTCTTCTAAGCTCTCCATTTCAGTAGAAAGGAATATTCTGCTGTTTTCTGAATACCTTCAAGCTTTGGGTGAGCTGTATGAAGAAGACCTACTCATCAGAGATTGTACAAACTATTAGTGTGCCATCTCTCACATAAAAAAAATATGGATTTCAATAAGAATGACAAATGTCTATATGTCCTTTATTCATCTGCAAACAATGGTTTGATTCCTGTAAAATACCCTGAATAAACCTGTTAAGACCAAACTCGCATATTGATTTCAAATTACTACCAAAAGCTCTATCAATGCACACACAGGAAAGGATAAAGCAGAATCTGAAAAACATTATTGATTTAGTATATCCAGAAAAATAATATAGATGCAGCGTTAGAACATGAGGAACAATCATCTATGCCCTGGATGATGCACAGCGGGTCATATACATGTGCAAGCAATCTGGGAATGAGCTTCTCTCACAGACTTTTATCGTACAAAAATTAGTTCTTTACTCTTATGCACATCACTCAGGTTAGAAAGCACATAAATAACTGTACAGACTAAAGAACAAAACAAAAATCCCTTTTAAATTCACTTAAGTGTGTAGTGTGCCCATTTCAGAAGAAACTGTTTAAATTACTTGAAACACCCATCCAATCTGAGACATAGAGGGAGACAGCATGCAAACAGGTCTACTAAGCATCATGCACCCGTTTGAACTAATGTTTCACTTTCTCATCTACTCTCCCAGATTCTGCCACTCACCAACACATTGGGGGCAATTGGTGATGGTCAATTAACCTCCCATCCACACATCCTTGCAGGATCTGCTTGGTTAATTTCAAAACTAAATTCCGCAGCCATATAAAATTTGGTCGAACAGTGAGGCAGATCTTCTTTTGGCTCACTACAGGTACACCCAAACCTTTGGGTACTAGGAACTTTTGTTAATGGAAGGTAATCAATCAGGCTGTTGCATCCATTTGCCCATTGTCTCAAGAATCTCCCGAAGATCCAGATAGGCTTCTATTGTAATGGTGAGCTCTCTACAGAGCTCAGCATCCAAGGATCTTTCAGCCCTCATGCTGGTAGATGGCCTTCACTATTGGTAATCAGGTCAGCACCTGTGTGAACTGCACAGTTGGATGACCGGAATGGCAGGTGGCACATTTATGCCTCCTGGCAAGGAATTTAATTTAAATGTCTATTAGTACGTCCGGAAAGCAAATTACTCCTTCTCTCAACTGGTTCCCATTAGTTCAAGGGATTCCAAAACAGTTTGTTTTACTCTGATCTAATGACTTGGAACAAACAATACTTGCATTGTTGGCCTAAAAGCTGGAGTTACTCAGCGGGTCAGGCAGCATCTCTGGAGAAAAGGAATAGGTGATGTTTCAGGACGAGACCTTTCTTCAGACCTCTTCTCTCCATAGATGCTGCCTGAATGTATCTGCCATTTTCTGGTTCAGATTGGGCTACTTACTGGTTTTGGTTCAATTGAGAATGTATTTATTACAAGACAACAGAACCAAACCAGACCATTTCAAACTCCTGTTCTGCTCCAATAATTTTTTTAAATTGGATATCCTTAAGTAACATAGTTCTTACTTTGGGAAGTCAGAAATTCAAATGGATGGTACAAACCTGAAGAAAATTAAATATTCCAATATTTAAAATCGTGTGCGGACAGGACATCGAAGGACGAGAAGCCGAAGCCAAGATGTGGAAGCCAAGATGCCGAACGAACATCACGCCGAAAAACCAAGATACCAAATGGACACCACGCCAAAAGGATACGAACCCGAACGGACACCATGCCGAAAGGATACGAACCCGAATGGACACCACGCTGAAAGGATATGAAGCCGAATGGACACCACGCCAAAAGGACAAGACGCAGAACGGACATGACATCGAAAAGCCGCTGACAGGACATGACGTCTCCGAGGATGGGATTTGTCCGACACCTTGTCAGCGATTGGTCCAGACCCCCACGTCCATCACATCACTGGCCAGAGGGAGATGGGAGGGTAGGGGGGTGGAGCTTGGCATCATGCCCGTTCGGTATCTTGGCTTTTTGGCATTGTGTCTGTTTGGTATCTTGGCTTCCACTTCTTGGCTTTGGCTTCTCGTCCTTTGGGACGTCCGGGTACCATTTAAAATTGCATCCCATAAGGAATCAAATACACAGGACAAGATGTTAAGAAGTCCCTTGTGCCAATAGGTGGGGAGCATTTCACGACATTCGTTGATTGTTGAGAGTGGTAGACGCTCAACATCGGGGGGGGGGGTGGGGGGGGGGTAACCTTCAGGACAGTTGGGCACAGGACACATCATCAGTAGTGTACCCTTGCATCACTGGGTGTTTCGGCCTTTTAACACTATACACCCTCCACAAGGGCGGCCCGCTGCAGGATGATCAACCCTCAGCGCATGTCCCGTGTCAAACCGTCCCAAAGATTCACCCCGACATACTTGGGGCCCAGCATGGGTCTTTCCGCTTGAGCCAAATCCACCGGCTGCTTCTTTCAGCCGCCTCTGAGAGTGATCTTATGGTCTTCCGCAGAGCCTGACCGTGGATTCCAAGCTCCTTCAGCAGTCTGATGGTAGATGACGCAACAAATCCTCTGCATCCCACTTCAACTGGATAGACTTTGGTGTTCCAGCCACGCTGCGTTGCCTCTGCTGCAAGCTCTGCGTAGCGCAGCTTCCTACGCTCATAGGCCTCCTCAACAGAGTTCTCCCATGGAACTGTGAGCTCTATGATGTAAGCAGGCTTCTGTGAAGGGGACCAGAACACCAAGTCTGGCCTGAGGGTGGTGGAAGCAATTTCAGGTGGAAAAATTAGTTGTCGGCCGATGTCCGCCAGCATCCTCCAGTCACGGGCCCTACATTGGCTTCCTTCTTCTGATCTGGTGGAAGGAAGTTTAGAAGTTTTCTGTCCTTCTCGGACAAAGGTTATTACCCTTAGGGGAGGGTTGCTTGCTCTCGGAGGCAAGGAGTTGGTCGCACACCGCCTGTTCTCAAGGGCTGATGCCAGGCTTTTTAGTACCTGATTATGCCGCCACGTGTATCTCCCTTGCGTGAGGCTGGTCTTGCAGCCTGCCATGATGTGTTTGAGGGTCGCTGGAGTTGGGCAGATGGCACAGGTTGGATCCTCGCCGTACCACTGATGGAGGTTCTTTGGTGATGGAAGCACGTCATATGTCGCTCTGATGATGAAGCTGATCTTGCTTGCTTCCATTTCCCATAGTTCTTTCCAGCTGATCTTCCTCCGCTCCACACCTTCCCACTGCATCCATTGCCCCTGCTTGGCAAGAGAGACCGCCTTTGCACTTCTTGCGGCCTCCTCCTGTCGCCGCACCTCCTCAACCACCAACGTCCTCCGCTCTGATGTTGTGGCCTTTCGCCAAGTTGGTTTACTTGTCGTAAGGCCAAAGCCTCCTCTTCCCTGCTGGACTTGCCCCACTATGTCTTTGTGCCTCAGGGCTGATGAAGCTTGCTGTACTGCATCAGATGGTGTCCACTTCCGGCCAGTTGCTAGGGGCGGCGCAACAGCACTGATGATCTTGTCTCTAGAGTCCCTCAGTGTCATCTGGAGTCTTACTTTAGAACACTTATATTCCTCTGTTAGACTAGTGAGAGGTAGTTCCAGGACCCCTTTGCCATAGAGGCCGATGTTAGTTGGACATCGTGGGACACCGAGCCATTTCTTCACGTATGAAGTTATGGTTCGCTCCATCTTCTCCACAGTTGTTATTGGGGCTTCATAAACGGTCAGTGGCCACATTGTCCGAGGAAGGAGTCCAAACTGTAGGCACCAGAGCTTCAGTTTCCCAGGCAGTAGGGTCTGATTGATGTTCTCCAGTCCATTGACAATTTCTTGCCTTAGTTGTTGCACCTGCTCTTTGTCCTTGAGACTTGCGTTATACCATCTTCCCAGGCTTTTAACTGGCTGCTCAGACACTGTTGGTATTGGGTCGTCACCAATACAGAACCTTGTGTCTCTAAGCACCCCCTTGACTATGGAGATGCTTCGAGATTTACTTGGTTTGATTTTCATTTGGGCCCACTTGATGTTCTCCTGCAGCTTTCCAAGTAGCCGCTTGGTGCATGCTGCAGTAGTGGTTAGTGTTGTCATGTCGTCCATGTATGCCCTGATGGGTGGCAGACGGAGCCCAGCCCTGGTTCGTTCACCACCCACCACCCATTTTGAGGCCCTGATGATGACTTCCATGGCCATTGTAAAGGCCAAGGGTGAGACTGTGCAGCCTGCCATGATGCCTACTTCCAAGCGCTGCCATGTTGTACTGAAGTCAGCTGTTGTGAAGCACAGCTGCAGGTCTTGGTAATATTTCTTGACCAGTGTGGTGATGAGCTCTGGTACATGGAAAAAGGCAAAAGATTCCCAAAGAAGTTCATGGGGAACTGAACCAAATGCATTGGCCAGATCGAGGAAGATCACATGTAGGTCTCTCTTGTCCTTCTTAGCTGCTTGGATCTGGTGCCAGATCATGCTTGTATGCTCCAAGCAGCCCGAAAATCCTGGAATTCCTGCTTTCTGTACAGATGTATCAATGTACTTGTTTGTTACCAGATAGGTGGACAGCCTTTGTGATACAATGCTAAAAAAGATTTTTCCCTCGCCGTTGAGGAGACATATTGGCCGGAATTGGCTGATGTCTGACGAATCCTTTTCTTTAGGTATTAGCACGCCGCCGGCCCTTCGCCAAGCCTTAGGTATTGTTTGCTTCTTCCACACCACCCTCATGAGCTTCCATAGAAAGCGTAACACATCCGGTGCGTTCTTATAGAGCTTGTATGGTACTCCGTTCGGCCCCGGAGCTGATGCTGCTCTTGCTCGCCGGACCGTGTTCTCCACCTCTTTCCATCTCGGAGGGCTGGTGTCCATGTTGAATTCAGGTGGTTGAATAGGCGGGATGTCATGTGGGATGACCAACTGCTCATGCCTTTTCGTGTCTTTGTGGGCCTTTTCCAGGTGTTCCTCCAATTCCTGTTTTGATGTTTTCAAAGTTCCACTTTTTTCCTTTGCGAAGAGGTCTTTGATGAACTTGAAAGGGTCTTTATAGAACCGTGTTCTTGTGTGTTCTTTCTTCTTGCGAAGTTTCCTCAAGTTCTCTGCTTTTCGCAAGGTTGCCAATCGGTTCTTGATGTCCTCTTGGAGTAGCATGAGACCTTCTCTCTCTGCGTCAGTTGCTTTTTCCATTGCTTTTTCAACTGTCTCCTCTCTCTGATTAGCCTCTCGATCTCCTGCTGCCTCCTGGACTTGATTGGTGTTGGTAATTTCTTTCCACCTCTCCCTTTACTCACCCCAAACCGTTCTTCTCCATAGCTGTAGATTGTGTTGCCCATCCTTTCAAGCTTTTCCACTGCTGTGCCCGCTTGTTGCTCCAAGATATGTATAAGGTCACTGTTGACCGTCTCCCACTCTTTCTTTTCAACAGCCTTGGGCCATTTCACTCCAGGTTTGTGCCCTTTGATCTTTCCCTCCAATGGAGGTCTTTGTAGTTGTTGCGTGGGCTCCTCCACCGGCATTTCTGTGCTTGTATCACCCTCTTCAGTGACATGGGTGCTGATGCTCTGCGAACTTTGGTTTGTGTCCCGTCGCTGTGCTTCACTCGACTGATTTGACTGGTTGCTTCGTAAGAAGTACTGGTCAATGCGAGGCCCATGTTTCTGCTCTCTCAAGCACTTTTTCTTCCCTTGGTGGATCTTCAAGCCCTTCACTGATGTTAATTTCTCCCAACCACAGATGCACACCTGAAGTTTGTGTCCCGCAGCTGTTGTGGATGTCTCATGTGCCATGCTCTCCTTGTCAGTAGTCGTTTCCGTTCCTCGGTCTGTAACCGTGTTATCAATCGGTGAGCCATCTTCCGCCCCCGCTCTCGCAGGCTCTAGGGGTATTCTCTTTATTTTACTTTTAGTAGCATTTAGCGGGTGTCTCCAACTAGCTGAAACAGCGTTGGGGACTGCTGTCATGGGTAGCTAGCCCATGACGGCCCCAGTGGGGTCTGTTCCCTCCTGTCAGCTGTCTCTCCAAGCTGTCACATGGACTTTCCCATGTTGTCAGCTGTCCTTTCACAGCAGTCACTGGACGAGTCCAGATTATCAGAATCAAATACACAGGACAAGATGTTAAGAAGTCCCTTGTGCCAATAGGTGGGGAGCATTTCACGACATTCGTTGATTGTTGAGAGTGGTAGACGCTCAACATCGGGGGGGGGGGTGGGGGGGGGGTAACCTTCAGGACAGTTGGGCACAGGACACATCATCAGTAGTTCAAGGGATTCCAAAGCGGGTCATATACATGTGCAAGCAATCTGGGAATGAGCTTCTCTCACAGACTTTTATCGTACAAAAATTAGTTCTTTACTCTTATGCACATCACTCAGGTTAGAAAGCACATAAATAACTGTACAGACTAAAGAACAAAACAAAAATCCCTTTTAAATTCACTTAAGTGTGTAGTGTGCCCATTTCAGAAGAAACTGTTTAAATTACTTGAAACACCCATCCAATCTGAGACATAGAGGGAGACAGCATGCAAACAGGTCTACTAAGCATCATGCACCCGTTTGAACTAATGTTTCACTTTCTCATCTACTCTCCCAGATTCTGCCACTCACCAACACATTGGGGGCAATTGGTGATGGTCAATTAACCTCCCATCCACACATCCTTGCAGGATCTGCTTGGTTAATTTCAAAACTAAATTCCGCAGCCATATAAAATTTGGTCGAACAGTGAGGCAGATCTT
>CM075977.1:387409784-387412284 GCA_038087875.1 Malacoraja senta | reverse complement strand
TTGAGGAGATTTTGCAGTGCATAGAAACATAGAAACATAGAAAATAGGTGCAGGAGGAGGCCATTCGGCCCTTCGAGCCAGCACCGCCATTCATTGTGATCATGGCTGAACGTCCCCAATCAATAACCCGTGCAGCAGTGGAATGGAAACACAAGGACCTGCAGGTGGTCAGAGACAGATGCTGGTTGACCTGCTGAATTACAAATGTTTTGATCTACAACAATAACTCTCTCTCTCTAAAGCTACTCGCTGATTTGTTGAATATTTTCAGAACTTTCTCTTCCTCTGAGATTCTAGAAAAATTGGCAATTTATTTTTGCTTTACGTTTATATATTTTTTATCATGCGAGTCTCCCCTTTTTTCTTTCATTTCCTTTCTTAAAAATGTTTTCACTCTCTTTTTCTTATTTTAGTCTTATTTTCCAATCTATTTTTTTTCTGTGTTCCCTTTTTCTTTTTAATTTGTCTTCTTACTGAACCTATTCATTTCGGACATCACTGCTTGGCCTTGGTTCTAATTCCACACCTCTCAAAATTACCAAAAATAACCTTAGTGTTATCTTTGTCATGTCATGAAATGGGACTAATTGGATAATTTGAAGAGCATACAATAGGTCTGGCTAACAGGAAGTTATATAGAATAGGAAATTAGCATGAACCTATCACCAAAATGTTTCCTGAAGGTTTGATCTATTTGTAATTCGAACACGAGGAGAAAAGGTGAATAAAAGTATATCAGTTATATGCTTATTTGCCATGTAATGTTATCATGAACAGTGTTTCACAAACACAAACAAGTGTATTTTCCAAAGACGTATAGGTTTTTAAGTTAATTGACTTTAATAAATTGTCCCCAGTGTGTAAGTGGTGGATGGGAAAGTGGGGTAACATAGAATTAGGGTGAACGAGCAATCAATGGTTGGCATGAATTTGCCCTGGGCCAAAGGGCCTGTTTCTATGCTGTATTCTAGCTCTAAGGAGATCCACCTGTTCTCTTAAAAGGGGTATAAAACCATGAGGGGAGTAGATAGGGTGAATGTACAGTCTTTTACCTAGGGTAGGGGAATCAAAAACTTCAGGAATAGGTTTAAGTGAGAGGGCCAAGATTTAATATGGACCAGAGGGGCAACCTTTTCACTGGTGAATATATGGAACAAACTGCCAGTGGACGTAGTTGTGGGAGGTACTATAACAGCATTTAAAAATCACTTGGACAGGTACATGGATAGAAAGGTTTTTGGTATATGGGCCAAATGGGACTAGCTTAGATGGGGCATCTTGGTTGGCATGGGCAACTTGGCCGAAGTGCCTTTTTTCTGTGCAATATAACTATGTCTGTAAGTGAAAGTTAAACATTTTGGTGAGAGCAGTAATTTGAAAGAACAGAGCTGATGATGATGGGCCGATTTTGGAGGTGTCATGACAATCGGAAGAAGAGCAAGGATTCACAACCTGACCACCCTGTCATCCCATTCTCGGTCAATGCCCCAATTTATAGCATTGATGTTCAGAGGGATCTTGAATAGACAATAGACAGACAATAGGTGCAGGAGCAGGCCATTCGGCCCTTCGAGCCACCACCGCCATTCACTGCGATCATGGCTGATCATCCACATTCAGTACCCCATTCTTGCCTTCTCACCATATCCATGACTCCACTATATTTAAGAGCTCTATATAACTCTCTCTTGAAAGCATCCAGAGAATTGGCCTCCACTGAATTCTGAGTCAGAAAATTCCACAGATTCACAACTCTCTGGGTGAAAACGTTTTTCCTCATCTCCGTTCTAAATGGCCTCCGCCTTATTCTTAAACTGTGGCCCCTGGTTCTGGACTCCCCCAACATCGGGAACATGTTTCCTGCCTCTAGCGTGTCCAATCCCTTAATAATCTTATGTTTCAATAAGATCCCCTCTCAACCTTCTAAATTTCAGAGTATACAAGCCCAGCCGCTCCATTCTATTAACATATTGACAGTCCCGCCATCCCGGGAATTAACCTCATGAACCTACGCTGCACTCCCTCAATAGCAAGAATGTCCTCTGTGAAATTTGGAGACCGAAACTGCACACAATACTCCAGGTGTGGTCTCACCAGGGCCTGTACAACTGCAGAAGGACCTCTTTGCTCCTATACTCAACTCCTCTTGTTATGAAGGCCAACATGCCATTAGCTTTCTTCACTGCCTTTCAGTGACTGATGAACAATGACCCCAAGATCTCTTTGTAATTCCCCTTTTCCATACATGACACCATTTAGATAATAATCTGCCTTCCTGTTTTTCCCAACAAAGTGGATAACCTCACATTTATCCACATTAAAAACTGCATCTGCCATACATCTGTCCACTCACCAACCTGTCCAAGTCACACTGCATCATCATAGAATCCACCTCACATTTCATACTGCCACCCAGCTTTGTGTCGTCTGCAAATTTGCTAATGTTACTTTGAATCCCTTCATCTAAATGATTGATGTATATTGTAAATAGCTGTGGTCC
>CM075977.1:387219309-387409584 GCA_038087875.1 Malacoraja senta | reverse complement strand
GGTTCCTTGTGTCTTCCTCTGAATTCATGGCCACTTGCCGAGGTACTCGTACAGATAATTGTTAGAAACGCCCGTGGAAATGAATAACCATTCGGGCTGACAACTGAAAAAGCAACGACGGTCCTTACCAGGAGGAGCACGGAAAATGGGCAATAATAAATGGAAATATTACTTCGAAGTTCAATGTTTTGCACATTTCACCCATGAGATTAACCACTTGTAGATATTTATTTTTTTGTGTGTTGGAATCATTCATGGCAATGCCCGTTCATAATTGAGGTGACCATTAGAAAGTAAGCGAGTCAAAGCCGTTACTGTTTTGATTCATTCTCACTCCATTAGAAAGCGCCCTGATGCACACTGACAGGCTTGTTTTATGGTCCCTGCCTGAGCGAGGATCCGCACTAATCAGCTCCTCTAAAAGCACTCATTTGAATAGATTTTTTGAATGGTTCGTGAAATATTTTATGGTTAGAGTTGGGAATTTATTGGGTATGGGTTTTTTTCTCCCTCGTGTCGGTCTATCTACTCCCTGCAAGATTTGACCATTTGCATCGCTGTCGCCACTTCAAGGGGGGGGGGGGGGGGGGGGTGGCGCGATGAAGCCAAGGAGCCAGGGGAAGGTAGGGCCTATCAATTGCACCGTGGTTTTAGCCGTATTCACCACCTCGTCTTCAGGGTTAATCCTGGCTTTTACATTATTAGACGAACCTTGAACAGGTAAAAAGTCAGCCGACAATTAGTAAATTATTTCCACTATTGATAGCGCGAGTTGCATCCGTATTTCACTTTGCAGAAGCTTCGTACTTTTGCAGAATGGAGGATATATCAAGTCTAAAGCGCTCAGAAACCACGTCGATCGGGGGTGGGTGGTGGGGAGAGGAGTTTGTTTCCCCCTCTTGCAGTAGCAGATTCTCTCTCCGTCGGATTCTTTGAGCCACTTTAAGTGTGCAGGAGTGCATTTACATCGGTCAATGTGCACGGAAGATACAATGCTCTCTGTATGGCTGCAGGGGAAAACACTATCCGTTTCTGCTTCATTAAAACGCTGCTTTATGCCCACCCCTTTCAATCTGGCCATGTTTGACATACCACTGGGAAGTCTGAACGATCATGAGTGGCTTACGACATTCTGTCAACACTCAGCACGTCTGCCTGCTCTCGCAGTGCAGTACTCTGTTAAAGGGGAGTTGAGCTTTGCTCCGCGATCCATCTTGCTCTGAGCATCACCTAACAAGCAAAGTGTACCGGCGGCGGCGGCGGCGGCGGCGGCTGCTGCTGCTCCGTGGCTGGGGCAGCGCGACGCAGTCATCGCTGGCTGTCGGCGTTGATTAGAGGTCACACCGGCCAGTGGTCGTTTCAAATCATGGGACGGTAATTCAGACTGACGGCGTCCGAAACGGATTGTTAACGCGAGGGGGGCTTAAAAAAGAAGTGTTTTGGGGGCAACGCGTCGCTGGCGGCCAGGAGGGAGGAGGAGAGACGGTAAAGGCGGCAGCTGTATAAAAAGCCCGGAAACTTAAACATTGCACGAGTCAGCTGGAGCTCCGAGTTGGGGAGACCTCGTCCGCTTCGGCTTTTCCGCGGCGAGACACAGACCGAGGTATTGTGAGCCGGAGAGAGAGAGAGAAGCATTGGATTCGCCTGCACTAGGGTTTTGTTAACACAGCCGACAACATAACTAGTGTGGACATTAAAAAAAACGATTGACTCAATGGAGCCTGTCACTGTGTGGAAAAAGATGGGTAAGATTATTTTCGTTTGAATCCTTTCATTAAAGCAATCTCCTTGCAGCCTCTACAATGAAAAAAGATCAATGATACTTAGATTTCTTTTTTTCTTCTTTTTTCCCCCAAACTCCTTCAAACTCAACCCTGGATGTCTCCGAGGCAGGGGATCTTCACGCGCGAGTCAGGAAAAAACCCAGCCCAGAACACTCGGTGCTCGGCTCCAAACAAAAATGATGTAAAAAACTTTGGCGATTGAGAAGACATCGTCAATTAAAGGACACACAGGAAACCCCAGCGAGAGATTGGAGGTATCATCGTTGCTCATGGATTTCCTTCTTGTGGGTCTCAGTCTACACTGGCTCCTGAAAAAGCCTTCAGCGTCGGTTGTGTGTGTGCTGGGCGCCCTGCTGGAAATGTTACCCGCCGTTGACAGTGTCTGTGCCCAGCAGTGCCGCTGCGATGGGAAGCTGGTGTATTGTGAGTCGCAGAGCCTGGGCGAGATGCCGCACAACCTGTCGGGAGTACAGGGTCTGTCGCTCCGATACAACAGCCTGTCCGAACTGCACGATGACCAGTTCGCCGGCTTGCTGCAGCTCACGTGGCTCTACCTCGACCACAATCACATCTACTCGGTGGACCCCAATGCCTTCCGAGGTCTGCGCCGGCTCAAGGAGCTGGTGCTCAGCTCCAACAAGATCACCCAGCTGCCCAACGCCACGTTCAGGCCCATGCCGAACCTGCGGCATGTGCAGCTGTCCTACAACAACCTGCAGAGCCTGGAACCCGACCTGTTCCACGGACTGCGCAAGCTGCAAACGTTGCACTTGAGGTCCAATGCACTCAAGACAATACCGGTCCGAATCTTCCAGGACTGCCGGAGCCTGGAGTTTCTGGACGTCGGATACAATCAGTTGCAAAGCCTGGCGCGGAATGCGTTCGCCGGCCTGTTGAAACTGACTGAACTCCACTTGGAGCACAATGACTTGGTGAAAGTAAACTTTGCTCACTTCCCACGGCTGCTATCTCTGAGAACCCTCTACATGCAGTGGAATAAAGTCATCATTGTGGTGAACTCCTTAGATTGGACTTGGAATCATCTAGAAAAACTGGACCTCTCCGGAAATGAGATTGAATTTATTGAATCTTATGCCTTTGACGTTGTGCCTAACCTGAAGATACTTCAGTTGGATTCGAACCGTCTGACCAGCATCGAGCAGGCAATTCTGGACTCCTGGAAATCCCTCTCTAGTCAGCCTTTCTGGGAACAGCTGGGAGTGCAATCGGAATATATGTGCTTTGGCCACCTGGCTGAGCAATTTTAAGGGGCATCACGAAGGCAGCTTGTTGTGTGCCAGCCCTGTCCACACCCAGGGCGAGGAGGTACTCGACGCCGTGCATGGCTTTCACATATGTGACGACCTGGTCACGGGCACGGCGACAGAGTCAGGCGTGACCATGGTGGCGGGCACAGACCAAGGTGTGACAGCAATTAGAGATGCTTCCAGCATGTACGCCACGCAGGACACGACGGGAGTGAGAACCACGGAGTTGATCAGTGCCACCGGCGTGCTTTCTCACGACCAGCAGGAAAATACCATTCACGTTCACAAAGTGATCACGGGCACCATGGCGCTCCTCTTTTCCTTTCTGATCGTGGTGCTGGTGCTGTACGTCTCGTGGAAGTGCTTCCCCGCTGGCCTGAGGCACTTGAGGCAGTGCTTTGTGACACAGCGCCGCAAGCAGAAACAGCAACAAACTATGCATCAGATGGCCGCCATGTCCACACAGGAGTACTACGTGGACTATAAACCCAATCACATCGAGGGCGCTCTGGTTATCATCAATGATTACGGATCCTGTTCTTGTCATCAACAGCCAGCCAGGGAATGTGAAGTCTGATTTTATTTTCCTCTCTCCTCCAACCCCCCCCCCCCCCCCCCCCACACACCCTCTCCCCTCCCCCACCTCAACCCCCACCAAAAACTGGAAGTACAACTTGGGGACATACTGCAGCCAGTGACAACACTGAGTGTGAATGAATTACACTGTACTGATCCCGAGAAACCTTGCACCGGTCTCTTTCACAATTCCAAACACTATTTAAGCTTCAACGCGTCTTTAAAACCTTTCAAACATCCTCTGTTCAACTGTCATTTGAAATTTGTAAAGGATTAAAAATGTATATGTAACTTCCCGCCAGTCTCTTATGATATTAAGTCCACCTGTAAGAACTGGGAATAAGAGAGAGTTCACGGCTCGTCAATGATGTAAGTTAATCAATTTTGTAAACTATCCTGATTTAAATAAATATTTAAAAAAAATGTTAGTTACAGTATCGGAGTCGAGATTAATAGCAACAATATGAGGCAACAGGCGCGAGAAAAATTGCTCCAGTCTTTCGGTTTGTGATTTTTTTTCTCCCCCTCTCGGGTCTGTCGGTTTATTGCAACAAGCAACCCTCTTTCAGCGTGTGAAACAAAACCCCGCATTTTCTGCAGGGCGAGCGCAGTACTGCAAAGCCTCGGTGCCTCTATCCGTGACTGTGATGGGTCAGTAATTAACAGCGCACAGGAGATGTGCGTCCGTGGGATGGGACACGCGCTCCTTTATCTTTCTCTGGGCGTGTGTCATTAAACGTTGCAGATCACGGACAAGGCAGAGCACAGAGTGGTGGTAGCGTCTCACTGCGGTGACTGACTAATTTCTACTCACAGTTCAGGGAATTCAACCGTCGAATCCCTGCAGGCGAACAGAAGGGCCAGAACAAATAAGTTGTTTAACACCAGTATCTGACGGGGGGGAAATAAGGGGAAGCGCTGGCGTGAAATGTGGACGCTTGGTTTATTTTGAGTTTGAGGGTTAATTAAAATCATAAAACAGCAGTACTTTAGGAAGTGCACGTGTATCAATTGCTAATTTATAACTGTTAACAATAATTACACACTGTTAATTTGTCGAAGACCCACAGACTGTAGAATGCCAAATGCAACCGGATAGAGTTTGAAAAGTATATTTTATCAGTTTTATTTTCACGTAAAAGAATTATATCCACCCCCTCCAGAAAAAAAGGTCTTGCAATCAAATCCTGACATGGATTTTTTTTTTTTACATTTACAATGAGATGAATTTCAAGTAACATACTAAACAAATATCAGACCTATTGAGACTGAAAAGGGTGAAAGTTATGCTGCCTTCATCCTCAATGTCCTTCTCTTCACTGTGCGTTCTGTTACCGTCCTCATCTCTTCTCACTTCTGTGGGAAAGCGACGCTGGAGGTTTTTTATTTGGTTCTTAATTTCATTTCCACTAGCTTCAAAATGCCAAATAGTCCTAATTCCTGGAACCAAATCTTCTCTTCCTTTCATGGCTAGCGCCACTCAGAAGAGTAACGCTAATCTCCCTGACACCGCTCCATGTTGACACATCAATTATTTTCCCAGCCCTGGTTGCTCTCGTGAAATTTTAGACAACATCACACGCCAGAGACCGAACAACAAGAGACATTTATTCCAAAATGGCTTCACTCTGGAGCCAAAGTTGGCACCAGTCTCGCCAGGGTTGCTTACTGTTTAAGCTTAACACATCACCTCTCTCTTTATTTGTCAAACTGAATATTTTTTTCTCTCTGTTAACTGTTTGCCTATCCGCCTTCTTTTCTCTAGTCTTTGCTCCATTTCCTGGCCACTGCCCCTAGTCCTCAAAATACAGGCGTGCTAACTCTCATAATGCAGGCAAAGGAAAGTGCCGCGTTTAACGGTCACTTACAGAGGGCTTTCACAGCTAACATCGTTAAATTAGATTTACTGGATAAATCATTGACGCAAATATAATTGTCCACAAATTAAAACAAAACAAATCTTTTATTTTTTACAAAATCCAATAGCCTGTTTAAATGAAATTTTATTATGTTATCTATATAAAACAAAACTCAATACCGGCATCTACTGGCGAATGCTTTCTTTGCGGGCTTTGAAAAGCTTCTTCTCTTCAAACCTGCATTTAGAGTTTAAAAGTTGTTAAACACGTGAGATAATTTGAATGAAAGGGGAAAGATTTAATAGGAAGCCGAAGGGTATTTGTTTCTCAGAGGGTTGTGGATGTGTGGGAAAGAGCTGCCAGAGGGAGTGGTTGAGGCAGGTAAAATAACAACATTGAAAAGATGTTTGAACAGCTACATGGATAGAAAAGGTTCAGAGGGAAATGGACCAGGCGCGGGCAATTGGGACTAGGTATCTAGTCGGCATGGAGGAATTAGGCCGTAGGGTCTGTTTTCGTGCTCTATAACTCTATGAATCACACAAATAAATCTGCTGTGAAATCAAATCTTAGTGTAAAAAATGTTAAAACGCCCTCCAACTACAAATAATGTGTTTATAATATAGCGTCTGTGTATCCCGTGGGCCTAGATAATATGTAATCGCTTAATTTTAAAAAAAAGAACGAATCTTCCCCACAACACCGCCCGGCCCACTACACCCACGATGTATCCGTTCTAATGACACAGTGTGGAGGTAAACATTAATCAGAGCACTGCTGGGATCAATGGGGGAGATTCAAAGAGGAATGGAAATGCAATAGTGGAAGGAGTTTCGCCTTATTTAGTAAGGGAAATGTGGATACTTTAAACATTTTAACAAACAAAACATTAACAAAACGTTAATGTGTTAATATGTTGTAAAATGTATTTTCTGTTGACACAAATTGGAATTTGAAATGAAATGTTTTCAATGAGTGAGAAGGACGGGAACGATGTTATTCCTCGTCCCCCCCCCCCCCCCCCCAACTAAACATTGCTAGCATTTCCAAATGCAAGCGCAGGAAACAGTTAAAAGCATAACTCCGTAACAAATCTAGCTACCAAATTATTCATGAAAGGTTTAGCGATCACCACTTGTTACATCAATGTGGCTTTCGTTCTTCTCATCAATTATTTTCCAAGCCGTGACAATAGAAAGAACGTAGAACATAGAATAGTACAGCTCAGGTACAGGCCCTTCGGACCGCAATGTCCGTGCCGAACATGATGCCAGGTTAAACTAATCTCTTCGTGATCCATATCCCTCTATTCCCTGTCTATCCATGTGTCTGTCTGAAAGCCTCTTAAACTCCCCTGTGTCATGTCAGCCCCAACAACCACCGTTGGCAGCGCGTTACAGGCACGTATTAAACCCAGAATCACAGTATCTTGTATTCTCCTCCACGCAGGAGCTCAATACTTTAAGAATAAAACTCAATAACCCAACCGAACGACAACCAGATTGTCCTAAACATCCGCCCCGCTTCAACAAAGGCCAATTTACCATTCCAAATCAGATACAAAAAGCTGGAGTATCACATCGAGACAGGCAACATCTCTGGAGAGAAGGAATGGGTGACGTTTCGGGTCGAGACCCTTCTTCAGCGTCACCCATTCCTTCTCTCCAGAGATTCTGCCTGTCCCGCTGAGTTCCTCCAGCTTTTTTGTGTCTATCTTCGGTTTAAACCAGCATCTGCAGTTCCTTCCTACCATTCCAAATTGACGTGGACTAGACATGACTGACACTTGACCATACGGTTCTGTGCCCGATTTGAGTGATACTGTGCTCGCCAGCGACATCCCTGTCCCGTAATTAAATATTTAAAAATAGATTGTTGGCATTCGGTGTTGAACTCCTATCTTAACAAAACACAAGTAACCGCAGATGCTAGAATATTGAGCAAAACACCTAAATGGTGGAATAACTCAGCAGACCAAGCAGTATCTGTGGAGGGAATGGATAGACGATGTTTCGGGACGAATTATTTCAGTCAGAACATGGGTCCCGTCCCGAAACGTCGCCTGTCCATTCCCTCCACAGATGCTGCCTGACCCGCTGAGTTCAACATTAAACAGGACAGTACAGCGCAAGAGGCCAGTGCGGAACAAGTTGTCAATACCATCCACCTGTACATAATCCATATCCCTCCATTCACTGCATATCGATGCGCCTATCCATAAGTATCTTAAATGCCACGAACGTGTCTGCTTCCATCACCACCCCCGCACTGCGTTCCAGGGACTCACACACCACCATCCGCGTAAACAAGATTGCCCCGCACATGTCTTTTAAACTTTGCCCCTCTCACCTTAAAGTTATGCCCACTAGTATTTGATTTATTCACCCTGGGAAAACATATTCTGACTGTCCACCCTATCTACGTCTCGCATAATTGTATATACTTCTATCAGGTCTCCCAACAACCTCCGGCGTTTCAGAGAAAACAATGCAAGTCTGTCCAACCTCTCCCAGTACCTAATACCCCTAATCTAACGCATAAATCTGGTCAACCTCCTCTGCAATCTTACCAAAGATTGGTAAACCGTCCCGCTATCCCTGATGGCGACCAGCACGACACCCCCGTGCTCCACCCGGACTTCGTGTTCTCCTCTCTATATTTCCCCATATCAAATTTTCTATGCTGGCAACATAATTTACAAGCTAAACGTTTCTCAACTTCCAACATTTTATGTTCTTGTGAAACAGAAACGATTAGAAATTTGCAAGGAATATGTTGGCATTTAAAAGATTGAGTTGGAAGTCCTTCATCAGAACACTAATTGTGAAGGGAGACATTGTTGACGCGTGGGCTCATGTTTACCCTACATACTAGTCGATGCCAACTCCATTAATTCGTTGTACAGTTGGTCACCATGTGGGCAAAACGCCACGAGTGTTGATGCTATCCTAATGCAAAATCTCGACCCGAAAGCTCAATAGTTCATTTCCCTGCACAGATACTACTCGACACACTGAATTCCTCCAGTACTTTTTGTTTTGTTCCATATTATAAAATCTGAAATCTCCTGTGACGCCATATAAGTGTTTTCCGCCCTCTTGCTTCAAGATGTGGAATAAACTCTGAAACTATTCCTGATCCTGATCCCATCCAATTTTGCTGAAAGAATGACACAACGTATTGGAGTAACTCAGCAGGTCAAGCAGCGTCTTTGGAGAGAGATAGAGAGCGAGAGAGAGCGAGAGAGAGCGAGAGAGAGCGAGAGAGAGAGAGAGCGAGAGAGAGAGAGAGAGAGAGAGAGAGCGAGAGAGAGAGAGAGAGAGGGAGAGAGAGAGAGAGAGAGAGAGTCTGTGATCTATCCATGCCAGATTCCAATAATCCAAGATTGTTGCAACAGGATGGCTGGGTGGATTCTTGAGAGTGCGACTATAGTGTCACATATTCAGTCTTAGAATAAATGGGAGGTCATTTAAGACTGAGGTGAGAAAAAACGTTTTCACCCAGAGAGATGTGCATTTATGGAATTCCCTGCCACAGAGGGCGGTGGAGGCCAAGTCACTGGATGGATTTAAGAGAGAGTTAGATAGAGCTCTAGGGGCTAGTGGAGTCAAGGGATATGGGGAGAAGGCAGGCACGGGTTATTGATTGGGGACGACCAGCCATGATCACAATGAATGGCGGTGCTGGCTCGAAGGGCCGAATGACCTCCTCCTGCACCTATTTTCTATGTTTCTATGTTTCTATGACTGAACTGTCGAGGCTTTTAACACAATAAAAGGCCAGCACAATTTTATCCGTCTGCCTGCTAGCTGACCTAACCAATTTCCAGGGTTCCATACTCAATTTAAAAGAGCCATTACCAACCACTGTTCTGCAGCAGTGATTAATAATGATTTGCATCGATTGATTTTAATAGCGGACATCAATTTGGATATTCAGCACGCGTTCCGGAATTGTCAAATGTCGGTAGTAAGGTGTGAAGTAATGAGCTTAACTTGGACATAACTTGGAGCATAGTTTGTCTTCGGAGTAATTCGTGTTCTTAACTGCCTTCTTGTACTCATAATACTAGTTTTTAAACTCGCGTGTATGGTGTGTTTAGTATCACGCTACTCCGGCATTTTGCAGTGTGATCCTTTTCGGTTGCCTCTGCCGGACGGATGCTGGGTGGTACCATTGATAATATTAAATCAATGTCGGTTTGCAACCTGTCTCTCCCCTCGCATGCAGCTACTCTTTGGGATCCCATGATATACTATTTACCATTTTGAATTATAACTGCGTGTTCCCTGATTATACTTTTTAAAGCTAAGCGATTGCCCCAAGGAATGCTTCTCTGGAGAGCGGTTGTAGGCCACTCGTAAACGCACTGGCAGCTCAGACAGAGGCACGTTAGCCAGACTCTGCCGGCGCTCCAATGACTGCTTGCCCCTAGCTAAGAATTCCCGCGCCTGTCTCGATCCCAGCGCACCCACAGCGTGTGTCTCTGCATCCTCCACATTGCGAATGGCAAGCCGTTCGTTCGCTTGGTGTTCGCAGCCCGTCACTGTAGAACAAACAGAAACGTCCGTAAAGCCCGACTCTCAAAACAATTCCGGGCGAGCGGCACAAGCTGCTTTGTCCACGGTACGACAGACGCCCACCTATCTATTCCATATTTGTCTCCTTCATTTGGTACCAGATGCAAGCGGTCCTGTGATTATTATTGCAACTGGATGAAACCTTCGGCAGAGATCTGATCTGATCTTTCACTCTGCAGCCGGAACGCATACTTAATGCATGCCCAGAAGGCTCTGCTTTTCTCTCTATATGACCTACTCTCTCAGTTCCCTTCAACTTGAAAGCTGTTTTCATTGCTCACGGCATCCGCTGCTGTACGCCCTTCCCCCAAGTTCCCATTCCAACCTGTATTAAAACTGGAAGGAAGTCAGTCGTTGGCACTTTTCTCAACAAACAACTTAAACTATTTAACAATATAGGAGCAATACTGCCATCTGGTGACTTGCCGTACGGCTTACACCGAGCAGAGTTTAACTACAGCGCGTAGATAAGGGGGTAAATGTAATCATCGCTCAATAATTTCCAATGACCAATACTTAATAATGTTCTTGCAAATGACTTATCCATCTCAATTATTTATCGGACCTTCCGATAAATTTACTAATTTGAGATCGCCATCGTGATTATATAAAAATGCAATTAAGATTACACCACGATTTGAAACTGCGCTATTTCCTGGCAAAAAAGGGGGCACAAAGTGCCGGAGTAACTCAGCAGGTCAGACAGCATCTCTAGAGAACATATAGAGGTGACGTTTCGGGTGGAGACCATCTGAAGAAGGGTCTCGACCTGAAACGTCACCCATTCCTTCTCTCCAGAGATGCTGCCAGTCCCGCTGAGTTACTCCAGCATTCCGTGTCTATCTTATATTCTCCAGAGATGCTGCCTGTCCTACTGAGTTACTCCAACACTGTCCTTTACTGTATTAACCAGCATCTCCAGTTCCTTGTTTCTGTATTTTCCTGGCAGTCGGTCTGTCACCACAGAAGTATAACTAAAGTTCATAACAACGTTTTCTTTCTTCAGCGTTTCTGGCCTTTCAGTGTCAGCATGCTAACTGCACATTTGGAATTAAAGTAATATTTTGGACAGCTGAGGAAAAACACAAATTGTGGAGTAACTCAGCTGGTTAGGGAGCATCCAAGGACTTGAATAGGTGCCGTTTTGGGTTGGAACCCCTCTTCAACCTGATAGTGGAGGGGGGATAGAAGCCTAGAAAAGCAGTGGGGCAGTACAAAGCCAAGCAAGTGACAGGTCGAGAGAGGTGAGTAGGCAGGGTGAGGTTGATAGGCAGATGGTTGGACAAAGGCCACAGATGAAAATGTAAAAAGTGTGAGATAAGGATTGAAGATGCATGAATTGTAAAGCCAGATGAAAGAATATAGGCAGAAGGGGGTGGGGAGAAAGGGGGAGTGAAAGATGGGGAACAGGGTAGAGGAAAAACATGTTTCACTATTACTGATGACCACATTTCATATTGCTGCACCGTACATAATACTGTGTTCTAAAGAAATACAAAGAGAAATCAGAAATGTCTAATCTTCAACCAATTCAGGAAAACCTATCATTGCTAATAATATATAAATGAAGCTTATATGCTTTTAATTTTAAGCTTTTTGACTAATAGTCTCAATCATTATTTCTACGTTTTCTTGAGTGCTGGAGTGTACCCAACAAATAAGGAAGCACAATAACTATTTTCATGTTAAAAATTGCACAGCTGTTCATAAGTCATAGACATTACTTTATTCCACATATCCCAAAATGCCAGAAATGCAGGTTTTTCTGATCATTATTTAACAGCACAACCTCCATCTTGTTGAGCGCCAAATAACAGGCTAGTTCATTGTTCACCTTCAGTATCCAGATGTCACAGCATCAGGTCAGCTGAAACCACATTCATGCTGTCTCAAACAGCAGTATCCAAGAAGATACCATGCAGAATATTAAACGAGCTGTCAGTTAACATAGCTGTATGCTGTGGGAGTAAAAACTATAACATGTACTTGGCATATTAAGAACAGAAATCTCACAGTGCCATTTACCTGTAGCCTGATTAATGACAATTAGGAAATAATTTCTTCATCAATTGATACATGTTCTTTAATTCACTGCGTATGGAACAGGAGTGGACCCTACATCCTCCCCAGCCTCCTCCACATCAAATTAAGGCCAATCTGAATTTCAGATTCAATTATTTTTACCTGCCTGATTCCCATACAGCCTAAAAAGCTCTCAACCTAAAATATACCTCATAATTCAGCATTCAAAGCTCTAAGGTTAGAGAATAAAAAGATGTATAATTATCTGCGAGTAGAGAAGTTCCTTCTCACTTTAGGAATGAATGGAAAAATAGTAGAATTACGCAATTTAGCCTTTCAAGCCTTCCGCACCAAAAAAGTCATAGTTTTATCCACAATCACAACACCATATTATGGAGAAGTGTCCCAACCTAAAAATTCACATTATTTTCATTCTGACCCATTGAGTTCCTCCAGCAGATTGTGTTTTGTTCAAGATTCAAGCATTTGTGGTCCCTTGTGTCAACATATTCTTGAATTAGGGTCCCAACCTGAAAGGTTGTCTGTCCATTTCCCTCCACATGTGCTGCCTGACCCATTACATTCTTCCAGCAGTGTGTTTCATGCTCAGAATTCCAGCATCTACAGTCTCTTGTGTCACTGTATTCTTGCACTCTCACTGTATTCTCTAAAGTATTTCACATCTTGAAATCTAGCTATCTCTTTCTTAAATATAGTCAGTGGCTTGATATCCCCAGCCCTCTGTGGTAGAGTTCACTGTCATCAGGGGTTAAGAAAAGTCTCCTCGTTTCAGTTTTAAATGTCTTGCCCCATATAATGAAGCTGTCATTATTATGGACAACCCCATAACTAGGAGAAACATCGTTCTTGCATTCAGCCAGCCGAACTGTCAGATTTTAGAACATGTCAATAAGATCTTCTCTCTTTCTTCAAAACTCTAGTGAACTTATGGCCAAGTTGATCTAATATTGTGTGAATGCCTATTAGAAATTTCTATACAAAGGAGACAAACGATACTCCAGGTGTTGTCTCACCAAAGCCTTTGAAAGATGTTGCTTGCTTTAAATTGTTTTTTAAAAAACAGGATTTGCCTATATATTACACACGTCTTGTACACAAGGAGTGAAATCCACATGGAATTTCATCTAAGTAAACAGTTTTACTTTGAGGAATCTGAAGCCAAAAAGAAGAGCAGCTGTAGGAACTATGCGTGTCAGACAGCATCTCCGGAGGGAAATGGACAGACAGCATCTCAGGTCAAGATCCTTCATCTGTACTTTTATTGTGACCTAGTTTCAGATATTTACTTTCAGCCAGTGGTTGGTGCGAGAGCAGTCATCTATGTTTTTTCCATGTATTAGCTGATTCATAACTTCCATGCTTATACATTGCAGTGAAGAACCACTGAATGCTTTGGAGGTCAGATTCCAATGTATCTGACCCCTCACTCCATCTGTAGACTCATCTGTGAGTTCAGGGCAGGTTCCGTTGTCCTGAGCCGAGGGGCCAGATAGCCCCTAGATATTAGAGCAACCTGGCCCAAGATTTCTTATCTGGCCCCTCCACTATACACATCATGGTCCTGTTTATTTGAATAGATTCATGAAGTGAAGTGAATGTAAGTCTTTTCTTTTTCATTCCATTTTGTATTTGCTTTTAATTAACTGACATTTTAACCAAATTTACATTTAACTATATGTATTCTTTCATTTTTAATTATATTGAAATGTTTAATTAATTTAATTAATTCCATGCACCTCAATTGTTCTAAACATATGTTTGATGGAGGGCATGGAGGGATTTAGATCACGTGCAGGCCGAGGAGATTAATTTAACCAGGCATCGGGCTTAGCACAGACATTGTGGAACAAAGAGCCTGTTCTTATGCTGTAGAGATTAGAGATTCCTTTATTTGTCATTCAGACCTTTCGGTCTGAACGAAATTTCGTTGCCTGCAGTCATACATATAATAAACACACAATAAACACAAATTAACATCCACCACAGTGAGTTCACCAGGCACCTCCTCACTGTGATGGAGGCAAAAGTCTTAAAGTCTCTGTCTCTTCCCTCTTTGTTCTCCCTCTGCGCTGAGGCGATCCAGGCTTCTGATGCTGTGACCCCGCCGGGCGACGGTAAGTCAGTACCGCGGCCGAATCCGTGCTCCGCGACGGGCCGGCTCAAACTCCGCGGCCCGGGGTGGTCGAAGCTGCCGAAGCTGCCGCCCTCCAGTCCAGCGGACGCAGCTGTAGTTGCGGGAGCCCCAGAAAAACAGGTCACCAACCTGTGACCTGCGCGCTCCCGACGATGTCGTCCACTGGGCCAGCTGCAGCCGAGCCTCCGGACTCAGGTCGCCACCGCCGGAACGCCACCGCAGCCCCGAAGTTGGCCAGCCTCGCGCTCCCGAAGATGTCGTCCACTGGGCCAGCTGCGGCCGAGCCTCCGGACTCAGGTCGCCACCAGCGTCCTCGGTCGCCACCGCCGGAACGCCACTGCAGCCCCGAAGTTGGCCAGTATGATTCTATGACTACTGTTATAGTCATAGAATCATACAGCGTGGAAACAGGATCTTCGGCCCAACGCCTGCACTGACCAACATGTCCCATCTACACTAGTCCTACTTGCCTGCGTTTGACCCATATCCCTGTAATCCTGTCCTATCCATATACGTGTATAAATTGCTTCAGAAATGTTGCAATAGCCCCTGCATCAACTGCCTCCTCCAGCAGCTTGTTCCATACACCCACCACCCCTTGTGTGAAAAAGTTATCCCTTAGATTGCTATAAAATCGTTCCCCTTCACCTTAAACGTATGCCCTCTGTTTCTCGATTCCCCTACTCTGGGCAAGAGACTCTGTGCGTCTGCCTGATCTAGTCCTCGATCTACTGCAAATTAATTTAATCTTCAGAGGCATGGTAGCACATGGTGCCATAAGGACATCAGGGATACATTTGAGGGTGCAGCTATGGGGTGCACCACCTGAGGCCTGATGATCACTCACAAATCTCCGTGTTTCATAAGGCAGCCCAGAAGACTCATGCATATTAGGAGTCTCACAGACACACAATTTCAATTCAACGAACAGATGAGCCGAGCAAAGATAGACCCAAATACTGGTGTAACTACGGGTCGGGCAGCATCTCTCGAGGAAAAGGAGAGGTGACATTTCGAGTCGGGACCCTTAGCCTAGCATGTCTACTTAAGGCACAGGGCAACTTGAGTTTAATCCAAGCTGCTTGCTCCATTCCAGTTCCAGTTCAACGCTTAACGTCAAACTAAGTAGAGATCTCTTCCAGAGTTACCATCTGTTATAAGGTGCCACAATGTAAGATATGTCATAAATGGTGGAAAACAAGCAATGTTCATTAATGATATTTGAGTCTGCCTAAAAATATAATGAATGCCACGAACAAGTCTTCTCTTCAAGAGTAACTGAAAAAACCCTGGTTATGTGCAACAGAAATTGCAGTTTTATGAAATGAAAATGAAGCAGGAGTTGCCCTTAGGGTTATCTGTTTACATGGTCATGTAAAATTAAGTTTTCAGCATTCAATTTTACTCCATATTCATAATGAACAAGATGGAAGAGCACTGAACACAGTGGCATTCTTCAAACAGGTTTTGGCAAGAGGTTCTGTAAAAATGGAGCCTCATATTCAAGAGGTTCTGTTAAAATGGAGCACGTTATTTTACAATCTGTAGGTACTGAGCAGAAAATGTGTCGGACAGTATTTCTGACTAAGATACAGAAAGCATCAGAGTATGTTTTAGAGCACCAGTATAAGGTTGGTTAATAGCTTGTTGGAAGAATGGTTAAAAGACCAGACAAGAAATTGATGAGCACAGACAACAGAGTATATAAAAGAGCTGTAAATTCAGGTCTTAAAAGACACAGCATCATCTATTGTAGTGCCTGCAGGCAAGAAAACTAAAAGGCTCTTGAAATGCCATTGCTCAGTCTGCATTATCTCATTCATTCTAACAAAGGGACATAGAATCTATGTATTAATAACCTTAAACCTAATGCTAATCTTTGATTGACCAGCTTCTATATGAAATTCTTTCTATCTTTAGTTTGAAATCAATCCTTAGAATTAAAAATCCAATTTGTTAACAAGAAGTGGGATTTCTTTACTGTGGATCATTAAACTATGGACAACGTTGTGGAAGTGTCAGAGTATCACATGCTAATTTTCACAATCTTTGTTCAGCTAAATTTTGAATACAAAGATTTAATTATCTGGATCAAGACAAAAGGGAAAATATAAAGACGAATAATACACATTGCAGGAGAGTGTCTCCGCTACTGGTAACAGGAGCAGATAATGGTAACAACTATTATTACCAATTACCTCAAAAGATAATTTACTGAGCAAAGTACATATTTCTTTCAGAGCTGTGTAAAGCATCTGAAACCTAGCTTAGGTAAGAGCTTCAAATATGATATTTTCACACGTTTTTATAAGTTATATGAGCAGGATTAGGCCATTTGGCTCATCAAGTCTACCCCGCCATTCAATCATGGCTGATCTATCTATCTTTCCCTCTCAACCTCATTCTCCTACCTTCTCCCCATAACCCCCAACACCCGTACTAATCAATAATCTATCAATCTCTGCCTTAAAAATATCCATTGAATTGGCCTCCACAGTCTTCTGTGGCAAATGCATTCTACAGATTTACAACCCTTTGACTAAAGAAATTCTTCTTCATATCCTTCCTAAAGGTACGTCCTTTCATTCCGAGGCTATGGCTTCAGGTCCTAGATTCTCCATCCTCTCCACATCCACTCTATCCAGGCTTTTCATGCCTCATTCAAAGCCGCACCATGCCACAATTCTGGGGGGAGTAGGATTTCTAGGGAGATTGTCTTCCTCGCTAATATATCATGCATGGTGTTTCCTCAATTTATTACTGGCCGCAGAAGTGGAATATTTTTAAAAGAAGATTGATGAACAATGTTATCTTTACTAAGCAAATAATTTCCATGCTTACGTTTACAATATTTAGACATTTCACTCATATACTTTAGCGTAGCTTTTTCCCAGCAGGCAACCACTGTTATTGTTTTAATGTCATTGAACATGGACTTCTAGATTAATATCAGCAAAACTAATTTCAGATAGAAAGTTAAGACTTGCCTTTTTTGTGACTTTTATATTATTTTTAAGATATCAAATGGTCCTTTATTTCTTAATCAGTATGCAGGTGGTCCAATGACAGAGGGGGCAGATCTCAACCTCTTCTTGGGAAATAAGGCAGGGCAGGTGACTGAAAATGCATGAAATTCTGCGACTATTCTGGAGATAAATTCCTGGGACTTGATCAAGTGTATCCCAGGAAATAGTGGGAAGCTAAGGAAGAAATTGGGGGGCCACTGGGAAAGATATTGGTATCATCAATTGCCATGGGTGGGGTGCTGAAAAACTGGAGGGTGACTAATATTATGCATCCATTTTATAAAGGCTGCAAGGGAAAGTGTGGGAATTACAGACTGGTGATCCTTAAATAAATGGTGGGTATATTATTAGAGGGGATACTGAGAGTTAGGATCTACCTGCATCAGGATAGGCAAAAGGACTGATTAGGGATGGTCATCATGGCTTTGTGCATGAGAAATCGTGTCTTACGAATTTTGATGAAGAGTTTTGAAGAGGTGACCAAGGAGATTGATAAGGGAAGTATATTAGATGTTATCTACGAGGACTTAGCGAAGCACTTGACAAGGAGTCATATGGGAGGCTAGTCTGGAAGGTTAGATCACACGGGATTCAGGGTGTGCTAGTCAATTACATACAGAATTAATTTGAAGGTAGAAAATAAAGAACGGTGGTAGAAAGTTCCAAATTGGAGACCTGCAACAATTAAAGTACCACAGGGATCAGTGCTGGGTCCACTATTGCTCATTAGTTATATCAATGATTTGGATGTGAATATAGGTGGCGTGGTTATATGTTTGCAGATGACACGAAGATTGGTGGTATTGTGGACAATGAGAAAGGTTATCTAAGATTGCAGCAGTATATTGATCAACTCGTCCTAGGGGCCGTGGAATATCAGATGGAGTTTATTTCAGATAAATGTGAGGTGCTACATTTTGTAGGATAAAGCAGGCAGGATCTATGCAGTAAGTGATAGGGCCCAAGGGACCATTATAGAATAAAGACACCTGGGGTATAGGTACTTAGTTCCATTAAAATATGATGACACAGGTAGACAGGGTGATGAAGAATGCATTTGGAACACTTGCCTTCATCGGTTAGGGTATCGAGTACAGGAGTTGGAATATCACATAATAGTCATTCAAGACATTGGCAAGGCCACACTTGGAGTGACATATACCATTCTCATTTCCCTGCTGCTATCATTAAACAGGAAAGTGTTGAAAAAAGATTTACAAAGATGTTGCTGCGTGTGGAGGGTTTGAGTTATAAGGAGAGTCTGGATAGGCTGGGTCTATGTTGGTGCCAGAAATGTGGCGACTCTTGTGTACTGCCTAGGTGAGATCTGCTGTATGATTTTACCGAGGGTTGTGTGCAAAACAAAACATTTCACTGTATCTAGATATATGTGACGACAAAGTATCATTAAATCATTTCCCCCTGGTAGCTACGAGACTGAGCGGTGACCTGAGAGAGGTATATAAAAGCATGAGGGACATAAATAATGTAAACAGCCACTATCCTTTCCCCAGGTTATCGGAATTAAAAACAAGAGGACAGACTTAGGCAAAGAGATGAGATATTTAAAAGGAATCTGAGGGACAATGTTTTCATGCAAAATGTGGTGTATACATGGAATGAACCGCTAGAGAAAATGATAGGGTGGTACAGTTGAAAAACACGTAGACAGGTATATGCATAGGAAAGGTTTAGATTGATACGAGCCAGGTTCAGGCAAGTGGGACTAGTTTTGTTGGGCATCTTGGTTGGCATGGACTGATTGTGCTGAAGTACATGTTTCCATGCTGTTTACCTCTATGACTCTATGGTAATGATGAAGAGTGCACAAGCTTTATGTCCACCTCAATTTAATGATTCATCCACAGAACAGGATTTTTAACAATGCATCTCCCCCTCAGTATTGCAGTGAAGTGTTAGCCTTGACTTTTATGCTTGTTCAAGAAAAAAAAATAAGAGATGAAAGTAGGAGGAGGTCATTCTGTCTTTTTGCCTCTTTACCATTCAATTAAACTGCACCAATTCCATATTGTAAAATTTCACTAATATCCCAAAATATATTAATCTCTGCCTTGAATATATCCAATGAGCAAATATATTGAAGATAATGTATATGTCATGCATATATTCGCTTCCTAGGGCAGAGAATCTGAGATTCCCCACACTCACAGTGAAGACATTTTCTTTCATGTTCTAAATATCCAGCGCTCTTATTTTGAGACTCTGATCTTTGTTCTCGACTTTTCAGTCAGGGCAAAGAACATCCTTGATCTATGCTGTTGTGCTCAATGGTTCAATTGTACTTCCTTGTCACATGCACCCAGGTACAGTGAAATTCCTTTCTTTCATACAATTCAGTAAAAATCTCTCTATACATGTGTACAATCATACACAAGTACAAGAGCGTGAGAAATGTAGATTACACTGAGGCAGTACACAGGAGTCACCATGTTTCCAGTGCCTTCTAAGTTCATAGGAATTGTGTATGTTTTAATAACAATATCCAATTCTTCTAAGTTCAAGAGAGTATTTTTACTGCATTTTCTCAATTGCAAGTAGAGACAGGAACCCGGAACTTTTCAAGTCAGAGGTGAAAATACTACCCACCGAGTCACAACAGATACCTACAAACCGTTCTACTGCTGCAGCTACAGCAACTCCAACACTTGTGCCTTTTTATAGTAACTGCAACATCAAGAATCACATCAAAGTGTTTCATGGAACAAGTAAGAGGATCTTGAAAATATGACCAATGGCAAAGTTATAGTTTTCTGATATTTGAAAGTGTGCAGTGAAAGCCTGGTTTTATGTAAAGAGTTCCAAAAGGCACAATAGCAGCAACTGATAACCATGCCGGCAATGGTGGAACAGAGAAAACAGATTGAATATAAGTCTAAAGTCACAGGCCGGACTGCTTTTGAATATGGATGCTCCAAAGATGTATCTTTCTCTGTCTTGAATATATTCAATGAGCAAGTTTCCACCGCCTATTTTTCTCAGGGATGCAGACGAGGTGGTTGTGAAAAAGGCGACAAGGAATCAATTGCAATGTCAGCTGGGATAGAAGGTAGAGATGATATTTGGTCAGCAGTTTTTTGGGAATACGATAATGCTTTTTTCTATTGATGATATGAGCTTGGAGATAGCACGAGGATGCATTGGGTGACCTAGAATACAGGTTTGGCTTAGTAAGCAAGGAAGAGGAGAAACAGAAGAGCCAGCCTTACAGATATTCTCATTCTTGTTTTTAACACATCAATGAAGATGAGGGTATTTTGGAAAAGCGGGTGGTGTAAATGACCAGCTCTGGTGAAAGTAAACATATCATTGATGCCCAACTAAAAGAGAGGGGCACAGTCTAGACAATTTAAATGAGTAACTCATCTATTGATGCTGAGTTCCTCTGCACCTTCCCCAATAGCCAGCAGGAGTTTGATGGTCTCCTCCCCCCCCCCCCCCCCCCCCCAGGCAGATGCAGCTGTAATGCTCAACATCTTCCATGATAACACAGTCAATTAACTAATCATCCATTATTTCGATCATTGTCAGTGTATCAACATGTAATATCTACACTGTGCATCATATCAGCTCACCAATCTCATTTTGACAGTTCCTAGTCGACAATAAGCACAACAAGATCAGGGAGGCATCATGGGAATTTCCTTCAAATCATATGAAAACCTAATTTTGAGATGATAACTACTTCCACTAACATGCATAGGTACAATTATATACGTGAGGATAAGGCGGCTAAAAATCACGCCTACTCTGCTATTTATTGAGATCATGGCTGGATAATGGAACTTCAATTTCACATTCCAGTCTACTGTCTTCAACCTTCATCAGGTCATCGAGTATCTTTCTACCACATCCTTAAAAATATTCAAAGACTCTATTTTTCTCTCCCCTTTGAGGAACAGAATCCCACTATGCTCTGAGAGAATAAACTTCACTTAATTTCCATCTTCGGCAGTTGATTCCTAATTTTGTGGAACAGTAACATCTGTGAACACCTTTTCCATATCCACCTGGAGGAATCCCGGCAAGCCGTGTGCGGCGAAAGGGTTCCGGCAAGTTGTGTTCAGCAAAAGGAATTCCAGCGAGCCGCGGAAGCGGGAACCCGCCTGGAGAGGAAAGCCCGACGAGCCACGTCCATACCCTAATGGCAGCCTGGCTCACCCGCCATGGAATCAGGCTGGAGTGGGAAGCCACAGAGAGGACGGTGGGGGACGGCGGCCTAGTAAGAAGAACTGCGGGGGGGGGCTTACCTGCGGCGCTCAAGGTCAGGGAACAAGGGCTGAAGTGGGCCGTGGAGGACTGGAATGGAGACGATGGCTGCAACGTGCCTTTGTGGCCAGCAGCAGTTTGATCTGTGTAATGGCACATCTTACAATTCAATTCAGTGGACTGTTCTGTACATTTTGTACTAACCAAGGGATTGTGCTTATGTATGGTAATAGTCTTGATGAGCTGCATTCAATTTTTTTAAAATTGTATCTTGGTAATAAAGAAACTATTGAACTCTATTAAGACCCCTTTGATCAAGTCACCCCTCCTTCTGAACATCAGTAGTTACAAGCCTAGACTGTCACACCTTTCTATTCCAGGTATCAGTTGAGTGAGCTTTGCCGGAATTGTTTCAAACACATTAGCGGTCTATCTTAGAAAACCAATACTGAACACATAACTCCCGATGAGGTTTCACCAATTCTCAATACACCTGAAGCATAATCTTCCAAGTAAGTATATTGTGGGAACATCATTAGACAGAGACTGCAGACGTTCATGGAGTAAACACACTACCACCTCCTCAGACTAACTAGTATGAGATAATGAATAAATCCTGGCTGATGTTCTATACAAGAGTATAAATAAAAATGCAAATCCTCTGGTTCACCATCACAAACCCTGTGGCAATGCTCCTATAATTTGATTTCCTAAACAAAATTATCGCTTTATTTGCCTGCATTTGTTAATTAAGGGTAGGTTATTTCTGCATAAGGCTAACACTTAGAATTGAATTAGGATGGTATGTCATTTCAGGTAAGGACTCTTTAAACAAAAGGAGCAGTTCACCACAAGCATCTGATCAGTATTTTTTAAGTTCCATAGATGAAAGAACACTTTGTAAACCCACTGGTCTAGATAAAACTCTCATAAACAGATACTGAACTATTAGTTCAACCCTACTCCTTCAATACTATCTGTCAAGGAAGGCATTTAAAGACTGCATGGATGAACTACAACAATTGTTCATCCCAGTTTGGCAAAAGAATAAATCAGGGAAGGAAGTGCATCCGTGGATAACAAGGGAAATCAGGGATAGTATCAAAACAAAAGATGAAGCATACAAATTAGCCAGAAAAAGCAGCCTGCCAGGGGACTGGGAGAAATTCAGAATCCAGCAGAGGAGGACAAAGGGCTTAATTAGGAAAGGGAAAATAGATTATGAAAGAAAACTGGCAGGGAACATAAAAACTGACTGCAAAAGTTTTATAGATATGTGAAGAGAAAAAGATTAATTAAAACAAATGTAGGTCCCTTGCAGTCAGAAACAGGCGAATTGATCATGGGGAACAAGGACATGGCAGACCAATTGAATAACTACTTTGGTTCTGTCTTCACTAAGGAAGACATAAATAATCTGCCGGAAATAGCAGGACACCGGGGGTCAAATGAGATGGAGGAACTGAGTGAAATCCAGGTTAGCCGGGAAGTGGTGTTAGGTAAATTGAATGGATTAAAGGCCGATAAATCCCCAGGGCCAGATGTTGCATCCCAGAGTACTTAAGGAAGTAGCCCCAGAAATAGTGGATGCATTAGTGATAATTTTTCAAAACTTGTTAGATTCTGGAGTAGTTCCTGAGGATTGGAGGGTAGCTAATGTAACCCCACTTTTTAAAAAGGGAGGGAGAGAGAAAACGGGGAATTACAGACCAGTTCGTCTAACATCGGTAGTGGGGAAAATGCTAGAATCAGTTATTAAAGATGGGATAGCAGCACATTTGGAAAGTGGTGAATTCACTGGACAAAGTCAGCATGGATTAATGAAAGGTAAATCATGTCTGACGAATCTTATACAAATTTTTGAGGATGTAACTAGTAGAGTGGATAAGGGAGAACCAGTGGATGTGTTATATCTGGACTTTCAGAAGTCTTTCGACAAGGTCCCACATAAGAGATTAGTATGCAAACTTAAAGCACACGGCATTGGGGGTTCAGTATTGATGTGGATAGAGAACTGGCTGGCAGACAGGAAGCAAAGTGTAGGAGTAAACGGGTCCTTTTCAGAATGGCAGGCAGTGACTAGTGGGGTACCACAGGGCTCAGTGCTGGGACCCAGCTATTTACAATATATATTAATGATCTGGATGAGGGAATTGAATGCAACATCTCCAAGTTTGCGGATGACACGAAGCTGGGGGGCAGGGTTAGCTGTGAGGAGGATGCTAGGAGGCTGCAAGGTGACATAGATAGGTTGGGTGAGTGGGCAAATGCATGGCAGATGCAGTATAATGTGGATAAATGTGAGGTTATCCACTTTGGTGGCAAAAACAGGAAAGTAGACTATTATCTGAATGGTGGCCGATTAGGAAAAGGGGAGATGCAACGAGACCTGGGTGTCATGGTACACCAGTCATTGAAAGTAGGCATGCAGGTGCAGCAGGCAGTGAAGAAATCGAATGGTAAGTTAGCATTCATAGCAAAAGGATTTGAGTATAAGTGCAGGGAGGTTCTACTGCAGTTGTACAGGGTCTTGGTGAGACCACACCTGGAGTATTGCATACAGTTTTGGTTTCTTAATCTGAGGAAAGCCATTCTTGCCATTGAGGGAATACAGAGAAGGTTCACCAGACTGATTCCTGGGATGGCAGGACTTTTATATGAAGAAAGACTGGATAGACTCGGCTAGTACTCGCTAGAATTTTGAAGATTGAGGGGGTATCTTATAGAAACTCACAAAATTCTTAAGGGGTTGGACAGGCTAGATGCAGGAAGATTATTCCCGATGTTGGGGAAGTCCAGAACAAGGGGTCACAGTTTAAGGATAAGGGGGAAGTCTTTTAGGACCGAGATGAGAAAATCATTTTTTACACAGAGAGTGATGAATCTGTGGAATTCTCTGCCACAGAAGGTAGTTGAGGCCAGTTCATTGGCTATATTTAAGAGGGAGTTAGATGTGGCCCTTGTGGTTAAAGGGATCAGGGGGTATGGAGAGAAGGCTACTGAGTTGGATGATCAGCCATGATCATATTGAATGGCGGTGCAGGCTCGAAGGGCCGAATGGCCTACTCCTGCATCTATTTTCTATGTTTCTATGTTTCTATGTGTCACAAAATCAAGGGAAAGAAATGAAAAGATTTGAATGAGTTTGATTTTTTTAAATGCATGCATTGCTTTTGTGTATTTATTTTCCTGTATCAAGCCTTTTTTATTCCCTTTACACACAACAGTCACAGATGGAAATGTAAGAAGACAATCTGTTTCCTGGTATCTGCCAAAACTGTCCTATAGCCAAGTGTGAGGAGAGTGCCAAGAGGTGGTTGTCCTTTGCAGAACACCTCCTGAAAATTTTACAAATTATGTTAAAAGCGTGAAGCTTGATACGTTATTTTTCATGCTCAAAACACTAGTTTTCAAAGCAGAACTATAATTCTATTTATTTATCCATGAGAGTTGATTATTTTTATGCAATGTGATATTTTCCTATTTAGTCAGACTTTAGAGCGTGCTGATGTCTCCCCAAACCAAGGTTAATAAAAGACAAAAGTCAGGATCCCAACTTGTAATCAGGAGTTGAGGAGTCAGGATTTAATCTCACCTCAAACCACCATCCACTCAAGTTGGCCACTGAAAATGTTTACCTTTGTTTACTTACATTTGAAAATGTTTACCTTTTCAAATGTAAGAAATCACCTTTTAGCTAGATAAAGGTGACAGATGGTTGTGGTGAATATCTCAGTAAGAGATCCATACAGTTTGGCCAACAAGTTAGAGAATAAAATAAAGGAAATTATGTTCATTACCCCATGTGTGAGAATGGTTAATGCACATAAATCCATAAAGTTCAATGCTGACAAAGACCGTAATCTGTTTCTTTTCAGGTTAACCATAAAATATTAGAAAATTGCCAATCAGGACTTCAACCCTGGAGTTATCTATATTGAAACTTACTCTGCTTAAACGAATGAAGGCCATCCATTTAAAAGTCTGAGCTTACTGAATTGCCATCTGCTATCCAAATAAACAAGCTCTTTCAACACAACCACACTACAAGAGAACATTGATCAATGTTTTTTTCTCATTATTCATTTGTACAAACATAAAAAAATAAATGTCATTACAAAGAAAGTAATATATCAGAATTCTCCGGAGGCTGTATGAATTCCTGATTAATCATATTTTATTATGTAATAAATCAATGTGTGACTATATTATGTGATGGGGATGGTTCCAAGTGGCAACAAATACAATATTCTTGAAGTGTTTTCTGTGCCCAGGTGGTGTGGTAATATGCTTTGGCCAATGTTAATCAAAATTTACTACAAGCTCATAATAACATGTTATAATAATTGAGAGTAGATGATTCCAAAACAGCATTTGAAGATCAACTATGCTGTTCATGCGAGTTTAATGTTATGTGTCCAGATATATTTTTCATTACTCACTTAGTTGCTATATTTTGTGTGAGTACATGATATCAGACATTTAGCCAGGATCTCAATGGCACAAGATTTAATCTCACCTCACAACCGCAATGTTCAAAACACGATTGAGAAACAGTAAAAAGTCCAAATCTGCATCATGAAAGCTTATATAAGTAGCCTTTTACTGCAAATTTAAACCTTATAAGGACCCCAATATCAGTCAGTCTCATGCTGTTTAATGTTACCTGTTTTTCTTAATGGAATAACTCCATAAATTCTAACCATAGACAATCCTACTGGATCAATGGATTCAAAAACTAGTGATAAGAATATGTCACATTTTCAATAAGTGTATGATAACCTTTCAGTTTATGTCCCACAACAGGTTTTGGGGAGAGATGAGTCTTTTAAGGTATCGAAAAGGAGAGTAAAATACAGTCTGAATATCCACTCCAAATATAATAAGGTGAGAATTAAAAAAAAAAATCAATTACACTTTTAGAGAGGTGTTTAAAAAAAAATTCCTAACTGAGTGTGAAAACAGGTAGGAAAAGTCATTAAAAAAGGGGCAGAGTATTCACTTTGTTGAAGAAGGATGTGCTCGTACAAAGTAGTATTGCTCTATTTCCATTACAGCAATACGGTTCAGGGTCATTGCCAGACTTAAAGAAGCTGGGATACAAAGAACATAAAGAACACTGCAGTTGTTTAAAGCTCTGATTAGACTGCAGATGTTGTATTCTGTTCTGCTCTTGTTACAGCTCAGAAAAGATAGACTGCTCTTGGAGAGGATGCAATAGATTAACCAGAATGATACTGAGGCTAAAAGGGTTCAATAATGAAAATAGCTTTTGAAGAGAGGACTTAGATTCCCTTCATTGCAGTATAAAGGATGATCTAATTGAGATATTTAACATGGGTTTACAGAGCAGATTGGGAGAAATTAATTATTTTGGCAAAGGAATCTAAAACAAGGGGCCACATTTAAACAGTGGTAGACCATTCAAGTATGTCTTTGTAAAATGAGTAACAGAAGATTGAGTTCTCGCACGTGAAAAAAATATATAAAATGTGGGATTGATAGATTTTTGTTCGTAAAGAGTATATAGATAGAGTGAATCAAAATGATATTGCTGAAGATTTGAATTGCCAAATCCTATATCTCTATATCAAATTTTAATGTTATGAATATAGTGACATGGGAAGCACCATTTGTACTTATTGGGGAGTCAACAGAGAAAGGTCATCAAAAAAAATGGTGACGCCGTATTTTTAGGTATTACTGGAAATAGAATGTGTTATTTCAATATCTCAATACACAAAATTGTTAATGCTTGGAATCATTCACCAAGCAGAAACTATTTATTCTTTTAAGTTAAGGGAATATATGCTGATGGGTATGGAACAGGTTTTCTAGGTACATTTTTGATTGTTCTTGCAAAATTAGGCATTTGTAGGAGGAAATTAATGCTGTCAGACTATAAGACACTATGATATATATAAAACATTCTTGGTGTATACAGTAAACTACAGTCATAATGCCTCACGCATCCCTTTCATGACAATTTCAAATGGTGCTTATGTTCTGTGTGTGGAAGGAACTACAGATTCTGGTTTAAACTGAAGATAGACACAAAAATCTGGAGTAACTCAACGGGCCAGACAGCGTCCCTGGAGAATAGGAACAGGTGACGTTTTGGGTTGAGACCTTCAGTCTTCTTCTGTCAAAACGTCAACTATTCCTTTTCTCCAGAGATGCTGTCTGACCCGCTGAGTTAGTCCAGCTTTTTGTGTCTATCTTCAGTGCTTGTGTTCTGTTTAGAATAAATGAATGGCAATAATAAAGAGGAAATTCACGTCCCATTTACCAACTCACTTTGTTATAAGATGTCGGCGGCTTCATGTTAAATGCTTAATTTGATTTTTGGGAGGAGAACCAGGGAAGGACTTGGAGTATGCATCCAATCAGCAGGAAATTTAAAAGGGCTGGTTCATTTCTTTCATTTGAATAGTGTGGTAATGTTGCCAAATACTACTTAATGAAAAAGGAAAAACTGGGCATTTTAGTGGCATTTAAAGAGGGTGTGTAATTTGACCGCAGATAACTGGAAATCAAAATGTTTGGAAAAAGGCATGTAGCGGAGATATTGCAACCACCAACTGACAACTCACCCCCATTCACAACTACATTGCCCCGCCACAGTGTGTGACCACCACAGAAACATCACACAAAGGACTGGAAAGACTGCAATGGAGGAAGAAACATCACTTGCAACACCTTATTCACACCCCATATCCCATCCAAGCTCATCTCCAAACTCGTGGAACTTGGAGTCAGCACTCACCTCTGCAACTGTATCCTCGATTTCCTGACCAACTGACCACAATCAGTGAGGATAGGTGACAAATCATCCACTACGATAATCCTCAACACTGGTGCCCTGCAAGGATTAGTCCTCAACCCCCTTCTTTACTCCTTATACACTCACAACTGTGCAGCCAAATACAAATCCAACTCAATTTACAAATTCGCAAAACGACAACACCATTGTGAGCCTGATATCAAATAATGACGAGACGGAGTACAGGAAGGAGATTGAGAATCTCGCAAGACAACAACCTTTTCCTCAATTCAGTAAGAAAAAAGAGATTGTGATTGACTTCAGGAAGTGATGCGGTACACATACCCTGGTATACATTGACGGCACCGAAGTAGAGATGGTTAAAAGCTTCAAGCTACTAGGAGTAAATATCAGCAGCAACCTGTCCTGGACCAGCCATGTCGAAGCAATGGCCAAGAAACTACACCAATGCCTCTACTTTCTTAGGAGGCTTATGAAGTTTGGCATGTCCCTAACAACTCTCACCAACTTCCACAGATGCGCTGCAGAAAGCATTTTATCGGGATGCATCACAGCATGGTTGGGAACCGTTCTATCCAAGACCGAAAGAAATTGCAGTGAGTTGTGGACGCAGCCCAGACCATCACACAAACCAACCATTGACCTCCATTGACTCCATCTGCACTTCGCGCTGTGTCGGCAAGGTTACCTGCATAATCAAGGACGAGTCTCACCCCAGTCACTTCCTCTTCTCTCTCCCAGCAGGCAAGAGGTGCAGAAGTGTGATAACACATATCTCCAGATTCATGGACATTTTTTTCCCAGCTGTTATCAGGCTGACAGAAAGGTTAACTCCCCCTCCCATTCCCAATCTGACCTTGCTGTCCTGGGTCAACTTATCTACATCGGCGAGACCAAGCGCAGGCTCGGCGATCGTTTCGCTGAACAACTCAGCTCAGTCCATCATAAACTATCTGATCTCCCGGTGGCCCAGCACTTCAACGCCCCCTCCCATTCCCAATCAGATCTTTCTGTCCTGGGCCTCCTCCATTGCCAGAGTGAGGCCCAGCACAAATTGGAGGAACAGCACCTCATATTTCGCTTGAGTAGTTTACACCCCAGTGGTATGAACATTGACTTCTCTAACTTCAAATAGCCCTTGCTTTCCCTCTCTCTCTCCACCCTCTCCCCTTTCCCAGTTCTCCAACCAGTCTTACTGTCTCAGTGGGCCACAGTCTTAGAATAAAGGGGAAGCCATTTAAGACTGAGGTGAGAAAACCCTTTTTCACCCGGAGAGTTGTGAATTTGTGGAATTCCCTGCCACAGAGGGCAGTGGAGGCCAAGTCATTGGATGGATTTAAGAGAGAGTTAGATAGAACTCTAGGTGCTAGTGGAATCAAGGGATACGGGGAGAAGGCAGGCACGGGTTATTGATTGGGGACGATCAGCCATGATCACAATGAATGGCGGTGCTGGCTCGAAGGGCCAAATGGCCTCCTCCTGCACCTATTTTCTATGTTTTTATGTTTCTATGTCTCCAACCACATTTAATCTCTGTCCCACCCACTCCCCTGACATCAGTCTGAAGAAGGGTCTCGACCCGAAACGTCTATCCAGAGATGCTGCCTGTCCCTCTTGGTTCTTGGTTCTTGGTTTCTTGGTCCCCCAAAATATTCCAAATGGAATTTAAACTGGAGGTGGTGGAGGGAGGACTTAAGCCAGAAAGGGTTTTTGGGAAGAAAGAGCTACCTTAAATTTAGTTGCATCTGGTTTGGTAACTATGGTAGGGTGAAGATTATTCCATGCTTTAATTGTGCGGGGGAAGAATGAATTGCTGTACACATCTGTCTTGGTAGCTGGAATCTCAAATTGGATCGAATGTCCTCGTCTGCTCCTAATTGGTTTGGGTTTGGTGTAGGTCTTGTAATCTATGTTGAGTTGACCATTTAACATTTTGTAAAAACAGGTCAAACGGTGAGCTTCACGTCTGTCTTGGAGAGGGTTCCACCCCAGAGAATTCAGAAGTTTGGTAACACTCGCTTCTCTCTCATAGGTGTTAGTAACAAATCGATCTGCCTGTCTTTGGACACGTTCGATGGAAGAAATGTTTTTATTTGTGTATGGGTCCCATGCTGCAACTGCGTAGTCCAAATGAGGTCTAACGAGGGTGAAGTATAGCTTCTCCTTGACAGAAGTTGAACAATGATGAAAGTTGCGCCTCAGAAAATTTAGGACACCTGTTGCTTTCACCGTTGCATGTTGAGTCTGACCATTCCAACGCAGATCATTCTGCAATTTGATGCCAAGATACTTGGTTTGTTTGGATTCTTCAAGGGTGGTACCAAGTATATTGTACAATGTTTTGCCTGGATTCCTCTTTCTGGTGACATGCATGGTTTCACATTTGGAAGGGTTGAACTGCATGCCCCATTGGTGTGACCACTCAACCATTGTATCGAGGTCCTTTTGGAGAGCATCTTCATCATCAGCTGACTTAATTGGACGGTACAGCAAACAATCATCAGCGAATAGTCTGGTCGTGCTTGCGACATTTTCATGGATGTCGTTTATGTAAAGCAAAAACAGATGTGGGCCAAGTACTGTGCCCTGAGGTGTACCACTCAACACTGGATGCCAATTGGAGCTCTTTCCGTTCACACACACACGCTGAAGACGTTTTGTCAGGAAACTGGAAATCCATCGTTTCGTGTTGGAACGAATACCATAGAAGTCAAGCTTCCGAAGCAGTCTCTGGTGTGGGATGACATCAAATGCTTTAGAAAAGTCCAGCACTACTAAATCCGTGATGACATTACCATCAAGATGTTTGGCCAGGTCATTTGTCGTCAGGATAAGCTGAGACTCACATGATCTATGCCTCCTAAATGCATGTTGGTTGTCAGCAAGAATATTATGTTTGCTCACGTGTCGCATCAGATTACTATCAATTACATGCTCCAGTAATTTGCAGCAAGTGCTTGTTGATGAAACAGGACGGTAATTCGCTGGGTTGGTGGTTGAACCTTTCTTAAAGAGAGGAGTGATGTTAGCCTGAGTTACTCCAACATTTTATGTCGATCTTCGATTTAAACCAGCATCTGCAGTTCTTTCTAACACATCAGTGGCATAGACTGGTTCAACCAATTGACTTGGATCTGTGTCAAATATCTTACCCAATCCAAAATGGGAGAAGAAAGAAAACCATTGAGCTGATGGAGGCCTCAGAGAATGGAACATAAGAGATCATTGAAATATGTGATCATGAGAATAAAAAAAACTTTAAATGTTCTCTTAGTGAACCATGGGACAGTGGAGGGCAATAAATAAGCAGAACTAGATGCAAATGAGAATAAGGGAAGCAAAGTTTAAATCGATCTCAGGTGATGAGCCAAGCAGATAACTGTAAGCTCAGGGGGTAGTGGAATAGATGATCCTGTAAGTAACATGATGATGGCCAGAGCAGCAGCGGAGGACACCACAGCTACGCTTGGCCAGGCCGACCCAGCAACTTCGCCAGGACAACAGGCCTTCATGGTCAGATCAAGAACCCTACACTTACAACAACTGGATCTTGTAAATAGTGTCAGACTGGCCATGCAGTATACTGTCTCAGTGTACTACTGCTGCACGCATACTGTATCCGAGATGCTTATGTAATATGTATCTAAGTGCTTATGTACAGTGATACTTGTACTGGACTGTATACAAAAATGGATTTCACTGGACATTGGTACATGTGACAAATAAAGTACCATACCATACCAGATGTTCTGATCACAGTCCTCCAGTGGAGGTCTCAATGTCCACCCCCCAGCCCATTTAGTTGTTTACCTCATCACTGCCCTGGTGCTCAAAAACAATCTTAAACCAAGATTACCTATTTCATCCATTCCCCTTCCCATCCCATTCATCATTTCACCCGAGTATTGGAAAAACTCAGCGGATCAGGCAGCTTCTGAGGAGGAAAATCACCAGATAATATTTTGAGTAGTGAGCCTTTTTCACTCTGATAATTTCAGCTGATTTTTCTGCTTGTAATCAATTCCCCACCCTACCCACTCTTGATTACTCAGCGCAGGCCAATCCTTCTCCTCTTGTCCAACATCTCACACTCGGCCTCCTTAAGGCCTCATTTATGATCCTGAAAATGTGCTGGTTCCATTCAGTTGAGAGTGCTATTGACGTTTGCAGTTGTGTGGGAGGGATTCATGAGCGCAATGGTCAATAGTCCCCCAATGTAATACCCATTCACTGCACATAATGGATGAATTACAATTGCTAAGGCAATAGCTAATTTATTTGTTATGGGCTCAGGACTTCAGAGTCTGAAGAACGGTCATGACCGGAAACATCACCTATTCACGTTCTCCAGAGATGCTGCCTGTCACGCTGAGTTACTCCAGCACTTTGTGTCCTTTTGTGTAAAAACATCTGTAGTTCCTTGTTTCCACTAGCTACTATCTTCTGCAGTTTAAAGAAATTGTGCTTGACTGATACTGAATTTTGGACTCGGTCCATCAGTAGCTGTGGAGAGGTGAGATTAGTCCACACAGACAGCATCCAAGGTCAGGATCAAACCTGGGTCTCTGGCGCTGTGAAGCAGCAGCTCAAACAGTGATAGAGTGATAGCTTTTTCCCTCATAGCAAAACTGCCTGTGCAACTGGTACTCATTCACTCAATGTAAAATAGGGATGAACAATACTTGTCATGGTCTGTATATTTCAGTAGCACATCACCTTGAACGATCAAAAAAATTAACTGGTGTGGTTCGGCACTGGTAGCAAACACCGAATTGTCACAGATGAATTTTTGTATCATTGCTATGGATACGTAGTTAATTTTTCAAATAGGCATTCTCCATCATTTGTAATAAAAAAGTATTGAATTGACAAGGAAATAAGAACATATAAATTAATCTCAAACTAAATGCAATTCTTCCTTTTCAAGTGCTTGTGAAATTGGCTTTTATTTCAGACATGTGCAATAGATCGCAAAAAAATAGGTTGGGTTATATTTTTAAAGCAACATGAATCCAGAACCAGTGGCAAACTGCTTAGTTTCGTACCCTCGTGCAGCTTCACATAAAGTGGATAGGAGGTAATTTTTCTCAGTCTATTGCACCATTTATCAATTTTACTCACTACTTGTCTTACGTTTACAAGAATAGCTCAGAACACTATGTCAGCAGAAAGCATGTTGCAAGCTTCTATTATTTTATTGTTCAGCAATTATTTCATCGGTCCTGGCCAAGCACACTTATTCTTACTCAACATGACCTTGAGTTCCTTAAAACCTCTCAACATTCTAGGCAAATTATAACATAGGTATCATTCATACATTCCCAAACTAAAATTATGACATGACCAATAAAACAGCAGTAGTCCTCTTGAGACACAAAGCACCATTAGGGTATTTCAGTTTAATGTCCTTGTATTTTGTTTGATTCAAAGCTTTGAGAAGGATGAATTCACCAGGTTTTATTTTAACCCATTTAATACCAGGAGACAGTGACACACATTTGCAAACTGAGAGGGTGTGGACTCAATGCTGCACCAGCTAGATAATATAAGATAATATAGCTTGAAACATATAAGATTGTTAAGGGCTTGGACACACTAGAGGCAGGAAAAAAATGTTCCAGATGTTGGGGGAGTCCAGAACCAGGGGCCACAGTTTAAGAATAAGGAGTAAAACACTTTTTCTCACAGAGAGTGGTGAGTCTGTGGAATTCTCTGCCTCAGAGGACGGTGGAGGCAGGTTCTCTGGATGCTTTCAAGAGAGAGGTAGATAGGGCTCTTAAAAATATCGGAGCCAGGGGATATGGGGAGAAGGCAGGAACGGGGTACTGATTGGGGATGATCAGCCATGATCACATTGAATGGCGGTGCTGGCTCGAAGGGCCAAATGGCCTACTCCTGCACCTATTGTCTATTGTCTATTGTCTATAATAATAAGGTTTCAAGTTTGTTAGACACACGTGGAAGATTTTTTTAATTGTGAAGGAACATTTTTTTAAAGTACTAATATTTAGTACTCTTGGATGGGAAAGGATAATTCTAAAGAAGCTGTGAAATTAAAATTTATAAAATAGAAACAGGATCGGGGGACTTCCCAGCCGAGGAGCTACAAAGTCTGCAGAAATTCATGGTGTCTCATTAAACTGCATTAGAATCTTTGGTGCGCCACAATAACAACCGGACGTACAAGCAGCAAACTGAAAAATGTCCATACTAATGGACAATTCCACATGGGTTTTCTCCAAGAACTTCGGTTCCCTCCCACACTACAAAGACATACAGGTTTGCAGGTTAATTGGCTTTGTATAAATGGAAATTGTCCCTAGTGTGTAGGATAATGTTAATGTGCGGGGATCGCTGGTCGGCGCGGTCTCAGTGGGCCGATGGGCCTGTTTCTGCGCTGTATCTCTAAACTAATCTAAACTAAGATCGGACTCTAGGCTTCCACTACAAAAGAGTGAGGCAGAAGGTCTACCCCATTGATTAGCCATCTGAATGACACTTGGAGATGAATCATTTACTCCAATGCCTTTTCCACATTAATATTCTAACAGAAAGCAATCTCCTGAAATATATCATGAAATTACCTTGTGATATCTCTGGTAAGAATGATACAGAGGATTTGTTTCAGGTACTCAGAATCAAGTTCTAAATGTAATGAAACCAAATAAATTGCAGAGGAAAATCACTGGGATTAGTCATATTCAGTTTGTTCTTTGCAGTGGTAAACCACATATTCTGAAATGTCTTTAAAACACAAAAAAATACTACGTTAGAACCATCTGTGGTTGTATGCAGGTTGATGAAGTGTCTTAACTTGAAAGATATACCTCTACTATTTTTGCAGATTTGTATGAAGTTCTGATTGAGTGTTTCATGCTCTTTTTATAGTTCAAAACTTCACAAGTAAATCATCAGATCCTATACATATCTGGTATTCCACTCCCAAGGGTAAAGATAAAGATGTCGATGGGTACAATATTAAGCTTTCACATTTTGGAAGGCATGAGAAAGTTAGCCCTGCAGTGTTAGATCCTGGGATTTTTGAAAGAATTCTAGTTCTTTTAATTTTTACATTGAAGACACTTCAATGGAGGACACTTGCAGGGATTTTATCAACTGCACTCACATTTGAACAAGTATAAAGTACCTCCAACTGCATGACTATAGCTTTACAAAATTCAAGAGATCATCTCAAATGTATTGACAGGACTGCACAAGGGACAACTACCTCTTTTCTTGATTCTCATTGGCAACTCAGCAGTATCAGTTTAAGCTACAAAATCCAAAGATCGTTTGTGCTAAGAGGTGACTTTGATGTTTTTCATCATTCCTTAGTGACAACAAGTTCTTACTAAGAGTTATGTTTGCAATATATCAGTTGTTCAAATCGCTTTCTCTTTTATGATTGAGAATTTCAATCCTGATGTTGCTGCAGTGAACAATCAGAGGAACATCTTTAAATTAGGCAGAGTAAATATGTTACCAAAGCCAATTAACTAATTAAAAATGAAATAATGAGGAAGAACAATTGTACCTTCCAGGCAGAAAAGGTAAAGTATGCACGAGAATGAGTATGCCAATCCAGAAATAAATTAACAGGATAATCAAAAGGGCAAGATTGAAAAGCAACAGAAGCTGAAACCAACCCTATGTAAATCCTCTGTAACATAACAGGAAGAGGATAGTGTTCACTGCTATTTTTATTTTTGCACATTTCTCTGGGAGGATACTCTGAAATAACATTCAGTGGCTGATTAATAATTTGACAAGGTGTGATACAAGTACTCTATCCACATCTGTTACTATCTCCACACTAAATAAAATCACACGCAGACAGTTTCCAGGAGAGATTTATAGACTTTTGCAGCCGATAAAATGTGAAGGGGCTGTTCAAACCTAACAGAAGTGAGCATCCTACTTTATGTCAATCCAGAATTCAGAGCTGTGCCATCCATTTGGGGTTTTATACCTGCACCTTCTGAACCACTGGCAGTATTGCTACCACAAAATAAAGATAGCTCAATTGAATACATAGATACATAGATACATAGAAATTAGGTGCAGGAATAGGCCATTCGGCCCTTCGAGCCTGCACCGCCATTCAATACGATCATGGCTGATCATCCAACTCAGTATCCCGTACCTGCCTTCTCTCCATACCCCCTGATCCCTTTAGCCACAAGGGCCACATCTAATTCCCTCTTAAATATAGCCAATGAACTGGCCTCAACTACCCTCTGTGGCAGAGAGTTCCAGAGATTCACCACTCTCTGTGTGAAAATGCTTTTCCTCATCTCGGTCTTAAAGGATTTCCCCCTTATCCTTAAGCTGTGACCCCTTGTCCTGGACTTCCCCAACATCGGGAACAATCTTCCTGCATCTAGCCTGTCCAACCCCATAAGAATTTTGTACGTTTCTATAAGATCCCCTCTCAATCTCCTAAATTCTAGCGAGTATAAGCCAAGTCTATCCAGTCTTTCTTCATATGAAAATCCTGACATCCCAGGAATCAGTCTGGTGAACCTTCTCTGCACTCCCTCTATGGCTATAATGTCCTTCCTCAGATTTGGAGACCAAAACTGTACGCAATACTCCAGGTGTGGTCTCACCAAGACCCTGTACAACTGCAGTAGAACCTCCCTGCTCCTATACTCAAATCCTCTTGCTATGAAGGCCAACATATCATTCGCTTTCTTCACTGCCTGCTGCACCTGCATGCCTACTTTCAATGACTGGTGTACCATGACACCCAGGTCTCGCTGCATCTCCCCATTTCCTAATCGGCCACCATTTAGATAATAGTCTGCCTTCCCGTTTTTGCTACCAAAGTGGATAACCTCACATTTATCCACATTATACTGCATCTGCCAAACATTTGCCCACTCACCCAGCCTATCCAAGTCACCTTGCAGTCTCCTAGCATCCTCCTCACAGAATAGAGGTGAAATATTCTTTAAACAGACAATGAGCAAAAAATTATGAACATCTTGAATGATTGAAGTCTCCAATTAATTATATCTAAAACCATAAGCAAAGTACTCTACCTAAAAACACATAAGCAAACAAAATCAAAGATTGATACAATGAAATGTGGTCCAGACATGCTTAATGCGTTTCCAAATAAATAAATCCAACATCAGATGGTATTTATCCTAGAGCAATGAAAGAGATTGAAAGAGATTTGTGAAGTATTGAATATCATGATGTGGGAATTACTGGATACAGAGCAGTTTGATTGGAAAGAGACTCACAATGAATCTATAAATTAGGGACAAAAACAGGCTCAAGTAAAGCATTCATCCAGCTTCAATATTGTGTAAAACAATGGAATATTTATCAGGTGCAAATATGTAATCTGAGAAACAGTCTGCAAGGATCTTTAAAAGGTTGATGTTAACTTTTAATTTATTTGAGAAAATAACAACACAAATGGACTGCAGAAAGACACCTGTATCTCTCGAAAACCCCAAGCATTCTTACGCACAAAATGTAGAGACACAAATTAAATTCAGGAAAGGAAAATAATTTAGTCACTGGATAGAAAGTAAGAAGAGGTCAATAAAATAGTTGGAAGCATAAGAGATCGAAGATATTGGAATCAGGGCGAATATTGGAGAGCTGCTACAGGAACTCAATGAGTTGGGCAGCATTTGTGGATGGAAATGTACAGTTGACATTTGGTTCATGACTCTTGATTTAAATAGCTGTGATTAATGAAAATTCTGAAAGGGGTACCCAGAACTTGGTGTTGCACCTAATTATTGATATTGATTCTGAAAATAAAATAAAATTACTCAAACCAGTTGAAAAATCTAACTATTGAGCACTTTAGAGGATACTGGCAATAAATTATTTTCTGCGGTTCATGGGGTTAGGCAGCCCTTAATTATTTCCAAAAATGGATTAATAATTTATTTAATCAATCAGTGACCATATTCCTATTTTCATTTCTTTATATTTGTTTGAATGTTTTGTTTTCTTGAAAATTATGATGAATTCATCATATCTCACCAACAAAGACATAACAATGTAAATAGCATTATAATTTAAAAAATTCACAAATGAAAATTAATGGCTGAATACTTCTATCAAAGGAATAGCAGATGGAATGTTACTCAGTCAAATGATACATTTTGGGAATTTAAATAACGAATGGCAGGGCTCTGGGGAATGTTGCTCAGCAGAGGGAGATTGGAATAATGTACAAATAATCCTGAAAGTGCCCACATGATAGACAGGATAGTGCATGCATGCTTGACTTCATTGGCTAAGGCAAAATTAGATTGAAATTCAAACTGCTTGAGAAACTCGATGGGTCAAGCAGCATCATTGAGGGGAAACAAATTGTTGATGGTTGGATCAAGAGTTGGGGCGCCATGTTACAGTTGTACAACACATGGCCTCTCTCCACTGGCTCCCTGTGCGGTTCCGTATACATTTCAAGATCCTCCTCTATGTCTACAAAGCCCTCAATGGGCTTGCCCCCACCTACATTAAAAGCCTTCTCACCCACCACTCCACCTCCAGGTCCCTCAGATCGGCCGACTTGGGGTTGCTGAATATCCCGTGGTCTAGGCATAAGCTCAGGAGCTCGGTTGCTGCCCCTAGACTGTGGAACACCATCCCCCTTCCCATCAGAACTTCCCCCTCCATCGACTCTTTTAAGTCGAGACTAAAAACGTATCTATACTCCCAAGCCTTTCTTGACGTCCTGTGAGCGAGGGCTATATGTATATATGTATGTAGTTTGTTTGTTTATATTATTCTCATAACAAATGTAAAACACTTTGGCCAATGAGAGATGTTTTTTAAATGTGCTATATAAATAAATGTGACTTGACATGTGACTTGACATTGGCCAGGCCGCACTTGGAAAAGTGTGTGCATTTCTGGTTGCCATGCAACCAAAAGGATCCATAAGGATTCATCAGAGAGGGCACAGAAAATATCCATGAGGATGTTGCCTGGACCGAGGGCTTAAGTTATAAACAGAGATTGGATAAATTAGGACTATTTTCCCTGGAAGGATAGGGTATATAACATTACCAGACTAAGTGGGACCTGTTGGGTCCCATGTTCACATGGGAGGGCTGGTCCCCCAACACAATATTCCACCTCTCCACAATTCCAATATTGGTGGCCAGTGGGGGGGGGGGGGGGGGGGACTTTCTGGAGCGCTTGTATGGTGTTGTGGGCTGAAGGGACTGGTCTCCAGAGGGCTAGTATGGATATTGTGGGCCAAATGGATTCTTGGGGTGGCAGCTCAGTCCCTCAAGCCTGATATGCTGGCAGCTCACTCACGGCTGGTGGGCTGGCAGTTGACTCACGGCTATTCCTTGAAATTCCATTTCAAGCAGGGTGCAAGACCACAAAATTCAAATCCAATTTCCTACCATTTCAAGCAGGGTGCAAGGCCACCAAATTCAAGTGCAGTTTCTTACCACTTCAAGCAGGGTGCAAGGCCACCATATTGAAGTGCAGCTTCATACCACTTCAAGCAGGGTGCAAGGCCACCAAATTCAGGTGCAGTTTCCTACCACTTCAAGCAGGGTGCAAGGCCACCGAATTCGTGCAGTTTCCTACCACTTCAAGCAGGGTGCAAGGCCACCGAATTCAAGTGCAGTTTCCGACCACTTCAAGCAGGGTGCAAGGCCACCGAATTCAAGTGCAGTTTCATACCACTTCAAGCAGGGTGCAAGGCCACTAAATTCAAGTGCAGTTTCATACCATTTTAAGCAGGGTGCAAGGCCACCAAATTCAAGTGCAGTTTTATACCACTTCAAGCAGGGTGCAAGGTCACCAAATTCAAGTGCAGTTTCATACCACTTCAAGCAGGGTGCAAGGCCACCAAATTCAATTGCAGTTTCATACCTTTTCAAGCAGGGTGTAAGGCCACCAAATTCAAATGCAGTTTTATACCATATCATGCAGGGTACAAGGCCACCACATTCAAATGCAGTTTCATACCATTTCAAGCAGGGTGAAACCACAATAAACCACCATAAAACCACATAAAACACCACACTCACATTTCAGTAGACATTCAGTGTGTTCATTTGATTCACAGCTCAGACAGAGTCGTGACCTCTCCCTACCCCATCATGCAGAGACTGAGCCACACCCACACATCCGGGTTTTATAATTCCTCCCCCCTCCCACCGGAAAAGGTGTGGCCTTCATGGCATGATTGACCGGAGAGAGATTCTCAACATTTTTTAAACACTCATAACACTTTTATTTTTCATTGATGGGAAGAATCCTCTGCACCTGATGAGCAGAGGGGGACTGAGTAAGATGGCCAAAAATCACAGCCGTAAGAGGTAGCAATTTATCTAAAATCAATATACAGTGCAAATAGGAAGTTGTCAAGTTTAGATCACCAACCAATTGCAGTGCTTTTACTTCAACCCAAACCCCCACCAACCCTTTGCAGTGCATTTACTTCAACCCAAACCTCCACCAACCCTTTGTAGTGCTTTTACTTCAACCCAAAAACCCTACCAACCATTTGCAGTGCTTTTACTTCAACCCAAACCCTCACCAACCATTTACAGTGCTTTTACTTCAACCCAAACCCCCACCAACCATTTGCAGTGCCTTTACTTCAAGCCAAACTCCCACCAACCATTTGCAATGCTTTTTCTTCAACCCAAACCCCCACCAACCATTTGCAGTGCTTTTACTTCAAACCAACCACATTTTCATTATCAAACCACATTAAGGGCACTCAAGGTCAGTGTAACCACACTCTCAGTTTCGTAGACATGTGTCCAGTGTTATTCACAGCTCAGACTGAGAGACGTGATCCTCTCACTTCCTCCCTTGCAGAGACTGACTGAGGCACCACATTTCTGGGTTTTATAGTCCCTCCCCCCTCCCTCCAGCAGGGGCAGCAGAGAGAATCTCAACATTTTTAAAACATTAATAACTCTTTTATTTTTCATCGATGGGACAAATCCTCTTGTCCTGCGCAGCGGAGGGGTCTCTGAGTAAGATGGCCAAAAATCACAGCCGTAAGTGGCAGCGTTTTTTCTAAATCATGGAACAGAAAAACAGGAAGTGGTCAAGATCAGACTTTTAGTAATATAGATGAGAAGCATAGATAGAGAATATAGCCAGAATCTGTTTTCCCGTGGTAGGGTGTCTAAAACTAGAGGGCATAGGTTTAGGGTGAGAGAGAGGTGGTTTAAAGGGGACCTGAATGGTAAAGATAAAGAGTAGTTGGTATTTGGAATGAACTGCCAGATTTAGTGGTGGAAGTCGGAACGGTAACTACGTTTTTAAGAGGCATCTGGAAAGAGTGAGGCAAAGAGGGATATGGAAGGAATGCAAGTGGGATTTGTACAGTTAAGCATTGTGGTCGGCAGATATGTTGTGCACCAAAGGGCTGTTCCTAGGCTGAGCAATTCCATGCCTCTAAATACTATACCCTATAAAATGCTCATACTTACATAGGTTTCATGAGCAAGTATTCAACTGGATGTGGCAACTGTGACAACAAAAGATCTGAGGCTGGGAAAACCCACAGTGGATAACTCGTCTCCAGACTTCTTAAAGTCTTTCCGCAATCTCAAGGCAAGTTAAGAAGTCATGAAATATTTTCCACCTGCCTGGATGAGTACAGCAGCTTCAACATGACCATGAAACTTGCCACCGTCCAGGGAAAAACAGGAGTTCCTTGACTGGCACTTTAAATATTAATTTAGCACCACTTTTGTATACAGTCAGAAACAGGTGAATTTATAATGGAAAACAAGGAAACGGCAGACCAGACAAGTAGTTAAAGAAGGAACTGCAGATGCTGGAAAATCGAAGGTACACAAAAATGCTGGAGAAACTCAGCGGGTGCAGCAGCATCTATGGAGCGAAGGAAATAGACCAGACAAGTACTTTGGTTCTGTCTTCACTGAGGAAGACACAAACAATCTCCCAGATATATAAGGGGACCAAGAATTTAGTGGGAGGGAGGAACTGAAGGAAATCCACATTAGTCAGGAAATGGTGTAAGGTAAACTATTGGGACTCAAGGCAGATAAATCCCCAGGGCGTGATGGTCTGCATCCCAGAGTAAAGGAGGTGGCCCTAGAAATCTTAGATGCATTGGAGATCATTTTCCAATGTTCTATAAACTCTGGACAGGTTCCTGTGGACTGGAGGGAAGCTAATGTAACCCCACTTTTTAAGAAAGGAGGGAGAGGGGAAAATGGGAATTGTAGACCAGTTAGCCTTACATCAGGATGATGCTTGAGTCGATTATTAAAGATGTAATAGCAGTGCATTTGGAATGCAGTGTTAGGATCGGTCAAAGTCAGCATGGATTTATGATGGAGAAATCATGCTTGACTAACCTTCTGGAATGATTTGAGGATGTAACAAGTGCAGTGCTGCGCCGCCGCTGCTGAAGCTAACTAACGTGGAGGGAGAGTGAGGTAGCGTCAATTACATGGACTGAGCCTACGTAATTGACGCTCGCTCTTCCTGCACTGGGCTCAAGACATGCCCCCTTGTGAGGCAGATGTGATCGCTGCCTCTCCTGGAGCTTTTTCATTGCAGTTTTATATGAGACCAGCGAGCACAAATTTAAGGTAGACAAAAATGCTGGAGAAACTCAGCGGGTGCAGCAGCATCTATGGAGCGAAGGAAATAGGCAACGTTTCGGGGCGAAACCCTTCTTCAGACTGAGCACAAATTTAATATATTTATATGTGAAATAAGTTACCTGGACTATGGAAGGTGAGGACATGTAATGAAGGGGTTTAAAAACATTACATTGGTGACATACATAGAGATAATAACAGGCACATGCTTATTGCCCGCGCTCCATGCAGTTTCTGAGGGGTTGCGCAATCAGAGGGGAGGCTCAGCTCGTCGCTGCCTCACCTCTCATTTCTCCCTGTATTTGCAGCAGAGCTGCGCACATTTGCCGATTTTTACTATAAAAAATGATTAGATTCATATAGAAATGACAATTATAACACAGATCAGTGGAAAAATCTTTATATTTATTTTATTTTATTATTATTTTTCTTTACTTTTCTTATCAGCTATTTTCATTGGGAGTATGACAGGGGATGCTCTGCCTCCCCTGACCGCACGTCCCTGTGCAAGTGCAGCAGACAGTGAAGAAACCTAATGGCATGCTGGCCTTTATTGCAAGAGGATTTGAGTTTAGGAGCAAGGAGGTCCTACTGCAGTTGTACAGGGCCCTGGTGAGACCGCACCTGGAGCATTGTGTACAGTTTTGGACTCCTAATTTGAGAAAGGACATTCTTGCTATTGAGGGAGTGCAGTTTAGGTTCACCAGGATAATTCCCGGGATGGTGGGATTGACATATGATGATGATGATAATAATAATAATAATAACTTTATTTGTATAGCACTTTTCATACAAATGAAGGCAACCCAAAGTGCTTTCCACAAAAACACAGGTCCAAACAAAAATACAATTTAAAACAGTAAGGACATAAACAGATAGGGCATAGAAAGCACAGATTTATATAAAAATATAAAGTAAAAAATAAAAAATTGAGAGTATAAAAGGACAAAAACCAAAAACACTGAGGTCAAATACAGTCCCATATACTATATGAGCGCACAAGCTGTGGAAGAGTATGCTGAAATAAATACAAGAGAATAAAGGTAATTTTTACAATGCCGAAGTAAAGTCAGTTAAAAGCTTGATTGAGAAGATACGTTTTTTGCTGCCGTTTAAAAATGTCAACTGAGTGGGCGTCTCTCATACTGCTGGGTAGGGTATTCCATAGCTTGGGGGCGTAATTGAAAAAGGCTGCTTCACCAATTTTCTTATTGCTGCGGCATTGAAAGGCAATTGAGAGATGAAATAATGGGTTGACTGGGCTTGTATTCACTGGAATTTAGAAGGATGAAAGAGGATTTTATAGAAACATATAAAATCCTTAAGGGATTGGACAGGTTAGATGCAGGAAAAATGTTCCCAATGTTGGGGGAGTCCAGAACCATAGGTCACAGTTTAAGAATAAGTTGTAGGCCATTTAGGACTGAAATGAGGAAAAACATTTTTACCCAGAGAGTTGTGTATCTGTGGAATTCTCTGCCACAGAAGGCAGTGGAGGCCAATTCACAGGATGTTTTCAAAAGAGAGTTAGATTTAGCTCTTAGGGCTAACGAAATCAATAGATATGGGGATAAAGTGGGAACGGGGTACTGATTTTGGATGATCAGCCATGATCATATTGAATGGCGGTGCTGATTCAAAGGGCCGAATGACCTACTCCTGCACCTATTTTCTATGTTTCTGTTCTATGTTTCTATGTTTCTATAGTTCCTTAAGTGTATATCATCAATAAAATGCACTGTTGTTACTTGCCTAGGCCACCTCAAAAGCTCCTCCTAAACCTGTAACCTCTTCTATTAAGAAGAAGAGGTGCACATGATAACACTAGCATCATCTGTTTTCTGTCCCAAGTTACAAACCATCCTGGAAATATATAATTGTCCCTCTTTATAACTCATGGAACTCCGTATTACAGGATAATTACAGGATTACCTTCACCAAAATGGTTATAGCAGCTTATGAAGAAAGTTCACCAGAATCCACTCAACAACGAGTAATGAACACTAGATGCAGGCTTTGCCAATGAAAACTCTGCATTTAAAAGCTACTTACATTTTATTTGATCTAAATCCTGAGGCTTTAAACTATTTGTGCTAGCCTGCAGTAAAGTAGTAAAGGTTAATTAAAAATCTCAAAACAATGTGTTTTGAATATTAAGAAGGTCAATAAATTAGCGGGCTGGATTTTTGTGGCTTTAACAAAGTTGAAAAAAATGGCCTTAACAATGGTTACTTTACAAAAACAAGCACGTCGTCCGAAGAAAGTACATGCACAGTCAACCTAGAAATTCAGAATCACACGTCAGTGATTCATGGCTTCTCTTTCAGGTGCAATATTTTACCTGAGTCATCTCCAAGAATCGATGACCAGGCAAGAAGATCAATTATTTTTAACTATAGTAATTGTAAAAATCCTTGCGTTATGCATTGTGTCATTAGCACTTTTAATGGAATCTTAACCTATAATTAACAATTTCTTGGACAGATATAACTTATTATTCTCTATAGACAGGATTCAGAATGTTGTGTGTTTTAAGATTTTGAGCATTCATACTGCATTTTGTGCTTTAATTTCATGTATATATTCTTACTCTCATACACCAACCTGCAGATATTAGTTAAATATGATGTTTCTTAATTAGAGCCATAGTCATTGAGTCATACAGCTTGGCTCAACTGCTCACGTCCCATCTATACTAGTCCCACCTGCCTACGTTTGGCCCATATCACTCTGTACCTTTCCTATCCATGAACCTGTCCAAATATATTTTAGATGTCCTAATACGTGCCTCAACTACCTCCTCTGGTACCTTATTCCATATACCCACCACCCACTGTGTGAAAAAGTTGCTCCTCAGGTTCCTATTTCCCCTCTCACCTTAAACGTCCAGTATATCTTCTGGTTCTTTATTTCCCTACTCTGGGTAAAGGACATTTTGCATTTACACTATCCATTCCCCTCATGATCTTACATACCTCTATAAGATTATCCCTCAGCCTCCTGGATTCCAAGAAATGAAATCCTAGCCTGCACAACCTCCCCTTTTGCTCATATCCTATAGTCCCAGCAGAATCCTCATAAATCTCTGCACTCCTTCCAGCCTAACAACAGACAGCTGTCTGTAAAAAAAAATGGTGTTCTTGGTGACACTAAGATTCCCAGTAAATGCTGACCATGTCCCTGATACCCTCATCCATAAAAGAAAGAAAGCAAACATGACTGATGGACCTCTAATGTACAATAGCAAACAATTCTAGGAGGGAAAATTATCATTATGGATTTAGTTTAGTTTAATTTATAGGTACAGTTGGCAAATAGGCCTTTCAGCCCTCCAAGTCCACGGTGACCATCGAACACCCATTCACACTGGTTCTATGTTATTCTGTTTTCTCATCGTTACACATCAGGGGCAATTTACAGCAACCCATTAACCTACAAACCTGCACATCTTTGGGATGTGGGAGGAAACCGGAGCAAACTCATGCGGTCACAGGGAGAACACGTAAATTCTACACAGACAATACCCGAGGTCAGGATCGCACCCAGGTATCTGCCGCTGTGAAGCAACAGCTCTACCAGCTACGCCACTGTTGGTAAATCGTACCAGATTGTTAGATGTTTATGGGCAATGAAACTGTCAAATGTCTTTATTTCGATGTTGAGTGGAAAATCAAGGTGAACAAGACAGGGACAATTAAGTCTGGACCTTGTGGAAAGTATTGAAATGTAGTGCAAATTACAACATTATTACTCAGGAGCATGGAGTGCAACTATTATCGGGTAAGTCCATATCTGACATGGGAGTTGTTTAAAGACCTGCTGATGAGAGATCAGAAATGCCATGTTTCAGTAAGGGGGAGAGACAAAGCTGGCAAAGTGAGGGAACCTATATATGGTCAGGAGTAAAAGAAGCATAAGATTCAGGAAGATGGAATCTGATGGGAGGTTTGAGGAGCACAAACAAAACGGGAAAAAATTCAAGCAAGGAATTAGGACGGCCAAAAGGGGCCATGAAATGTCATTGGTAAATCAGATTAAAGAAAATCCCAAGGCTATTTATACCTACAGTATATTAAATACTAGAGGAAAACCAAGGAGAAGGTTGGAGTGCTCAAGGATAGAGGAAGGAATGTATGCTTGGAGTCAGAGGATGTGGGTGAGGTACTAAATGAGTAGTTTGCATTGGGTTTCACCAAGGACATGGAGAACAGTGAGATTGGTGTGGAGCATATTAATATGCGAAAGCATTTTGAGATCAAGAAGAAGGTGGTGTTGGGTCTCTTGAAGAGCACAGGGCCTGATGGGATTTATCCCAGATTTTGTTTGGTTTAGTTTAGATGCAAGGTGGAAACAGACAATTCGGCCCATTGTACGCGCCAACCATCGATCAGCCATTCACACCAGTTCTCTGTTATCCCACTTTTGCAACCACTTCCTACACGCTAGAGGCAATTTACAGAGTCCAATTAACCTACAAACCCGCATGTCTATGGGATGCTGGAGAAAACCAAGGCACCTGGAGGAAACCCATGCAGTCGTAAGGAGAATGTGCAAACTGCACATAGATAGCACCATCCTCATAGTTCTCTGCATCTCCAAGCTTTATGTCATCTTCAAATCAGAAACTGCGCTTTATACACTCAAGTCTATCCACATAGCAGAAGTATCTCAGAGAGTTACCGATAGACACATACAGCACAGAAACAGGCCTTTCGGCGACACTCATCCACACTGAACAAGATGCCCATTTGCCCGCGTTGGCCCATATCCCTCTAAGCCTTTCCTACCCAAGTACCTGTCCAGAATCAATTTGGTAAAGCTCTACTGACTGACTCTCTTTACCTCTTTCCTAAAGTGCTGTGTCTTAAAGGTTTATCGTGACTTCAATGCTCTTGTACTCCATGCTTCTATTTATAAATACCCAGCAGGTCAGACAGCATCTTTGGAAAGACAACCTGAGTTTGAGGAGAAAGGAAGATGACAAAGTATAAAATGATGTGCTTCTCCCTTTAAACAGATGAATAAAATGCAAAATTTACAAATAAAAAAACAGTTCTCCTCGGAGAATTCTAATTATCAGAATAATGTTTAAGGATTGGTTTTAACTGAAAAACATATTGGTTTCTTTTGCACCACAAACCATCTTAGAAAGAAGATATTTAGTTCATTATGTGTCTGGTTGTTTGTGCTCTACCTGAAGTGAGAGAAATCAATATTCATACCACTGGGCTGGTAACTGCCCAAGCCAAATATTAGATGCTGTTCCCCCAATTTGCGTTTAGCCTCACTGTGACAATGGAGGAGACCGAGGACAGAAAGGTCTGCGTAGGAATGAGGAGAATTAAAGTGTCCAGCAACCGGGAGATCAGGTTGGTTCACGTGGGCTGAGCGAAGATGTTCCGCGAAACGATCGCCCAGCGGTATGAATATTGATTCCTCTCACTTCAGGTAGTCCCGGCATTCCCTCTCTCTCTATCCCTCCCCAACCCAAGTCACACTACCTTCTCATTTTCACCCTACACAGTTACAATGGCCTGTTTCCTTACTTTTTTGCATATTTAACTCATTGTTCTTTATCTCTCCACATCACCGTCTATTCCTCTCGTTTCCCTTATCCCCAACCAGTCTGAAGAAGGGTCTCAACCCGAAACGTCACCCATTCCTTCTCTTCAGAGATGCTGCCTGTCCCGCTGAGTTGCTCCAGCTTTTTGTGTCTATCTTCAGTTTAAACCAGCATCTGCAGTTCCTTCTTACACAGCAGAGATTGGGGAACTGATATAAGACTATTCTGGGGTCAACATCATAGGAAGGTCCAAACAACATTGGATCATTAGAATGCGGCAGACTTATTTTTCAGCTTAATAATTCATCTTTTCATTGACATATTTAGTAAATGTTAAATACATATATTGAATGAAACAATTTTGAAATATTAGAAAATCAATGATATCCCAGAGATAAAATGTGTTCAATACTTAACTACAGCTGTTTATAAAAACATGTTTACACAGAATTGGTGGAGGGATTTTAAGTGACTTACAAACGCACAGAATGGGTTTACACCAGTCACTGAAAGTTGGTGCAGGTACAGCAGGGAGTGAAGAAAGCTAATGGAATGTTGGCCTTCATAACAAGAGGATTTCAGTATAGGGAGGTTTCAAGGCAGTCGGGTCACGACCCCATGACCCGTACTGTTGCTACGCTACGCCAAATGGATTACACGCGATGAACTGCAGGCAGGCACTTACCATTGTTTCCAGTGTAGCGGGCCCGTTAAAACCTGCCGAAATGGTCCATTTTTGCGCTGTAAATAATTATGGAAATCGGGATAAGCGTGAGAGACATTTAGCCAACTTCAGAATTCAAAAAGTGAGGAGAAATGACGGTAGATTGAAGCGAGAGCTGAAAGGAACAACAACAGCCAGAGTGCTTGGCGAACATTGGCCGTTTGCTCACTGCATTTCATCAACTAAGGCATTATTTGTGTTTTTTCTTGATTCCTTTCGCATCTAAAAAGTTTCAGAAGGGATAATCGCCCCTGGTTCTCGTGGGTTTTTACATACAAAAATAAAACGCCTCTGAAGCAACATTTACAACCAGATTTACCACTTCTGAGACTTTTTAGATACCAAAGAAATAAAAACAAAAAACAAATAATGCCTTACCGTTAATGAAATGCAGCGAACAAACGCGATAAATCCCGATATTTTCAATTCCGATATCTGCACGGCCAATGTTCACCAAGCACTTTTGCTGTTGTTGTCCCTTCAGCTTTACCTTCATTTCGCTTCACTTTTGGAATTCTGAAGTTGGGTACATGTCTCTCACACTTACCCCGACTTCCACAATCTTTTACAGCGAAAAAATCCACCATTTTAGCGCTTTTTAACGGGTAGGAAAGTACGCGTTTCTAGCATTAATAACATATACCGGAAGTGACGGGTGTCTTCCAGATGGATTGAGAGGCCCCGTGCGTCAAGCACTTTGACCCGGTGACCTTTCGTGAAACCTCCCTATAGGAGTAAAGAGGTTCTTCTGCAGTTGTATAGGGCTCTGGTAAGACCACATTTGGACTATTGTGTACAGTTTTGGTCTCCTAATTTGAGGAAGGACATCCTTGTGATTGAGGCAGTGCAGCATATGTTCACGAGATTGATCCCTGCGATGGCGGGACTGTCATATGAGGAAAGATTGAAAAGACTAGGCTTGTATTCATTGGAGTTTAGAAGGATGAGGGGGGTTCTTATAGAAACATATAACATTATAAAAGGATTGGACAAGCTAGATGCAGGAAAAATGTTCCCAATGTTGGGCGAGTCCAGAACCAGGGGCCACAGTCTTAGAATAAAGGGGAGGCCATTTAAGACTGAGGTGAGAAAATACATTTTCACCCAGAGAGTTGTGAATTTGTGGAATTCCCTGCCACAGAGGGCAGTGGAGGCAAAATCACTGGATGGGTTTAAGAGAGAATTAGATAGAGCTCTAGGGGCTAGTAGAATCAAGGGATATGGGGAGAAGGCAGGCACTGGTTATTGATTGGGGACGATCAGCCATGATCACAATGAATGGCGGTGCTGGCTTGAAGGGCCGATTGGCCTCCTCCTGCACCTATTTTCTTTGTTTCTATGTTTCTAATATGGATGGAGGCCATTTGGTCCATACAGGTTGTATATGACAGGAATCAAATCATTTTTGTTCTATCACCTCCTCCTCATAACCCAGCATATTCTGTCCTTTTAAATATTTGCAGCTTCCTTTTCAATGTTACAATTGAATTTGTTGACACTATCATCTCCAGCAATGCAAGCTAATTACTAACCACTGGCTGAGTAAAAATAAATCCTGACTATCCTTTAGTCCTTTTGCTACTTATCCTCTTTCTCTGTACCCTAACTCGTGACCCCCTCTGGCAAAAGAAACAGAATTTCTCTATCTATTCTCTCTGTACCCTTCACGATGTTAATGCATCTGTCAGATCCCATTGCAAGCTCCTTTGTTTCAAGGAGAACAATTTCAGCTTCTTCGGTCTATCCACATAGCTAAAGTCCCTCATCTCCAGAGTCATTCTGATAAAACTCTTATGCACCCACTAGATTCTATTTATCTCTTCCTGTAAGCGGTACACGCGAAAGGTTAATCATGACTTCCATGTTCTTGGACTACATGCTTCTATTTCCAGTTTTTTAACCACTTTCTCAACCTGGCACTTCAATGACCTCTGCATGTACAGTATATACCCTCTGTCTTGAACAAACTAGAAACGTACTCCATCCCAGTCGATTCTTCCCACCAAAATGCCATATTTCATATTTCTCAACATTAAATTTCAGCTGCAGTTCACCATCCCGTCAGTTTCACTCGTCTGTCTGCATCTCCTCCCTACCATTCTCACATATCTCCCTTTTTTGTTATCTTCAAATTTGAAACTGTGCTCAGTACAGCCATGTTCCAAATCATTAATATACATTAAGAAATGTAGTGGTCCTAGTACATATTCCTGGAAAAACAAATGACTGTAAACTTTCCACTAGTCCACAAAAAAATGTCTATCACTACACAGATAGCTAATTTTCTACCCATGCTGCTCTAAGCCCCATTATTCAAGACCTTCAGTTGTAATGACGTGCTGATCATGTGGCACCTTATAAAACAATGTGTATGTCCACATATACATAACTGCAATTCCTTCATTGAACCTATCTGATGCTTCATTCTTTTTTGAAGTGTATAATATTTACAATGTTTCAGGTATCACTCCTGAAACTATGTTTACAAGACACCATGAATCTTATTATCCAGTATTTATTTCTATTTGCGAATGGAAATATTCATGCATGATACTTACTAATGCAATTTTTTCTTGTGTATGCTTCTGAGCGAAAGTGAAGAAACATTTATCAAAATCTTTTGGGAAAGATAGCTAACACAAACAGAATGGACCGGAATTCAATTAAAAAATAAATCTGAATCTGGGTATTGCTTGCTCAGTAGCACAGCTGGTAGAGCTGGTGGAGAGCCAGAGACCCAGGTTCGATCCAGTCTGAAGAAGGGTTTCGGCCCGAAACGTTACCTATTTCCTTCGCTCCATAGATGCTGCTGCACCCGCTGAGTTTCTCCAGCATTTTTGTGTACCTTCGATCCTGGCCTCATGTACTGTCTGTGTCTGGAGTTTGCATGTTCTCCATATGACTGCGTGGGTTTCCTCCAGGTGTTCTAGTTTCCTCCCACATCCCAATGACGAGTGGGTTGGTAGGTTAATTGGCCTCTGTAAATTAGCCCTAGTGTGTAGGGAGTGGATGGGAAAGTGGGATAATATAGAACTAATGTGAACGGATGATGGATGGTCAGCATGAACTTGCTGTTTCCCAGCTGTTTCTCTAAAACGTAAAAGACCAGGATTTATTGACCATCCCTTATCACCTTTGAAATAAAGTGTTGAGTTACCTCCTTGAATGTCTGCTTTCTCATCTGATAAAGGTACTCCACAATGTTGTTTGCTAATGTGATATGATTTAGAACCAACCACAACGAAAGACTGACAACATATTTCCATGTCAGGATGAAGTGTAACTTGGAGGGGAATCTGCAGGTGATGTATTCCCATGAACCTGCCACTTGATAGTAGAGGAAATGTGTAGGAAGGAATTGCAGATGCTGTTTTAAACCGAAGATAGATATGAAAATTCAATAGTAAGGAGAGACATTAGCTTGGATGCTGTAGAATCTGCATAGGTACAACTGCAAAATAGTCAAGGGCAGAAAACACTTGTTATCTGAAGAAGGGTCTCGACATGAAAAGTCACCCAATCCTTCTCTCCAGAGATGCTGCCTGTCCCGCTGAGTTACTCCAGCATTTTGTGTCTATCTTCAATTTAAACCAGCATCTGCAGTTCTTTCCTAAACACTTGTTGTAGTTGTACAACACTTGTCAAGTCAAGTCAAGTCACATTTATTTATATAGCACATTTAAAAAATAACTCTCGTTGGCCAAAGTGCTTTACATTTGTTATAAGAATAGCACAACAAAACAAACTACATACATATATACATGTAGCCCTCACTCAGAGGACGTCAGGAAAGGCTTGGGAGTATAGATAAGTATTTAGTCTTGACTTAAAAGAGTCGATGGAGGGGGAAGTTCTGATGGGAAAGGGGATGCTGTTCCACAGTCTAGGGGCTGCAACCGCAAGCTTGTTGTAGTACAGATAAACCACACAGCAGCAGTGAGGTTGGGGATAGCATCAAACAGGAAATTAGAGATGTGTGTGCAAAGTTAAAGAGGTTATCATGGGTGACTTTAATCTATATATAGATTGGGCAAACCAAATTGGTAACAACACTTAAAAGGAAGATTTCCTGGAGTGTATATGGGATGGTTTTCTAAGCCAGTATGCAGAGGAACCAACTAGAGGGCAGGCCATCCTAGACTGGGTATTGTGTAATGAGGAAGGATTAAGGGCCTGTCCCACTTACATGTCCTTGGCACGCAAATTACGCAACCTCGTGGTCGCGTTGAGGCGTATGGGCATGCGGGGCTGGTCCCACTTAGAAGCGCGGAGGGGTATGTAGTGTGCGCGACATCGCGCGGGGCTCCGAAATTTTTGTAGTGAACGAAATCTTCGTGCGCCAACGGCCTGTCGCGGAACTGACGGCCAAAGTGGGACAGGCCCAAGACCCTGGCGCAACGCAACGTCTCATCTTCAACAGCAGCAGAAGCAGGAAAACGATCGCCGAACTCGGCCTGGGGCTCACGGCCGTTGCGGTCCGGATCCGCCCCCACTTCTACTCCCAGAGCGGGGCCAAGAAAATTGAAGATAGACACAAAATGCAGGAGTAACTCAGCGGGACCAGCAGCATCTCTGTAGAGAAGCAATGGGTGACGTTTCGGGTCAAGACCCTTCTTTTCAGACTGAAGAAGAGTCTCGACACGAAACGTCACCCATTGCTTCTCTCCAGAGATGCTGCCGGTCCCGCTGAGTTACTCCAGCTTTGTGTCCATCTTCAAATGACTCCAGACGGCTGTGCGTATGCATGAAATCGCGCGCGACCTTCGCGGGTCCACCGCGGCTCAACGCGACCACGAGGTCGCGTGATTTGCATGCCAAGGACACGTAAGTGGGACGGGCCCTTTAGATAGCAATCTTGTTGTGCAAAGCCCCTTGGGCAATAGTGACCATAATATGGTGGATTTCTCCATTAAGATGGAGAGTGACACAGTTAATTCAGGTAACTTAAAGGTAACTTTAGTGGTATGAGACAGGAATTGGTTAGGATAGACTGGCAAATGATACTTAAAGGGTTGGCGGTGGATATGGAATTGCAAATAATTAAAGATCGCATGGATGAATTACAATTGTTCATCCCTGTTTCACGTAAAAATAAAATAGGGAAGGCAGCTCAACTATGGCTAACGAGGGAAATTAGGGATAGTGTTAAATCGAAGGAAGAGGCATATAAATTGGCCAGAGGAAGCAGCAAACCAGAGGACTGGGAGAAATTTAGAATTCAACAGAGGAGAACAAAGGAGTTAATTAAGAGGGGGGAAATAGAGCATGAAAGAAAGTTTGTGGGGAATATAAAAATGGACTGTAAAAGCTTCTTTAGATATGTGAAGAGGAAAAGATTAATGAAGACAAATGTAGGTTCTTTAGTCAGAAACAGGTGAATTTATAATGGGAAACAAGGAAATGGCAGACTAGTTAAACAAGTACTTTGTTTCTGTCTTCACTAAAGAAGACACAAACAATTTCCCAGAAATACTAGGGGATTGAGGATCTAGCGTGATGGAGAAACTGAAGGAAATTCACATTCACCATGAAATGGTGTTGGGTGAACTGTTGGGACTGAAGGCTGATAAATCCCTAGGGCCTGATGGTCTGCATCCCAGAGTACTCATGGAGGTGGCCGTAGAAACCTTGGATGCATTGGTGAACATTTTCCAATGTTCTAGAGACTCTGGATCAGTTCCTTTGGACTGGAGGGTAGCTAATGTAACCCCACTTTTTAAAAAAGGAGGAAGAGAGAAAACAATGAATTATAGACCAGTTAGCCTGACATCGGTAGCGGAGAAGATGCTTGAGTCGATTAGTAAAGATGTAATCGCAGCGCATTTGGAAAGCAGTGACAGGATCAGTCGAAGTCAGCATGGATTTATGATGGGGAAATCATGCTTGACTAATCTTCTGGAATTTTTGAGGATGTAACAAGTAGAATGGATAAGGGAGCCAGTGGATGTGGTGTATCTGGACTTTCAAAAAGCCTTTGACAAGTCCCACACAAGAGATTAGTGGGCAAAATTAGAGCACAAGGTTTTGGGGATAGGGTATTGACATGGATAGAGAATTGGTTGGCAGACAGAAAGAAAAGAGTAGGAATTAACGCTTTTCAGAATGGCAGGCAGTGACTAGTGGGGTGCTGCAAGGCTCGGTGCTGTGTCCTTTGTCCCCTTTGTCCTCCTCTGTTGAATTAAATGTAACATATCCAAGTTTGTAGACGACACAAAGCTGGGTGGCAGTGTGAGCTGCGATGCTGATGCTGATGCTGGGTGACTTGGATAGGTTGGGTGAGTGGGCAGATGCATGGCAGATGCAGTATAATGTAGATAAATGTGAGGTTATCCACTTGGGTAGCAAGAACAAAAGGCAGATTATTATCTGAAAGGTGTCAGATTAGGAAAAGGGGAGGTGCAACGAGACCTTGGTGTCCTTGTACACCAGTCACTGAAAGTAAGCATGCAGGTACAGCAGGCAGTAAAGAAAGCTAATGGCATGCTGGCCTTCATAGCAAGAGGATTTGAGTATAGGAGCAAGGAGGTCCTACTGCAGTTGACAGGGCCCTGATGAGACCGCATCTGCAGTATTGTGTGCAGTTTTGGTCTCCTGCAGCGAAGGATGGACTGACATACGATGAAAAAATCGATCGACTAGGCTTATATTCTCTGGAATTTAGAAGGATGAGAAGCGATCTTATAGAAACATATAACATTCTTAAGGGATTGGACAGGCTAGATGCAAGAAAATGTTCCCCGTGTTGGGGGAGTCCAGAACCAGGGATCACAGTGCAAAAATAAGGGTTTGGCCATTTAGGACTGAGATGAGGAAAAACTTTTTCACCCTGAGAGTTATGAAGCTGTGGAATTCTCTGCCACAGAAGGCAGTGGAGGCCTATTCACTGGATATTTTCAAGAGAGAGTTAGGTAGAGCTCTTAGGGCTAATGGAATCAAGGGATTTGGGGAGAAAGTAGGAAAGGGGTACTGATTTTGGATGATCAGCCATGATCATATTGAATGGTGGTGCTGGCTCGAAGGGCCGAATGGCCTACTCCTGCACCTATTTTCTATGTTTCTATGAAAAGCTGGGAGTAACTCAGCGGGTCAGACAGCATCTTTGAAGAGTTTGAAGAAGGGTTCTCCACCCGAAATGTTACCTATTTCTCTTCTCTAGAGCCGCTGAGTTACTCCAGCTTTTTGTCTAACGTGATAGTAGAGGTTGGTTTGTGAGGTGGTCCCCGCGCCATGGGTGAGTCACTGCAATGTCTTTCCTGGATGCCCAGCAGTCATTATTCATCAGCAGTGGGGGGAAATTAATGTTCAGGGTGCTTGATAACATGCCAGTTAAGTAATCTGCTTTGTCCTGGATGATCTTGAGTTTCCAGTGCCATTGTCACCAAATGTATCCAACCAAAGAGTCTTTTATCACAGTTTTGATTTGTACCTAATGGATAGTGGAAGAACCTGGGATGTTAGAAATTGAGTCACTTGCTACAGGAAACCTGCCTTTGACTAGGTGTTTATGTGGGTGGTCCAGTTGAATTTCTCATCAATGGTAATCCCTTTTATATTGATCATGAGGATTCAACAAAGGTAATGCCATTACAATGTATCTCTAAACTAAACTAAACATGTTAACGGCAAGGAGTTCGACTCTCACTCCTTGCAGATGACCATTGTCTAATAAGTTTTTGATGCAAATGTTGCTTGCCACGTATCAGCCCTTGAAAGAATGTTATCCAGGTTGTATGCAGACACACGCTGCTTCATTTGCTAAGGAGATTAAAATGAATTGAACATAGTGCAATTTTCAGCAAACTTCTCATTTTTTACCTTATGATGGAAGGAAGATCACTGATAAAGCAGCTGATGATAGTTGGACCAAGGCACCTGTACTGACAAACCACTGGAGGCATATTGTGGGGCTGTAATGATTGACTTCCACAACCACTATATCTACCCTCATGTAAAGTAAAATCAATCACACAAATGTTGTCTCTTTGACTTCAGTATTACCAGTGTCTTGATGTCACACTTTGCCAAATGCTGCCTTGATGTCAATGGTTGTCAATCTCACCTCATCGCCAGAATTCATTTATTTCTATGTTAGACATATTATGTCACTAATGATCTATTAAGAGTTGAACTCAGCATTGGTCACCTACCACAGCTATCAAGCACAGCTGCCCTGCCGCTAAAGGGACTTCTGTGTTGTGTTGGATCATTGGCATGAGATCTGAAGCTTTATCACTTGAAAGGATAAAAAGGCAGCCCCACACTACACCTGAAATGTGCCTGTAGTTGTACTTAAAGAGCCATGACCTCCAGGACTACAGATTAAAGTCTGGAAGATTGGCTGAAGATTTGGTTTGCTGGATTTTGTATGACAGGGACAGCTATCACAGCTCAAATAAAACATAGAACATAGAACAGTACAGCATAAGAACAAGACATTCGCCCCACAATACCGAGCATGATGCCAAGACCACCTCTTATCTACCTGCACATAATCCATATCCTTCCATTCTCTGCATATCCATATGCCTATCCAAAAGTCTTAAAAGCCACTATCATTTCTGCCTCAAACATCACGTTCCAGGCACTCACCACTCTCTGTGTAAAATGCTTGCCCCAAACTTCTCCCTTAAACCTTGCCCCTTTCACCTTAAAGCTATACCCTCTTGAATTTGATTTTTCCATCATGCGAAAAAGGTTTGGATTGTCTATCTTATTAAGCTTCTCATATTTTTATATCCTTCTATCAAGTCTCCTCGCAACCTCCAGCATTCCAGACTAAATAATACAAGTCTGTCAAACTGTAGCTAGTTCCTCGGTGTGCACATCTCTCCTGGACACTGCACACGGACACAATAACAAAGAAAGCCCGCCAGCGGCTCTTTTTCCTGAGAAGACTGAGGATGTTTGGCATGAACGCCAGCACAAACCTCTACAGATGCACTATCGAGAGCCTGCTGACGGGCTGCATCACAGTGTGGTACGGGAACTGTTCTGCCCACAGCCGCAAATCACTACAGAAAGTGGTGATCGCGGCACAGCACATCACTGGCAACTGTCTCCTGGCTATTCAGGACCTTTTCCACCGGCGATGCCTGCGGAAGGCACACAGCATCATCAAGGACCACAGCCACCCAGCACACAGACTGTTCTCCTTGTTACCATCAGGCAGACGATACAGGAGCATAGCTGCACGTACCACCAGACTTAACAGTTTTTACCATCAGGCCATCAGGCTTCTGAACTCATAAACACATTTTACATCATATATGTTGATTATCTTATTATTGTCTTTTTACCTTATCAATGTGATTTTTTATCTTATTTTATCCTTGTTATATTATTGCTGAGGTGACCCATTGTCTTGTCAAACACATTTCATTGTACCGTTGATCCTGTGTTAACCTACATATGACAAATAAAACTGAATTAAAAATAATTAATACCCCCTAATCAAGGCATCACCAAAGTCCTATAATTTTATAACATTTTCACGATTCTATGAATCTGCAGGGTGGATTTTTTGTTCATAACATTGTTAGTGCCAGGAGATCTCTGGAGACCATTTACAGTGTTTTTTTACTACGGAAGAAGACTGAGTTTTGTTATGCAATGTTTAATGCCCATCATGATGTCATTAGGCACAGTGAAAAATTAACAGACAACAATCTAGGAGGTAAGCAACACTACTTTTAACTAACTACTTTACGTTTTACAGCATGCACAATGAAGGTTATAACATGTAATTGAGATAAAGGGTCAAAGATGAAATGTATATACTATTCCAAAAATTATTCAATTAATAATTGGAAGGGAATGACAATTATTCAGTTAATTACGGTTTAAGATGCAATAACAGCTTAGGTATACAAGTGAAATAATGCATAATCTTTTAATGGATTTTCTCAATAAGCATACTCTGAAAATGCTTTAAATTGTTGTCCGAACATTTTTCTTTCTTGCAATACATATCACCTGTGTCCAATGCGCATGCAGAAATTTACAGTTATTTGTTATTTTGAAAGACTCAACAAAGCTCTTCAATAATGCATCTCTACACACCGGCAGCTGTATCTAAGGACGAGAACACATTGAAAATCTTCTGCAATTCCGTTTCTGAATACTACATAGAATTTTAAGTGATTTCTTAAATTAGTAAACCAATCACTATGCAGTGCCCAACATGTGAAACTTCTGTTCAATTCCCTATCTCAACTACATTATTCATTTTCTGGCCTCAGTCATGTGGGCTCATTTTAAATCCACCCTGAACATAAAGACACCTAGATGGCAGTCTACATTCCACCTCCTGCAGACAGGAATTGAGTGCTGCAATCAACATCGCAAAACGATGTAATCCAGAGCCTTCCACTACATCACCGGGGCTTCAATCATGCTATCTTGAAGTATTCTCCGCCTAACTATCATTATCATGTCATGCTCAAGTTTAGAGGAACCAACACACTTGACCACTTACACCATCAGGAACACTGACCACACAATTCCCATTCTGCACTTCGGAAAATCTAACCACAGGGCTGTGCTTCTTGTTCCTGCGTACATGCAGAGACAGAAGATAATGGCACCGGTGAAGAAACTAGAAAGTGCTGGTTTCGCAGCACACCCGAATGAACATGCCACAGTTGTCATTGACTTCACAAAGATATGGGTTCAAATCAATGGTTCAATGGTTCTTTACTATTACATGTACCAAGATACCCAGGACCTGATCATCTGCAGCCCAGGGTACTTAAGGAAGTGGCTCTAGAAATCGTGGACGCATTGGTGATCATTTTCTAATGTTTTATAGATTCAGGATCAGTTCCTGTGGATTGAAAGGTAGCTAATGTAGTACCTCTCTTTAAGAAGGGTGGCAGAGAGAAAGGGAATTATAGACCAGTTAGCCTGACATCGGTGGTGGGGAAGATGCTGGAGTCAATCATAAAAGATGAAATTGCGGCACATTTGGATAGCAGTAGCAGAATCGGTCTGAGTCAGCATGGATTTACGAAGGGGAAATCATGCTTGACTAATCTTCTGGGAATTTTTTGAGAATGTAACTAGGATAATGGACAAGGGACAGCCAGTGGATGTAGTGTACCTGGACTTTCAGAAAGCATTTGATAAGGTCCCAAATAGGAGTTTAGTCAGCAAAATTAGAGCACATGGTATAGGGGGTATGGTGCTGACATGGAGAGAAAATTGGTTGGCAGACAAGAAACAAAGAGTAGGAATTAACAGGTCCCTTTCAGAATGGCAGGCAGTGACTAGTGGGGTACCGCAAGGCTTAGTGCTGGGACCGCAGCTATTTACAATATATATTAATGATTTTGATGAAGGGATTAAAAGATACATTAGCAAATTTGCAGATGACACAAAGCTGGGTGGCAGTGTGAGGATGCTATGAGGATCCTATGAGGGCGACTTGGACAGGTTGAGTGAGTGGGCAGATGCATGGCAGATGCAGTTCGGATAAATGTGAGGTTATCCACTTTGATGGCAAAATCAGCAGATTATTATCTAAATGGTGTCAAGTTGGGAAAAGGGGAAGTACAACGGGATCTGGGGGTCCTTGTTCATCAGTCACTGAAAGTAAGCATGGAAGTACAGCAGGCAGTGAAGAAAGCGAATGGCATGTTGGCCTTCATAACAAGAGGAGTTGAGCATAGGAGCAAAGAGGTCCTCCTGCAGTTGTACAGGGCCCCAGTGAGACCACACCTGGAGTATTGTGTGCAGTTTTGCTCTACAAACTTGAGGAAGGACGTTCTTGCTATTGAGGGAGTGCAGCATAGGTTCACAAGGTTAATTTATTATGGGGAACAAGAAAATGGCAGATGAGTTGAACAGGTACTTTGGATCCGTCTTCAATAAGGAGGACACGCTAGAGGCAGGAAACATGTTCCCGATGTTGGGGGAGTCCAGAACCAGGGGCCACAGTTTAAGAAAAAGGGGTAAGCCATTTAGAACGGAGGTGAGGAAACACTTTTTCACACAGAGAGTTGTGAGTCTGTGGAATTCTCTACCTCAGAAGGCAGTGGAGGCCAATTCTCTGGATGCTTTCAAGAGAGAGTTATATAGAGCTCTTAAAGATAGTGGAGTCAGGGGATATGGTGAGAAGGCAGGAATGGGGTACTGAATGTGGATGATCAGCCATGAAAACAGTGAATGGCGGTGCAGGCTCAAAGAGCTCAATGGCCTACTCCTGCACCTATTGTATATTGTCTAATTTCTGGGATGGCGGGACTGTCATATGTTGATAGATTGGAGCAGCAGGGCTTGTATACTCTGGAATTTAGAAGGATGAGAGGTGATCTTATTGAAACATATAAGATTATTAAGGGTTTGTACACGCCAGAGGCAGGAAACATGTTCTCAATGTTGGGGGTCCAGACCCCGGGGCCATAGTTTAAGAATAAGTGGTAAGCCATTTAGAACGGAGATGAGGAAAAACGTTTTCACACAGAGAGTTGTAAGTGTGTGGAATTCTGTGCCTCAGAGGGCAGTGGAGGCTGGTTCTCTGGATACTTTCAAGAGAGAGAAAGATAGCGGAGTCAAGGGATATGGGGAGAACGCCGGAACGGATGCTTTCAAGAGAGAGGTAGATAGAGCTCTTAGGGATAGCGAAGTTAAGGGATATGGAGAGAAGGCAGGAATGGGGTACTGATTGTGGATGATCAGCCATGATCACATTGAATGGCGGTGCTGGCTCAAAGGGCCGAATGGCCTACACCTACACCTATTGTCTATTGTCTAATAACACAATCATTCCCTCCAAACTCCAATCTCTTCACCAAGTTCCAAGACATGCACCTCTGTACATCACTTTACAACTGGACATCTCCTCCTCAATGACCATAAGCACAGGTGCACCTCAAGGCTGCATGCATTGCACCCTGATTGTATGGCTAAGAACTGTGCAAATAGTATATACAACCTCCTTAAAGACACAATTGCTGTCGACCAAATCACAGGAGAGCGGTATATCGGCGGTACAGTTGGGCAGCGGTTGAGTTGGTACCTTACAGCTGAAGAAGTGAGGGGACCCAACACAGACAGTGGAGCACATAGTCACCAGTTGCCCCATACACCGGCCACCGAATGGTGAACGATTGACCTGGACGATGACACGTTGGCCTGGCTCGCCTCAACGGAGCTGCAGGTCTAAAAGACACACGACAGAAGAAGAAGTAGAAGAAGCTCAAGAAACCCAGATTCTACTATGGGGGCTGTCCGTACGGAGTTTATATGTTCTCCCTGTGACCGTGTGAGTTTCCTCTGCGTGCTCCAGTTTCCTCCCACTTTTCAATTAACCTGTAGGTTAATTGGCTTCTGTAAAAAGTCCCTGGTGTGTCAGACAGAACTAGTGTACGGGTGATCACGGCCGACATGAGCCCGGTGGGCCGAAGGACCTGTTTCCACGCTGTATCTCTGAACTAAATTAAGAACACCTGATTGAGTGGTGCGACAACAACTATTTCCTGCTCCATGTGAATAAATTCTAGGAACTAATTGTTAGCTTATGAAAAAAGAAGTCGGAGACCACATGTTAGTTTTTTTATTCAAAAGACACAATGTGCTAGATAGAGTAACTTAGCGAGTCAGGCAACATCCCTAGAGAACATGAAGAGGTGACATTTTGGGTCGTGACCCATCAGTCTGAAGCAAGGTTCCAATCTGAAACTGTAGCAGGGTGATAAGGGTATGGCCCAGATGATGGAGTTCCTTGTTAATAGATGCTGCCTTCCTGAGGCAATGCCTCATGGAGGTAATGTTTTCAACGGTGGGAAAGCCTATGCTCGTGATGGACTGGGCTGTTCTCCACTCTGCAGCCTCTTGTGTTCCTGTGCATTGGAATTATCATAGCCCCAATTCTGCAGCACATGGATAAAATCATCCAAAGGCCCCACGCTCCATTGAACATTGAACTGTTAATGAGGTCCCCATTTGTCTGCCATGGGTAGCTGTATCACTGTTATAAATAAGGAAATTAAAATATGGACAGGCTGGAATGAATCATAAATACTAAAGAAAAAGTGCCTGACTGCCACTTTGACCAGCTGGATGTGTAGTGGTGAGCTCAGAATTCTCCACTGCATATTTCATTCACAAAAAAATATTAAATTTGTAAATTCATTACTCTTTTTATTTATGATCAAAACAAAATCTGCATTTATCCTTTGTAAATGTAACCCAGCTTGTGTAACGGTGGCATGGAGGCGCAGCGGTAGAATTGTTGCCTCACAGCACCAGAGACCTGGGTTTGATCCCGACTACGGGTACTGTCTGTACGGAGTTTGTACGTTCTCCCCGTGACCATCTGGCGTTTTCTCCGAGATCTTCGGTTTCCTCCAACACTCCAAAGATGTACAGGTTTGTAGGCTTGGTATAAATGTAAAATTGTCCCTTGTGTATGTGTTAATGTGGGAATCGCTGGTCGGTGCGGGTTCGGTGGGCCGAAGGGCCTGTTTACGCGCTGTATCTCTAAACTAAACTATACTTAATATAAGCACTTTTGGCTTTAGATGAAATTAGGGGATCACGGCATCTATATCTGTGATTAACTGACATAAAATACAGAAATAGAAAACAATACTATCCTGCAAGGGCAAAGAGGAAAATGATGATTAAAAACATAATTACATAAAACATAGGTAACTTTTACTGCCAACAAATAGGAGCCATAAAAATATTTAATTGAAACACTCAATACAGCACTGAACCAATTTCACTGACAAGACAAATGGAATAAAAGGCTATTCAAGTTTGAGACAAATACAATACAAATGTACTCAAGCAACTGTGGAACGAGATGTTGCAGATAGTGCTGACTGCCACACATATCCGGTAACATGGTTTCAATTCTGACCCTAGGAGCTGTCTGTGTGGAGTGTGCATGTTCTGCCTGATTGTGTGGATTTTCTGATGCTCCAGTTTCCTCCAATGCCACAAAGACATACAGAAATGTTCATTGGGTACTGTGAATTATTCCAAGTTTATGAAAGTGACTGTAGAATCATGGTGAGTCCCTGAGGATGTGAGGGAAAAATAAGTTACAGGGAAATAAATGGGGAATGGGACTGATGGGATTGCCGACCCAATTCCTAGAGATTGATGGGATTACCCACACAATTCTATCACAAACAATCTTCCTGATGTACTAGTGGCGAGAGGATCTGGGGTGGCGGAGGAACTGAAGGAAATCCACATTAGGCAGGAAATGGTTTTGGTTGACTAATGGGACTGAAGGATAATAAATCCCCAGGGCCTTATGGTCTGCATCCCAGGGTACTTAAGGAAGTGGCTCTAGACATCGTTGACGCATTGGTGTTCATTTTCCAATGTTCTATAGATTCAGGATCAGTTCCTGTGGATTGGAGGGTAGCTAATGTTATCCCACATTTTAAGAAAGGTGGGAGAGAGAAAACAGGGAATTATAGACCAGTTAGCCTGACATCGGTGGTGGGGAAGATGCCGAAGTCAATCTTAAAAGATGAAATAGTGGCACATTTGGATAACAGTGACAGGATCGGTCCGAGTCAGCATGGATTTACGGAGGGGAAATCATGCTTGACTAATTTTCTGGAATTTTTTGAGGATGTAACTAGGAAAATGGACAAGGGGGAGCCAGTGGATGTAGTGTACCTGGACTTTCAGAGAGCATTTTATAAGGTCCCACATAGGAGATTTGTGGGCAAAATTAGGGCACATGGTATTGGGGGTAGAGTACTGACATGGATAGAAAGTTGGTTGGCAAACAGGAAACAAAAAGTAGAGATTAACGGGTCCCTTTCAGAATGGCAGGCAGTGACTAGTGGGGTGCCGCAAGGCTCGGTGCTGGGACCGCAGCTATTTACAATATACATCAATGATTTAAATGAAGGGATTCAAAGTAACATTAGCAAATTTGCAGATGACACAAAGGTGGGTGGAAGTGTGCATGGGCGGAAATCCTGGGGGGTACAGGGGGGCATGTCCCCCCATGCTTTGAGAGGTGGGGGACAATCCCCCCCATGTTTTGTAATCTGGACTTTATCAGACGTTTTCTAAGGGCTGAATCGACCCATTCGCGGGGACTTTCATTGCCCAGCGCGGATTAACATCAAAAAGAAAAGCCTGGCGAACGGGCCGATTCAAGCCCCACAATTCGGGGCAGACGAAGCTACTGTTTCTGGATTTCGGAGTCGGTCACCAACCAGGTCAGCTCCCGATGTTACCATCCACAGGGGCCACGGCCGAAGCAGTGTGTGTGTGTGTGTGTGTGTGTATTATCCATCCAGAGGAATCCAAATTAACACCTGACTATTTGGGTCACAATTGATTCAATTAAGTGGACTCTGCCCAGGGAAAAAAGGGTAGAGCTAATTGACAGGTGTATCAAGCTAATTGAGGCATTAAGGATACATTCGGGTCATTATAATATACCTATGCAGTTATCAGTAAAGGCTATTTCTGATTTGCAATGGTGGATTCACCATGTGTCCAGAAGTTATAGCAAGGTAATTCTTGACCAGCCTTCCATGATTTTGCAGATGAATGTCAGTGCACTCGGGTGGGGTGTCACGGATACGAGTTTCAGCTGTGGAGGCAGATGGACTGAGCAAGAGGCATCGCTTCTGCAGACATGGGCAATTAACTATTAAGAAGTTTTTATGGACAAGGCTTATTGCTCTAACAAATGTAATCTGCATGGTCAGTTTCAGATTGACAATACTACGCAAGTGGCATATATATTAATCACATCGGTGGAATCAAGTCGGCATTTTGTGACAGATTGGCTAATCAAATTTGGGCCTGGTGCATTGAAAAAGATATTTCAGCTATTTATCTACCAGGTAGATTCCACATAGTAGCAGACGCCAAGTCACGGAAGTTCCATGACAACATAGATTGGATGTTGAACCGGGAGGTGTTCAATAATATAGTACTTATATATGAATGCCAGATATCGATTTGTTTTGCAAGCCCAGGCAAGTTCACCTGGCGGGACAGGCAGAGTGAGCTGGGTTTAGCGCTGCTTCTCTGCGCTGGCTGTGGGCCTGGGGGTACAGCTCGCGTCTGACAGCCGACCTCTCTGGCCACCCGTGGGGGGGGCGGCGGCACTCGGGACAGTGCTGGAGAGCTGGCCGGGATCGATCCTGCCTGCGGATGAGGCGCACGTCTGTGCCACGTCTCCCTCCTCCAAGTGCCGCGCTCTATCATCAGTCCTACCCCCACTGTCTCGCAGAAAGCGGAAATTTTAAAATCGGGATCACAAAAACTTGGGGGGGATGTCCCCCACCTCTCAAAACATGGGGGGGACGTGTCCCCTCTGCCCCCCCCCCCCCCGGTTTTCCGCCCCTGCATACATGTGACAATAATAAACCAATACCAAATACTGTACTTCTGCCACTAATTCTCCATATAGCCTTTCCTCATATTCACATCAATTTTCCCAGATTCTACTATTCGCCGACACAGTGAAGGAAAATTACAATGGCCAATTATATGACAAGGTGAAAGCTGAGTGGATGTTTCAACTGGTAGGAAAGTGCAAACTACTGGGCACCATCTCAAAACAAAAGATCTAATTAAATGATGCATAGCTCTGTTCAGATTGTTGAGTCGTTAAATACTCGTTTCAGTCAATTTCATCATTGCTAATACTAATGAACATGTTTCCATTCCATTTTAAAATGATCATTTTTTTCAATAAGCAGCCAGAATTGAGAGATGCTATTGGAACCAGAATTCCTTCCTTTGGCACTGAACATCAAAAATAACTTTCTTAAAGTAGCTGTTATTGCATCAATTTACCATTTTGCAATAAAGGATGTCGTAGATCCATTGAAAATGTCATAAAAAAAACAGAAATAATGGCAGATCTATTATTTTTAAATACAAATGAAAAGAAATTCCAACACAGTGTTTTTGTAGTTGATTCAAGATATGCAATGCAACATCAATAGTATTTTTTCAAATGAACAAATGTGCCAGAATGAAAAGAGCCTTGCAGACATATGTTTTATCTCCCTTCATTGACATTCAAGAATAATGTAACTCAAAAGATGCATGTGCAAAACATTCTTCAAAAAATTTTCAATAACCATTTTTACAAAGTGGTATTTCAACTGTTCTGGCCAATCTTTCGTACATTTCAATAATTCTAACAAATTGTTTCATTTGCTCAGAATCTGTCTAGCTGAAAATCATGTGCCACATAATCCTATTCCAGATACACAATTGTGAATGATAAATATTAGATTAAATTAATTCTTGCAATCTGCATTGCAGTTTCGACTCCCATAAAATCCCTATTTTATTAGTGGAATATCATTAATGAACTTGTCATAAAATGTTAGTGGCATTGCCACAAGGAAGTTAAATAAAAATAAAATGCATAGAGAATTGCCTGGACTGTATTTTTTAATTATATGCCGTGTACTGCAGGATCCTTTGACAGAAGCAGTAGGTCTTATGATTTTATATTAGATGTGGGAAAATTGTAAAATATCTTGTTAGGTTCGGGGAAAAATACTCTTAGCATATATGACAATTCTAACTAAAATTGTGATTTACTGCATTTATCGCATCAACAAGAAACTAATGTTATCAACATAACATATCCATAGAGACGAGAAACTGCAGATGCTAGAATCTTGAGCTTTATCCTCTAACACAGAACATAGAACAATACAGCACAAGAACAAGCCCTTCGACCCTGAGCCAATCATGTTGGCAAATTAAACTAACCCCATCTGCCTACACATAATCCATTGTTCCCTGCAAGTTCATCTAAATGCCTCTTAAATTTCACTATTGTGTCTGCTTCAATCACTCACCGTCCCGCCCCACACCCCCTTCACCAGCAGCGTGTTCCAGACACCTGCTACTCTCTGTGTAAAAAAGCGCCCTATCCACTTTCTTTGAAATTTCCCCTTACTTTAAACCTATGACCTCTCACGTTTGATATTTCTACCCCAAGAAGAAGACTACTTAATCCATGCTTCTCATAAATTTATAAACCGATCAGATCTCCCCTCAGCCTATGACACTGGAGAAAACGATCCAAGTTTGTCCAATTTCCCCGTACAACTAATATTTTCAAATCCTGGTGATTCTCTCTGCACTCTTTCCAAAGCCTCCACATCCTTTATGTATTGGGGTAACAGAAACTACACACAATAGTCCAAATTGGCTGAACCAATGTTTTACAAAGTTGCAACATGTCTAAAAATAGTCAAAGTCCATAGTAACTCTGCGGGTCGAGCAGCATTCATGGATAGGTGATGTTTCGGGTCGGGACCCTTCTTCAGAATTTCTGACTCTCAGACTCAATGCCCTGACTCATGAAGGCAAGTAAGACGCACTCCTTCTTTACCTTTCTACCCACGCCTGCCACTTCCAGGGAGCTAATGACTTGTACCTCAAGATCTTGGATGGCTTTAAGCTTCTTGCTGTGCCAACTTGCAATTGGAAATTATCTCAATATCTTCCTGCCATGCCTTTTAGGTATGATTTTGGGGAATTAAAGATGAATTATTATACATTTATGTTGAATGGAATGAATTCAACAAACTCTCAAAATGTCGTGAGATTTCTCCAGTTAATTAATCTAGATCAAATCTTCAAATGTAATAGCATTCCTCAAGGTTAATTTGCAGCAGGTAATCAATCTTGCAGATTTATGATCCCTTTTACAGATTTTTTTTTCATTCATTCACAGGACGTGGACATCACTGGTTCATTCATTTCCCCCTACATACCCCAAAAAAGTAAAGGAGGTAGTTTTGAGTCAGCCACAGGTCATATATAGGTGAGTAGATTTTTTTCCCTGAAGGACATTTATGAAGGAGAATCCTATAGTTTCCTGCGTGCCATTACTGACTAAAGCTTTTATTTCTGAGCTCCTGAATTATTTAATTATTTGAATAAAATTCCACAACTACCACGATGGGATTTCAACTTTTGTCTCCACTTCAGTGGTGAAGACTCGGATTGCAAGATCAGTAAATTTACCATTACCCATCACCTTCTTAATCAGAAATTAACCAATATAATCCAATTTTTTTAACTGACATGGTGCATTCCAAATTCATGTCTTCAGTATTATGTCACAGGATGACTAGTTCAGGATGAACCAAGATACAATATACATGTAATTGTGAATTTTGTAATTAAGCATGGATCATCGGGAAGTATGTGTAAAAACAGAGATGGAAATAAAGATTTAAGTAAGTGATCTTTCATCAGTATTTCAAACATTACAACAAAAGGAAAACAAATGAATTTTGGTATTTGCGGTACAAAAAGATATTACAATAAGTTCCAATAATCTGTCATACACAGGACATAATGGTGGCAAATTATCCATACTATTGGATGTTTTCTCTATTAATACCCCAAAACACCATTAATGCACTTTATAAAGAAGCATTTTTAGGAAGATAATGCTTCTTTACACAGAAGAGCATTTGAATGAGTTTTGAAAGTGCTGATTTTTGACAGGAACCCTGAGGAACAAATTGGTCTCTTGTTGAAAAAACAAAGTTGCAATATTTCTGATATGAAAATTCCTATAAGTTTACTGCACTGGTCCAGGCAGTATATGATGTCCTGCCCAGCCCATCGAACCTCTTCATCTGGGGCAAAAGTGAATCTCCGGATTGCCCGCAATGCTCAGGCAAGGCAACGTTGGAACACATCCTGAGCTGCTGCCCAAAGGCTCTTGGGCAGGATCGGTATACCTGGTGCCACGACCAGGTTTTTAAACCCATTGCAGAAGCCATCAGCATGGGAATCAGCAGCTGCAGACGAGCACGGCCCACCACCCAGATGATCACCTTCGTGTAGGCCGGAGTGCAGCTGCCAAGAAACACAGCAGCCAGGAATTAGTCAGGAATCCTGGCGACTGCGCAGGACTGGCAGCTTTCTGTAGACCTGGTGAAACGGGTGAAGTTCCCACAGCACATTGCCACAAACACCCTGAGGCCAGACATCCTCCTGGTCTCAGAGGCGACCAAAACATTGTCTTCTTGGCAGTACCGTGGGAGGACCGTCTGGAGGAGGCCCACGAGAGGAAGATGATCAAGTACGAAGAGCTGGTCCTAGACTGCCATAAGCAGGGCTGGAAGGCAAGGTGTATGCCCATCGAGGTTGGCTGCAGAGGTTTTGCAGGGCAATCGTTCTACAAAGCCCTGAGTGCACAGGGCATCAAGGGAATGGCGAGGGGAAGAGCCATCAAGAACACTACAGAGGCAGCGGAGAAGGCCTCGAGATGGCTCTGGATCAGGAGAGAAGGTCCATGGGGAGGAGCGAATTCCACCTGAACCCAAGTCGTGGTCTGATCAACCACGGCTGGGTCGCCTGGCGAGGGTGTCTGATGTTGAAAGACCCGAAACACCCAATGACCCCAGGGTACATCACTGCTGATGTGTTCAGGAGCATCAATAGATGTATTTTTATCAATACAAATGCAGGAAAGTTCACTGCCTGTGATGCACAATGGACCAATGAGATGACTGTATGTACAAAGATGTGGTTATAATTTCTTTACAGAGAAAATGTCACAATCCCACAGTATAAAGCTTTTGTTGCGTGCTCTCCAGACAGCAGAAAGGCAATACATGATTATAATTGAGCCATTTAGTGTTTAGATACATGATAAGGAAATAATGTTTAGTGCAAGGTAAAGCCAGCAAAGCCTGTTCAAGGATAGTTCAAGCGTCACCAATGAGGTAGATAGTAGTTCAGCACTGCTCTCTGGTTGTGGTAGGATGATTCAGTTGCCTGATAACAGCAGGGAAGAAACTGTCCCTGAATCTGGAAGTGTGTGTTTCCACACTTTCATACCATTTGCCTGATGGGACAGGGGAGAAGAGGGAGTGCCCAGGGTGCGACTCGTCCATGATTACGCTGCTGGCCTTGCCGAGGCAGAGTTAGGTATAAATTGATTCAATAGAAGGGAAGTTGGTTTGTGTGATGGTCTGGGCTGGTCACAAACCAAGCTGTGATGCATCCTGATAAAATGCTTTCTATGGTGCATTGTAGAAGTTGATGAGAGTTGTCGGTGACATGCCGAACATCCTAAGCCTTCTACGGAAGTAGAGACATTGGTGTGCATTCTTTATCGTTGTTTCAATATGGGTGGTCCAGGAGAAGTTGCTGGTGATACTGACTCCTAGGAATTTGAAGTTTTCAACCATCTCTCCTTCGGCACTATCAATGCAAACTGGGGTATGTTTACCGCTTCGCTTCCTGAAGTTGATCATTATCTCCTTTGTTTTGCTGATATTGAGAGAAAAGTTCTTGTCTCAACACCAGGACACATTCTTGATCTCCTGCCTATACTCCATTTCATCATCATTTGAAATCTGGCCCACAATGATGGTGTCGTCTGCAAATTTGAAAATTGAACTAGATTTGCACATGGCTGCAGAGTCGTGGGTGTACAAGGAGTAAAGTGGGGGCTGAGAACGCATCTATGTGGAGCATCCGTGTTGAGGATTATCATAGAAGGTGATTTGTTCCCTATCGTCACTGATTTGGGTCAGTTGATCAGGAAGTCGAGGATTCAGTTGCAGAGATGAATACTGACACCACGTCTGGTGATAAGCTTGAATGGTATAATGGTATTAAAGGAGGAGCTGTAGTCTATGAATAGGAGTCTGACGTAGGTGTCTCTCTTATCCAGGTGTTCTAGGTATGAGTGCAGGGCTAGGGTGATGGCATCGTCTGTGGACCTGTTGTGGTGGTATGGGAACTGCAGTGGGTCAAGGTCACTGGGTAGACTGGATTTGGGTAGAATGAATGTGTTCCATAAATAGCCTCTCAAAACATGTTTTGATGGTGAATGTCAAGGCCACTGGATGGTAGTTGATTAGACATGAGGTCTTGCTTTTCTTCGGCACTGAGATGATGGTGGTCTTCTTGAAGCAGGTGGATACCTCAGAAGAGAGTAGAGAGAGATTAAAGATGTCCACAAATAGTGCTAGGTACCTAGATTATCTTGCTAATGAAATTGCAAGAATCCTATTTTAGATGCATTCATAAGGTCATCAATGATAGGAGCAGAATTAGGCCATTCAGCCCATCGTCTACTCCACCATTCAATCATAGTATAGTATAGTATAGTATAGTATTTTAATGACCACACAGCCAAGCTGGTGGAATTTTGGGTTGTCAGCAGCGATACAATAATAAGAACACACAACCACAATAAAAAATGTAACACAAACATCCACCACAGCATTCAACACTGTGGTGGAAGGCACAAAAATTTGGCCAGTCCTCCTCCATTTCCCCTCCGTGAACAGGACCAGAGTCCAGAGTCAGTCCAGGATCAGCTCTTCCTCACCGGAGACCGCGGCTTTAAGTTGTTGTAGGCCGCAGGCCGGCTGTCGAGATTTAAAGTCTCCGCCGCAGCCAGAAGCACCGTAGACTGCTGGGCCGGCGGTCGAAGCTCCCCTGCAGGGGTGTTGGTAAGTCCATGCCGGCCCCGCGGTAGAAGTTGGCCGCGGGCCGGCAGTGATGGCTTCTTCTTCTTCCCCCGGGTCCCCCACGAGGGATCCCGGGCTGTAGACGCCGCACCAGCTGGAGCTCTGCAGACCGCGACTTCAGGCTGCGACTTCAGGCTGCCGGCTGCCCCGGGCCAGCGAAACGGAGCGTTCCCCTCCAGCGAGCCCCAGCGAGGGCTCAGCCGCTCCACGCCGAGAGTCCACGCTGCGCCCGCCGCTGAAGCCCCGGGCGCGTCTCCGGGAAAGGCCGCGCCGATCCTTGATGTTAGGCCACGGGGGAGGCGACCTGGAAAAAGTCGCCTCTCCATGGAGGAGGCGACCGAAGCGGTTTCCCCCTTACCCCCCCACACCACCCCCCACACAAGACACACAAAGAAACATTAAATACACACTTTAAAACATACTAAAAAATAAAAAAAAGTTGAAAAAACTAACACGCTGCTGACATGGCCGCTGCCCAGAGCAGCGCCCCCTACCCGAGGGGCTGATCTATCTCTCCCTCCAAACCCCATTCTCCTCCCTTCTCCCCATAACCCCTGATACCCATTCAAGTATTAATCTTGAGATAGTGGCCGAGAGCAGCAGGTTACAGGAACACTTTCATCTCTCTGATCCTCTTCAAACCATATTATATCCCAGCTATGACATCTATTGCTTAGCTTTCATTGTTGCTGTGTCTAAATCCTGGAAATTGTCACACAACAGAACTTCACAGTCTTCAGCATCTCAAGAAGGTAGCACAATGCCATGGTGTTTGTGGGCATATGGGGTATATGTAATGAGCTATCAGAGGAGATAGTTGAGGCAGGTACTATACCAATATTTAAAATACATTTGGATAGGTACATGGATAGGGAAGCTTTGGGGGACATAGGCCAAATGTGAGCAGATGGATCTAGAGTAGATGGGGCATCTTCATTGCATGGGCAAGTTGGGCCTGTCTCCATGCTGTATGATTTTATGACTAACAGAACTTTCCTCAAGAACAGTGCAGGATGGACAACTGTGTCTGGCTTTTCCAGCAATACTTGCGAATTTATTTTAAGTAGTTTATCAAATCATCATGTGATTTTGTTTTCCCTTGCTCATATCTCATATACAGTACTACTTATTTTCAATGGTGAAGATAAGAACAATAAGACCTTTTTCCTTAAGATAATCATGTGGGGTACCATGTTTGTGTTTGTGGTATCTAGTTTGTGGATGAGAAATGTATTTCAGTTTTGTTCTGAACTTGTGGGTTCAAATAATGAAACTCAGCGTGTCGAGCAGCATTTATGGGGAGGAAGGGAATTGTCGACATTCGTGTCAAATTTCAGCACCTGCTGTCTGGTTTTTGGCAATAAATTAATTTGTTCTTTTGTTTAATGCAAATGTGTAACAGGCAGGTACTGTATTCTATTGATTCTGTTCCTTTATATATGGTATATCCTCAGGATATTTAGCTGTATTGCTTAAAAATTTCATGCATTATAGCCAGTTACCTTTGGATTCTTGTCACATGGATATCTTATAAATTAATTTACACATAAATTAATTATTTAACCTGCAGGGCAGGAAAGCAATAACATAATAGCTAGAAGGATAATTGATTTTCATTTGCGTATGCAAATAATGTTTACTTCTCTTGTTACAATCTAATGTAACAATGTCACAGGGTAATTGTTTCTATTCATAAAAGTTGCACATACTTAATCATGCGATAGCCCTATTCTCATACCTTGACAAAACTAGAGAAAGATAGTAACATCACATCAATCATTACCTAATCAAAGCAACTAAATGAAATGGACACATTTAGGACCACATCCTCATGTTATTGTTTCTCAATGTCATTCCTGTTACTCTGGTGGCTGCTAATTTCAATACATTTTCTCTGTTTTTCTGAAAGTTGCTCCATTGTTATCCAGACCATGCATGTAACAAGGGTTGGCTCAAGTGATGTGAAACAGACTCATATTAACTTTGACAATAATTTCCTGATAACTCTCTGTTTTTTTTCAAAGTACAATAGACAATAGAAAATAGATACATCTGAGTATGGGAATAATCAGGAGGGGATCAACTCGGTTTCTATTTCACGTAACCATCCCCTTGTATCCTTTCCCCCCTCCTACCCATTCACCTAGGATCTCTCACTTTTGTTCACCTTCTCCAGAGATCTCCTTTTTCACTCCAGCACTTTGTACCTTTTTTTTATAATTGCAGTAAAACCTCTTTATTCCTCCACTCAATAACTCTTACTATATGTCAATGTACCAATTGGACACAAAATGCTGAAGTAACTCAGCAGGTCAGGCAGCATCTCTGGTGAACATGGATAGGTGACCTTTTGGATCAAGTCGTCTCTAAAGAAGAAGGTCTCAACCCTAAATGGCACCTATTAGTCTGAAGAAGGGTCTTAATTTTGAACACCACCCATCCATGTTCTCCAGAGATGCTGCCTAACCTGCTGTGTTACTCCAGCTCTTTATATCCTTTTGTGTATTAACCTGCACCTGCAGTTCTTTGTTTCTAAATGTTCTCAATATAACAATTGTCCTTCCAATTTTTTTCCACATGTTACCTTATATTCCAAAATAAGTTGAATACAGACTTGTTTGGTTTAGTTTAGAGATACAGCATGGAAACAGGCCCTTCGGCACACCGTGTCAGCGCCAAACAGAGATCCCCATACACTAGTATTATTCTACACATCCGGGACAATTTACAATTTTTACTGAAGCCAATTGACCTATAAACAGAGTCATAGAGTCACAGAGTCATAGAGTGATACAGTGTGGAAACAGGCCCTTCGGCCCAACTTGCCCACACCGGCGAACAATGTCCCAGCTACTCTAGTCCCACTTGCCTGCGCTTGGTCCATATCGCTCCAAACCTGTCCTAGCCATGTGCCTGTCTAACTGTTTCTTAAACAAAGGGATAGTCCCAGCCTCATCTACCTCCTCTGGCAGCTTGTCCCATACACCCACCACCCTTTGTGTGAAAATGTTACCCCTCGGATTCCTATTAAATCTTTTCCCCTTCACCTTGAACCTATGTCCTCTGGTCCTTGATTCCCCTACTCTGGGCAAAAGACTCTGTGCATCTACTCGATCTATTCCTCTCTTGATTTTGTACACCTCTATAAGATCTCCCTTCAATCCATCAATCAATCAACCTTTATTGTCATCTTGCAAGCAACAGTTGTACAGTGCAAAATGAAAAGACATTTCCCAGGGAATACCGGAGCATCGCACATGAAATTTAAAACATTTCACACATAAAAACACTAAAAACAATCCTCCTCCTTCATCCTCCTGCGCTCCATGGAATAGGGACCCAGCCTACACAACCTCTCCCTATAGCTCACACCCTCTAGTCCTGGCAACATCCTCGTGAATCTTTTCTAAACTCTTTCAAGGTTTACAATATCTTTCCTATAACATGGTGCCCAGAAATTAACACAATATTCTAAATGCGCCCACCAACGTCTTATACAATTGCAACATGACCTCCCAACTTCTATACTCAATACTCTGACTGATGAAGGCCAAAATGCCAAAGGCCTTTAGGTCTTTTGAGTGTGCGGAGAAACCTAAGCATGCAAAGAATACCCACGCAGTCACAGAGAGAATGTACAAACTCCACAAAGACTGCACCCTAGTCAGGATTGAATTTGAGTCTCTGGCGCTGTAAGGCAGCAACTATACCTATATGCCACCCTGTGTACAAGGAGACCCAGATTTACAATCAATACCATCAAGCATTATCCTAACCTTAATTCAATAAGCATTATAGATGAACCCGCTAGGATTAGCAACAGATGTATATTAAAACTGAAGCAAAATGCTAGTTAAACTACTTGCATAATTAACAGCTGAAGCAGAAAAATGCAGAGGAGCTACTGTAATTGATCTCATGAATCATATCAAAGTTGTGAATTCGAGCTAAAGTCAGTCAATAGGAAAGGACTCGTATTACCCTCAATACTACCAGACCCAGTAAGACATCATTGATTGACCCACCAAGCAGCATTTACTTTTGAATAACATTTTTGCTGATACACAGATTGCGTCATTGGTACCCCCACCCCAGGTAAAACATGGACAGTAGAACTGAAACCAGAGGTGGGGTGAGAGTGATATTGAGACAGAATTTAATTAAATAAAATACCAAGTAAACAGAAATGTGTGGCGGAGTATGTTCCCACCAAAACCATCTGACTGTTCCCCAACCAGAAGCCTTGGATAAAGCAGGATATTTGCAATTTTCTGAGGACCAGTCCTCAGACATTCAAGTCTGTCAAAACAGTTTCATGCAATATGTCCAGGTACAACATCGATAAGGTCATCAAAATGGCTTAGGGGCTTTTGCTCTAAATTGGAGGAAAGATGGATGATTAGCAACAGTGGCTGAGTTTGCACGCCGTCGCTTACCACAAGGCAAAACAACGTGGTAGTTCAAGTGACACCGAGGCATCACTCCAGGACGGACTCAATGCGTTCTATGCACGCTTCGATTGGGAGAACAATGAAGTGTTCTTTTGGGCATCCATAGCCTCTGACGGTTGTAATGTCAGTCACCGAGGCAGACGTTAGAAGATCCTTCAGGAAGGTAATGGTATACCTGGTTATCTTCTCAAATCTTATGCAGACCAATCAGCTGGAGTTTCTTGTTTTAAAAGGATATCACTACCAGTGCCCAAGAAGAATAAGATGACATGTCTCAATGACTACCAACTGGTGGCACTAACATCCGTGGTGATGTAGCACTTTGAAGGGTTGGTTATGGTGCATATCAATTCCCATCTAAGAAATAACCCAGACCCACTACAATTTGCCTTTCGCTACAATAGATCAATGAATGATGCAATCTCACTAGCTCTCCACTCTGCACTGAAACAATTGGACAATTAAAAACATAAGTCAGGTTGTTGCTCAACAACAACAGCTTGGTGTTAAACATCATCATCCCCTTCAAACTCATTACCAAGAGGGAACTGGGTATCTGCACATCCCTTTACAACTGGATCCTCGACTTCCTCATCAAAAAAACATAATTGGTACGAATTGGCAACAACACATCCTCTGTTATAACCATCAATACAGGGGCATCTCAAGGCTGTGTGCTCAAGGCTGCTATACTCACTCTATGCCTATGACTGTGTAGCCGAACACATTTCCAGCTATAAATTCACCAATGGCTCCACCATTGTTGGACGAATTACATGTAATAATGTCAGTGTTTAGGTGGGATATCGATCGCCTGATTGAATTGTTCAGAACAACAATCTTGCTCTCAAAATCAGTAAAACTGAAGAACTAAGTGGTGACTTAAGAAGAGGCACGCAGAGCATCCACAAATCTGTCATCGACGGGTATATGGGGGAGAGAATCAACAACTTATTCAAGTTCCTGGATATGCATATCCTGGAATCAACAGTTCCTGGATATGCATATCACTGTTCTGTACCCAGCACATTGATGTAATCATAAATAAACCCCATCAACACCTCTAATTCTATAGAAGATTTAGGGGATTTGGTATGTCGATAAATACATTCTTGAACATCTTCAAGTGTATGGTAGATAGCACAATGACTGGTTGTATCAGTGACTGGTTCAGCAAATTGAACGTCCAGGAACAAAGGAGACTAGAAAATATGATGAACAATGCCCGGTCCATCATGGGTACTGACTTCCCCACCATCAAAGGGATCTGAAGGAGGCGCTACCTTAAAAGGATCATCAAAGACCCACGCCATCCTGGTCACACTCTCATTTCACTCCAGCCATCAGGAAGAAGGTATAGAAGTCTGAAAATGATGACCTCCAGGTTCAGGAACAGCTTCTTCCTAACAACCTTTTGAACACGACAAATACCAACTAAGCCTTGAACTATGAACTGTCTTAATTGCACTAAGGACTTGTTATTATTTTATCTACTGAGTACTGTGATTACAAACTTCTTGGGCTGCTGCAAGTAACAATGTCATTGTTCATTTCAGTACACATTACAAAGAAACACTCTTGGCTCTCTTGACTCAACGCCTCAACTATTGAGGAAACTCTGCTCAGAGTTATGGAGTTGGAATATAAACTGCGGACAATGCACAGCATCCAAGCGAGGGAAAGCTATTCTGACAGTTTGTCCAGGAAGCTAGGCCATGGCCAAGATGTGAATGCATGTCAGGCAGAAACTGGGACCCAAAATGTAGCAAAGCAGAAGCCTTAGCTTTTGAACCACAGGTGTAAGGTACTTGCTGCCTGTAAAGATGTGAATGAAAACTGTAGATAAGGAGGAGGTTGCTTATTGTGACAATTACACTGTGGTACAAGAGATAATTCAAGTGGATGGGAAAAGACAAAGGGTAATTCACAGAGGTTGTATTATTTTCTCAGAATAAGTGTTAAGGAAAGCTTGTTGGAGGCTAAAGAACTTGGATCAACCAGGCTGAATCAAGTTGTTGTAATCCCCATAGGAACAAATCAATGGATTGAGTAAAAATGGAATCAATGTTGAGTAAAACCTCAAGTGTAAGAATCCTGGGATTGTCAAATCAACCATGCAGAAATTGGCAAGGATTTGAACGGATCTATAGGAAATTTTGCAGTACAACAAATGGTGGCAGAAGAAAGGATATTGACAGGACTAGTGGGAGAAGCAAGAACAATTCACCGATGATGGGTTCCACTTGAATCAGTCTGGAGCATGTGCCTTGGTCAAATGAATAAGAAGAATTGCAAACAGGTTTTTAAATAATGAAGGACAATACAAAGAAATTGGTTAAGGCACTGCATAAAATAAAAAGAAAAGTGATAGAAGTAGATGAATACTGGCAAACAATTAAATTATTTCAAAATCTTCACTAAAGTCATTTCACAGTGAAATAAAGACTCATTGGGAAACAATTGCTAATTAAGGAGGGTTAGTATTAGATTTAACAAAGCTGATTATGTTGCCAAAAGAGCAGTTTTAGGAAATAGCAATAACTGAATTTTAAAAATTTGTAAAGAAAGATTGTTAAAAGAAATCAGCAAGAAATATAAAGAAGAGCTTATAAGATTTGGTGAAAAGGAAGATTTTCGCAACAAATAATTGGTGTACCAAAGAGACAATGACAAGATAAATTATAACTTGGACTACAGAAATAGTTGACAACATCTCTCAATCAGTATATTGTTTGCAATGAAAAGTTACACATATCTTGCATCTGCTTTCACAGAAGATGCAACAAACGTAACAAAAATAGATAGCAAACAACTTAAATTTGTAATATCACGAAGATGGTGCTGGAGAAACCAAGGATAGAGTGGATGTGAAGAGGATTTTTCCACTTGTGGGAGAGTCTAGGACTGGAGGTCACAGCCTCAGAATTAAAGGACGTTCCTTTAGGAAGGAGATGAGGAGGAATTTCTTTAGTCAGAGGGTGGTGAAACTGTGGAATTCTTTGCCACAGAGGCTGTGGAGATAAAGTCAGTGGATATATTTAAGGCAGAGATAGATAGATTCTTGATTGGTACAGGTGTCAGAGGTTATGGGGAGAAGGCAGCTGAATGGGGGTAGGAGAGATAGATAGATCAGCCATGATGATTGAACGGTGGAGTAGACTAGATCGGCCGAATGGCCTAATTCTACTCCTATCACTTAAGATCTTATGAAACTAATTGCACCTAATATCCTGATCTTTCTGAAAGAAGTCACTGCCGAGAATCAGGATGCATTTAGTTTAGTTTAGAGATACAGCATGGAAACAGGACCCTCGGGCCTTTGGTCCACGCCCACCATCGATGACCCGTTCACACTATTCTATGCTATCACTTTTGCATCTATTCACTATACACTCAGGGCAATTTACGGAGGCCAATAAATCTACCAACCCATACATGTTTGGGACGTGAGAGGAAACCAGAACACCCGGAGGTCACAGGGAGAATGTGCAAACTTCACATAGACAGCACCCAAGATCAGGATCGAACCCAGGTCTCTGCTGCTGTGAGGCACCAGCTCTACCAACTGCACCAAATTGCTGGCCATTTTTCAAAATTCACTACATTCCAGAATTGCACTGGGAGGTTAGAACATAAAAATATTGTTTCTGCTTGTTCATGTCCCACCAAATTAATTTCCACATACCTCATAGAAACATAGAAAATAGGTACAGGAGTAGGCCATTCGGCCTTTCGAGCCTGTACCGCCATTCAATATGATCATGGCTGATCATCCAACTTTACATAGACAACTTCACACTCGACCCCCTTCCTTTCCCCCCTGGTCCAATCCCTCCCCACCTATGTCCAAGACACGTCACAGGCTCTTCGTCTCCTCAATGACTTCCGTTTACCAGGCCCGCACTCCCTAATCTTTACCATGGATGTTCAGTCACTCAACACCTCCATCCCCCTCCAGGAAGGTTTTAAAGCCCTCCGTTTCTTCCTCGACCGCAGAACCAGCCAATTTCCATCAACCAATACTCTTCTCCGCCTAGCAGAGCTGGTCTCTTATGCTCAACAATTTCTCCTTCGACTCATCCCATTTCCTCCAAATCCAAGGCATAGCTATAGGCACTCGCAAGGGGCCCAGCTCTGCCTGCCTCTTTGTAGGGTACGTCGAACAATCACTGTTCCAGGCGTACACTGGCCCTATCCCCGAACTCTACCTCCACTACATTGACGACTGCATGCAGAACTCGCTGACTTCATCAACCACGACTAATTTCCATCCTGCACTCAAATTCACATGGACCATCTCTGACATCTCCCTTCCGTCTCTGGATCTCACCATCTCCATCACAGGAGACAGACTATTGACCGACATCTACTACAAACCTACTGACTCCCATAGCTATCTAGACTACACTTCTTCCCACCCTGCTTCCTGTAAAGACTATCACCTGCTCCCAATTCCTCCGTCTACGCCGCATCTACGCCCAGGATAAGTTTTTTCATACTAGATCATTGGAGATGTCCTCCTCATTCTTTAGGAAACAGGGGTTCCCCTCTTCCATTATAGATGAGGCTCTCACTAGGGTCTCCTCGATATCCTGCAGCTCTGCTCTGGCTCCCCTTTCCCCCATTCACAACAAGGACAGAGTCCCTCTTGTCCTCACCTTCCACCCCATTAGGCGTCGCATACAGCATATAATCCTCCAACACTTTCGCCACCTCCAACGGGATCCCACTACTGGCCTCATCTTGTCATCTCCACCCCTTTCTGCTTTCCACAGAGACCATTCCCTCTGCAACTCCCTGATCAACTTGTCCCTTCCCAGCCACACCACCCCCAGGTATATTCCCCTGCAACCACAGGAGATGCAACACTTGTCCCTTTACCTCCGCACTCGACTCCATCCAAGGACCCCGACAGTCTTTTCAGGTGAGGCAGAGGTTCACTTGCACCTCCTCCAACCTCATCTACTGTATCCGCTGTTCCAGGTGTCAACTTCTGTACATCGGCGAGAGCAAGCGCAGACTCGGCAATCGTTTCGCTGAACATTTCCGCTCAGTCCGTCTTAATCTACCTGATCTCCCGGTTACTTCCCCTCCCATTCCTAATCTGACCTTTCTCTCCAGGTCTCCTCCATTGTCAGAGTGAGGCCCAGTGCAAATTGGAGGAACAACACCTCATATTTCGCTTGGGTAGTTGCACCCCAGCTGTATGAAAATTGACTTCTCTAACTTCAAATAGCCCTTGTTTTCCCTCTCTCTCCATCCCCTACCCCTTCCCAGTTCTCCCATCAGTCTTACTGTCTCCGACTATATTCTCTCTGTACCGCCCACTCCCCTGACATCAGTCTGAAGAAGGGTCTCGACCCGAAATGTCACCCATTCCTTCTCTCCAGAGATGCTGTCCCGCTGAGTTACTCCAGCATTTTGTGTCTATCTTTGATTTAAACCAGCATCTGCAGTACTTTCCTACACATAAATATTTTGTTGCCATTTAAGAAAGTTGGGGTAGAATAAATGGAATGATAGATCAGTTAGTCCAACTAGTTGTTGATAAAATGCTAGGATTCTTTATTAAGAACATAATAATGGGGCACAGAGTAAATCATACAAAGTTCTGAAGAAGGGTCTCGACCCCAAACGTCACCGATTACTTTTCTCCAGAGATGTTTGATCCGCTGAGTTACTCCAGCTTTTTGTGTCTATCTTCAGTTTAAACCAGCATCTGCAGTTCCTTCCTACACTCTCCAGATTGAAACATTTACTCTGTTTCTCTGGTCACAGATTCTGCCTGGCCTGCTGAGCATCTACAGTACTCTCTGTCTTATTATAGAAAATCATAATATTGTTTAGCAGATATAGTTTTATGAAGGGTAAATCATTTTAAGGAGATTTTTAAGATGCAACTAGTTGGTATGATAACAGTGTATGCACAGATACAGAATATCTGGATTTAATGAAACACTACACAAGAGACTGCAAAATGTAATGAGGGTCTCAGAATTAGAGGAAATATAGGAGTATATTTCAATGATTGGTTTCTGTACAATAGACAATTGATTATTGGCATGATGTGGTTCTTACAGAAACATAGTGAGTAAAATTGGCTTATACACACTGGAGTTTAAAAAAAATCAAATTTGATTCAATGAGTCATACAAAAATCCAAGAAGGTTAACGGGATGCATACAGAAACAATTTCAGATAGATGGAAAGCAACAGAGAGACAAAGTTTTGAGATAAGAAATTAGCTTCATAGGACCAAGATGAGAAAACCCCCCATCTAAGTAAAGGGTTGTAAATGTTTGCAATGCTCTATCTTAGAGAACTGTGTTCAATAATAGAATACACAGAGGGGTGAGCTCGATAAGGGCTTTGGACATGCAGAGGATGTTAGGATGAAGTAGAAAAGACATGAATCAGGGGATCAGCCAAAATCTTATTGAATTGCTGGACACATCCAAAGGAAGCATATCTGCACCTGCTTCAATTTATATTTTTATCGCCTTAGTTTACACTGATACGTGCTATTCAATACATCAATATATTTTGTACACTGCGGTCGTTTAAACATTGGAAACATCTTCAAATTAAAATGCTTAATGATTAGTATGCACTGTTGCAGAATATTAATAAGTTGTCGAGGATCTCAATTAAACTTATATGGTATGGTCTCATTATCAATGAAAACAGTCAAATCATTTTAATTAACGGAACTACCATTAGTGGAAATTTAAACTGCTTGAGAAGAACATTTTCATAATATGTTTAGCAGGATTTAACCTTCCTCTTTGCCTTTGGCTTGGATTTGTGATATTAATTAGAAATGTTAAAGGCACTGCAGCCCACTGAATCTGCTTTATCTAAAACAAATCAATTGGTAACAAAATATACCAAACAATATAACGTGAGAACAAAGTCTACAAAGGTGGTCACAGACATTACTATTTCTGTTTATCAAGGTCATGGGTACTTGCTGATAATTGATGCTTGTACTCACTCGTGCTTTTGGAACACAAAACTGAGCAAGAACAGAATAAATAAACGCTGTTATTTGACTTGGTCTATCAATATCATGACAAATAACAATAAAAATTAAGAATTCAAGACTAATTTACTCAAGCTTAGCTGAATGCTATAAATCATTTTAATCTTGAGCACCACAGATAAATTGTCTCTGCAAATATGCCACGTTCATTATTGTTCACTAACTGTCAAGTATCCCATTGATATTCCGCTTGGACATTTAGAAACTATGCTTCTCTCTGAAGAAATAACCATCAGCATGTTTTTAGATTTTTGTCTCAATGTTTATGATTGACAATTCCCTAATGAGCTCTCTCTTTCCTTCTATGGGACAAACAAATCTTCAGAAAAACTGTGGCCTCAGTCTTTTTAATTGTTTACATCTAATCATCTCTGCCTCTTTATGGAAGTTGCTTGCTCCTTCCCATTAGTATTGGCTCCCAAGTTGGATGGTCTTGATTTTGCTGAGAATAAAATCTGCAGCAGGAGACAGGTAAGTGTGAAGTGTTACATTTTGGGAAGTCAAACCAAGGAGGGACGTTTGCAGTGAATGGGAGTCCTAGGATTGCAAGTACGTAGTTACCTAGGACTACATGTGTAGGGAAGAACTGCAGATGCTGGTTTAAATCGTAGATAGACACAAAATGCTGGAGTAACTCAGCAGGACAGGCAGCATCTCTGGAGAGAAGGAATGGGTGATGTTTCGGGTCAAGACCCTTCTTCAGACTGATGTCAGGGGAGTGGGTGGGACAGAGATAAAATGTAGTCGGAGACAGTAAGACTGGTGGGAGAACTGGGAAGGGGGAGGGGATGGAGAGAGAAGGAAGGTAAGGGCTACTTCAAGTAGTGTTACAACCTGCCAATTATCCATTTCGCCCCTACTGAGTTTTTCCAGCTGCTCTCCTTTTCCCCTTAAGGGCCTGTCCCACTTTCACTACCTTAAGCGACTTTGAGTCCTGAAAAGCGCTATATAAATAAAATCTATTGTTATTATTATTACATAATTCACAACCTTTTTTACTCGTGGACATTTTTCATCAGGCTAAAAAAATGTCCCGACCTACTTGATGCCACGAGTTCCTACGACTAGAATCACGACCTACCTACGACCTACCTACGACCTCCTACGGCTTCCTGCGTCCTCCTACGACCTCGTGATGACCATGCTGCGAGTACGAGTCAAGGGCAAACTCGGCAGAGAGCGTGAATTAGGTCGTGAAAGTGGGACTGGTCCTTTATACTACCATGCTCTGACAACTACCACCAAGCTAATATTGTATGCATTTGGTTTCTTCTTTTTATTCTTTCTCTACAATATTTGAATAATACATTTGTATCTCTAGTCTTTAAGGGGATCTTGAAAATATGCATGACATCCCAAGCTATTTGCCTCTGGATTCCTTTTTGTCAAGTTATTTCATAACTATTTATTTTTACTTACTCCACTTATTCATAGCTTTGCATGATTTTGATTAAAAAATTGCAAAACATCCTTCTGATGGTCAACACACATACTGTATATATTAAGGGGGTTGAAATCACCGATTAGCAGACATTGAAGTCATCGGCTTCCGTGATTTAAATTTTATACAAGTGTAAGACCTAATCACAAATTCATTGATAAAGGATTACATCCAATAAAGAAACAATTTAGTTAAAATTTGACAGATTATTCATTAAAACTTGATCTTTACCAACAGTTATCCGCATACTAGACATTTCTTAGAAACAATATATTCTTGTTCTTCTATGTTCTGAATACAAGAACAAAGTTATAGCACCAACTGAGTTCTCTCAGCAGGGACTCGAGTGCAATTGAATTTCAAAGCCTTTCAGAATCAGCCACATTGTATAACTTGAAAGAATGATACATTGATTTTGTGGTGGTAGTGCAGGGATTGGCAATATGTTGGTTGAGTCCATTTTCTGCAATTTCCCACTTTTATCCTTTATTCCTAATTCAGTCCATCGTATTTGTGACTCCTCTCCTACTTTTGCTCATTACGCACAATGACCATGCAAGCTCACAATGCCCTCCATTCCCCTTCAAGCATTTTGAAAGGATGGTCCCCGACTCTGTCATACTTCTAAAATGCTTGCACCATGGATCTTCATTTTTTCTTAGTTTATGGCAACTCATTCAAGCTACTGTGGAGATAAATTGATTATTTATTCATCTAGCCTGTCAGCATATATAACCTGTAAAACAATTCCTTCACATTAAGTAATGCTTAAACATGCTTGAAAATCGCCAATGATTAAAATGAATCACATTACAGGTACAACCATAAATTGGATTGCAGACGCAACTCTTCAAAATATTTTGAATGGAGCCTGGGAGGGGAAAGAGGTGATAATTTTCACAGGTCTGGTGTATCATACTGGAGTCAAGTGGATAACATTTTGAACCCACACATTCAAAACTGCATAATACAGCTCATTGTAATATTGCTTAAGAGTTATTACTAATCTGCTGCCTTGCTAGTGAGTGTCAAACCATTGCAATTATAAAAAATTAGTTTCCTTTCTCAGGAGGATCTCTTAATAGACTGCATTATCGGTATTAAATTCAGCAACTGAATAAGTGAGTAAAAATTACAAATTTTACTTCAGAGTCACGTGAGTGACTACGTGAAGAAGACCCGTCAGGGCGCCTGCGCGGCATTACGTTGCGCGAACGGACATGAGGAGCAGCACTCCTCTAGTGGAAATGTAGTTGTGAACTACAAGGTAAGAAAAAAATTTCCGAAGTTTCCGGGTCCGTTTGCTGTGGGTCTGTGGGGAATTATTCCACAGGCACCATAGAAAAAACGGGCAAGGGGAAGAGGCGAGCGGCAAAGCCGGTGGAAAGTCACAAGATTGCGGTCGGCGAACAGCTGCCTCAGATCCCTGTACAGTCGCCGGCTGAGAGCGTAGCGACTGTGGACTTGGGTCTTAAAAGAATACAGTCAGCACCAGTGGGGCGCAAGGCTAAGTTCAAGTCCGTCATGCCCACGGAGGAGGAGTTCGATCAGGGGGATTCGACTCCAGGGCTGGATACCGCTGTTTAGTGGATTTTTCAAATGGAGAGCCTGTTACACAGGTTACTCAAGCAAAGCACACTCAGGGAAGAGTGCAGCTAAAGCCAGGCTCCAGAAGCCAGGTCAGCAGCACCTAGCAAAGGGCTGTTTGAGAGCGAAGACGTCAGCTGCCAGATGTTCTATTTCTGGCAGTATGATTCGCTGCTCTGTGAGAGTTCTGACCCTGAGTCTGACGGTGAGGCCGATACAAGAGAAGACGGCAGCTGCCACATGTTCTACTCCTGGCAGTACGATTCGCTGCCTCGTCAGAGTCAGGAGAGCCACTGGGAGAGGAAGTGGCCTCTACAATCATCTATTGTGTCTTCCAGTAGCTTACGATGGATGAAAATGCCAAAAAAAGCACGAGACCCCAAGGAACTGCGTATTGCTGAAAGTACTAGCAGTGAACCAAGATATAAGGGGTCAGATGGGCGAGGGCATGTGAGCCTAAGAAAAGTAAACTGCAGAGAATATTGAAGCTGCTGGGTTGAGGAACAACTGCATTTTTGCAAGAACAATGGATGGAGGCCAGGGATGGAGATGCATCAAGTGGCACTAGGGTTGATATGTAGCGCCCACTTCGAGATGAATTGTTTCAGGAAGTATGCCATTTGGCCCACCATCAACCCCAAGTTGCAGCAACTCTATAAAGCCCAGCAATGTGCAGTCATTTAACTTACTCTTCAGAGAAAAAACCTCACGAAACGTGGGAAAGACTTGGATGATGAGGCAAAAACAGCAAGGTTGATCAAAACATCAATGGTCGGCAAGTCTGTGAAGAGGAGGTATCCTTTCAGACATCATACAAAATCCTGGGCCTACACCAGGAACAAGTCGACCATTGAAGCAGGGGCGCTGTTGGTGTCCTGCAGCGGGAACATGAAAAAGCATGGGTTTTTCCTGCCAGGAGCCAGGGACCACAGGTCACTCAGGTGACAAAGGAGGTAGGTGGACCTGGTTCTCATGGGAACATATTAAGGCAAAAACAGCCAAATATTGGAAGCAAATTACTTCAGAATTATTATTCTGAGTATTATTCAAAGGTTTCGAATTGATTCGATCCAAATGGTGATTTGCCATCCAGCATGTTCCTAGCAGAACACTCCAATTTCACAAAAAGAAGTGATGGAGGTTCAAGCTGAATTTGAAAACTTGTCTATAAACAAGTAATTGAAAGGTTGGTTTATCAAAACCACCAAATTGTGTTTACATTTTCTCGACCTAAAAAGGTGAGGAGTATTTTAAATTTGACAAGTCTTTAAAATTTTGTGAAGTATAGACATTTCAAAATGGAGAGTTTGAGACTGCGAAACAACTTATTTCAAAAGATGATATATGGCACCTATAGATCTGAAAGATGTATATTACTTAGTGCATGTTCATTTGTAAAGATAAAAATATTTGAAATTTATCTGAATGAACAATTATGGCAATTAAAAGTTCTGTCTAATGGGTTAACTTCAGTTCCTAGAATTTCACTAAATTGGTAAAACCAATTTTTGGGGCTAATTAGAGTCCAAGGACAGATGTTGATGGCTTAACTGGATGATGTCCTAATTAAGACGAACAAGAGAATTAGTGAGTTATCTCTCTCAATTGTTCACTTTTGAAAGTTTTGGGTTTAATTCATCCAGAGAAATCAAGGTTAACGCCACTTACAACAATTGATTATTTTAATTTCACAATTGATTCAATCGACATGGTAGTAATTTTTTTTTACCCAGGGTAAAGGGTAGAGCTGATTGATGGTTGCATTAAGCTGATGAAAAAGCAACAATCTTCACTTAAGACAGGTGGCCAGCTTGCTAGGAAAATTAGTGTTATTTCCAGCAATACAATATGGGCCATTGGACTACCAGCAGCTACAGACGGCAAAAAGAAAAGGGACTAAGATGCATGGTGGCCATTTTTGATAGGCCATGCAGTTAAACAACAAATGCTGCTTCTGATTTGCAGTGGTGGATTTAACGTCTCCAGTAGTTCAAGCAAGATACTGATTGAACAGCTTTCCATGGTCTTACAGACTGATGTCAGTGCACTAGGATTGGTGCCACTGAGATGGTATCCATCTGTGGACAGATGGAATATGGAAGAGGCATTATTTTTGCAGACATGGAGAATCGACGTTTTACAGCTATTGGAAGGCTTATGAGCTCCAAGCTTGTTGTTAATACAACTAATCTGCATGTTCAGCTTCAAATTAACAATACTACAGCAATGGCGTATTAATTGTATGGGTGGAATTAAGTTGGTGTCATGTGACAAATTGGCTAATCAAATCTGGACTTGGTGTGTTGACAAATATTTGGTTTCAGCTATTTATCTACCAGGTAGATTCAATATAGTAGCAGACACCAGGTTACGGGAATTTCCATGATAACAAAGAATGGATGTTGAATCTTAAGATTTTAATGATATAGTAGTCAGATTTGGGAAGTCAGATACGACTTGTTTCCATCCAGACAATCACCAGTTACAGAGATATGTGTTATGGGAACTACATCGGGAGACAGTAGCGATTGATGTTTTCTCGCTACATTAGGGTGGTATGTTTTTATATGCATTTTCCATCATTCTGTCTCATAAACCGGTGTCTGCTTCAAATGAAGCAGGATTCTGCCTCTGGGGTACTGGTGGTACCGGACTGGTCTATTTTCTGTGTACAAAAGAATATGGAATGTTGTACGGCACATGTCTCAAATGTCTTAGGTTTTCTCAACACTCTATTTGAGGGGTTGAGTTATAGTGCGATTTATTCAGCCAGAAGTACATTGTCCTCGTTTTTTATTGATGAGGTCGGAAAGACATCCTGTTGAGTCTCGTTCTTTCATTTCCAGATTAATGAAAGGAATTTTAATTCCAGACCTTCTAAACCTAGGTATGGGAATCTGGAATATAGAGTGGTTTTAAGCTACTTCATCAATGGACTATTGGTATGATTCTGATTTGGCCAAGTTCAGCATGAAGGTAGTCATGCTTATGGCACTTGTAACAAGCACAGAGAGTGCAGACATTACAAAAGTTACAGATACACAGGATGGAAGTACCTCAGGATTATGTTATGTTTTACATTTTATGAACTACTCAAATGAAGTAGGGTCAGGTGTGACAGGATTCAAGAGTGTTTTATTAGCATATTCCATGGATCCATGTCTATGTGTTAAGACATATTTGTTGCAATACATTCAGGCTTCAAAGGTCAGATGAAATATGAAAACAAGTTTGTTTATCATTCACGAAAAACCATACAAGATAGTGTCAGTTCAGACTATTTCAAGATGGTTAAAACAAGTTTTGGTTGCTGCAGGTGTGAACATTGATGTTTTTACATCCCATTCGATTTAGCAGCAACATTGGCGGCCAGGGCGAAGGACGTCCCGTCGACCATATTTTCGCAGCTGCCGGGTGATCTAATAAGTTGGTGTTTCAACACTTTTACCATCGGCCTATTGCCAATACGGAGCTGTTTGCAGATACTATAACCATATAACCATAACAGCACGAAAACAGGCCATCTCGGCCCTTCAAGTCCGTGCCGAACACTTTGTTTTTTTATTTTTTATTTTTTATTTTTTGTTTTTTTTACTTCCCCCTGGTCCCATCTACCTGTACTCAGACCATAACCCTCCATTCCTTTCCCGTCCATATACCCATCCAATCTATTTTTAAAGGATAACATCGAACCTGCCTCCACCACTTCCACTGGAAGCTCATTCCACACAGCTACCACTCTCTGAGTAAAGAAGTTCCCCCTAATGTTACCCCTAAACTTCTGTCCCTTAATTCTCAAGTCATGTCCCCTTGTTTGAATCTTCCCTACTCTCAATGGGGAAACGCTTATCCACGTCCACTCTGTCTAACCCGCTCATAATTTTAAAGACCTCTATCAAGTCCCCTCTTAACCTTCTGTGCTCCAAAGAATAAAGACCTAACTTGTTCAACCTTTCTCTGTAACTTAGTTGCTGAAACCCAGGCAACATTCTAGTAAATCTCCTCTGTACTCTCTCTATTTTGTTGACATCCTTCCTATAATTAGGCGACCAAATTTGTACTCCATACTCCAGAATTGGCCTCACCAATGCCTTGTACAATTTTAACATTACATCCCAACTTCTATATTCAATGTTCTCATTTATAAAGGCCAGCACACCAAAAGCTTTCTTTACCACCCTATCTACATGAGATTCCACCTTCAGGGAACTATGCAGTTATTCCTAGATCCCTCTGTTCAACTGCATTCCTCAATTCGCTACTATATTAAGTTCTGCTTAAATTCCCCTGGGTTAAAGGGGATACTGTTAATTCTATTATTCAAATAAATGAATTACTGCATTGGTCATGCAAATGTCATTATTAATGCATTATTGATTATTTCTCGTTCCGAGTCAATCAATGCAGTGAGAAGCCGGGATTTGTATCTGCGGCATGAAATCACAAAGCTTTAATATCTTCACGTAGTCACTCACGTGACTCCGAAGTAAAATAGTAAGATTAAACGAGAAATTACCAGTTTGAAGTTTCATCTTTATTTTATGAGGAGTTACGTTGGTGATTACGTGCCCACCAAGCCCAATCCTCTTTCATAAAGGTCAGATGGAAGTTCTAAATTTACTAGTTTTTACTATGTTACTATATTACTTCGTTCTTGTTGTTTGTGATTTCACACCGCTGCTTTGAAGATTGACGCGCAGGCGCCCTGACGGGTCTTCTTCACGTAATCACCAATGTAACTCCTCATAAAATAAAGATCAAACTTCAAACTAGTAAGTTCTCGTTTAATCTTACTATTCCTAGCCAATTATTCAAGCACTGTTCATTCACCTCCATTTCAGAGCTGGTTTGCTCAACAACATAGAAAACAGTGGCAGGAATAGATTGTTCAGGCCTTCAGGCCTGCCTCATCATTCAACATGGCCATGGCTGATCACACACTTCAGCATCCTGTTCCATCTTTCTCTATTTTGATCCCTTCAGCATTAAAATATTACCACATTACAAATCTAATGACTTCTGTAATAGCAAATGGCACAGGTTCACCATCCATTGTTGGAGAAATTATATCTCAGATCCAAGTGTGTATAGAACAATACAGCAAGGAAACAGGCCCTTCAGCCCATCATGTCAGAATTGACCATGATGCCAATCTAACGTCCCATCTGGCCCAAAAAGGCCCATATCCCTCTATTCTCTAGCTGTTCATTTGTCTGTCTAAATATCTCTTTTTTGCCTCCACCACCTGCCTTGGCAATGTTCCAGGCACCCATTATTCTTTGTGATAAAAAAACCATGTCTTGCAAGTCTCTTTTAATCTTTACTCATCTCACCTTAAACCTGGCTCTGTAGTATTTGACAGTTCCACCCTGGAGAAAAAAGACTATCTATCCTGAGGCTGTGACCCCTCATTTTGAACTCTGCATCTTCTCTGTATTTGGTCTAACTAATCCTGTGTGAGATCTATCTTTTCTTTTAAACTCCTGGGAATACAGGCCTACTGAACCAATCTTTGGCTATACATTAGTTCTGCCATCCCAGAAATCAATTGAGTTAACCTTGTTGCACTCCCTCTAGAGCACAGAAGACTAGAACTGCACACACAGCTCCAGATGAGGTATCACCGTGGCCCGTACAGCTGCACAAAACATTCTGGCTCCTATATTCAAATTATCTTGCAATGAAGGCCAGTGTACCATTTGCTTTCCTAACAGCTTGCTGAATCTGCACTTCTGCTCTCAGTAAGTAACTGGTGTACAAGGACTACCAGGTCTCATGGCATCTTCCCTTTTCCTTATATATCTTCAGTCAAATAATAATGTCATAAGTGATAGTAGAATTAGGCCATTGGCCCATCAAGTCTACTTCGCCATTCAATCATGGCTGATCTATCTCCCCCTCTTAACATCATTCCCCAGCCTTCTCCCCATAACCTCTGACACCTGTACTAATCAAGAATCTATCTATCTCTGCTTGAAACATATCCACTGACTTGGCCTCTACAGCCTTCTGTGGCAAAGAATTGCACAGATTCACCATCCCCTGAGTAAAGACATTTCTCCTCATTTCCTTCCTAAAAGAATGTCCTTTAATTCTGCGGCTATGACCTCTAGTCCAAGACTCTCCCACTAGTGGAAATATCCTCTCCACATCCACTCTGTCCAAGTCTTTCACTATTTTGTATGTTTCAATGTCCCCCTCATTCTTCTAAACTCCAGCGAGTACGGGCCCAGTACCAACAAACGCTCATCATAGGTTAACCTTCTCATTTCTGGGATGATTTTTGGAAACCTCCTCTAAGCCCTCTCCAGAGCCAGCACATCCTTCCTCAGATATGGTGCCCAAAATTGCTCACAATATTCCAAATGCGACCTTACCAGCGCCTGATAGAGCGTCAGCATTATATCCCTTCTTGAATGTCATTTTAATTAAACCAGAATGGAAGCGTTTACATATATCATGTTCACCGGCATCTGCCATGCCTTTGCCCACTCATCTAACTCGGCTAAATCACATTGGAGCTTCTTTGCATCCTCTTTGCAACTCATGTTCCCACCCAGGTTTGTGTCATGTTCACATACCAACATTTTTGTAAATAGCCAAAGAATACAATCTGGTCCAAAATCATCTTTAATAAGTATACAGATTATAGCGGTACGGCAGGTTGTTAGTTGTTAGAACATCATGACCGCTTCCAAGACTGACCAGTGCAGGAAGTGGGTGTTAGTATAAATTGTACAGTAGGGTGGGGTTAGTGATGCTATTCTACTATGATTGGTTCTCATGCATAAACCAATCTACATCCTTCCCCGTAAAGAGTGAATATGGAAAGCATACATGTCGTAAGAATTTAAACAGTCGCCATATCTATCAGGCGGTCTACTAATACCGCCCGAACGCGTACGGACCAAGCCCTCTCCCCCTTCGCCAGACAGATTAAAGGGAGGTGGTGAACCCAGAAGAGAGAAAGCAGCAGGGGACACCTGTGGTGACCGACAGGGGGAGCATGCAGCAGAGGTATTTTTGTGGTTAGTCATAGCCGCCGGTCATGGAGGGGTACGGGACATGCTGGGACTGGTGGCGGCAGCAGATGGCTGGAACTGTAGTGATGGAGCGTAGGGACCAGCTGGTGGTGGACGTGGCTCCTTCACAGCAAGCAAGTGTTGGCGGCTCTGACGGTATAGGGTGCCATCATAGTCCACAAGGTAAGATCGTGGTTCTTCAGCCAGGCCAACAACACTACCCAAACAGGAATGTCCCATGGAAGTTTGTAAACGAACGACTTGGCTCGGTAGTAGAGGTTTGAGTGGTTTTCTGGATCTGTCATGCGACCGTTTCTGTATGTCGTGTTTCTCCTGGATACGCTTTTGGATTGTAGCTGGCTTCAGCACCAGTGGTACCAGCCTCTGCTGGGCAATCGGAATCGGAGGTCTCGTTGTTCTGGACATCAGTCGCTGGGCCGGCGAGCCCAGGGTTCCGTCTCTAGCAATGTTCCTGAGGTTTAAGAGGTCGAGATACACGTCCGAATTGGCAAGGTGTGCGCGTTCCATCAGAGACAGAGAGGGGGGTTATAACTTTAGAGGGAAATTAAACTTGAAACAGCATTATGCTCGGACCAATTTAAAATGTATGTGTATTTCCATTTGTGGGGTGGTTTTGTGGAATGGTCTTGACGAAACGGTTAAACAAAGTATGAATATAATGCAATTAAAAAAAATGTACAAAAGATATATCTTTGAAAAGTACAGTAATGAGGAAGGAGAATGTAAATCTCACAGATGTTAATGGTGTTTGTTCTTTTTGTTCTTTTCTTTTTTTGTTCTTTTTTTCTTAATAGCTTGATTGGAGTAGTTTTATTTGAATTGTCTGTTTAGTTTATTTTATTGAATTTTGCATTTGTTAATGGTGAAGAATGGGGGTAGGACTTGACAAGCATAGGCTTCTTCCTATCCCTTTTCGAACGAGTCTAATGTGTATTATGTTGAAATTGGCTTTTGATTTTTTAATTTATGTATGTACATATATGTTATGTATGTGTGTATGTATATGTATGTGTGTATGTATTTATGTATATATATATGTATATATATAATTTTCATTTATTTATTATTCATTTTCATCTTTTCTTTTCTTTTCTTTTTTTAATCGTTCGAAATAAAAAGATATTAATCAATCAATCAAAAAGATGTTTAGCGCTTCTGACAGCTCGTTCAGCGAGCCCGTTACTTTGTGGGTATTCAGGGCTGCTCGTGACATGGTGGAAATTCCATCGGTTGGCAAAGAGCTTGAAAGCGTGGCTGGTAAACTGTCTTCCGTTGTCGGTCTGCAACCGGACGGGTGCACCGAATGTAGAGAAATGTTTCTTTCGCTTTTGAATGACCATTTCTGATGTGATTGAGGTCAGTAAGTCGAGTTCGAAACAGTTAGAATAGGAGTCAACCAGGACAAGATAGTGTTTACCGTGCCATTCGAAAATGTCTGCGGCCAGCGACGTCCAGGGCAGTGCTGGTGGAGGTTGTTGCAGTAAAGGCTGTCTTTGTTGGTGTGGTGCAAGGCTGTTGCAAATGGGGCAGGGGGCAGGAGGCTGTCCTGTCCCGTATGCACTTGGCCATCCCAGACCAGACCACGGGTGACCCCTGCTGCTTTCTCTCTTCCGGGTTCACTACCTCCCTTTGTCTGGCGAAGGTGGAGAGGGCTTGATCAATACGCGTTTGGGCCATATTAGTAGACCGCCTGATAGATATGGCGACAATGTTTATATAGTGTTGGTAATCAATCTCAAATGTCAGCCATCGCTCGCCGACGTCGGAATCGAAGATCTGTGCAGGCTTTCAGCAAGATTGAGCCATCGTAAAGCAAGAAACAAAACTGATAAACAGAAATAAAACCCGATAGGTGGACGCAGTGGGTTACTTCAAGTTGACTGACACCATGTAAATAGCCAAAGAATACAATCTGAAGTCCAAAATCATCTTTAATCATTATTCAGATTATAGCGGTACAGCAGGTTGTTAGTTGTTAGAACATCATAACCGCTTCCAAGACTGACCCATGCAGGAAGTGGGTGTTAGTATAAATTGTACAGTAGGGTGGGGTTAGTGATGCTATTCTACTATGATTGGTTCTCATGCATAAACAAATCTACAATTTTTATATCCTTTTTACTTCTATCTATGCATAAAATAATCTTAATGAAACTGATTTTCTAAAGCGTTGCCATTAACTTTTCGCCAGCTTTTCCACTCAAAACAGCATCACCAAGGGCTGTGGCAATGTTGCATTTCAACAAACCTCCAAAACACAGTTAAATTATATTCACCTGTTTGTTGGTGAACTTTTACACTGCACTTTTTGTTTCAACTGCAGTCGATAGTATTTTAGCTGTGTTCAAAATAAACTGCTCTATTTACCAAGACTTGCAACTGACTGATGTTCAAGTTGAATACACTGTGTATTCATGTTATCACCCGGTGTATTATACACAGGGTGATAACATGAAACTCTGCTCATAAGTTTCAGGGATTGCACACAGTTTGACAAAAGGCGAGGTTTTCATCCTGGAACCTCGACTTAATCATTGCTCGTCTGCCGACTATTCTGAAACTATACGTTTCAATGTGACCTGCTTTGAAGCTTATCTTTGCAAACAGACCAGCAGTTGAATAAAAACACTTTGATGGGATTGATGGGGAGGTCAGAGAAAATAAGATTATTCTAATATTACCAATCTCAGCATCGTCAAGTGTTTCAGAATTTTTCAGCAGTTCACTTGAGGGTTAAATGACCTTCTTTCTTACAATCCAAAACTTGAAGATCTACTCCCATTAACATATAACCATAACATATAACCATAACAGCACGGAAACAGGCCATCTCGGCCCTTCAAGTCCGTGCCAAACACTTTAAAAAAAAAATACTTCCCCCTAGTCCCATCTACCTGCACTCAGACCATAACCCTCCATTCCTTTCCCGTCCATATACCCATCCAATCTATTTTTAAAGGATAAAATCGAACCTGCCTCCACCACTTCCACTGGAAGCTCATTCCACACAGCTACCACTCTCCGAGTAAAGAAGTTCCCCCTAATGTTACCCCTAAACTTCTGTCCCTTAATTCTCAAGTCATGTCCCCTTGTTTGAATCTTCCCTACTCTCAATGGGAAAAGCTTATCCACGTCCACTCTGTCTAACCCGCTCATAATTTTAAAAACCTCTATCAAGTCCCCCCCCCTTAACCTTCTGTGCTCCAAAGAATAAAGACCTAACTTGTTCAACTACCCTGCACATGCTCTCATTACACATAACATCGGGAAGAAGATATAGGAGCCAAAATAACATGAGTACCAGATGCAAGAATATCTTCTTCTCAGCAGCCATCAGACTTCTGAACACCGGCATTTGGCGGCACTGGGCCTGGATGTGGAGAGGATGTTTCCACTAGTGGGAGTAGACTTGATGAGCCAAATGGCCTAATTCTGCTCCTATAACTTATGAACCACAAATCACTAATCTCAAGAACTATGAAGTTCTATGTATTGTATCTTGGGTTGCACTACCAACTTCGGTTCTTGTTTTTGTACTAGCATTACAGTTATTAATATATTGAATGTTTTAACAATTGTATATATTTACATTTTCGGGACTGTTAAGCAAATGCAAGTAAGAATTTAATTGTTCTGTTTCCAGTACATATGACAATTAAACACTTTCGACACTGTCTCAGAAGAGATCCAACAAAGGTCTGCTTTCCTCTGAAAGGGGATCCAGCCGCCAACTGTGTCCAAAATGATAAATTCTTCTCGCACCTTCTGAGGGCTCCAGTTCCTGTACTTCCTTTAATGCACCCTGATCTATCAGAGGCAGATCTGCCAGAGGCATTGGCAGAGCTCAGAAGCTCGCCAGTAAACTGGTAAGTCAGAGCTGCATACAAGCATGAGGAGTAGTGCATGTAAATTAGTAGAGTTTTTAGCAAATACCTCAAAAGTAACAAGGTCATTGTCATAGTCATACAGCGTTAAAACAGGCCTTTCGGCCCAACATGCCCGCACCAACCAACACATCAGAGCCCCAGTTCCTGCCCTCTGCAGCTTTAGTTCCCATACTCTCTCGAAATTCGCTTGGTTCTGTTTCCCATACTTGCTTGAAACTCACTTTGTGCTAGTTTCAATGCTCTCTTGAAATGCATCAGGCTCACAGCAACATTTATTGGCCCATCGTGTGACATCTAAAAGATAGTGAGTTAAATGTGTGTTGGAGTGCAGAAATTCTGCTGGTATGAAACATAGTTATAGTCATAGAGTCATGCAGTGTGGAAACAGACCCTTTGGCCCAACTTGCCCATACCGACCAACATATCCCATCTACACAAGGTCATTAAGTAAGTTGATACTATATTAGCATTGGCAGGTGAAGCTCAGAATCTCACATAAATTGTGAAGTCAGAGCTGCATACAAGCATGAGGATAAAGGTAAAAGATGTAAATTAGTTGAGGGCAAGAGAATAAGTGGAAAATTGTTGAAGTGGAAAGGAGTACAAGATGGTAACACAGGCTCAAATCGGCTATAATAAGGATACTGGTGGTTGTGACAAGGAGTGCAGACATTTTTTTGGTCAAATAGAACTATTGAACAGGCGAGAGCAAAATTGTTTAGAATGCAGTACTATGTGAATTCAAGATGTGATGTTGCTGCCCAAATTAGAGTCCGATACTTGTGCAATTTTGGCAAACATTCTCTTTCTATTACATTTTTCTATTACTTCATCAAATGAAACTTCGATCTCAAAATGATTAATGTCCCATTTGATGAAGTAATAGCAAACTGCAAACCTATTGCAACCTCATACTATTGGAGATAGTGGAAATTTATATGTTCAAAATCCTTAACCATGCAAGACCATCAATGATTATATAGTCACTCTAAAGTCATGCAGTGTGGAAACACCCTCGTAGCACTACCATTTTGTTCTCATCAGAGTTATTATATGCCCGTACTATGAGGTACAGCTACAGTGAAAAAGCTTGCTTGCAACAGCATCACAGGCATAGTCTCAGACAAACACACACAACAAATTATACAAGAATTTAAAATAAAAATTGTAAAAGAATGTTAAAAAAAAAGACACGTTCCTTGACTACATATTGTGAGATAAATTTGATGAGCACTATCCAGTCTAAGTTATTGAATGCGCACAATGTGACATATAAAAATCTTCCTATACACAAGCACGAGCATACTAGGTACAACAGTGTAAGAATACTAGATTATGTGCTGACATGGGTGGTGGTTGAAGCAGATATATTAGTGGCATTTCAAAGACTTTTGGATATGCATATGGTTACGGGGGGGATGGAGGGATATGGGTTATGCACAGGTAGATAAGTGATGGTCTTGGCATCATGATCGGGACAGACATTGTGGGCTGAAGGGCCTGTTCTTGTGCTCAGCTCTTTTATGTCCTATGTAAGTTGACAACCATTTGAAATTACTTGTTGTAAAGCACATACGATTGTGCACCATCTTTGAGTATTCGATAAAGGAACTCAGAAACATTTTTACAACTCTTAAGGGCCTGTCCCACTTGGCTGTCATTCGCGCGCCATTTACGCGACCTGCTAGTGTGTGGGTAGCGTGTGGGTAGCGCGGGACGGACGCATGGAGTGGTGTGGAGGAGTGTGGCGTGGCGTGGAGGAGTGTGGACTTCGTCCTGCACTAAATCTTCGCGTGCCACCGGCCTGTCGCGCAACTGACTGCCAAAGTGGGACAGGCTGGCGAGGCGCAACGTCTCACCTCCAACAGTAGCAGAAGCAGGCAATTGATCGCCAAGCTCGGCTTGGGGCTCACGGCCATTGCGGATCCGGATCCGCCTCCACTCCTACTCCCAGAGCGGGGCCAAGACGATTGGAGATAGACACAAAATGCTGGAGTAACTCAGCAGGACCAGCAGCATCTCTGGAGAGAAGCAATGGGTGACGTTACGGGTCGAGACCCTTCTTTCAGACTGAAGAAGAGTCTCGACCCGAAACATCATCCATTCCTTCTCTCCAGAGATGCTGCCAGTCCCGCTGAGTTACTCCTGCATTTTGTATCTATCTTCAAATGACGTCACGCGCTCCCAACGGCTCGCGCGTAAGTCACTACCGGCCTGTTGCGTAAATGACGGCCAAGTGGGACAGGCCCTTTAGTCTTCCTCAGGTGGTTGTATTGAGTACAAGACAACAGTTTACATTATTTCACTTTGAACAGTGCAGGAAATTGACTAAAATAAAACACTACATTTCTCCTTCCCACACAATGGGGAAGCTGAAAGGTCAATGCCAGATGCACTGAGGAAATAAATCATGCAAGATAGATCTAGTTTCATGATGAAGCATGGCATGCAGCATTTATTTCTGTTGAAGAGCCAGAGTCAGCAAAACAAGGTACACTCCTGCATGAATGCAATAGCATAAACGATTCAGAATATGTTTGAGTCTTCTTCAGTCCAATTTAAAAGAGAAGTTGGAAGAAAGACAGCAAAAACTTTTACTTTAAAATCATAACGCATATTTCAAGGAGAATACATTCCAGTGCATGAGAAAGCTTGTGCACAAAACGTCCATGTCGGTCAAAGATGAGAATATGGGATATCAAAGAGACTGTGGAAACAGATGGTTCGCAAAATTATCTTGTAACAAATTCAAGACTAAAAAAGGTAGACTGCTTGACCTCAACACAAGATATCTAAAACAACATTGAGAAAGATTGTGAGTTTATGTACTCCTGAAGTGAGTCATGTATTGCTGAATAAAAATTGATATAGAATATCACTGAGAAGACTCAAGATGAGGCATCATTAATATTTGCAGAGATAGACGCGACCACAGCAACATTTGTTGAAAATAGAAGAGATTGCAGACGAAATAATCTGGATCGCAACATAAACTATTGTTGGAGGAACCTAGCAGGTCAAGCAGCATTTGTAGAGCCAATAGGATAGTTGACATTTTTGGTCAAGACTTTGTGTTATGACCCAAAACATAGATTATCCCTTTGCTTTCACTGATGCTGTTTGACCCATTGAGATCCACTAGAACTTTGTTTTTTAGCATTTAATTCCGGAAGTGGTGGCCCTACCTAAGCAGCTGCGGCTCGCCTGCAGTCCGTTGTCTTTTTTCTTTTTGTCTTTTTTTTGTTTTGTTAGGGGTATGTTTTTGGTTTATTTTTAGTTGTGTATATGTGGGGCATGAGGGGAAAACGTTGTTAATCTCTTCCTTGAACGGGGACGCGATCTGATGGCTCCGGTCGCAGAGCCTGTGGACTTACCATCATGGAGCTGGCTGACCTAGGAGGCTGTGGTGGCGCTGTGGCTGCGACCCAACTTCGGAGCTTCGGAAGCTTCGGCCGCAGGCCCTGTGGACGTTAACATCGGTAGCTTGCAGGTCCCTGGGAGGAGACCGATTTTCTGGAGCTCCCGCATCGGCAGCTTCACCCGCCCTGAATCGCCGGGTTTGATCAGCCCGTCGCAGGGCCTTACATCGCCCGGCGCGGCTTAATCGGGGGCTTTAACATCAAGAGCCTCGATCGCCTCGACGCAGCAGTTTGACTGCCCGACCGCGGGAGAAGAACAGGGAAGAGATAAGACTTTTGCCTTCCATCACAGTGAGAATTGAATGAATATAACTTTAATTGTCATTCAGATATACACATAGACACAGTGCACATTGAACGAAATTCCATTGCATGGACTCTTCAAGGTAGCAGCAGAATATAACATTTATATAGGCGATCAGTAAAAGTGCTTAGTGTGTCCATAAAAAGTGCTTCATGTGCATAGTTAAAAAAGGAAAGTTTTTAAAAGTGGCAATGTATAAGAAAGTTCTAGCATCGGTTTAATTGTGAGTTCAATAGTCTTATGGCCTGGGGGATGAAGCTGTTGCAGAACCTGGTTGTCCCGCTCTTCATGCTGCGGTACCTCCTCCCAGAGTTCAGCAGTGTAAACAGTCCATATTGTGGGTGTGTGGGGGCTCTGGTAATGCCCTTAGCTCTTGTCAGACAGCGTTTGTAACCAATGTCCATGATGGAAGGAAGAGAAGTCCCAATGATTTTTTCCGCTGTCCTCACCACTCTCTGAAGGCACTTCCAGTCCACAGCTGTACAGCCGCCGCACCACATAGAGATGCAGCTGGTCATGACTGATTCAATGGTGCTTCTGTAGAATGTGGTGAGGATGGGAGGGTGGAGGAGGTGTGATCTTCTCATCCTGCGGAGGAAGTACAAACGCTGCTGTGCCCGTTTTACCAGAGATGTGATGTTTGTAGTCCAAGTTAAGGTATCCGTTATATGCACTCCCAGGAACTTGATGCTTTTCACCTGCTCCACTGCTAAGTTGTTGATGCTCAGCGGAGTGTGATTGGGCTGATTTTTCTTTCTGAAGTCGACGACAATCTCCTTGGTTTTATCCACATTTAGGAGAAGGTTGTTCCTGCTGCACCAGCTCACCAGCTGCTCCACCTCCTCTCTGTGTGCCTGGTCGTCGTTGTTACGGATGAGGCCCACGACTGTTGTGTCAGTGAGGAGGCGTTTGGAGATTCACTGTGATGGATGTTTGTGTGAAACTGTGTTCATTGTGTGTATTTTTTTTTTTTGCTGTTATGTCTGCAGGGAACGAAATTTCGTACAAACTTTTGTTTGTTTGAATGGCAATAAAAGGCATTCTATTCTATTCTTTCTAGCGAATCTGCACCTTCAAAACTTTAGGGGCTGTCCCACTTGGGCGACCTAATTGGCGAGTTTAGAAGAGTTTGAAAAAATGACATGTTGAAGACCTCTTCGACTATGGAGAAGACCTCCTTCGACTATGTTGAAGACCAGCTTCGACTAGCTATGACTAGCCACGACTAACTTCGGGAAAAATGGAAATAGTGAAGAGTGAAGACGACCTCCTTCGATCTCCCTTCGACCTCCCTTCGACTATGATGAAGACTATCTACAACTACCTTCGATTACCTTTGACTACCCTCGATTACCTAAGACTAACATGCCGACCTACTACGATCTACAACGACTAAACCTATGAGTAAAAAAAGTTTTGATTTTTTCCATGGCGACCTTTTTTTAACTCGCGGGCATTTTTTAACATATTGAAAAAACGACGCGACCTAGCTGAGGCCTCGAGTACGCGGAGACCACTCGAGCATGAAGGAAAATTACAAAGACCTCCTACGACCTCGTGTCGATCATGCTGCGAGTATGAGTCGAGGACAAACTCACCAGAACTCGCGGATTACGTCACCCAAGTGGGACAGGCCCTTTCGATCATCAAAACAGATGCAAATATGACATAAATAGGAGTGACTCAATTAAACCTGTAATATTTGCAAACATACAAAAACAATTTATTCTTTACATCTATGAGGAAAATCAGCGAAATCTTCGTAAATATTCCATTGTGTTTTTATTGTTTTGTGCATGTCCGCAGTCTGAATGGCATTTTTGAATAAACTCAACATATCTTATTTGCATTTATTCTTACACCTGAAATTCTTTACACATTCTCATTGTTGAGGTTAACCTGGAGGGAGCAATATCTAAGCATTCCTACAGCTTTGCATTTCAGAGCTTTAATACCTTCCTTTGTTTGTTTCCTCTCTTTCTAACTTCCCTCATTCAGCTATCAAGCAGATAGCTTCATTGGCAACTTACCAACAAGGTCACCAAGGCCTCATCTTCAATCTGCTGGAGGACACAGTAGGTAGATCAGCATCGGGAGGGGTGGGGGCGGATCAGAAGTGGTCGATGTTTCGAGCCAAAGTCCTGCATCAAGAACTCTAGCAGATTGTTGCTACAGATTCCAGCATCTGCAGTCTCGTGTTTCCAAAGCCTCATTACGTCAGAGATAGGTCCTATCCAATCTTGCTCCATACTCTCTGCAACTTTAAACTAATTTGATTTCTCTCATTCCTATTTTTTAATCTGAAAATGTTATCCTGTATTTATTTCACTCATCTACTGAATTTATGCAGCATTTCTTTTTTATGGCATACATACTACAGACTGGTTAACAGAATAAAAGAGGCATTAAATTAAACTGTTAATCACCAAAAAGAGACTTTGAGAAAATCACTATAAATGGTGGAGATATATTTGTGAAGTAGACACAAAATGCTGGAGTAACTCAGCGGGACAGGCAGCATCTCTGGATAGAAGGAATGGGTAATGTTTTGGATCAAGATCCTCCTTCAGACTGAGAGTCAGGGAAGAGGGAGACATAGAGATATGAAAGAGTAAGGTGTGAAAACAAGAGATCAAAAGGGATGGAGATCAAGGAAAAGGATCATTGTTAGCTGAGGGGAAAGTGACGACAAGGCATACAATCAGTAACATTTAATCAGGAGGACAGTAAAACTACGGAGAACTAGGATGGGGGAGGGATGGAGAGAGGGAAAGCGAGGATTACTTGAAGTTAGAGATGTCAACATTCATACCTTTGGGTTGTAAGCTTCCCAAGCAAAATATGAGGTGGTGTTCATCCAATTTACATTGGTCCTCACTCTGACAGGCCCAGGCCAGAAATGTCAGTATGGGAGTTAAAGTGTTTAGTAACCAGGAGATCATGTAGGTCTAGGTGGACTGAGCAGAGGTGTGCAGCGAAATGATTGCGGAGCCTGCGCTTGGTCTCGTCGATATATAAGAGTCTATAATTGGAAAGGCGGATACAGTAGATAAGGTTGGAGGAGGAGGATTTGTGAAGTTAGTTTTGGAAGGATCAATCATTGAGAGTGAGAAGCTACCCCATTTTCCCTGCGAATAGCCTGTACTGACAGAAGCCAACAATAAGGCTGCAAGCTGGTCACAATTAATCTGTGCTCTTATTGCACTGTGTGCTTTCGAAGCTCATATATATTAGATTACTAAATCTGCCAAGCATGTCAGAGAACTACTTTCTGGATAATTGCCCAGGAGCACCAGAGAACCCATGTGCAGCAAATATTAAAATACTGGGATGGTTGAAAGAAATAATTGTAAAACAATTTAACAGAATTCATGCACTATAATTAATGAGACCAATGCCCTTAGATTGGAAAAAAAGCAATACAATAAGTTCTCTGCTTACCTTGCCTCCAAAGGTGTACAAAAAGCCTGATGCCATGCACTTCGTTTCTAAATTATAGCTTTATCTACTCATCCCCAGAAGTGTTACAAAGTCTAATGGCACAAGACTCTCCACTATGTAATTCGTCTATTCCCCATATCAGCCATTTTGTGACATCTGTGAATTGGATTGGCAATTTAATGGAAAATTGGTGCCAGTATTAAATGTACTGCCAACCGGCTTTCACAACTGATTTTTCTTGCAGCAGAATAAATGGAGCTAGTAGCAAAAAACAAAGTGCTGCCAAAGTGTGGATTCTCCCCGGTTCAGCATATGGGTGAAATTGTTGTTGGACAGTACAGTCTGTCTTTTACTGGACTGGCCATCAGTGGTTCAGAGAGACAGATAGAGCAGACTCGAGTGGCCGAATGGACAAATTCTGCTCCTATGTCTTCAGGTCAGGCAATGGTTATGATTACTCCAACTACCGTTCTTATTTTTTCCTATAAATTCCCACTATTCAAATGATATCAACAGCAAAAGCTTAATAAAAACTTAAGATTAGAACTAAATCTGAAAGTGATTTAAAAGTTGAGTTTTCCTGGAAAATTGATGAGCAATGACATACCATCTTCCAATGAAAGGCAGCTTATGTCTGATATGTTGAATAAATGCTATGCATCATTCTTCAAAGACTTGGCCTCCACAGCCGTCTGAGGCAATGAATTCCACAGATGCACCACGTTCTGATTGAAAAAATTCCTCCTTGTCTCCTTTCTAAAGGTACGTCCTTTTATTTTGAGGCTGCGTCCGCAGGTCCTAGATTTTCCCACTTGTGGAAACATCCTCTCCACATCCACTCTATCCAGGTCTTTCACTTTTCGATAAGTTTCAATGAGGTCCCCACCCATCCTTCTAAACTCCAACGTGTACAGGCCCAGGGCTGTCAAATGCCCAATCATCCCTGGGATCATTCCTAGTGAACCTCCTCTGAACCCTCTTCAAAGGCAGCACATCCTTCCTCAGATTATGGGGACCAAAACTGCTCATAATACTTCATCAGTGCCTTATAAAGCCTCAGCGTTACATCTCTATTTTTATATTCTAGTCCTCTCAAAATAAATGCTAACATTGCATTAGCTTTCCTTACTACTGATCCCTTTTGAGAATCCTGCACCAGCTCTCCCAAGCCTCTTTGCACCTCCAATTTCTGAATCTTTTCCCGATACACATGCATAACTTTTAAAATATATCTGGATTTGGAAGAGCCAGCTTCTGGAGAGAAGTATACCAAATATGGCAAGTTGATATTTGGTGGTATTGTGAACTTTCGTCAGGGAGAGTTATAGAAAGTTATATTAGTTGGATACTAATTAAACCACATATACTCCATGGAGTATATTAAATCACATTTTGAGCTAGTGTTCCAAGAAAAAAACTGCATTAATCAAAGCCTGAAATGGTAGGATGGGGCTGAAGTCCAGTGTTTAGACGTTGGAATGGTGTTTTATCATTCTAATAGAATGATTTTCCAACTCCAGTGGTAATTAAACTTTTTTTTTCACTCCTAGTTTTCTTTATATATTTTTAGGATGTTCATAAAGTTGAATAAAATAAACACTTAACAAATGAGTTAATTATGTTTTTTGCTCATGTGACAAAATAAATTATATATAAAATTATACACAAAGGAGAATAAGACAAAGATTACCAAAAACCATAAGAAAATTTAGTCGAAGGTGAATTAAATTTTGTGATAAAGACTCAAGGGTGAATGACACTGAAATAGTTTAAGAAGCACTGGTCTATGCCTTTATCCCTACTACCAAAGTGCATGGTCGCACACTTGGCTACACTGGATTCCATCTGGCACTACTTTGCCCACCCTCCCAACCTGTCCAAGTTCTTCTGCAGACTTGCCCCTCTTTGTATCATCCAAACACTTGGCCACAAAGCCTTCAATTACCTCATCAAAATCATTAATATACAATGTGAAAAATAGTGGACCCAACACCAGGCCCTGCAGAATGACACAGGCTGCCAACCAGAAAAAGCCCCCTTTATTGCCACTCTTTGCCTTCTGCTATTCAGCCAACCTTCTATCCACACTAGTATCTTCCCTCTAATACACTGAGCTCTCATCTTCTTTAGCAGCCTCACATGTGGCACGTTATCAAAGGCTTTCAGAAAATCTACTTTCAGAAAAGGCTTTCAAACAACATCTAATGACTCTCCTTTTTCTATCCTGCTATGTACTTCCTCAAAGAATCCCAACAGATTTGTCAGGCAAGATTTCCCCTTCACAAAGCTATGCTGACTTCTGCCTATTTTATCATATGCTTCTAAGTACTCAGAAACCTCATCCTAAGGTTTATAGTCCAAACCTATACTGGACTCTAAAATCTTACCAACCACTGAAGTCAAGCTAATCAGACTATTGTTCCCCCTCTTTTGCCTCGCTTCCTTCCTGAACAGCAGAGTAACAATTGCAATTTTCTAGTTCTCTGGAACCACTCCTGACACTAGTGATTCTTGAAAGATCACTACCCATGCCTCCACAATCTCTAAAGCTACCTCTTTCAGAACTCTGGGGTGTAGTCCATCTGGTCCAGGTGGTTTATTCACCTTTATCAGCTTCCCAAGTACCTTCTCCCTTGTACTAGCAACTCCCCTGACTCTCTTGAATTCCTGGAACATTGCTGGTTTCTTCTGCTGTAAATACTGTTGCAAAAAACATATTCAATTCATCCACCATTTTTTTAAAAACATTTGTTCGCTGTTTGTTAATACATCACAGATCTTTGATATTAAAAAGATGTTCAAAAATTCAATACCAAAATTACAAGTGGAAATTATTTGTTGCACCAGATAATACTACACTTTTGTCAATACTCATGCTAATGCCTCAACATTCTCTATATTTCTATCCTATTTTTTCTAGCAGCATGTAGTATTTTGATTTTGTATTTAATGTTGTCATAAGGTCATAAGTGATAGGAGCAGAATTAGGCCATTCGGCCCATCAAGTCTACTCTGCCATTCGATCATGGCTGATCTAGCTCTCCCTTCAAACCCCATTCTCCTGCCTTCTCCCCATAACCCCTGAAACCCGGACTAATCAAGTTTCTGTGCTATAAACTGAGTTAAGGCATCGGTCCCAAATTAGCTCATCCTTTAGATTTCCAAATTTGTTCAAGATGAAATCTGTGGAGCCTGCCAGGTGATTTCAGACATAAAATGAAACTGAAAATAAAAGGGCAGGTAAATTGTGTATGATTTATTTTAATTGTCACATCAGACACATTAAGTCCATGGTTTAGAAGGTCTACGACAAGTGAACCTAAAAAGTCAAGCAACATTTATATTTCTCATATCAAAGTGCTTCAGTGCACGTACTGTAAAATGGTAAGTATTCTGACCTGCTCCGTGGGGATCATGCATCAATGAGCTCTGGAAAACTGGAACGTTGTAAATCTGTGAACTGGAGTCTAATTAAATGTAGTGAGTCTTTAATTACAAACCAGTGCACTCCTGCCAAGTTTTTGGTGTAATCATTTTGTCAACATATTTATTGCACATGGATTTTAATAATTTTAATAATTTGCAATATATCTTTCAGACCATCATCTGTTTTCTTGCTTTGCGTGTGTTTATTTAACAATATTTAAAAAAAAACAACTCCATTAACTTTGAAGGTTAATCACAGTTTAAAGACAGTCTCTGACAAACAATTTCTGTAAACAATGCAACAAATTACCGAGCATGGATATTGTGATAGATGTCACAAGGGATCAAAGACTTCATCTTACACATTAGTCTGGACATATCACATTTGAAATTACTTGTTGTGAAGCATATATCATTGTGCACCATCCTAGAATATTCGATAAAGGAACAGATTTATATTTACAACTCTTAGTCTTCCTCAGGTGGTTGTATTGGGTAAAAAACAACAGTTTAGATTTTTTCACTTTGAACTGTGCAGGAAATGGAACAAAATAAAACACTACTTAATTTCTCCATCCCACACAATGGGAAAGCTGAAAGGTCAATGCCAGATGCACTGAGGAAATAAATCATGCAAGATAGAGGATATAGCAAAGAAACAGCATACCAGGTCCAAGTTAACCACATTGCACACACTTACATTAACCCCAATTTTCTTCTGAGATTCTCATTAATTGCCCACAGATTTCAAGGGATTGGATGGGCAGAATTTGTTCTAGATCTCCAAGTTTTCTGAAGCCTCGTGTAAATGATGCCACTAGAGAATGGGTTTTACTTGAGCTCATCTTAGAAAATAAGAATAATATATCAGTGGGGGAGCACAGGATCAGTGACCATGACTCTACTTGTTTTATGATAGTTATGTAAAATATAGGATTGGTTCACATTGAAGTCCTAAATTGGGGTGCAGGCTAATTTTGATGTATAGGATGGAAACTTGCAAAGGTTGTTAGCAACTTAAGGGTCATCTGCCATATTGAAGTTTGTATCAATGAGAGAAAAATATCTTAAGATAGACTCCCACCAGGGAACAATGGGCCATTATGGGCTCCACCCTTCCTCGATCATCTGTTGCTGGCCCTGCTTTGTTCTGGCCTTTTCTTACCTCCCTCCCCTCTACTTTCAGTCTGAAGAAGGGTCCAAACCCGCAACATAGAGACAGAGAGTGATATTGTGGGAACAGGACCTTCGACCCAACATGCACGCCGGCCAACATGTCCAGGCTGCACTAATCCCACCTGCCTGCACTTGGTCCATATCCCTCAAAACCTGTCCTATGCATGTACCTGTCTAACTGATAGTCCCAGCCTCAACTACCTCATCTGGCAGCCTGCTCCACCCACCACCCTTTGTGTGAAAAAGTTACCGCTCAGGTCCCTATTAAATCTTTTCCCCTTTACCTTGCACCTCTGTCCTCTGGTCCTAGATTCCCCTACTCTGGGCAAAGGACTCTGTGCATCAACCCGATCTATTCTTCTCATGATTTTGTATACCTCTATAAGATCACCCCTTATCCTCCTGCGCTCCAAGGAATAGAGACCCAGCCTACTCAACCTCTCCCCATAGTTCACACCCTCGAGTCCTGGCAACATCACCCAAACCTTTTCTCCAGAGATGCTGCCTGACTCCAGCCTGAGTTCCTCCAGCACTTTGTGTCCATCTTCGGTGTATACCAGCATCTGCAGTACCTTTCCACAAGTATCCTGAAACATATTAACATTATGAAAGAGGAGATGTTGGGAGTCCTGAAGTGCATAAAGGTGGATACATTTCTGGGGCCTAACCAGATGTCTCCAAGGCTGTTATGGAAAGGAAGGGGATATAATTTGCTGGGGCCCTGGTAGGGATGTTTTAGTTTTCATGGGCGAGGTGTTGGACGAGAGAAAGGTGGCTAATGTTTTGCCTTTATTTTAGAAGGGCTGTAAGGACAAGGAAGAGAAGTACAGACCAGTGAGCCTGGGAATGTTACTGGAAGGGATTGTGACCCCCTCCTTTTTATTATTTGGTCTATTTATTAACTTAAATAGATTTAATTTTTCTATTCAATTTCTCATTGCAACATAATAGATAAATATTTAAATAATAAGTATTAGAAAGACATGTTTACAAATACACAGGACTAGATGTTAAAAGTCCAAAGTGCCAAATATCAATTTACTCCCGATGGTGATGGGAGCCTTCTGCACTCAACTATGCTCCTCCGATGTTGAGAAAGGCTAGGCAGACACGTCATTGGGGTTATCAAGTGGGCACCTACTTTCATCGACGTTTCGCTGATTGAACCCACAACGTCTCCAGTAGGCTCAGCGGTGCATTCTGGCGTCCCAGAACCACCCCCCTCTGCATCTGGCTAGTCGGTTATATGGGAGACCAAATGGGGTCTTTTCTCTTCAGCCAGAGCCACTGGCTACTCCGCTCTCCCACCCATGATGTGTCTTTGATGGCCTGGCGTAGGGCTTGTCCGCTGATCCCCAGGTCCTTCATCAGTCTTAAGGTAGATGTTGCCACCAATCCTCGACATCCAACTTCTACCGGGCAGATCTTAGCTCTCCAGCCCCGCTGTTCTGCCTCCGCTGCAAGCTCTGTATATCGCAGTTTCTTTCTTTCGAAGGCTTCCTGCACAGCATCCTCCCAAGGGACTGTGAGCTCCACAAAATACACCATGTGCTGTGAGTTCGACCAGAGCACAAGATCAGGCCTCAAGTTGGTGATGGCTATCTCTGATGGAACTGTAAGCCGTTGGTCCACATCCACCAGCATCTGCCAATCCCGGGCTGCCTCCAGCTGTCCAAACCTGGTCTTGCTGGAATTTTCCATTGCCTTTGTTCCCCCCACCCCCCCCCCCCCCTCGAACAAAGGCAATTGCCTTAACTGGGTTGGTTGTTCTGGGTGGCAGGGCATTGTTGGCTGTTCTCCTGCGTTCCAGAGTCGCTGCCAGGCATTTGAGCACTTGATTATGTCTCCAGGTGTACCGTCCTTGGGAGAGGCTTACTTTACACCCAGTGAGGATGTGCCTAAGTGTGGCTGGTGTTGAACACAGGGGGCATGATGGATCGTCGCCCAGCCATTGGTTGAGATTTTTTGGGCTAGGAAGGACATCATAGGTTGCCCGAATGAGGAAACTTATCCTGCTCGCCTCCATCTCCCACATGTCCTTCCAGCTGATCTTTTCCACACTCTCCCATCTCATCCACTGGCCCTGTTTAGCTTGCGACACAGCCTTGGCACACCTACTCAACTCCTCCCATCAGCGGACTTCGGCCGAGACTAACTTCCGGCGCTCCAGTGATGATGCCTTGTTCCAGCAAGGTCGCTTTCCGCCAAGCCCCAAGCCACTTCTTCCGTGTTGGATTTGCCCTACCATGTCGCCTTGGTGGAGAGCAGATTTTGCCTGCTGTGTCGCATTCTTAGCCGTCCACTTCTTTCCTGTTGCCAGGGTTGGAGCAGCAGCTCGGATGAGTGGCCCTTGATTCTGCCAGGGTCATCTCTAGTCTGACTTTAGTGCACTTGAACTCCTCTGTGAGACTAGAGGGAGGCAGCTGGAGTACCCCCTGACCGTACAGGCCTATGCTGCTCAGGCACCGAGGAACACCTAACCACTTTCTCACGAAAGAGCTGATTATTCTCTCTATCTTCTCGACTCTTGTGAGGGTGATATCATACATGGTTAGTGGCCACATAAGGCGAGGCAGTAACCCAAACTGCAGGCACCAGATTTTCAGCTTTCCAGGCAGCATGGATCGGTCGATGTTCGCCAGACCTTTGATGACTTCTTGCCTAAACTCGTTAGCCTGATCAGTCCTTCAGTTAAGAGTTATACCATCTTCCCAGACTTTTGATTGGCTTCTCTGACACAGTTGGAATAGGTTCTTGATCAATGAAGAACCTTTGATATGTCAGTTTGCCTTTGATTATAGAAATGCTTCTTGATTTGGATGGCTTGAATTTCATTCTGACCCCAGTGATGTTTTCTTGAAGCTTTCCTAAAAGGCACCTCGTGCAAGGTGCTGTTGTTGTTATAATTGTCATGTCATCCATGTAGGCCCTGATGGGTGGTAGACGGACTCCAGACTTCAGCCGCTCGCCACCCACCACCCACTTGGAGGCCCTTATGATGACTTCCTTAGCCATTGTAAAAATCAATGGGGAGATGGTACACCCCACCATAATGCCAATCTCCATGCAGTGCCATGTGGTCGTGAAGTCAGGCGTGGTGAAACAGAGCTGCAGATCTTGAAAATAAGCCTTGACAAGGCTTGTGATAGTCTCTGGTATCCTGAAGAAGTCAAAGGATGCCCAGAGGAAACTGTGAGGGACAGTTCCAAACGCGTTCCAAACGGTCAAGGAAAATGACATGCAGATCTCTTTTTTCTTTTCTTGCAGTCTGGATTTGGTGCCAAATCATGCTGGTATGTTTGAGACATCCAGAGAACCCTGGGATGCCTGCTTTTTGGACTGTTGTATCCACAAGGTTGTTTCTCTCTAAATAGCTGGTCATCCTCTGAGCTATGATGCGGAAGAAAATCTTACCCTCCACATTGAGGAGACTGATTGGGCAGAATTGGCTGATATCTGTGGATTCCTTCTCTTTCGGAATCAGGATTCCTCCTGCCCTGCGCCATGCTTTGGGTATGACTCTCTTCTCCTAAGCCACTCTCATTAGCCTCCACAGGAAGCGAAGAACATCAGGAACATTGTAGAGTCGATACGGAACCCCATTTGTCCCAGGGGCTGAAGATGCCCTTGCCCGCTTTACTGTCTGTTCCACCACCCTCCACTTTGGAGGACTAATGTCCATCTTATGCTCTGGTTGTTCAATTGGTGGGATGTCCGATGGAATAGCTGTCTTCTGGTGTCTCTTGTCATCCGCATGCATTCTTTCCAGATGCTCGTCCAGCTCCTGCCTTGATGTTTTCAGGTTTCCTCCCTTTTCTTTGATGAAAAGTGATTTTACGAACTTATAGGGGTCCTTGAAGAAGCGTGATCTCGTTCGTTCTTTCTTTTTTCGTGATTTCCGCAGGTACTCTGCTCGTCTCAGGGTTGCTAAACGGTTTTTGATCTTTCCCTGGAGAATGTTGATGCCCTCCTTCTCACTATCAGAAGCCTTCCTCCACTGCTTCTTGAGCTGCCTTCTCTCCCGGATTAGGCATTCCATCTCCTTTTGCCGTCTGGACTTGCTTTCCAAAGCTGGTGCCTTCTCCTTTTTCTCCCTTATTCCATATCGTTCTGCTCCATAGCTATAGATGATGTCCCCCATCTTATCAAGCTTTCTTTCAACTGTACCCCTTACACCCTGTAAGATACGGGTCAGGTCTTCATTTATGGTCTCCCATTCTTTCTTCTCCGAGGCTCCAGGCCATTTGACGCGAGATTTTCTTCCGCTGATCTTTTTCTCCATTGCTGGTTTTCTTGGCTGGATGGGCTCCATATCTTCCTCTGCCTGCGTAACTGTGCTTGAGTTTCCTTCATCAGGGGGACTGATGCCCTGCGAACTTTGGTGAGACTCCAGTCGCTGGACTTCATTCGACTGACTTGATTGACTTCTCAGGAAGTACTTATCAATACGAGGTCCCTGTTTTCCCTCACTCAAGCACCCTTTCTTTCCTTGATGTATTTTCAAGCCCTTTGAAGATGTTATTTCCATCCAGCCGCAGGAGCAGACCTGAAGCCTCTTCTCGGATGATGATTGTGCGCATGGTTCTTGTTGAGTGCATGTATTGCTCATGGTCTTTTCCGTTCCTAGGTCTATAGCCGTATTATCCGTCATTGAGTCATCTTCCACCCCCGCTCTCGCAGACCCTAGGGGTATTCTTTCTTTAATTAGAATAGGGATTAGAAATTTCCACCAAGTGCAAGGATGGTTCTGCTTATTGTGCTCCACATCTGAAATTCAGCTGCACCGAAGGCAGAGATGAACAACAGTGAGCCAACCCTGTAATGTGGATCAAGTTCATATAGGTGTGGACATATGTGATTCCTTACACACTCATGACAGTGCAGCCAAATACCAATCCAACTCAAATTACAAGTTCGCAGACGACACTACCATAGTGGGCCGGATATCAAAAAATGATCAGATGGAGTACTGGCCGAATGTCGAGAATCCCATACCTGGTGTCAAGACACCAACCTCTCCCTCAATGTCAGCAAGACAAAGGAGATTTTGATTGACTTCAGGAAGCGAAGCAGTACACACACACATACTGTTGTACAGCACGCCATACATTGATGGTGCCAAGAAGTGATGGGTCTACTAAACTTGTTTTTTAATAGATTTGATGGTGAGGCCTCTGTCCACCTTCCCCCCTGCCCCCCGACAGACTCTCCCCCTCAATCGCCCTGGTCCACTGCCTCTGTCCTTTGTCACACCTGACCGTCAAGGCTGAGCAGGCGAGGAAAGAGCTGAACAGACTCTGCCCAGGAAAATCCACAGGTCCCGATGGTACCCCTGGGCTACTTAAGGCATGTGCCAGCCAGTTGTGCAAAGTACTCCAGCATATCTTCTACCTGAGCCTGGAGAGGACTCCTGTGATGTGGAACACCCCCAGCCTGGTTCCTGTGCCAAAGAGGACGAGCCCCAGCTCCTCATATGACTATAGACCGGTGGTGCTGACCTCACACATCATGAAGTCCCTGGAGAGCCTGGTGCTCACTCACCTACGACCCCTGGTTCAAAGGTTTCAAAGGCCTTTAATTGTCACGTGGACCAAATAAGGTACAGTGATATGCGAATTACCATCTAGCCATACTACAAAAAAAAGCACCAAGACACACAACTACATAAAAGTTAACATAAACATTCACCACAGCGGATTCCCCACATTCCTCACCGTGATGGAAGGCAATAAAATCTTCTTCCTCTTTATTCTCCCACGGCCGGGGCAGTCGAACCATCCATCGGGGCGATCAAAGCTCTTGCAGCCGGCGGTCGAAGCTCCCGTGTCGAGGGCGATCGAAGCTCCCGTGTCGGGGCGATCGAAGCTCCCGTGTCGAGGCGGTCGAAGCTCCTGCGTTGGGGCGGTCGAAGCTCCCGTGTCGAGGCGGTCGAAGCTCCCATGTCGAGGCGATCGAAGCTCCTGCGTTGGGGCGGTCGAAGCTCCCGCGTTGGGGCAGTCGATGCTCCCACGTTGGGGCGGTGGAAGTTCCTGCGGCTTGGAGGTCCCAAAGTCGGTCTCTAACCAGAGACTGCGAGCTCCGCGATGTTAAAGGTTATAATCCCTGCATGAAACACCTGCAGTTCGCCACCAAACAAAGTTGGGGGTTGAGGACACCATCAACCTCCTGCTCCATCATTCCTATCCTCACCTGTATAAGTCGGGAAGCAGTGTGAGAACAATGTTTTTTTACTACTCCAGTACTTTTAACACCATCCGGCCTGCATTGCTAGGGAGCAAACTGACGAAGATGCAGGTGGATGCTCCATTGGTGTCCTGGGTCACCAACTACCTGACTGGACGACTACAATATATCAGGCTACAGAACGGTGTCTCGGACATGGTAATGAGCAACACAGGGGCCCCATCCTGTTCATCATCTACACCTCAGACTTCAGATATAATTCTTGCCACCTGCAGAAGTTTTCGCATGACTCTGCCATTGTGGGCTGCATCAGTGGGGGGAGGGAAGCTGAACACAGAGGTGTAGTCAATGACTTTGTTGAGTGGTGTGGGCTGAATGACCTGCAGCTCAACACCAATAAGACTAAGGAGTTGGTGGTGGACTTTAGGAGGAGAGGAACATCCCTGTTCCCTGTCTCCAACAATGGTGTGGATGTAAAGTTTACCAGGGAGTACAAATACCTTGGAGTGTACCTGGATAGTAAACTGGACTGGTCCACTGAACTGGTGAGGCGCTGTAGAAGAAGGGACAGAGCCGGCTGCACTTTTTGAGAAGGCTCAGCTCCTTCAACGTCTGTAGTAAGATGCTGCAGATGTTCTACCAATCGGTGGTAGCCAGTGCCATCTTCTTCGCTGTCATGTACTGGGGCAGCAGGGCGAAGGCTGCGGACGCCAATAGGATTAACAAACTCATCAGGAAGGCTGGCTCCGTCCAGGGGGTGGAGCTGGATTCATGGGAGGTAGTCTTGGAGGGGAGGATGCTCCTCAAACTGCGGAGCATCTTGGACAATACACCTCACCCCCTCCATGACACACTGGTCAACCTGAGGAGTACCTTCAGCAGCAGACTGGTTCCACCAAGTTGCAGTACAGAACGCCACAGGAGATCATTCTTCCCTGTGGCCAGCAAACTATACAACTCCTCCCCCTTCTGTCATGGGGTAGACTGACTCCCCTCCCCAATCTTTGCACATCCCCAATCTTTTCTATTCATCACTTTAATTTCATGTTTCATGTATTTTGCGTTTTATGATTGTTGGCAGATCCATTTCCCTCCTGGGATAAATAAAGTTCTATCCTATCATATCGTATGGTCAAAAGCTTCTATTTCTTAGGAATAAATATCACCAGCAATTTGTCCCAGACCAGCCATATCGAAGGCAAAGAAAGCCCACCAGCCGCTCGACTTTCTTGGAAGGCTTAGGAAGTTCAGCATGCCTCCTACAATCCCCACCGACTTCAACAAATGTGCCGCAGAAAGCATTTTATCGGGATGCATCACACCATGGTTTGGGAACAGCTCCATCCAAGACTGCAAGAAATTGCAGACAGTTGTGAATGTAACCTAGACCATCATGCAAACCAAATTCCCTTCCATTGACTCCATCTATACTTCATGCTGCCTCTGCACGGCCACCTGCATAATCAATGACCAGTCTCACATTGTCACTCCCTCTTCTCCCCTCTCCCATCAGATAAGAGGTACAGAAGTTTGAAAACGCATTACCTCCAGATTTAGGAACTGTTTCTTCCCAGCTGTCATCAGGCAACTGAACTGTCCTCTCATCTGGTAGAGTGTGATCCTGACATCCCATCTACCTCATTGGAGACCTTAGAATTATCTTTAATCTGAGTTTATCTTCCTCTAAATGATATAATCCTTATCCTGCATCTGTGCACTGTGGACAGCTTGATTAAAATCATTTTCTAGTATTTTCTTTGACTGGATAGCACTCAATAAAAAATCTGTTCACTGTACCTCGGTTCACGTGACATTAATAAACTAAAGTAATCTAAGTAGGATTTACTTGCATTTGGAATGGCAAGGACTGATTAGATATAGCCTGCATGGCTTTGGGTATGGGAAATTATGTCTGATCAAATTGAATGAGTTTCATTGAATAGATTGATGAGAATCATGTTATGATTCAGCCCAGCCAGTGAAATATGATGCACTGGGCAAAGCCAATTGAGGTTCCAACATATTGATATGGGAAGAGTTTATGGAATCTGAGTTATTCCATCCTGTGTACATAATATTTTAAAGGGAATGTAGATATTTATTTCATGATGATGGCAAATTATGATATATGGAATGTTTATTTATTTGTTTATGATAAACAGGAAGTAACAGCAACAGGGCAGCCACAGTGGTAGAGTGGCTGCCTTACTACGCCAGAGACCCAAGTTTGATCCTGATCATTGGTGCTGGCTGTAAGGAGTTTGTGCGTTCTTCCTGTGACCATGTGTATTTTCTCCAGGTGCTCCGTTTCCTCCCGCATTCCAAAGACAATAGACAATTGACAATAGGTGCAGGAGTAGGCCATTCGGCCCTTCGAGCCAACACCACCATTCAATGTGATCATGGCTGATCATCCCCAATCAGTACCCCGTTCCTGCCTTCTCCCCATATCCCCTAACTCAGCTATTTTTAAGAGCCCTATCTAGCTCTCATTTGAAAGCATCCAGAGAACCTGCCTCCATCACCCTCTGAGGTAGAGAATTCCACAGACTCACCACTCTCTGTGAGAAAAAGTGTTTCCTCTCCGTTCTAAATGGCTTGCTCCTTATTGTTAAACTGTGGCCCCTGGTTCTGGACTCCCCCAACATCGGGAACATGTTTCCTGCCTTTGGTGTGTCCAAACTCTTAACAATCTTATATGTTTCAATGAGATTTCCTCTCATCCTTCTAAACTCCAGAGTGTACAAGCCCAGCTGCTCCATTCTCTCAGCATATGACAGTCCAGCCATCCCGGGAATTAACCTTGTAAACCTACGCTGCACTCCCTCATTGGCAAGAATGCCACCACCAACGTGACCCCACCACGCGCCACATCTTCCCATCTCCCCCCTGTCTGTTTTCTGCAAAGACCCCTCCCTTTGGAACAGCATCTCATATTCCTTTTGGGTAGTCTGCATCCGAGTGGCATAAACATTGAATTCTCCCAATTCCGTTAGCTCTTCCTTCTTAGCTCTCCCTCAGTCCTCGGGCTCCTACTTTTTCCATTCTTCTCCCCGCACCCACCTCCCCCCCCCCTCCCCCACCCCCCATCAGTCTGAAGAAGGGTTTCGGCCCGAAAGGTTGCCTATTTCCTTCGCTCCATTGATGCTGCTGCACCCGCTGAGTTTCTCCAGCACTTTTGTCTACCTTCGATTTTCCAGCATCTGCAATTCCTTCTTAAACACCATTTAGATAGTAATCTGCCTTCCTGTTTTTGCTACCAAAGTGGATAACCTCACATTTATCCGCACTAAACTTCATCTGCCATGCATCTGCCCACTCCCCCAACCTGTCCAAGTCACCCTGCATTCTCATAGCATCCTCCTCACAGTTCACACTGCCACCCAGCTTTGTGTCATCTGCAAATTTGCTAATGTTACTTTGAATCCCTTCATCCAAATCATTGATGTGTATTGTAAATAGCTGCAGTCCCAGCACCGAGCCTTGCGGTACCCCACGAGTCACTGCCTGCCATTCTGAAAGGGACCCGTTAATCCCTACTCTTTGTTTCCTGTCTGACAACCACTTCTCTATCCATGTAAGTGCTCTACCCCCAATACCATGTGCTCTAGTTTTGCCCACTAATCTCCTATGTGGGATCTTATAAAATGCTTTCTGAAAGTCCAGGTACACTACATCCACTGGCTCTCCATTGTCCATTATCCTAGTTACATCTTAAAAAAAATTCCAGAAGATTAGTCAAGCATGATTTCCCCTTCGTAAATCCATGCTGACTCGGACCGATCCTGTTACTGCTATCCAAATGTTCGGCTATCTCATCCTTTATAATTGACTCCAGCATCTTCCCCACCACCGATGTCATGCTACCTGCTCTATAATTCCCTGTTTTCTCTCTCCCACCTTTCTTAAATAGTGGGATAAAATTAGCTACCCTCCAATCCACAGGAACTGATCCTGAGTCTATAGAACATTGGAAAATTATCACCAATGCATCCACAATTTCTAGAGCCACTTCCTTAAGTACCCTGGGATGCAAACCATCAGGCCCTGGGGATTTATCAGCCTTCAGTCCCATCAGTCTATCCAACACCATTTCCTGCCTAATGTGAATTTCCTTCAGTTCCACAGTCACCCCAGATCCTCTGGTCACTACTATATCAGGAAGATTGTTTGTGTCCTCCTTAGTGAAGACAGATCCAAAGTACCTGTTCAACTCATCTGCCATTTCCTTGTTCCCCATAATAAATACACCTTTTTCGGTCTTCAAGGTTCCTACTTTGGTCTTAACTAATTTTTTCCTCTTCACATACCTAAAGACGCTTTTACTATCCTGCTTTATATTCTTGGCTAGCTTACCTTCGTACCTCATCTTTTCTCCCTGTATTGTCTTTTTGGTTATCTTCTGTTGTTCTTTAAACATTACCCAATCCTCTAGCTTCCCGCTCATTTTTGCTACGTTGTACTTCTTCGCTTTAATTTTTATACTGTCCCTGACATCCCTCGTCAGACATGGTCGTCCCTTTCTCCCCTTGGAATCTTTCTTCCTCCGAGGAATGAACTGATCCTGCACCTTCTGTATTATTCCTAGAAACACCTGCCATTTTTGTTCCACTGTCATCACTGCTAGTGTATCTTTCCAGTCAACTTTGGCCAGCTGCTCCCTCCTGGCTCTATAGTCCCCTTTATTCAACTGCAACACTGACACCTCTGATCTACTCTTCTCCCTCTCCAATTGTAGATTAAACCTGACCATGTTATGGTCACTGCCTCCTAATGGTTCATTAACCTCGAGGCTCTTTATCAAATCCGGTTCATTACATAACACTAAATCTAGAATTGGCTTCTCCCTGATAGGCTCCAATACAAGCTGTTCTAAGAATCCATCACAAAGGCACTCTACAAAGTCCTTTTCTTGGGGTCCAGTACCAACCTGATTTTCCCAGTCTACCTGCATGTTGAAATCTCCCATAACAACCACAGCATTACTTTTACTACATGCCAATTTTAACTCCTGATTCAACTTGCACCCTATGTCCATCTACTGTTTGGGGGCCTGTAGATTAGTCCCATTAGGGTATTCTTACCCTTACAATTCATTAGCTCTATCCATACTGACTCCACATCTCCTGTTTCAATGTCACCCCTTGCAAGGAATGAATTTCATTCCTCACCAACAGGGCAACCCCACCCCCTCTGCCCACCTGTCTGTCTTTTCGATAGAAGGTATACCCTTGAATATTCAGTTCCCAGCCCTGGCCCTTTTGCAGCCATGTCTCAGTAATTTCCACAACATCATACTTGCTAGTTTCTAACTGAGCCTCAAGCTCGTCCACTTTATTCCTTTATTCCTTATACTTTGCGCATTCATATACAACACTTTGACCTCCATATTCACTTCCCCCCTCGCACCACTCGCAATTGGCCCTGACCTTACTCTGTTGTCCATTCTCGAGCTTTTCTTCCCATTAATTCGAGAATCTTTTGTAATTTTTCCTGTAGCCACTTCCCCTTCAACTCCATCTTTATACTCCCAATTTGTCAATCCCCCCCCCACCCCCCCACCCACTATTTAGTTTAAACCCACACGTGTAGCCCAAGCAAACCTGCCTGCCAGAATGTCGGTCCTCGTCCATTTAAGGTGTAACCCGTCCCTTTAGTAATGGTCACCTCTACCCCAGAAGAGATTCCAGTGGTCTATAAATCTAAATCCCTGCTCCCTGCTCCAGCCCCACAGCCACACAGCCACACATTCAGATCCCCTATCTCCCTGTTCCTGTCCTCACTAGCACGAGGTACTGGAAGCAATCCAGTGATAACCACCCTAGAAGTCCGGCATTTTAGTCTTCTTCCCAACTCTCTGAACTCATGTTGGAGAACCTCCTTCCTCTTCTTCCCGATGTCGTTTGTGCCTACGTGCACAACTACCTTCTCTCTCGTGTTTACGTGTTTACCTTCTCTCTCGAGGATATTCTGAATTCGGCTCGTGACATCCTGAACCCTGGCACCAGGGAGGCAACAGACCATCCTCACATGTCTGCCTCCACAGAATCTCCTGTCCGCTCCTCGGACAATGGAAACATCGTTACCCCGGATAGTTCCCAAGAGGGCGTACCTGTTTTCATTAGGCACAGCCACCCAAGTCTTCTTCACTCCATGATTTCCACCCTGTCTCTCCGTCACACACCTTGGTTCTTTCCGTATCCTCGACGTGACTTTCCGTATCCTCACTGTAGGTACTGTCCAGGAAACTCTTGTTTTCCTGGATGGCCCTGAGGTCATCCAGCTGCTTCTCCAGTGCCCCAACATGGTCCTTTAGGAGCTGAAGTTGGACGCACTTGCCCCAGTTGTAGCAGCCAGAGGCTCCGTGTCCCTGGGGTCCCACATTCTGCAAGCCTCACACTGTCTCATCTGCCCAGACATGTGTTCCCCGCGTTCCGTCCTCTCGAGCTTTATGCGTTGCCTCCTTGCCTCCTCGCCTCAGCCTCCTCGCCAAAGACTCTCGAGCCAAAGACTCACACTTTACTCACACTCCCTCACTGCCTCTCCCTAAGAGCCGTCTTGCTTATATTGACTGATAAATTGCCTAATTTACCAATTTACAAACCAAATTCCTGAGTTTTAAATTGTTTTCTCCCTCTGACTCACTTCTAACTCTCCTCCCACTCGGGCTAGAGTAATTAGACGTACAGGTTTGTTGGCTAATTGGTTTCTGAAAATGGTCTCTAATTGGTAGGATATAACTAGTGTACGGGTCATTGTTGGTTGGCGTGGACTTAGTGGGCCGAAAGGCCTGTTTTAACGCTGTATCTCTCAACTAATCTGACTGTTGTATTGCCCATAAGTTTTCTCATTGGTACAAAATGTCAATCAGAATTCCATACTTTTAAAAAAGTATTTTTAAAGTTTTGTACTCTGAAATGTACTCTGAAAAGGCACTTGTGAAAAAGCTAAATAAAACAATTAATTCCTGTTTGAAGCAGACAATGCAATTTTAAATTGCCTACATAATTCAGTCTCATCATTCAAACAATGCCCTATTCTAAACAGACAGCCAAATATACACTTGTACCTACACACACAAATAGGCAATCAAGTAACATTCCCTTCTTTTAAGAAATTAGTTAAATTGCACATTGGTTTGTTAATAGCAATTCAAACATTTGGGATTTGGATGCATAATAACATTAGTCATTCAGCTGTTTACTAGAAAATTGGACAGATTGTTCATTATCTGAAATTTGCTCTACACTAACCAAGAAAAACTCTTCTAATTTCATGCTATAAAAAGCCTATCGAAGAATCTTCCACTCAACCTTGCTTACAATTCTTCACAATGTTGCAGATTGTTAAATTGGATCTATTCGTGATCGTCTGGCGGCGCTGCCCAAGCAGCTGCGGCTCGCCTGCAGTCTGTCTGTCTTTCCTTTCTTTTTCTCCTGTTAGGTATATGTTTTTGGTTTAGTTTTATTTTTAGCTGTGTATATGTGTGTGTGTGTGGGGGGGGGGGGGGGTGGGGGAAACTTTTTAATCTCTTCCCTGCACGGGGACTCAACCTTTTCCCTGTTGAGTCTCCGTTGTCGTTGGGGCCTAACATCGTGGAGCCAGTGGCGTCCAACTGGAATTGACCTGGGGCTCCAGTCGCAGAGCCTGCAGACTCACCATCGCGGAGCTGGCCGACTTCGGAGCGCGGAGCGCTGTGGTAGCGCGCGGCTGTGACCCGACTTCGGAGTTTCGGAGGCTCCGGCTGCAGGACGGTAACATCGGGAGCTCGCGGGTCCCTGGTGGGAGACCGCTTTTCGGAGCTTCCGCAACGGCAACTTCTCCCGCCCGAATCGAGGGGTTTAAATCGACCCGGCCTTATATTGCCCTGCGCAGTTTAAACGGCCGCGGGACTTACCATCGCCTGCCGGCGGCTCTAACATCAAAACCCTCGATCAGCTCGATGCAGCAGTTTGACTGCTTGACTGCGGGAAAAACATAGAAACATAGAAAATAGGTGCAGGAGTAGGCCATTCGGCCCTTCGAGCCTGCACCGCCATTCAATATGATCATGGCTGATCATCCAACTCAGTATCCTGTACCTGCTTTCTCTCCATAACCCCTGATCCCTTTAGCCACAAGGGCCACATCTAACTCCCTCTTAAATATAGCCAATGAACTGGCCTCAACTACATTCTGTGGCAGAAGAAGAATAAAGAACAGAGAACAGGGAAGAGATAAGACTTTTGCCTTCCATCACAGTGTGGAGGTGTTTGGAGATTCACTGTGATGGATGTTTGTGTGGAATTGTGTTAATTGTGTATTTTGTTTTTTTGCTGTTATGACTGCAGGAACGTAATTTTGTTTGAACCTTGTATGGTTAAAGGACAATAAATGGCTATTCTATTCTATTCTATTCTATTGTGGCGGAGACTGGCAGGAGTCCAGCCAAAAACTAGTCGGACACAAGTTGTGTGCTGTAGATGTGTTTAGTCTTCTGCAATACAGTTTCCTACTTCTTACCTGACACGGGCGTTGCCCGGCCTTAAATAACAACTCAGATATGAGCACACGACTGCGTTGAAGTGTCCGTGAGCGGGATGGCCTCCGGCCACCGCATAAAACGGTCGACCACCGTAAGCAGGTGTGAAACACCCTGGAACGGAGGCAGCGGCCCCACGATGTCCACGTGTATGTGATCGAACCGCCGGCGTGGCAATGCGAATTCTTGAAAGGATGCCTGGACGTGTCTATGCACCTTTGATGACTGGCACGGGATGCACGCCCGGGCCCAGCGAGCGACCTGCTTCCGAAGTCCGTGCCACATAAACCTTGCGGCCACTATAGCGACCGTGGCCTGGATGGATGGGTGGGCCAGCCCATGGATCACCTTAAACACGCGACGGCGCCAGGCCGCTGGAACGATAGGCCTCGGCTGACCCGTGGATACGTCACAGAGGATGGAACCCGAGGAACCCAACGGCACGTCCTCAAGCACCAAGCCAGAGATCGCGGTGCGCTACGCCGGCATTTCATCGTCCGCCAGCTGGGCCACCGCCAAGTTGGAGTAATCCATCCCCGAGGCCGGGTTAACCACGGCAGCAGTTGCCGGACGGGACAAAGCATCCGCTACGAGGTTGCATTTCCCAGCGATGTGCCGGACGTCCGTTGTATACTCCGAAATAGCCGCCAGCTGGCGCTGCTGGCGGGCGGACCAAGGATCCAAAACATTCGCAAACGCAAATGTGAGAGGCTTGTGGTCCGTGAAGGCTACGAGGGAATGGTCTTCGAGGAAGTACCGGAAGTGCCGCACTGCGAGGTGTAAGGCGAGCAACTCCCGGTCGAAAGAGCTGTAGCGCTGCTCTGCAACCCTCAGGTGCCGGCTAAAGAAGGCGAGAGGTCGCCAACGGCCGTTAACGGACTGTTCCAAAACGCCACCAACCGCAGACTCCGAGGCTGTGGCTAAGGGTTGTGGGGGCGTGGGCCGACGGATGCCCGAGCATAGTCGCCCGAGACAAGGCCTCCTTCGCCCCTTCAAACGCTGCCATGGCGACAGTGTCCCACTGTATCTGCCGTTGCTTGCCCGTCAGCAACTGAAAAAGCGTCCGCAAAAGTTCGGCAGCCGCCGGAACTAACCAGTGGTAAAATGTGACCATCCCTACAAACTCCCGGAGGCCACGTACCATAGCAGGCCGCAGGAACTGGCGGATTGCCTCAACCCTGTCTGGCAGAGGCACTGCTCTGTGCCGTGTCACCCGATGCCCCAGGAAGTTGATGGCCCAAATGCCGAATTGGCACTTGCCACGGTTAATTACGAGGCCATGGTCACTGAGGCGCTGGAAGAGTAGACGCAGGTGGGCGCAGTGTTCCTCACGCGAGCGACTTGCCACGAGGATGTCGTCCAAGTAGACAAACAGGAAGTAGAGCTCGCGGACCACGGTGTCCATCAGGCGCTGAAAGGCCTGCGCGGCATTCTTGCGGCCGAAGGGCATCCACAGGAACTCGAACAACCCGAACGGGGTGATAATTGCCGTCTTGGGGACATTCTCCGGTCGCACGGGGATCTGGTGATATCCCCGGACTAGGTTGAACTTAGAGAAGAACCTAGCCCTGGCCAGATGGGCTGAGAAGTCCTGTATGTGGGGAATAGGGTAACGGTCAGCGGTCGTGGCCTCGTTAAGGCAGCGGTAGTCTCCGCACGGCCTCTAACCGCCAGACACCTTCGGCACCATGTGCAGCGGGGAAGCCCATGGGCTGTTGGAGTGTCGAACGATGCCCATGGCCTCCATACTCCGAAACTCAGCCTTTGCTATGAGGAGCTTGTCAGGAGTGAGCCTACGGGCGCGAGCGTGGAGTGGTGGACCCGATGTCAGAATATGGTGCATGACGCCGTGCCTCAGGCTGGCCGAGCCGAACTTGGGGGTGACAATGTCCGGGAACTCAGCCAGTTCCTGGGCGTAGACATTGTCCACCGTCGCTACAGGGTTGCTGACCAGCGCTGTGGGCACAGTGGAGCGCAAGGAGATCTTCTCAAAAGTTGACGCGTGGATGAGACTTTGGCCCTTCATGTCCACAGGGAGTGACTGCGCCCGCAAGAAATCTCGCTCATGAGGGCCGAGGGCATCCGGTCGCTGAGCCCATCCATGTTAAGGACCTGACAGGCGCGCTGCATTCGGCTCGGCCCGTAGATCCGGAACAACAGTTCCTTGAGGCCTGTGTATTTCCCCACGACCGGCGGGTTACCCAGGTAAGGAATGACCCGACCGGCCGTCTGCTGGTCATGGGCGCTTACCACATAGTGATAGCAAGTCCCGTCAGCTGTAACACGCGGATGTGTAATTGGGATTTGGCCTGTCGAAACCAAACCCTCGGCTGCGAGGTCCAAAATGTAGACAGCTTCAGGGAGACCGCGTTGAGTTCGGCCTCATCAGCCTTGTAGGTGGCAGCGGCAGAATGCATTTTTTAAAATTTCCCTTCCAGGATTACACTCCTGGGCGTCTGGGGTCACCAATTGTGGCGGGGACTGGCAGGAGTCCAGCCAAAAACTAGTTGGACAGAAGTTGTGTGCTCTAGACGTGTTTATTGTTCTGCAATACAGCTCCCTACTCCTCACCTGACACGGGCGTTGCCTGGCCTTAAATAACAACTCGGATACCGACCCGGTGACTATCGCCTCCCCCACCAAGACGCCGCCCTCTAGAGCTGATGGTTCGTCGGGACCTTGGGTTGCTATCAGGTGCCGCCACACTATTCTATTTATGCCTGTTTTATGTTCAAATTATGCGTCAAATCATGCATCAAAATAAAATCCAACTGTTTTGAAATATTTGTTCCCATTTCTGCTAAAAGACCTATCCAATATTTTTTTGCTTGTTGGGTTGGCACAGTGGCGCAGTGGTAGAGTTGCGACCTTACAGCGCCAGTGACCCATGTTCGATCTTAACTACGGGTGTTATCTGTATGGAGTTTGTACATTCTCTCTGTGAACGTGTGGGTTTTCTCCGGGTGCTCCGAATGACTTCCACCATCCAAACACATGCAGGTTTGTTAGTTAATTGTCCTTAAAGTGTAGGATAGAACTAGTATACAGGTGATCGTTGATAGGAGCAGACTCGGTGGGCCATCCGGTCTGTTTCCACATTGTATTGCTAAACTCAAGTAAACTAAATTAAACTCCATTAGTCACTCCTTGGTCCACTTGCCCAGCTGTTCAAGATCAGGCTGTAAGTTCTCGGAGCCTTTGTTCCTTCAACCCTTAAAAGTGTTATCATTGAGTTTATATTAGGTCTTTGTATTCTTTCCTTACGAAATAGATTTCTTGGTTAATATTTTGCCCCCATATATTTCCCCATTTTCACCCATCCCTCTATGCCTACCTGAAATGTGCATAAATGTGTATAAATATGTTTGTGTTCTTAATTTCTGAATTTTGGGTCATCTGCAAGTTTTGCCATTTTGACTGTCAACCCATCGAGATGTTAAAACTGGTCCATGGGAAATACTATATACTTCCCCCCACAGTGTGAAAAAAAACCAACTGCTCACACTTCTCTCTGTTTTCTTTCCTTGGGACAATCTTTTATCTTTTAGTCTCAGGCATTAAATCTTAATTTAAAAGTAATGTTCTGCTGATTTGTCTAAAAACTAACTGTTCCTCATTGCCCCCTCTTGTAAATATGGTTTCAAAATTGCTATAAGTTTGCTAACATTGTTTGATGTTGTAACCATGAAAGGAAACATTTAGGCTCTGGGCAACAGCAACAGAGTTCACACGAGTATGATGAGTCAAAGATCTACAGAGATTTTTTTTTAATGCGTGCCATACTGTCTTTTCAGACTAATAGCAAACAAAAAAAAGTGTTGACAAGCACTCTCCCAAATCATGACAATCACCTCAGATATGTCACTCGAGAGCATTTTAAAATAGATTCTAATGATATACATTCCTTTGAAAAATAGAAATTCCTCCTCATCTCAGTCTTAAATTGGTGACCAATTATCCTCAGACAATACCCATTAGTTCTAGAGATGATCGCATGGGGAAATATTCTCATTGCATCTAACATGTCAAACTCCTTGAAAGGTTTACATGTTTTAATACGATTATAGTTGATTCTTCCAAAGGATATTGGCACAATGTGCTCAATAATAAGCAAAGGCAGATCATCAGGACCTGACTGTATCCAGAGCCAGGGACCAGAGACCAAGGGATTATGCCAACCATTTTGTGAACTTCAAAGACCTGATCCAGATCCACATCTATTAGTTCTAGTACCAATGGTACTGTAATAGATGTGGAGCAATATGGAGAAACTGCTGACAGGTACAGGACTATTATTGTACAGTGCTGGTTTACATTATTGCTGCAGTAGCAACACTATCACCAACATAAGCACCATCCCCTGGTTAGTACAGAATATACAGAATATCCTACTGAGTCTATATGCAAGAGGTGCTATTTTGGCGCCACTTTACAGTCCCAGTTGTGGTTAGCCATAAAGTCCCGTTGCAGCCGTCGTCTCCATTCTGGTCATCTTAGGAACCATTGTCCCTCTCCTTGCATGGCCTTCTTCAGCCCTTGTTCCCTGGAGAGGGGCCACCTGCAGCCGAGCTTGAGGGCGTGGAAGGCAAGACCCGGGCCTTTTGTCAAGCATCCGCTGCCATTCCCTCACAAACACTTCATTCTTTTTCCTGACAGGTGCCTCAATATCTCTCATCAACCAGGGTTCCCTAATTCTGCCAGACTTGCCCTTCACTCTAACAGGAACATTCTGTCCGGAAATCTTTCTGTTTCATTTTTTTGCATACTTATATAGAAGTTTGTGAGGCATAGACTAATACAGCGTGAAAACAGGCTCTTTGAGACAACTTACCCATAAGGGCCAATATGTTCCCGCTACACTAGTCCCACCTGCCCACATTTGGTCCATATCCCTCCAAGCCTGTCCTATCCATGTACCTGTCTAATTGTTTACTAAATGTTTGAATAGTCCATGCCTCAACTACCTCCTCTGGCAGCTTGTTCCATACACCAAACATTCTTTGTGTGAAAACGTTACCCTTCAGATTCCTTATAAATTGTTTTCCCTTCACCTTAAACCTATGCCCTCTGGTCCTCGATTCACCTACTTTGGACACGACACTCTGTGCATCTACCTTTGTTCCCTGGTGCTATTCCTCTCATGATTTTATACACTTCTATAAGATCCCAGACTACTCAACCTCTCCCTATAGCTCACACCCTCTAGTCCTGGCAACATCCTCGTAAATCTTCTCTGTACCCTTTCCAGCTTGCCAACATCTTTCTTATAACATGAATACTAAACTGAATACAATACTCTAAATGCGGCCTCACCAACATCTTATACAAATGCAACATGACCTCCCAACTTCTATACTATAGCATGTTTAACTAGTGTATTCATATATTCAGTTTTGCTTTGCTGTGCAATTAGTAACAGCATGCCAAGAAAAACATGTCTGAAAAAGGGTCTCAATCTGAAACGTCACCCATTCCTCTCCAGAGATGCTGCCTGTCCTGCTGAGTTACTCCAGCATTTTGTGTCTATCTTCGGCATGCCAAGAAAATATATGTTCATTAAGTTATAGGAGCAGAATTAAGCCATTCCACCCATCGAGTCTACTCCACCATGCAACCAAGGCTATTCCAACTTTCCCTCCCAACCCCATTCTCCTGCCTTCTTCCCATATCCTTTGATAATCTTACTAATCAAGAATCTGTCAATCTCTGCTTTAAAAATACCCAGACTTGGCATTCACAGCCCTCTGTGGTAATTAATTCCACAAATTCACCACTCTGTTCTAAATGATCAGGTCAGTTCAAAAATGTTAAGTTTTACTCTCCATTTCTACCCTTTAACTGGTCCTCTATTCATGCCATCGCACATTGCCCAAACTTCAAACTCCAGATTCTCTTATTATGGGGAAAAATATTTTGTAGAGCATTTTATTAAACACCTTTTGAAAATCTAGATATACGGTTGCTAGTCTTCCCTTATCCAACCTGCTGTTAACATCCTCAGAAAAAGCTATTTCATGTATAAAACATGACTTTTCCTTCACAAAAACACATTGACTTTATCTAATCATTTGCAAACTGTTGAAGTTACCTTGTTAACATAACCTTAATAATGGATTTTAACATTTAGACAACAACGAATGTCATACTATCCAATTTACAGTTTCACATTTTCTTCCTCACTGTCATATATTCATTAACTGAGTTCCATTCTCCTGTGTTTGCTCCAGAATCTAGGAATTTTTGAAAGGTGATTCATGGGACATTTATTATTTGTTGCTACTTTCTTGCTTTTTTATACAATCGTAGAAGCGTTAGCAATTTTATATTTATTGCTGATTTATTTTCATATTTTGCTTCTTTTTTTTAAACTAACTCTTTGTCATAAATTGTTGCTTCCTAAAACTGTCCAAATGCTGTGAGTTAATTATCTTCTTGCCAATATTATAAGTCTTTTCTCTTAATTAAACATTATATTGAACCAGTCTGGTTAACCATGGTTGCAATAGCAGAAGTTCATTTGAATACCATTGCATTACAAGACCTTTTATTTCATGATTAATTCACTCTCCGGCCTTGATGACTTTGCTAGCCGTCTTATCTCCGTCATTACTGATTCTAGACCATAAAACAGCTGGAGGAACTCAATGGGTCAGGCAGCATCTGAGGAGAGAAATTAACAGTTGACATTTTGAGTCAAAGCTTTTCGTCTGGACTCTTTCTACGTCATTTTTTCTCAGCCAAGAACATCCCTCATTTGTGCCCTTACACCATCTGTTATTAGGACTTGTTCCACCTCTTTTCAATTTTCAAATACCACAAACTACTTAATTCACAAACGTATTCACTATGCAACCAAGTACTACTAGATCAAACTCTACTTGCAACAGTATATTGTATCATGAATGCTTTCTACATTCTGATACAATGCCTCTAACCTTTTTCATTTTTCTTCAGCTTGAAATGATGTACAGTTGGGGTACCTCATCTGGAAAATAGATTGTGCAGTTGTATTTATGCAATAATAACCACTTCTCTGTTGCTATGCTTCACTCTAGAAATTCAACCAGGTGCTTAATGGCATGAATTATGCTGATGCATATTTTGCAAATTGCACAACTACATCAAATTGCACTCTTCTGATTCAACATTCCTTTTTGTGTACAGTGGGGGAGATTCAAGCAATCTGTCCCAGGAATAACCATTTGAAAGTGCTAGGAGCCTTGGTAGAGAGGTACTAAAATCGAACACAAGAAAGTAGAGTTCTATTCTTATATGCGATCTGCCTCCCACCCATCAAATCTCCATCCTGTCCACACTTGATCAACAAAGGTCCTGAACCTCCCCAATACATCAATCTAGCTTCCCACCAATCCTCAGGTGCTGCAGGTGAAAGGCCCTCAGGTGCTGCAGAGCGGCACAGTGGCGTGGCGGTAGAGTTGCTGCCTTTCAGCGCAAGCGACCCGGGTTCGATCCCGACTACAAGATCTTGTCTGTACGGAGTTTGTACCTTCTCCCCGTGAACTGTGTTGGCTTTCTCCGGGATCACCAGCTTCCTCCCACACTCCAAAGATGTGTAGGTTTGTAGGTTAATTAGCTTGGTATAATTGTAAAATTGTCCCAGTGTGTGTAGAATAGTGTAAGTGTGTGGGGATCGCTGGTCGACATGGACTCTGTGGAACGAAGGGCCTGTTTCCGCTCTGTATCTCTAAACTAAACAAAAAAAGTTTGCAATGCTGGGCCCACAAATAAAGCCATCATTGTCATGCCACTGTTGCAAACATTGGGAATGATCAACATTTCTATGGTTCTGCCCCTTTGTCACATTCTACCTTTTGTTATCAAATTACTATTTGATTAATGGCCCTGTCTCAATATATAACTGTCCTCATAACTAAAGTCACCATCCCTTAGGATGTTTTAGTGTGTTGAAAATATACAATCCAAAGCTCACATTGGGATCAAATATGATAACAAGGTTGTGAACAATTTACTCAGTTTCAGATAAATGCCAAGGGGAAAGACTGAGTCAGTAACCAGAGACAAGGGGCACTCTAATACATTTAGTCTTCCCATTTATTGGAATATTCTGTTTCTGCAGTGCTAAATGTCAGACATGCATTCTGACAACTCAAAAGTGGAAGGGTCAACACAAGTGGTGGTGAGTCATCAAAATGCAAGTGAACTATATTTTCTATTGACTATATTTTCAGAATTGTTTTACGTTGCTAAGAGTCAGTTAATAAATGTAAAATAGGAGGGGCTCAAAGATTGATCTGTGGAAAATGTTAAAATTGACAGTATTTTAAAATATTCAAATCAAGTCTACTCACAGAAGCTCTGAATGTACTTCAGATATTAACAAAATGTAAACCAATAATCACCAGAATCATCAATTCAACTCTCAATGCTGTCTTTAGATAAATGCTTCATCTTTTGATAGTGGCAAACAGATTTATTATTATTATTTAATCTTTCCTAACCTTGGTATTGTATTACAAAGATTATATCGAACAGTACAGCACAGGAATAGGACCTTTGGCCCACAATGTCCGTGCCAAACATGATGCCAAGTTAAACTAATCGTCCCTGTCTATACTGTATATGCCACCATTTCTTGCATATCCACGTGCCTATCCAAATACCTCTGAAAAACCACCATCATATTGGCCTCCATCACCACTGCAGGTACCATGTTACAGGCACCCACCACTCGGTGTATAAAAAAAATCTTGCTCTGCACATCTTCTTTAAACCTTGCCCCTCTCACCTCAAGGATAGGATCTTTAGCCTTTGACATATCCACCCTGGGGAAAAAAGGTCTGACTGTCTAGCTTATCAATGCCTGTCATCATTTTATATACTTCTATCAGGTTTCCCCTCAGTCTCTGATACTCCAGAGAGATCAACCCTCGTTTGGCCAAACGCGTCTTATAGCTAATACCCTCTAGTCCTGTCAGCATTCTGGTAAACAACTTCTTAACTTAGAATTTATTTATGTCTGAGCCTTAATATCTCATCCTTCACTGTAGATATCATCCCCTTCTCTATTCACAGAATTAGCCAAGATTTCCAATTCAATCTAAATTTCTAATAGACAATAGACAATAGGTGCAGGAGTAGGCCATTCGGCCCTTTGAGCCAGCACCACCATTCAATGTGATCATGGCTGATCATCCCCAATCAGTACCCTATTCCTGCCTTCTCCCCATATCCCCCGACTCTGCTATCTTTAAGAGCCCTATCTAGCTCTCTCTTGAAAGTATGCAGAGAACCGGCCTCCACTGCCTTCTGAGGCAGAGAATTCCACAGACTCGCAACTCTTTGTGAGAAAAAGTGTTTCCTCGTCTCCGTTCTAAATGGCTTACCCCTTATTCTTAAACTGTGGCCCCTGGTTCTGGACTCCCCCAACATCGGGAACATGTTTCCTGCCTCTAGCGTGTCCAAACCCATAACAATCTTATATGTTTCAATATGATCCCTCTCATCCTTCTAAACTCCAGAGTGTACAAGCCCAGCCGTTCAATGCCTGGTGTACCTGCATGCTTACTTTCAGTGACTGATGTACAAGCACACCCAAGTCTCGTTGCACCTCTCCTTTTCCTAATCTGATACCATTCAGCTGGAGTAACTCAGTGGGACAGGCAGCACCTCTGGAGAGAAGGAATGGGTGACATTTCGGGTTGAGACTGGTTAGGGATAAGGGAAATGAGAGATATGGGTGACACCTCCTCCTACTTATTCTTGGACCATGATTCCACAGACGAGCACCAGGCCTTAACCTCACACACCATTTCTGATTTCATCACTTCTGGCTGTCTGCCTTCCAGAGCCTACAACCTTATGGTTTCCCAGCCGCGCACAGCCCGGTTTTACCTTCTCCCCAAAATCCATAAATACAACTGCCCTGGCAGCCCCATGGTTTCTGCCTGCTCCTGTCCCATGGAAATGATTTCCATGTACCTCGACTCCATCCCATCTGAGATGTCCTCATTCTTTAGGGTGATATGAGAAATGTGTGGGGAAATGGGCTAGAGGATACGTAATTGGAAAACTGTTGGTTGCAAGCTACCCAAGTGGAATATGAGGTGTTGTTCTTCAGATTTGCGTTTAGCCTCACTTGTCAATGGAGGCACTCCTCCCTCATCAAACTCATCTCTAAATTGATTCTATCTCCCCCCCTCCCCCCCCCCCCCACCTCGGCTAGTCCCTTCTGATCTACATCCGAGACATCTCAAATGCTCTTCACCACTTCAATAACTTCCAATTCCAAGGTCCCCATCGCCTAATCTTCACTATGGATGTCCAGCTCATTTACACCTCCATTCCCTATTAGAAAGGCCTCAGGCCCCTCCAGGTCTTCCTTGAACAGAGACCCAATTGGTTCCCCACAATTGATTCTAGTATCTGTAGCTTCTGGATTGGTCTAGATGAATGATCTCGATATCAACTGCCCATTTCACTTCACAGATGTTGTCTGACCCGTTGAGTTCCTTCAGCAGGTTTTATCTTGTTCTACATTCCAGCATCGGAAGTCGTTTGTATCACCATCTGCAGATAAATCTTCCTTTAAGTAAGATATCAAGAAATGATTTTCAAAAATCATTATGAATTTCTTGGTGTATTTTATTCTGGTTGGAGGTCTGTGACAAGTGTTGTTTGTGATATATACAAATGACTTGACAAAAATGTAGATAGGTTGGTTAGTAAGTTTGCAGATGATACAAACATTGGCAAACTGGCAGAGATTCAAGAAAGGTATCAAAGTATAGCAGGATATAAATGAATTACAGATATGGGTGGATAAAAGTGGATGGAGTTTAATTCTGGCAAGTGTGAGGTGTTGCAATTTGGGAATCTAAATGTACAGGCAAAGTATACAGTTAATGGCAGAACTTTTAACAGCACTGCTGTTCAATCTTGGGGCCCAAGAGAAAGCGGCATCACAGGTACATAGGGAGGTCAAGAATGCTTTTGGCACGTTGACTTTCATCAGTTGACTTTCATCATTCATCAGTTGAGTGCAGAAGTTGGAAAATGATGTTACAGTTGTATAAAACATTGGTGAGGCCACATTTGAAGTATTGGGTCAGTTATGGTCACCCTTTTATAGTAAAGATGTTGTTATGGCTGTTCCAGTGCCATACTGATCTATGTTCTATGATTACTTCATAGTAGTTCTATGAAAAGCTTCCTCATAAAAGCATTATCATTATCTGCTTCAATATAAATTAATGATCATATGGTGGTCAATGTATTTTACTGTCTGTTTTTATGGATTCTCCTATTTCATAAATAGTATATATACAGTATAGCAGGATTCTCCATTCTCTTAAAAAAGTCTTCCCTCAGCAACTCTAATTTAATAAACTCTTTCTAATTTTAAAGACCTACATTAGACCTCAAGTTTTCTCAGGTGAAGAGTCCATAACTATTCAATATAGCCCGATTGATATTTCCCCATTATTGTAATTGTCATTTTTCTCTTTTCTGGCATTTCTTTCCAGTGTTTCAACATCTAATAGTAAGATTAAACGAGAACTTACCAGTTTGAAGTTTGATCTTTATTTTATGAGGAGTTACGTTGGTGATTACGTGAAGAAGGCCCGTCAGGGCGCATGCGCGTCAATCTTCAAAGCAGCGGTATGAAATCACAGTCCACACAATAATTGAAGTAACATATTAAGATGAGAAACATGAGAACTACCATTATGACCTTTATTCTATGAGAGAGGGTTGGGCGTGGCGGGCACGTAATCACCAACGTAACTCCTCATAAAATAAAGATCAAACTTCAAACTGGTAAGTTCTCGTTTAATCTTACTATTTTACTTCGGAGTCACGTGAGTGACTACGTGAAGATTTTAAAGCTCTGTGATTTTTATGCCGCAGATCAAAATCCCGGCTTCTCACTGCATCGATTGACTGAGTATCATCAATAATGCTGTAAACATGACATTGCATATCATGCAAAAACAAAACAGTTTTATTTTTGGTCATAAAACAACCAATAAACCCTCTTAATTTAGGGCAACAAACGAAACAGAATGAAACAGTATTGAAAACAGACTTTAAACAATAGCAACAGCACTCAATATTGAGTTAGCAAACAGCCCTCCATCGGCAATCGGCCGATGGTAGTATTGCTGAAAACACAAGTTCATTTTTCCAACCTGCGGCTTTTAATATATGGTCGATGGGAACGTCCATCGCCCTGGCCGCGGATGTTGCTACTGCGCTAGTGGAATGCGATGTAAACACATAAATGTTAATTCCTGCCTGAACCAACTCTTGCTTTAACCACCTTGAGATAGTCTGAACTGCCACTCTTTTATGTTGGCTTTTTGTAACTGACAAATAATCCTGTTTCTTCTTGTCTTAAAGCCCTTGTGGCTTCAATGTAATGTAACAAATGTGTCCTTACACATAAACATGGAGCTGTAGGATATGCTGAGAACACAATCTTAAAACCTGTCTCACCTGGCCTGCTTTGTTTGAGCAGGTCAGAAATATAAAACAGAACATTCTCTGTATTCACTTCCATTCTCTCGAACTGAAGTTTTTTGGAAAATCTGCACTCTCTGTACTGACACCAATGCCATTAGCATAGCCAATTTCATGGTTAATTTTAACAAAGTTATAGCCGTGACAGGGACCCAATGACGAAGTATGTTACGAACAACACTTACCTCGCAGATTACCATATACCTAGGCTTAGGCGGTTTGGAATTAGATTATTTTCATCAACCTAGATATGAGAGGGTGAGAACCTATACTTTGTGTCCGTGTACCTATTGCAAGATATGCGGACAAAGCACTTCTAGCTGTATTGATAGCAGTATAGCTAAGACCTTCATCATAATAAAGTGTAGATAAACTCTAACACATTTTCAATAATTACAGTATCATATTGAATATTCTTTTGAACACAATATTGTTCCTTTTTTTTCCCTTTTTTTTTTCCATAAGTCATATACTGTTTTTGAGTACTCTTTCTCCAGACTGCAGCGAGTATATACACCGTTGGCCTAGAAAGTCCTCGACCAATGTAAGGCATTCTTGAAACCTGCAAACTAACAGATCCATACCGTCACATAACGGATGAACTTAATGCGTTACTGGATGCTCCAGCAAATTCCTACTGTTTGGAATCAGCAAAAAGAGGTTGGATCGCTATCTGTAACATCAAAGGGAACCATGGTTGAATCAGGCAATTTAGTATCACCAAAACACCTGAAGCGGCATCCTGCTTGATTTTCTCAAACACCGACCTATGAGGCAGAATGGTGGGAAAATATACACAAACATATCATCCCAATTTAGTGAAAAAGCATCAATTGCCACTGCCCCTGGATCTGGTGCCTATGAAACATATTTTGGCCTTCCATATAGAAGTACTATGTTCTTGAACACATCCTGGTTCCACATCCACTCTGTGTTATGATGGAATTTTCGTGAACTGCCATCTGGTACTACATTAAGTTTCCCTGGCAGATAGATAGCTCCAATCCAAATCTCTCTATCCCTACTCCAGGTCCAATTGTATTTGCCAACCTGTCACATGATAACGATTTGATTCCACCCATGTGATTCATATCAGCAACTGCTGCAGTGTTGTCTATTTTGCACTGCACATGCAAACTAGTTTAGTTAGTGCCATAAGCCTTGAGTCCATAAAATACTCTTGGTTAATTCCCCATGTATGCAGAAGCAATGTCCATCTGTCTCCACCGCTGGATCTTGTATCAGTAGCACCCTACCCAAGTGCTCTGACATCTGTCTGCAAATCATGGAAGCTTGGTCCAATAACACTTTGGAACTACTAGTGGACACATGCTGAATCCACCATTGTACATCAGCAACAGCCTCTTTTGATAGAAGCATAGGTCTATTATAATGACCCCAATGTATCCTCAATGCTTGTTCCTTTGACCTTTGTAATTGTAGATAATAAAGTGGCCATATTGAACTGCTGGAAATGCTGCCAGCCATTACCACAGCAGTCTTGTCACCTGGCTAATTGAAGGCTGTGAGTTAGCAATTAACTTGATATAGCTCTTAATTAGCTGTACCCTTTTTTGCCTGGGCAAGGTCACAATGATGTTGATTAAGTCCATTGTGAACCCAACTAGTCAATTTATGTCACAGGTATAAATTTAGATTCCTCAGAATAGCTTATAAAGCCCATTTAAAATTGGTTTTTACCAACTGCCACTGATGCTTCAGCTGTTTCCTTTGATTGTCCTACAATCAAGATATTATTTAGCTAAGCCATGAGCACATGACCTTGACTTGGCATAATTCCCCATCCAGCTGAATTTTAAATCTTCTATCCTGCAAATGAACAGACACTGAATGCGCATCTTTAAGATCTCCTTCACAAACGTTTCCATCTTAAAATGTCTATACCGTACAAAAGGGTTAAACCTATTCAGGTCTGTATAATTCTGCATCCCCCCATCCTTTTTTGGTCTGGGAAAGATAGTGGACACAAACTGATGGGTTTGGTAAACTGCCTTAGCAATTACACCTTTATTACATAAGCTTGCAAGTTCCAGCTGAACTTCCAATTGTTCAGTGATACTGAAGTCAAACTCCTTTTTTGGAACATGTTGCATGGGTAAATCAGAATTTGCATTTAAGCTTTATTCGATGCCCTTGAATAACCTTCAGTATAAACATATCTGAGGTAAACATTTAATTGTATCACATTAGATCTGTCTACATGAGAACCAGACCCTCTTACCTCCTTACCACCTGGCATTCTTCCCCGGCCTTGAGCTGGATATCTCACCTCCGTGGTGGTGCTACAGCCGAACGCCAACTGCGCTGCATCGTAGCTGGACTCGTCCCTTGCCCGGACCAGTCTGCTCCCTTATAGGGATACTTCCGCTTTGGTGAATATGTGGCTGCCGTCTTAGCCTCCTCCTCCAGCTCCTTCACCTGCTGTGCGAAATCCTCGCCAAACAGCTGTGCCAGTTGCACTGTGCCAGGCTGGCATTTATGCTGGTGGCAAGTTCCTCACCCAGAGGCTCACCAGCATCCGACGACATGGCAAACCGTGCTACACACGGTGTCAGCTCTAACAGCTGCCTGCCCTCCCTTTGGAAGTCGTCGGACTCAGGGTCAGAGCGTATCTGCCCTTCTGCACTCACCTCTTGCAAAGAGGGTGCTTTCAAGCAGGCCTCTACTAGGCACTGCCAGCGGAGCCGTCCCCACGGCCTCCCGCCTGCACAACTCCTCCTGGAGTATGGCTTTACGAAGCAGGCCTCTCCAAGGCACTGCCAGCGGAGCCTTCCATAAGGCTTCCCGCCTGCACAACTCCTCCTGGAGTTGTGGCTTTATGAGGCAGACCTCTCCTAGGCACTGCCAGTGGAGCCTTCTCTGTGGCTTCCCACCTGCACAACTCCTCCTGGAGCGTCTCTGTGGAGCAGCCCCTGTATGAGCTGCTCCTTCTGGATAACCGCTGGGGAACGGTATCCTGTCCCCGACGGGACTCTCGTGGCCCGACTCTGTGGAGTCTATAGCCCTTACAGACTTAGCTTATGCCGACCGCCCGATTGGCGGTGGCTGTGTACCCGGCTGGGCACTTTCTGAAGTCTGTCGCCGCACCGCTACCGGCTTGCGACTCCCCCGAGGTGACAGGCTGCCTTTCAGAGACTGCGCTCCCGCAGCTCTCTCTCTCCTTGTCGGCAGCAGCCTGCACCTTTCCCTTGTTCCTGCATATGGGGGAAAAAAACAGACAGAAACAATTTCTATACTTTCTTATAACTCCTCCAAAGTCTCCCCGACTTTGGTGGAGTTGTATTTACTCACGTTGCAGAAGGAGCTCCGAGCTCCTGCTGCCGTTGTCGCCAATGCGTCCGACGTAATGACGCGCATGCGCCCTGACGGGCCTTCTTCACGTAGTCACTCACGTGACTCCGAAGTAAAATCTTTATTTTGGCAAGGATATGAATAATTGGGGAGATTATAACAAAGTCAACTGATTTCAATATGATGCAGCTTTTTATTCAAAAGAAAATCATATTGATTATGTTCCTCCTTTGTCTCAAAACATTCAATTCAATTACAAATAGGTAACAAAGTAGTCACGCTTCAGTGATATCTGCCAAGAGAATTCCCAAAACTAATCATCAGTGGAGACGAAAAGAAAACAAACATCTTAATAAAGACAAATGCATAGGAATATATCACTGTCCAACTACTTACTGGACATGTCTGAATGCACAAAGTCATAGAAGGATCCTTACTTGGAACTCAGCCTAAGCACATCTCACAATCAGAGGAGAGTGGAGGACAGCTAAAGTTTGCTCTGAAGGCCGAAGGGTCAGGTATTCAAATGACTGATGCCCAATGCCAGGCAGGATACTCGTGGGCGAAAAAAACGGACACATAGTGCTGCAGTAACTCAGCACGTCAGGTAGCATCACTGGAGAACATGGTTAGATGACGTGTCAGGTCATAAGTTCATAAGACATAGGAACAGAATTAGGCCATTTGGCCCATCAAATCCACTCCGTCTATTAATCATGGCTGATTTATATTTCCGCCTCATTCTCCTGCCTTCTCCCCTTAACCTTTGATATCCTTACTAATCAAGAACCTCTCAATCTCCACTTTAAAAAATATCCAAAGACAGCCTCCACAGTCAGGCTGTGGCAATGAATTCCACAGATACAGCATCCTCTGGCTAAAGCAATTCCTCCTCATCTTCTTTCTAAAGGTATATCATTTATTCTGGGAGCCTTTTATTCAGGACCCTTCTTCAGATTGATTGTAGGAGGGGGTAAGAGCTTGGAGGGGCTGGACAAAGCCTGGAAATAGTATGATACAGGTGAGGGAGGGTTTTGGTAGCCAGATGGTAAGACAGAAATGAAAAAAAAACATACGGATTAAAAAGTTGCAAATTGTGAAGCTAGTGGAAGGAATGTAGTTGGGAGGGGAGAAATAGGTGGGAGCGAAGAAGGAGGAAGTGTGGTGGAAGAATGGATGGGGGGAGGGGAGGGGTTGTAGTTACTTACAATTTGAGTATTCAATGTTCATACTGTTGGGCTTTTAGCTATCCAAGTAGAATTGAAGGCGCTGGTCCTTCAGTTTGCATGTGGCCCCACTCTGACAATGAAGAAGGCCCAGGATAGAAAGATCCATATGAAAATTGGAAGAGGTGGTAAAAATGGTTAGCTACCAGGAGATCAAGTAGGACTCGGTGGATTGAGTGGATAGAAGTTTAGTACAGCAGGGGGGAATAAAACTTACTTATGAAACTTAAGGTAAAAAATCCTGCTCTTCTTGGCACACAGGGATTGCTGTGGAAGTATTTTGCTCCTCTCCCAACCCCATGTGTCTCTTTGTTTTAAACAGCTACCATGTTTTCTACGGGCATTGTAAAGCCTGCAAAGCAGCTTAAATCCATGACATCCGGCTTCAATAACACCCTAAAATGCCAGTGGAAATGCGAAATATCAACAAAGCTAGAAATAAAAACAGAGTTCTGGAACTGCTCAGCAGTCAGGCAGCATCTGTGAGGATGAAATAGAGCTTACATTTTACATCGAAGATAGACACGAAATGCTGGAAATAACTGAAGAATGATTCCGACCCGGAACATGACATATTCCATTTCTTTAGAGATGTTGCCTGACCCGCTGAGTTACCAGCTTCGACAGTTCCTTCCTTACATTTTACATCAACGGCCTTTCATTAGAACTTGGAAAACTTAGAAACAATATCATATTTCCAGTACTTTAGTTTTTACCTTAGTATGCCAACCTGTCTGTTGGAAGAGTGTGAGCTATCTGTCTGTGTGCCACCTCAGTAAAACCCAACGTTAATAGGTTGGTGCCATCTTCCCAATAATGCTCTTCATGTCATTTCATTATTGGCATGAACAGAAAGGGTTCATACTCGTATGTGCAGATGATAGCTGAACACAGATGGCTGTTATCCAGGACCAGGTCAGAATGTGTTTTTGACATTATAAAGTAATTCATGATGAACACATTATTTGCAGCAGATATAAGATTCACCATGTGGTTCACAGAAAGCAAGGGTTTTCATCTGCAGTCATAAGTGCTGAACTAACTGAAAAACATCTTATGTTGAAGGTGATCTCATATTCAAGTTCTGGCCAGCCAACGGATTTACAGGAAAAGATAACGATCTCCCTCTGGCACCAAGAGATGAATAAATGGAAAATTACTATATCTGCCAATTAGAGAAATTAAAATTTAATTCTCATTAATAGTTTAATTGTACATTTAAATAATGTAATCGGTTAATACTGCTTCATGCTTATGTTTTATGATTATTGTTTCTGCTATTAAATTAAGTATAGAGATGACTGCCCTGCGCCAAGATGTCAGCTTTATCTTTGCTGAGATCTCTTTGCAATATCTTAGCAATCGCTTCAAACTTTTCTGTCCGAATACATGTAACTTGCAAACTAAAAAGCTAAATGCAAGGGCCAGTGATAGTTGTGCATATCACAGTTCACTGGAAAATACACATAATCATAAAGTTTTAATATTGATGAAATACTGCAGTTAATTGCTACTTCAAAGAGCACAGCAAAGGAATGTTATGTGATCAACACTTGGTCAGTATCAATGTGATTTCAGTTTCAGTTTATTGTTATGTGTACCGAGGTACAGGGAAAAGCTTTTGTTGTGTGCTAATCAGTCAGTGAAGAAACAATACATGATTACAATCTAGCCATTCACAGTATACAGATCCATGATAAGGGAATAATGTTTAGTGCAAGGTAAAGCCAGTATTGTCCAATCAAAGATCGTCCGAGGGTACCAATGAGGTAGATAGTAGTTCAGGACTGCTCTCTCTTTGGTAGGATGGTTCAGTTGCCTGATAACAGCTGGGAATAGAGCTGATTTGTGACAACACGACTGCCATTCTTTGGAAAGTGAACCAAAATGTCACACACGTGACCAGATGGCATCACATTAATGTATAAATGAATGAATGAATACGTTTATTGTCATTGCACAATACTGTGCAACGAAATTCCATTGCATCTCCTCCGGTTAAAAAATACAAACACGACAACCATTGACACATATGTACACTTATTAGTAAAAATAATAAATAAGTAATTAAAAATAATTTTAAAAGAATGTTGCATTTCTTGGAATTACATTTTGCTTCCCCAGTGTTCTCTGTTGGAATTAAGTTATTTTATCGCACATGGGTAGAAACTATTTTTTAGTCTACCGGTGCGAACCTTCAGAGACCCGAATCGCCTCCCAGAGGTTAGCAGAGTGAAAAGGTGGTTGGCAGGGTGGGATGTGTCCTGCTTGATGTTTATGGCCTGGCGCAAGCATCGGGCCCTATATATATCATCCAAGGAGGGCAGTTGAGTGTTTGTGATGCTCTGTGCAGTTTTTATAACTCTCTGCAGCGCCCTCCTCTCAGCCACAGTGCAGCTAGCAAACCACACCAGGATGCCATAGGAGAGGATACTTTCCACAGCGCATCGGTAGAAGGACAGCAGCAGCGGCTGTGAGACGTTTGCTCTCCGCAGAGACCTCAGGAAATACAGCCGCTGCTGTGACTTCTTCACGAGAGTGACGGTGTTCATTTGCCATTTGAGGTCCTGGGAGATGTTTATTCCCAGGAATTTAAAGCCAGTGACTCTCTCCACTATGTCTCCTTTGATGTATAGAGGAGCAGGTTCCTCTCTCCTCTTCCTCCTGAAGTCAACGACCAGTTCTTTTGTCTTTTTTTTTTTTTTTTTAATTTATTAGAAGTACATTACATTACAACCACATACATTAGTACTCGTCACTTATGTCTTCTTACAATTAATGTACTCCATTTATTTTTTACACTAGAAAAAGAAAAGATTGAAAGAAAGAAGAAAGTGAAGGAAAAAGTGAAAGTGTAGAAAATGTGACAACAAAAAAGGACGAAGACCCTATAAGAGCAAAATTAAAAAACAAAAGAAAAAGAGTTAAGAAATAGACCCTAGAAAAGAAAGAGAAAGAGAAAGAGGAAAAAGAGAGAAACAAATATTTTTATGAGCATTACGTAAATGGGACATACCAACTCTTCAACTAGCTTCCCCCCTTACCTGACCTCAATTTTGTTTTAAAGTACTTTTGCACCCTATATTTGTAATAATTCTATAAATGCAGACCACGTCAGGTGGAAGTGATCTGGTTTACCTGCTAGGAGGAGTCTTATCTCTTCTAGGTGTAATGTTTCGAACATATTTGAAGTCCACATATTTATAGTTGGTATTGGAGCCTTCTTCCAAAATTTTAGAATTAGCTTTTTTCCAGTTATTAACCCATAGTCCATTAGTTTCTTTTGAAACACATTTAGTTCTGGGCCATCTTCCGTTATTCCGAAGATAATCCATTCTGCTTTGGGTATCAGTCTTATTTTAAATAACTTTGTAAAGATTTCAAAAATTTCATTCCAAAATTTTTGGATTTTTGTACAGAAAACGAATGAGTGGGCTATAGTAGCTTCTTGGGATTGACATTTATCACAAATAGATGATACATTTGGGAAAATTTTATGAATTTTAGTTTTCGAATAATATAATCTATGTAAAATTTTAAATTGTATTAAAGTGTGTCTTACATTAGTCGAACATTTATGCACGTTTAATAAGTGTTCATTCCAACTTTCCTTTGACATTTTAATAGCTAACTCTTGTTCCCAGTCTCTTCTGATACCCTCCGTAGATGGTATTTGTACATTTAAGATAATATTATACAAATATGATATTAAGTTTGCTGATTCAGCTTTTATCTGCATTGCCTCATCCAATACATCTACTGGGTTATTATAATGATCTTTTGTATATTTTTTCAAATAGTCGCATATTTGAAAATATTTAAAATATTGATTATTTCCGAGTTTATATTTTATTTGTAATTGTTGAAATGAAAGTAATTTTCCAGTTTCATACAAGTCACCAAGCGTTTTAATTCCTAGTCTATCCCAATGTGTAAAAGCTTTATCTATAATAGAGGGATTAAACAAAGGGTTATTAACTATAGGTAATAAAAGTGATAAATTTCTTAATTTTAAATTTTGTTTTATTTGTTTCCAAATTCGGATTGTACTATGAATAATTGGGTTCTTATTATAATTTATGTTATTCAATTTCATTGGAGAAAGGAGGATCGCTCCAATGTTTCCAGAGGAGCAATCCTCTTTCTCCATTACAATCCTCTCTCCCCTTCCTCCTGAAGTCAACGACCAGTTCTTTTGTCTTTTTTTTTTTTTTTTTTTAAATAATTTTTTTAATAGAAGTACGGTAGATTACAGTAATGTACAACACGTATATATTAATACATTTTTTGTACCGCTTCACTTTTTTAAACTTTAAGAAAGAAAAAGAAAGAAGTAAGAAAAGTGAAGAAAGTGCGCAAAGGTTGTGAAGTGCAAAAGAGTGTTGGGAAAAGAAAGCCCCTTAGAAAAGAAGTTAGAGAAGGAAGTAAAGTTAGAAAATAGACCCTAGAAAAGAAAGAGAAAGAAAGAAGGAACAATCGCTCTATTATAACTCTTATAACATACTTCATAGAGAAGGAACTACCAACCAAGTCTGTTTTTATTTTACCTCCCATTACCAGGTCCAGATACCTTTTATTTATTTATTTGTTTTTCTAAATTACTATTGCACCTCATGCTTGTAATAGGTCCAAAAACGTAGACCACGTCTTTTGAAATTGGTCTACTTTGCCTACTAGGAGGAATCTCATCTCTTCCAGATGTAATGTTTCCAACATATTTGATGTCCACATTTTTATTGTTGGTGTGGGCGCATTTTTCCAGAATTTAAGTATAAGCTTTTTTCCCATTATTAGCCCATAATTGAGTAAATTCTTCTGATACACGTTTAATTCAGGAATACCTTCCGATATTCCAAAAATAATCCATTCTGGTTTTGGTACCAGTTTTATTTTGATTAATTTTGAAAAAATATCAAATATTTCAAACCAGAATTTTTGGATTTTTGTACAAAAAACAAAAGAATGTGCTATGGTAGCTTCTTGACATATACATTTATCACAGATTGGTGAGACGTTAGGAAAGATTTTATTTAGTTTGGTTTTTGAATAATATAATCTATGTAATGTTTTAAATTGGATAAGCGTATGTCGTACGTTGATCGAGCATTTATGCACCTGTAATAAATGATTATCCCAACTCTCTTTTGAAATTTTTATACCTAGATCTTGTTCCCAATCTCTTCTAATTCCATCTGTTGTGGGTATTTCTATATTTAAGATGATATTATATAAGTATGATATTAAATTAACTGATTCCGCCTTTGTCTTCATTGCTTCATCTAGTAAGTCGGAAGGCATATTATAATAATCTTTTGTGTGTGTTTTCAAATAGTCACAGATTTGTAGATATTTAAAATATTGATTATTTTTCAAATTATATTTCAGTTGTAGTTGTTGGAATGATAGTAATTTTTCTAATTCATACAGATCTTCGAGCGTTTTGATTCCCATTCTTTCCCATTGTATAAATGATTTATCTATGATTGAAGGTTTAAACGATGGGTTATTGACTATTGGTATTAAGAGAGATAGGTTTCTTAATTTTAGATTCTGTTTTATTTGCTTCCATGTTCTAATAGTGCTATATATAATTGGATTTTTATTATAATTTTTATTATTCAAATTTATTGGAGAGAGAATAATCGCTCCTATATTATTCGGGGAGCAATCCCCTTTTTCCATTATAATCCAGTCCACCTGCTGGGCAGAATTGTCCAGCAGGTGAATCATATTTTTAATATTTACTGCCCAGTTATAATACATAAAGTTAGGGAGCGCTAGACCCCCCAACTCTTTTCGTTTGTTAAGGTGTGTTCTTTGTATTCTGTGGGATTTGTAATCCCATATAAAATTTGTAATGTCTGAGTCCAGTTTTTTGAAAAACTTTTTTGGGAGATATATAGGTATTGATTGAAATAGGTAAAGGATTTGTGGTAAGAAAATCATTTTTATAGCATTTATCCTACCTATTAAGGACATCGGAAGTGTTTTCCAAAATTTAATCAAATTATTTAATTTCTTAAGTAGGGGATTATAATTAGCTTTAAACATATCATGGTAATTTCTAGTAATCTCAATTCCTAAATATTTGAATTTTTCCATAGCTATTTTAAAAGGGAATTTCCTGAGATGTGTTGAGTCTTTTGGTTTAATCGACATAATTTCACTTTTGTTCCAATTTATTCTATATCCTGAAAAGGATCCAAAGTCCTCAATTAAGTTTAATATATTTGGTATACTAATTTGTGGTTTTGTGATGTACAGTAGTACATCATCAGCATATAGGGATAGTTTGTTGTTTGAATATTTTGTGTTATAACCGTGAATATTCGAGTGTGTTCTTATTTTTTCAGCAAGGGGTTCAATTACCAAAGCAAATAACAGCGGTGATAGTGAACATCCTTGTCTGTTGCCCCTAGATAATTCGAATTTTGAAGATAATATATTATTAGTTAGTATTCTAGCCGTAGGTTTGTTATATAGTAGTTTTATCCATGCAATAAAGTTTTCTCCCAATTGGAATTTTTGCAATACTTTGATCATATAGTCCCATTCTACTTGATCAAACGCTTTTTCTGCGTCCAGTGAGATGATAGCTAACTCTTGGTCATAAGATTTATGTGAATGCATTATGTTAAGCAAACGTCTCAAATTATTAAATGAGTGTCTCTTAGGTATAAATCCTGTTTGATCCTCATGTATTAGTCTACTAACATACTTGCTTAATCTATTGGCTAATGTTTTTGCTATTATTTTCTGATCCGTATTTAACAAAGCAATAGCTCTATATGATCCTGGTTCTTCTATATTTTTATCTTTTTTAAGTATTAATATGATCGTTGATTCCGCTAGTGTTTCAGGTAGGTTTTGCTCTTTATAAGCATATGTATACATTTTTTGTAATCGTGGAGTAACTATATCATAAAAAGATTTATAAAATTCATTACTGAATCCGTCTGGTCCTGGTGTTTTTCCATTTTTTAGTGTTTTTATTGTGTCTTCTATCTCCTTAGAAGTAATTTGTGCTCCCAGTTCCTCTTGTTCCCTGCATTCTAATTGTGGTAGATTACAATTATCTAAAAATTCTGAGATTTTATTATTGTCTATTGACGTTTTAGATGTGTATAGATTCTGGTAAAATTGAGCAAATCTTTTATTAATATCCTTGGGTAGTGTTAATACTTCCCCTCTATCTGATTTAATCTTTAATATTGCATTCTCTTTTTCCCGTTTTTTAAGTTGTCGTGCTAGAAGTTTGTGGGGTTTGTCCCCGAATTCGAAGTGTTCTTGTTTTGTGATTTGAAATAATGTTATAACTTTCTCTGACAGTAATTTATTTAACTGAAATTTCAGTAGTAGTATTTTATTATGTTTATCCATAGTTGGGTCTTTAGCATTATCTATATCTAACTGTTTTATTTGATCTTCTAAGTGTCTTTGTTCATTCTTATTCTTTTTATTTTGATAAGCTTGAAATGAAATAATGACTCCTCTTATAAATGCTTTGAAGGATTCCCATAATAACGTGGGGGATATCTCTGGTGTATCATTTAACTCAAAAAATAGATCCATCTGTTTTTTTAGATAGATACTCCCTTGAGGGTCTTTTAAAATTTGTGAGTTAAACCTCCAGAACGGTTTATTCATAGACATTCCTTCTAGTTTTAGAACAAAAGTTAACGGAGAATGATCTGAGATCGCATTAATATGATATTTAGGATTCAGAGATTGCGAAATTAATTTTGTATCCACAAGAAAATAGTCTATCCGTGAATATGTTTTATGCACCATTGAATAAAACGAGTAATCCCTTCCCGTCGGGTTTGCAATCCTCCATACATCTGTTATATTTGTGTTTTCCATATATGTGTGTAAGAGTTCACTGGTTTTAGATTTCGTCTGACCTTTTTGTTTTTGCATCGATTTATCTAAATAAGGATCTAAAACACAATTAAAATCTCCTCCGATTATAACATTTTGATAATTAGATTCTGCAATTATATTCAGAATTTTATTAAAAAATTGAGGGTTATCAAAGTTGGGCGCATATATGTTTACCAGCGTAATTGGCATATTATTGATCTCCCCTGCTACTATAAGATATCTCCCTTCCTTATCTAAAATAGTGTTCTTTGATTTAAATGGAATTCCTTTACGAATAATAATTGCAGTACCTCTAGATTTGGAGGTAAATGAAGAGTGAAATGTTTGGCCTATCCAGTTCGCCCTCAGTCTTGTCTGATCTTGCTGTTTAAGATGTGTTTCCTGTAGAAACGCAATGTCCGTGTTGTATGATTTCAACTGAGCTAGTATCTTGCCCCTTTTAATAGGTTCATTAATCCCCCTTATATTCCAACTACATAATGTGATTCCTCCTATTTTCTTTTGATTGTCGTCATGCATTTTTACCAGTTTTAATGACCTTAATTATTGTGGTGCGTTCATACCTCCGGACTCTGGTTATTTTGGGAGTATTTCTATTATAGACTTCCTTGGTAGTTCTCCTGCGCGATTGTCCTTGAAGAAAAAACACACAGATGTGACATATTGTGATTAAAAAAAATATATATAAATCAAATAAATTTACGGTGTCTAAAATTTCAACACCGTAGTGAGTGGCCCACTCGTCTGTGGGGTACGACATCCATAACGCTTCCGGCGTAGTTGGTATAAAGTTAGCCCCGCTGTATTTATTACCCAAAATCTATGGGGTCATTACCGTTTCCAATTCAGTTCTATTTCACCCAGTTACAATTTATATATATGTCAAATGTATTCGATTCCATATCCTACTCACTCTTTATCTCTTAACTATTTTAAAATGAATTTAGTATTGTTAAAGTGAGCGGTTTACTGAGTGGATTAACCGGAGTCAGGTTCCTGGAATTGTGCCAGGTGCCTGATCTCCTCTCCTCTCCACGAGCTGCGAACATAGGTGATAACTGCTGTCTGCGTTATGACGCAGGCACCACAGTTTTATCAGTTTCAAATATTATTTCTATATTAGTATTGTTAATTATTAATTATGATTAATTCTCAGCATTTTGTAAAACTATATAAGCCGTATATATTTTTCATACCAACCTCGAGTGTATATTATCTCTTAACTATTTTAAATTGGTTTTAATATTGTTAAAAATGAGCTGTTCGCTGGAAGGGTTAACGGGAGTCTGGCTCCTGGAGTTATGCCAGGTACCCGGTCTCCCCCTCCCTCCACTCTCGAGCTGCATAGCACTTGCTGTTATCTGCTAAACAGAGCAGGCTGCACATTTTTTATCTATTTCAATTGCTATTTCTATATTAGTATTGTTAATTGTTAATTATTATTAGTTCTCAGTTTTTTCAGTTTTTTATAAACAATATAAGCCATGTGATGTTTTTCACTCTCAGCCCAGCAGTTCGTCCCGTGTTATCAGGTTTTCCTCGTTTGAGCACGTAGTGTCCTTGAATTACATAGCACAATGTTCCAGCGAAGATAATAATGTCTAGCCACGTCTCACTGAGAATCTGTTGCTTGAAGTCAAATAAAAAATAAAAAATCAGTGTTCAGTTAATTCACTTTCCTTGTGATACTCTTGTTGGAAGAATAAGCAAGTTCGTTTGTTCATGTCGTCTTGGTTTTCAATCTCCAGTTGATGCAGCCTTAGTCGCGATTTCTTGAGCGTATTTGAGAGATTCATCCGAATTAGTGAATGTTTTTGACACTCCCTCAAAGGTAATACGCATTCTAGCCGGATAGAACACTCCACACAAAACTCCCTTAACACCATAAAGAACTTCTCTGGTCTGTGAGAACTTTCTTCTCTTTTGCTCAATCTCATAAGGGTAGTCCCGTAGGAGTTTAATAGTATCACCTCTGTACATCATCTTCTCTCCGTGGTTGATTTTTTTCATCAGCGCTTCCATTGTTGAGATATCCCGAAGTTTAATTATGATCTGTCGTGGGTAGGCATGTTCTCCTTGAGATCTTGATTTAAATCTGGGGAGTCGATGTGCTACTTCAATTACAGGTACTTCTGGTAGCTTCAGTACGTGTTTAATTAGGTTGGCAGCGAACTCACAAACATTGTCCCCCTCAGCTCCCTCTTTTACACCACGTATTCTTATATTTTGGCGTCTTGAGCGAGCTTCTAGGTCAACACATTTATTCGAAACCTTTGTGACTTGGTTCTTGAGACTATCTATTTCTGACTTCATAGTCTGCATCTCTCCAGCCATCACTTCCACAGCAGCTTCCAAATCATTCACTGCAGATGCATTTGCAGCCACAGTTTCGTGCACAGCCTCAAACATCTTTGTGGTCTCTTCTGCCACCTTTTCAATTTTTATCGATAATCCTTTTTCCACACCTTCAATTCTTTTTTGGAGAGCCTCAATACCCTCAAGTATTTTATCATTACCGGCCATCAATTTACTGTTCCCAGCTTCCATATCATTTTTGATATCTCTTACCGAGTTTCTTAAGTCCTCCATTTCGGCTTTCTCTTTTGCAGATCGAGTAGCCATTCCAGAGACCTCTCCAGAGGTCAGTTCTGAAGTTTCTTGCTGTTCCAGAGTCTTCAGCAGATGTTTTGAGATTTTCCTCTGTGGGCTCTGACCTGGAGATGTACTTTTCATTTAAAATGACTTTCCCTCCGTTAAAATCGCGGCGCTTACTGATGACGTCATCAGCACCGCGACATGAAGCTCCGGTAAGTTTTTAAAAACGGTCCCGACCTCCAGACCCGATTTTAACGCGAAAAATCGCGATTTTTTCAGCGGAGCTAAAAAGTTTGCGACTGCTAGCAAAGCATGTCGCCACCGGAAGCCAGTTCTTTTGTCTTTGATGGGTTGAGTACCAGGTTGTTTTTGGTACACCAGACAGTCAGTTTTTGGACTTCATCTCTGTAGGCAGACTCGTTGTTGTTGTGTATCAGTCCCACTACAGTCGTGTCGTCCGCAAACTTGATGATCCTGTTTGTACTGTGTGTTGGTGTGCAGTCATAAGTGTATATTGTATACAAGATGGGACTCAGCACACAACCTTGTGGCGCTCCTGTGCTGAGCGTCAGGACTGGGGAGTAATTGGACCCCATCCTGACAGTCTGTGGGCGGTCTGTTAAGAAGTCCTTAATCCATCTGCATGTGTTTGCATTAACACCCAGATCAGACAGTTTGTCCACCATTCTGCTGGGGATGATTATTAAATGCAGAACTAAAGTCTACAAATAACATCCTCACATATGAGCCAGGGCGCTCAAGATGTGTCAGTCCGGAATGTAGAGCTATGTTGATGGCATCTTCCGTTGACCTATTTGCTCTATATGCAAACTGATGCTGATCCAGGGTGGATGGGAGTGAGGACTTAATGTGGGCCAGGACCAGCCGTTAAGTCCTATACAGGACTAATGTATAAGTAATACATTAAAAAATTATTGTAAGAAATTAATCTTATTCATTGCTATTTTCCTTCCTACAGAACTATAATGCATGTCTGCTAAAGATATGAACATTTTAGCTTTTTTAAATTCACAGAGTTTGTAAGGGCCATTCTTTGGAAAGTGAACCAAATTTCACACACGTGACCAGATGTCATCATATAAAGTAATACATTAAAACATTCTTGTAAGAGATTAATCTTATTCATTGCTATTTTCCTACCTACAGAACTATAATGCGTGGCTGCTAAAGATATGAACATTCTAGGTTTTTAAAATTCACAGTTTGTAAGACAAATCTGTTATGAAAAAAATGCTTCCATGTGAGGTCACACACGTGACCAGTCATATTTGACCTCTGACCCTAAACAAACATTGTCAGCATAACATGAAAATTTCACTTGATAAACCGAAAAAAATATGAATCATATATACAGTACAAAACAATATACCTGTAATGCTTTCAGAATTAGAAGAGATGTATTCCACAATTTTTCATATTTTTGGATTAAGAATGGGCCGTCTGTGAGCTAACCCTGAGTAAAGTACATACTAATAAGGGTGTTCTGGAAACTGACATATGGTGAAAGGAATAGGCTGAAATACAAAACAACAGGTATTTTTTAGTTAAACAATCAAAGGGTGAGACAACCGTGGAACAGCGGCAACGGAAATTTGAAGGAACTAAAGAAACACGTATCTGTATGGAAAAGGACTGGACTTACAGCCGTATAATTAGCTGTAAAGAGCAAAGCGCTGTATGGGACCCAGAGAAGAACTCTCTAAGACTATTCCCAGCCAGGTGACTAGTTTTATCTACACCAGGTAATATCTAATTACTGTAGTGAGTTTTGATGTAGTGAAAGTAAACTAAAGAGTTGCGTAACTAAAATAATTATCAAAGTAAAGAATTAAGAAAGTATGTGAACTACATAGCGAATCTTTGATTTATTTGAACTATTCGTGATCAATAAATGTGTATAGTTATAAAACAAAATCATTGTCATGTGTGTTTTATCCTGATCAGCATGGACTCCATGCTTCCCAAGGTCATCAGTTGCCAGCCCTGTTTTGTTCTGGCCTTTTCTCGATTCGTTTATTTTCCGAAACCCCCCACCTACTCCTACCTTACACTTTGAAGAAGGATTCCAACCTGAAACTTCACCTATTCCTTTTCTCCAGAGATGCTGCCAGCATTTTGTGTCCATCCATCTTCAGCATGGATGAGTTGGGTCAGCACGGATGAGGTAGCCTGTTTGAATCACTCTCTGATCCTATATCCAGCAAATCTAGTTTTGTTTTGCTTTTCAAAGATTCTGTAATTCAAGGATAATCATCTCAAATAAACACCTTCCCCATATTTACCTATCATTTATCTCTGATTCCTGTATGCCCCTATTTTATATTCAATCTATTTCTAGAATTTGGATCACATCACCTGCCCCGATATCTTGATGCCATCACCCATCGACCAAGTAAAACATCTAGTTGTCCTAATGAAGGTGGGAAAGAATTACACAGGTAGGAAAACGAAATACGATCTGATGAAGGTAACTGAGCAATTGCGTCCAAAATAATTAAAACAAGAATTGCAGGGGTGATAATCTCTGGATTACTTCAGAACCATATGCAAATTAATGTGGTGGTTATTCAGATGAAGGGAATGAATGTCTAGCTCAAAGGCAAATATGGGAGAAGTAGGTTTCAAATCATGGCTCGATGGCACCAGTACTGAGGAAAAGAAAGAAAAGTTATATTGTGACGGACTTTCCCTGAATCAGTCTAATCAGTTTTAACCCAAAACGTTGATGGTCCATTTATTTCTACAGATGTTGCATGGCCCACTGAATTCCTCTTATCGTTTGAAGCAAGCTGGAACCAGTGGTTTAGTGAATTGGACAATTAAGTATGCATTTAAGGCTTTAAACAGTGAGGGAAGGATTCTGGTGCAGTGATATTCAGAATGTTAAAGAGAGAGCACAAAATGATGGTACGAAGTAGCAAAATGGGCGTTGTTAATCAAAATACAAATAAAAACTGCTAAGTGAATGCACGCATTAAGATATATCTCCAATTGTAGCAAGAATAAGGAACAGGCGCACAACAATAGCCTTCAGGACAAGGCAAATTAATTAATGACAAATAGAAATAGATGGGTAGGTTTTGAACTGTGACATATTTAACTTTTAAAAGAGGCAAAATGTAAAGGTGGTATTGCAGCTCTAATTTTAAGGAATAGGGTGTAGGCCACAGAGAAGTAGGATTCTAACACAAAAAAATTAAGAAGTAGAATCAGTGTGGGTGGAGGTTATCAACAGAAAGGAGCAGAAACTCATGGTGAGAATTGTATCTGGGTCCCCAAAAGTTAGTAGTAATCAAGGTCGAGAATAAATCAGGAAAATAGAGAAGCAAACACCAAGAGTAATGCAATAATCATGGAGGATTTTAAGTGTAGGAAGGAATTGCAGATGCTGGTTTAAACCGAAGATACACACAGAAAGCTGGAGTAACTCAGCGGGACAGGCAGCATCTCTGAAGAGAAGGAATGGGTGATGTTTCGGGTCGAGACCCTTCTTCAGACTAGTAAGGGATATGGGAAACGAGAGATATAGATGATGATGTAGGGAGATAAATACAATGATACAATGATTGAAAGATATACGAAAAAAGTAACGATGGTAAAGGATTCAGGCCAACGGTAGCTGTTTGTTGGGTGAAAGCGAGAACTGGTGTTTGAGGAGGTGCAAGTGAACCTCTGCCTATCAGTCAGTATATTGAGAAATCAATAGAGTACGTTAAGTCCAGTGTTGTGTAAGGGAAAAAGGTTAAAAGATGAACTGGTTGTTCAGCGGCCTCTCGGGAACAGTAAAGACAATATGATAACATTTTATATGTAGATTGAACTCAGCGGGTGAGGCCTCAACCGCTGAGTTTCTCCAGCATTTTTGTCTACCTTCGATTTTTCCAGCATCTACAGTTCTTTCTTAAACATATGTAGATTGAAAATCATTTAGTTCAATCTGAAATATGAAAATTAGAATCTTAAATTTGATGGTGTGAGATGCCGATGACAGATTGAGAAACAACTTTAAAAGGATAGGATTGCAAAACAGTAATTAATAGACTAACAGACGTGCACCCAGCTCCTCTCCCGAAAAACTTCACGATTTATCGTGTAAAACGGGTCCGAAAATCGGGATTGTTTTTAAAAACCTTACCGGAGCTTCTGGTTACCGCGCTGATGACGTCATCGTTAAACGCGATGTTTTAAACGGTGGTTTGAAGCCCTTTAAATGAGTAAATTGACTCCAGCTGTGAGCCCTCAGAGAGCTGTGAATAAACTGTCGAAACAGTTCGAAACTGAAGTTACCTCTGAAGTCTCTGAAGTGGCTGCAGAAATGGATACAAGATCTAAGAAAGACTTTGATGACTTGAAAAAATCAATGAAAAATTTGAAAGATGAGATCTCGGATAATAGGGTGGAAGATAAGAAGGAAATGAAGGAAAATTCGGCAAAAATGATGGAAGGAATGCAGAAGATGATGAAGGATTTAAATGCTGGTAACCAGAAGAATATGACGGATTTACTGGACACTATGAATAAACGAATTGATGAGGTGAAAGATGGACTATCAGAGAAAATGGATAAGATGGATGTAATTACTACGGATAAGTTCACGGCTGTACTTGAAACAGTAGCTGCAAGTATGCAGACAATTACGGAATTGGAGAAAAATACGGCACGACTGGTTGAAGACATGGCGAAATTGAGGCAAGAACATGAGCAAATGAGGCGAGAAAACGAACAAGCATCACTACAAATGGGGACTCAATTAGAGAAAGTCTCATTCAAATGCCTGGACCTGGAAGCTCGTTCTAGACGCCAGAATCTGAGGATTCTTGGTGTTTCAGAGGGGGCAGAAGGGGAACAGGTACGTGAATTTGCCATGGGCTTGTTGAAACAACTGTTGAATCTTCCCAAGGAACCGAAAATCGAAGTGGCTCATCGTGTCCCAAGATTTGGAAAAAGATTTGATGCGGGAAAAGCTTATCCACGACATATTATAGTGAAATTTCGAGACACTGCAGAACTGGAATATGTTATGACAAAAATCAAATATGGTGTACAATTACGGCTGGACAAAGACACTATTAAGATATTCAGGGACTACCCACATGAAATTGTGCAAAAAAGAAACAAATTTGATAAGGTTAAAGATCTTTTAAGAGGGAGAGAAGGGGTCAGATTCGGGGTTTTTTATCCCGCTAAAATGCGTATTTCTTTTAATGGTCTTGAAAAGTCATTTGTTAAGCCTGAAGACGCTTTCAAATATGCCCAAACGATTGTTGAAAGACAGAAATAAAAGGGAGCTTTGGCAGATCCGAATAATTCTCAGCTATGTTTTGTCTGGGGATAGTTACATTGTTATCTCCGGAATGTTGAAGCAAGGACATTTTCTGTTCAAAACGTGTAAACAACTTTATAACGGGATATGAATTAGAAAATAATTGCTTATTGATTAAAATGTTATAACCAATTGTAAGAACTTATCCTATTAACAATTTTAAAAGTTATGCAGGTTAGATTAGAATACTAACAAAAAAAACAAAAAAATAATGAACTAACATACTAATATGAATTTTTAATAAATTGTAACCTTGTCTATAAGCGGGAGGAGGGGATGAGAAACGAGCTCCTGGCTTATGTCCAGGAGCACGTCTCGTTAACCCCTTCAACCAACAGCTGATTCTTATTGAAATCAAAAATATTGGTTTAATAATTAAACTCTGATATATATATATGTTATAAAGAAATATCAGGGTAAAATTGTATTATATATATGAATGTGAGGCCTCGTTTTAATATTTTAATATGTTATGATTAACTAAGAGAGCGGAGCGAGTTGAGCAACAACGCAATGGAAGTCAAAATAAGGTTTTTTCCCACCTACAGGTGGGTCACTTGCTACAGTGCCGACTATAGACACTGTAGCCTCACTTTTTTAGTTTTTTTTTTATTACATAAAATCACTTGTTTGTGTTTTGTGTTTAGTGATAAGAATAATATGGACATACCAACAAAAGTTAATAATTCAAAAACTCCCCCAATACCTAAAGACCTGGGATATGGACGCACCACAAGATTCAAAGGTACTATAATTATTCAAAATGCATGACACCACACAAAAGAACCTAGGAGGAGTCTCATTTTGTAGTTGGAATATAAGAGGTATTAATGAACCTATCAAAAGGGGTAAGATATTAGCTCAGCTAAAAATGTATAATTCTGACATTACCTTCCTACAAGAAACACACCTAAAACCTCAGGACCAAGTTAGGCTGAGGGCGAAATGGATAGGTCAAACATACCACTCTTCATTCACTTCAAAATCTAGAGGCACGTCAATTATCATAAGAAAAGGTATACCATTTAAAGCAAAGAATATTATAACAGATATAGAAGGGAGATACCTAATAGTTAATGGAGAAATCCATGACACTCCACTTACTTTGGTAAATATATATGCCCCTAACTTTGATAACCCCCACTTTTTCAATAAAATCTTCAATATAATTGCAGAGTCAAACTATCAAAATGTTATAATAGGCGGAGACTTTAACTGTGTTTTAGACCCGTACTTAGATAAATCAAGTCAAAAACAGAGAGGGAATATGAAATCGAAAACTGGGGAACTCCTCAATACCTACATAAACAACACTAATATAGCAGATGTTTGGAGAATTGTGAATCCAACTGGCAGGGAATATTCGTTTTACTCAATGGTACATAAGACATACTCACGTATAGACTACTTTCTGCTGGATACAAAATTAATCCCCCAAACATCTAATGCAATATATCATACAAATTCAATTTCAGACCATTCTCCACTAACTTTCTTTTTAAAACTGGAAGGATTGTCTAAGAATAATTCATTCTGGAGATTTAACTCTCAAATTTTAAAAGATCCACAAGCGAGTATATATTTAAAAGAACAAATGGAGGTCTTTTTTCAAACAAATGATACTTCAGATATATCGCCTACTTTACTTTGGGAATCTTTTAAAGCATACATTAGGGGTATTATAATTTCATATCAAGCTTTTCAAAATAAAAAGAATAAGAATGAACAAAGACAGTTAGAAGAACTTATTAGACAAATGGATATAGATAATGCTAAAGATCCATCAATAGATAAACATAATAAAATAATAATTTTAAAATTTAAATTAAATAAATTATTATCTGCCAAACTTATAAGACTTTTTCAAATTACAAAACAAGAGCACTTTGAATTTGGGGATAAACCGCATAAACTTTTGGCTCGCCAGCTAAAAAAACGAGAAAAGGAACATACTATACCAAAGATCAAATCAGATAAAGGGGAATTATTAACAACACCGAAGGATATTAATAAAAGATTTGCGCAATTTTACGAGAATTTGTATACATCTAAAACGATAATTGATTCCAATAATATCACAAAGTTCTTGGATACCTGTAATCTTCCAAAGTTAGAGCTGAAGGAACAAGAGGAACTGGGTGCACAAATCTCAATTAAGGAATTAGAAGATACAATAAACTCACTAAAAAATGGAAAAACACCAGGCCCTGATGGATTTACTAATGAATTTTATAAAAACTTTTATGATAAAATAATACCAAGATTACAAAAAATGTACCAATACGCTTTTAAAAAACGAATACTACCTGATACATTAGCGGAATCAACGATTACATTAATACCTAAGAAAAATAAGGATTTAGAAGAACCTGGCTCATATAGAGCTATAGCATTGTTAAACACAGATCAAAAAATATTAGCGAAAACATTAGCCAGAAGATTAAGTAAATACATTAGTAAATTAATAAACCCAGATCAGACAGGGTTTATCCCTAAGAGATACTCTTCTAATAATATGAGACGTCTACTCAACATAATGCACTCACACAAATCTGAAGATCAAGAATTATCAATTATTTCGCTGGATGCTGAAAAAGCATTTGATCAAGTAGAATGGAATTATATGGATAAAGTATTACAAAAATTTCAACTGGGAGAGAATTTTATTTTATGGATTAAGTTACTATATAACAAACCTACAGCTAGAATACTTACTAATAACATATTATCCTCGAAATTTCAACTATCAAGGGGAAATAGACAAGGATGCTCATTATCACCACAGCTGTTTGCTCTCATTATTGAACCGCTAGCAGAAAAAATTAGAATACACCCTGATATTCATGGATATAATACTAAAGACTCATATAATAAAATATCTTTATACGCGGATGATATATTATTGTATATTACAAAACCTCAAATCACTATACCAAATATATTAAATTTAATTGAAGACTTCGGATCTTTTTCTGGATATAGAATAAATTGGAATAAAAGTGAAATTATGTCAATAAAACCGAAAGATTCAACACATCTTTTAAAATTCCCTTTTAAAATAGCTACAGAAAAATTTAAATATTTGGGAATCGAAATTACCAGAGCATATCAAGGTATGCTCAGGGCAAATTTTGACCCCCTACTTAATAAACTGAATACATTAATTAAATTCTGGAAAACGCTTCCGATGTCTTTAATAGGCCGAATAAACGCAATAAAAATGATCTTTTTACCACAAATTTTATACCTATTTCAATCAATTCCTATATACTTACCTAAGAAGTTTTTTAAAAAACTCGACTCAGATATCACTAATTTTATATGGGACTATAAATCACATAGAATACAAAAAACCCATCTGAATAAATCTAAAGTATTGGGGGGTCTAGCACTACCCAATTTTATGTATTATTATTGGTCAGTAAATATTAAAAACATGATTCAACTGATGGATAACTCCGCCCAGCAAGTAGACTGGATTGTAATGGAGAAAGAGGATTGCTCCTCTAGAAACATTGGAGCGATCCTCCTCTCTCCAATGAAATTGAATAACATAAACTATAATAAGAACCCAATTATTCATAGTACAATCCGTATTTGGAAACAAATAAAACAAAATTTAAAATTAAGAAACTTATCACTTTTATTACCTATAGTCAATAACCCTTCGTTTAGTCCTTCTATTATAGATAAAGCTTATACACAATGGGATAGACTAGGAATTAAAACGCTTGGTGACTTGTATGAAACTGGAAAATTACTTTCATTTCAACAATTACAAATAAAATATAAACTCGGAAATAATCAATATTTTAAATACTTTCAAATATGCGACTATTTGAAAAAATATATAAAAGATCATCATAATAACCCAGCAGATGTACTGGACGAGGCAATGCAGATAAAAGCGGAATCAGCAAACTTAATATCATATTTGTACAATATTATCTTAAATGTACAAATACCATCTACGGAGGGTATCAGAAGAGACTGGGAACAAGAGTTAGCTATTAAAATTTCAAAGGAAAGTTGGAATGAATACTTATTAAAAGTACATAAATGCTCGATTAATGTAAGACACACTTTAATACAATTTAAAATTTTACATAGATTATATTATTCGAAAACTAAAATTCATAAAATTTTCCCAAACGTATCATCTATTTGTGATAAATGTCAATCCCAAGAAGCAACTATAGCGCACTCATTTGTCTTCTGTACAAAAATTCAACAATTTTGGAATGACATTTTTGAAATCTTTACAAAGTTATTTAAAACAAGACTGATACCCAAAGCAGAATGGATTATCTTCGGAATAACGGAAGATGATCCAGAACTAAATGTGTTTCAAAAGAAATTAATGGATTATGGGTTAATAACTGGAAAAAAGCTAATTCTAAAATTTTGGAAGAAGGCTCCAATACCAACTATAAATATGTGGATTTCAAATATGTTTGAAACACTACACCTTGAAGAGATAAGACTCCTCCTAGCAGGTAAACCAGATCACTTCCACCTGACGTGGTCTGCATTTATAGAATTATTACAAACATAGGGTGCAAAAGTACTTTAAAAAAATAAAAAATTGAGGTCGGGTAAGGGGGGATGATAGTTGAAGAGTTGGTATGTCCTATTTACGTGATGCTCAAAAAAAAACATTTGTTTTTCTTTTTTTCTCTTTCTCTTTTCTTTTCTTAGGGCCTATTTCTTAACTCTTTTTCTTTTTGTTTTTAATTTCGCTCTCATAGGGTCTTCGTCCTTTTTTGTTGTTACATTTTCTACACTTTTCTACACTTGCACTTTTTCCTTCACTTTCTTCTCTCTTTCAATCTTTTCTTTCTTTAGTGTAAAAAAATAAATAAAGGGAGTACATTAATTGTAAGAAGATATAAATGACGAGTATTAATGTATGTGGCTGTGATGTAATGTACTTCAAATAAATAAAAATTAAAAAAAAAAAAAAAAAAAAAAAAAGATGAACTGGTTGTTCAGCGGCCTCTCGGGAACAGTAAAGACAATATGATAACATTTTATATGTAGATTGAACTCAGCGGGTGAGGCCTCAACCGCTGAGTTTCTCCAGCATTTTTGTCTACCTTCGATTTTTCCAGCATCTACAGTTCTTTCTTAAACATATGTAGATTGAAAATCATTTAGTTCAATCTGAAATATGAAAATTAGAATCTTAAATTTGATGGTGTGAGATGCCGATGACAGATTGAGAAACAACTTTAAAAGGATAGGATTGCAAAACAGTAATTAATAATATGACAGAGCAGAAGCAACATGGAATTATGAGAGGGGAAATATGTTTGACTAATCTGCTGCTGTTCTTCGAAGATGCATCTAGGCAAATAGATAGGGGTAGTAATGGATGTGGTGAATGCGCATTTTCAGAAGGCTCTTAATGACATTCCACACAGGAGACTACTGATCAATGTCAGAGGGTACAGATTTGTGGGTAACTAAAACAACATGGAATGAAGAAGATGGGCAAGTTGGGCCGACGGTCCTGTTTCCATGCTGCATGACTCCATGAGATGGCTCACAGCATGAAAATAAAGAATGGTTATTAAGGATCCTTCAAATTATAGTAGGTCAATAGACAATAGACAACTGGTGCAGGAGTAGGCCATTCAGCCCTTTGAGCCAGCACCGCCATTCAATGTGAACAAGGCTGATCATCCACAATCAGTACCCGTTCCTGCCTTCTCCCCATATCCCTTGACTCCGCTATCTTTAAGAGCTCTATGGAACTCTCTTTTGAAAGCATCCACTGACTCGGCCCCCACCGTCCTCTGAAGCAGAGAATTCCACACTCACAATTCTCTGTGAAAAAGTATTTCCTCATCTCTGTTCCAAATGGCATACCCCTTATTCTTAAACTGGTTCTGGATTCCCACAACATTGGGAACATGTTTCCTGCCTCTAGCGTGTCCAAACCCTTAATAATCTTACATGTTTCAATAACATATCCTCTCATCCTTCTAAATTCCAGAGTATACAAGCCCAGCTGCTCCATTCTATCGACATATGACAATCCCGCCATCCCGGGAATAAACCTTGTGAACCTACGCAAAAATGTCCTTCCTCAAATTTGGAGACCAAAACTGCACACAATACTCCAGATGTGGTCTCACTAGGGCCCTGTACAACTGCAGAAGGACTTATTTGCTCCTATACTCAAGTCCTCTTGTTATGAAGGCCAACATGCCATTTGCTTTCTTCATTGCCTGCTGTACCTGCATGCATACTTTCAGTGATTGATGAACCCAATCATGTTGTACTTCCCCTTTTCCCAACTTGACACCATTTAGATAATAATCTGCCTTCCTGTTTTTGCCACCAAAGCGGATAACCTCACATTTATCCACATTAAACTGCATCTGCCATGCATCTGCCCACTCACCCAACCTGTCCAAGTCACCCTGCATCCTCATAGCATCGTCCTCACAATTCATACTGCCACCCAGCTTTGTGTCATCTGCAAATTTGCTAATGTTAGTTGTTGGGTGCCACATCGATCGGTGCCAGGGTCCCGACTATCTAAGCCATCTGAGCAATTTAACCGTGTCAAGTTTGCTGTTTGCATTCAATTTTTTTTTTATCAATGGAGACTGTGTAATTAAGTCTCAAAGTCTAGAATTCCTTCCTTTAACATCTTCAGCTCTATTTCCTCCTTTCAAGGTGCTTTATAAAATCTACCTCGACTAAATCTTTGGTCATTAGCTGTAAAGTGTCAGGACGGGACAGGACTGCTCCAGCAGTTCCATCATATTTGCCTGCTCCCACTCCATTGAACTCATCTCAACGTACCTCGATTCCATCCCATCACTCGTTGTCTAATCCCTTCCAACCATTTTGAAGAAGGGTCTCGGCCCAAAACATCACCTACCCAGGTTCTCCAGAAATGCTTGACCTGCTGAGTTACTTCAGCACTTTGTTTTCTTTTGTGGCTTTATGTCAATATTTTTTGTTGGGCAATTTTCTTCCCAAGCAACCAGTTATCTGAATCAATCCTATTTTGATCTAACCGAGAATTTATTTTTACAAAACAAGAAATGGGATCAAGGAGATTTTGGATGATCAATACTGTAATTCCATTTTACTTCTTAAATGCGCCTGGTGATTTTACAAAACTGCAGAAATCAGGACATGCAACAAAGAAAGAGCTAAATAATTACCTAACCATAGTGCTACATTATCACTGCCAGTTTTCTTTGTCAGAGATATTGGTTTTATGAAATATATAGGATAGGATTTTACATACATCTCCAATGTTTTGAAGTGATTGACAATTGTAGATAAAATATATAAATTAGATTATGTCAACCTTTTACACTAAAATAGCTCCCTAGAAAGTGCTAAGATAAATAAATTGTACAGAAGAACCTGGTGAAGCAATCACTGTCAAAGATTTATTGTAAGTTAGCAGCTGGTGGCAATAACTTGATTTAAATTGCAGCTTCAGAAATTGGAAAACCTTATTAATGTTTTCAAATTACATGTTTACACCAGTTTGTTGGCATTTGAAATGTAAATTGTACTTTTATATAGACCTCGGCTAATCTACATGACTTAAATATTCAAAATTATTGTCCAGGAAGGTTCATACAAAATAAAAACTAACAACGTTATAGAGCCATAAGGATCTGACCAACTCAGTCCAAACTCAGGTAAATAACCCAGCCTGAAGAGGGTTATAACCCGAAAAATCGTGGGACCATTCCCTCCACAAATACTGCCTGACCAACTAAGTTACTCCTGCACTTTGTGCTTTTAATGTGAACCCACAGCTGCAGTTTTTTTGTGTCCAAATAGTCTATTTTTCTTACTCAATTGTTTGATATTGTATACAAAACATTTGCCGAGTTATAAAACACAATTCTACTTTTATGCTCTTAATGTAACAACTTTATCACTTCAGATAATTAAACCAATTCTAATTGTCTAAAGTATTGACAGATATCTATGAATCCCAAGACCAAAGCCATAATTAGTTTAGGAAACTGACACTATACTTCTTTAAAACATCAATAGCTGTTATATTTTTGACAATTTACCCACATATGTGAAAGCATAAAACATTATTTTATGACAAAAAGTTGAAAATATAAATATTAAAGCTTATTTTGTGCCCAAAGTGTCTAATAGTTTCCCATTCAACCCACTCTTTGCAGTTCTTTGAATGTTTTAATGTATACAAGAGATCAAAAATAATTAACAAGAAAAGATTGTCAGAACCTTTTCCCGCAATGGAAATATCAAATACCAGAAGGCATAGCTTTAAGGTGAGAGGGACAAAGTTTACAAGAGATGAGTGGGGCAAATCTTATCTCCCACAGATGGTGTGGGTGCCTAGAATGCGCTGCCGGGGGTGGTTGAGTTAGATATGATAGTGCCATTAAAGTGCCATTCTGTTTGGGCAAATAGATGTGCAGGGAGTGGAGGGATTTGAATTATGTGCAGGCAGACAAGAGTTCACAAGTTCACAAGTTACAGGTGTATAATTAGGCTATTTGGCCCATCGAGTCTACTCCGCAATTCAATCATGGCTGATCTCTGCCCCTTAATCCCATTTCATGTCTTATCCCCATAACCATTGACACTCGTTCTAATCAAGAATTTGTCTATCTCTGCCTTAAAAATATCCACAGCCCTCTGTGGCAATGAGTTCCACAGATTAACTACCCTCTGACTAAAGAAGTTTCTCCTCACCTCCTTTCTAAAAGAGTGCCCTTTAATTCTGAGGATATAACCTCTGGTCCTAGACTCTCCCACCAGTGGAAACATCCTTTCCACATCCACTCTATCTATGCCTTTCATTATTCTGTAAGTTTCAATGAGGTCTCCCCTCAACCATCTAAACTTCATCAAGTACAGGCCCAGTGCTGTCAAATGCTCATCATATGCTAACCCACTCATTCCTAAAATCATTCTTGTAAACCTCCTCTGGACCCTCTACAGAGCCAGCACATCCTTCCTCAGAGATTGGTGTTGAGCATCATGTTCGGCACAGACATTGTGGGCCGAACGGCCTGTTCCTGTGCTGTACTATTCAATGTCTCATGTTCTAAAGGCAAACTGGAATAATCAACCTTCTCAAATCACTTCAGAGGCATCTTTGCATTGCGATTTTTCTGCAACACAGAAAAGTAGAGCCAAGATGCAAGGACCCAAAACAACCCAATTGGAAGCATTGTTAACCATACGTTGACACCGAATCTACACTGAAAATGTTGATTAAATAAATATCATTTTAAGGAACACCTAACAGGAGGCACAGGTAGAGAGGAAAAAGGGTTAAAGGAACCGAAGGACATATGATAGAATTTTACATACATCTCCGATGTTTTTAAGGGATTGCCAGTATTAGCTAAGATACTAAACTTTTTACACTAAAATAGCTACCTAGAAAGTGGTGCCAGGCACCTGTTGGTAATGTCACCAATGATTACAATTTTTAAAATCAAGTTGTGCAAAAGATCAGAACTGGAAGAGTCTAAAAATCTTGAAGGATGTTATGGTTGGAGTAAGTGGCAGAAACCAGAGATTAATGTGGCAAACACAGGGTCTATTTCAGAATAGGATTTGGATTAATTTAGGATACTGGAAGGAGAGTTCTGAGTGGCTATTAGAGTTTGCAAAGTTGACGAGGAGAATACTGGAGATATATCCTAACACCTGCCCTTTCACTCACTTTTCTTGTAATCGTTCACCAGTAATTCCAGGGTTCAAAGGAGAATTAAGGAGTCTTATCGCCTATATAATTTCAAGTCTGGCATAGAATTTGGCTTTGTTATACTGTGGAATTTCATATAAAGCAGAAATGATAAGCATCTGCTGGAAATGCAATCATGCAATGTATTTTTCATTCAACAGAGATGGATATAGTTGAGCAAGAATATGGCCTGAAATTTCCAGTGCTATGCTTATAGAATGTGTTATTTTTCAAATGACAATTTTATATTCAAGCCATGTGAAACATGGCTCTATTTAATTAAAAAATGTAATTACAGTGTTACAGACTCAAACTTTACAACATATGGACAGTGATTCAGCCTGCTGCTTGCAATTTGAAAGAGCATCAATGCTTAATCTCAATTTGACCATAATCCTCTTACTTTCACAACCTTGGTTATTTGTCTAAATCCCAATTTAAATTATTTGTAGGGTGAGCTTCCATTACCTGAAAATTGACATTATATTGCAAAATTACACTGGTCAGACTGCACTTGCAGTACAAGTTATACAGTTGTGCTATGTGCAATTCTAGTCACCACGTTATAGTACAGATGTTGTTGAAGGAAAGAGACCAGAGGACATTAACCATATCTGGAGGACTTGAATTATATGGAGAGGTTGATTGACTGAGGTTGTTTTCCCTGGAGCAAATGAAGCTGACATGATAGTGGTAAAAAATCACTAAAGGAATAGACAGGGTTGATAGTCAGAATCTTTTTCCCATGGCAGATGTATAAGAAAAAGGAGGGAATAGGTTTAAAGTGAGGAGGAGTTTTAAAGGGGATTTGAAGGGAATGTTTTATTACACATATACTGCTCGATATTTGAAACTTACAGTCCGAGGAGGTGGTGGAGTCATATGCAATCACTAAGCTTGAGACATTCAGAGAAGCAGTTAAATAGACAAGGCATAGAAGAATACAAACTCACTGCGAGGAAAATAGAATTAATGTAGATGGGCAAAAAGTACTGCATGGACATGGTGAGGCAAAGGGTTCATCTCTGAACTGTACAATCCTATAATTCAATGTTTCCCAGACCCCATCAAAACTGAGTTAAAAGACTCCTTTCCATCTTTCATCAGGATTTTTGTTAAGGATTTAAAATCATTCCTTTGACCAACAATCCATTTTCATTCCCACCACATCTGTAACGATCAATGAAATGGGGTAATAATTTACTTCTTAATATCCCAATGTTCATGTTGAATGTATTCAGGAAACTTTTCCGAAATAATTAGTTAACATTATATTATCATGCTGACTGTACACCCAAGAATTATCCAAATACTGCAAAGCAGCAGTTATACAAACTGTGTATTGTGCTGCCGCAATTCTTTCTTTTGCAGAGTTTTCACTTTCTCCCTGTGACTGCGTAGGTTTCTTCCAGGTGCACTACTTTCCTCCCACACCCGAAAGATGTATAAGCTGCTAGGCTATTTGGCCACTTAAAATTGTTTCTTACTCGAGGGTGCATGGTAAAATCTGGGGAAGTTAATCGGAACGTGGGTAGAATAAAATCGGGTTATTGTAAATCTGTATGGATGTAGTGGGGCAAAGGGTCGGATGGTCACAGTGGACTCGGTAGGCCAAATAATCTATTTCCCTTCTCAATGAGTTTATAACATAACTAAACCATACAAAACAGATACAGTAGACAACCAGCTCTGCTACACAAGGTCAAGACGGATCTTATCTTTGTCTCAACGATACTGTCCTGTACTCTTCCCATATCTCTTGACTCACTTACATTTTAAATGTTTGTTTATCTCCAATTTTAATGACCCAATGGCTTTGTCTCAACAGATATATGTGGAGAATTTCAGAGACTCACTACTCTGAGAGAAGAAATCCCTCCTATCTCCAATTGATATGGATGTTCCCTTTTTCTGAAATCAGGTCTCTGAATTTTTTTACACTCTGAACTTCTATGGCAGTATAGGCCCATCCTGCTCAACCTTTCTCAATACATCAACCTCTTCACCCCATAAATTTAATGCAACAAATATAGAAACAAGGAACTGCAGATGCTGCTTTACAAAAAAAAGACACAAAATGCTGCAGAAACTCAGTGGATCCGGCAGCATCACTGGAAAACATAGGTAGGTAACATTTTGGATCCGGACCCTTCTTTAGACTGATTGTGAATTGTAGTTGCAAGTGAGGGGGAGGAGGAAAGCTGGAAGAGTGGAGGAGCAGGAGAAAACCTGGCAGATGATGTTGAGACCAAGTGTAGTGTCAGCACGTCATATTCCACTTAATTAGTTTACAACCCATCATTATGAACATAGAATTCTCCAATTTTTGGTAACTATCCCCCCCACCCACCTCCCTTCCTCCCCTGTGCCCCACCTGGTCACACCAGTTTCTTCCCTCTCCTCCCATTCCTTCCTCTAACTTCACAATTTAGAACTCCAATCTGTTTGTCTCACAACGTCTGTCTTTTCATCCCTGGCCTTTGTCCAACTATCTGCCTCTGGGCAGGTTAACACTTTAAGCTTGATGCGCAGGAGGCTGAGGGTTGATCTTATAGATGTGCATAAAATTGTGAAAGGAATAGATATGATAAATGCACTTTTTCTTTTAAAGGGTAGGGTAATCAAGAACTTGAGGCAAAGATTCAAAGTGAGAGGGGGAACCTGATGGGCAACTTTTTCACTCAATTGGCGGTGGGCTTTGAAACATGCAGCGAGAGGAAGTAGTTAAGACAGGTACAATAACAACATGTATTAGACATTTGGACAGGTATATGGTAGGAAAGGTTTAGTGAGATATGGGCCAAACAAGGGCAATGGGACTAGCTTAGATTGGGCATTTAGTAGGCTTGGATGAAATGGGCCAAAGGGCCTGCTTCTGTGCTGTCCGACTCTATGACCCTATAATATAAATTCAGAGAATGCACAAAAGTATAAATTACACATATACTACACAAATTCTGTGAGACAGTGCAAAAAAAATGACATTCACACAACTGACAGTTAGGAAACAAGTTCATGGTAGTGCAAGAGGTCCATAGTGCATTAATGCTGAGGTAGGATTAGGGTCACTCAGGACAGTTCAAGAATGTAATGATTGCAGGAAAGTCGATATTCCTGAACCTGCAGGTGTAGGACTTCAGGCTTTTATACCTCCTGTCAGTTGACAGAAGCAAGAATAGGGCATGGCCTGGATGGTTAAGATCCTTGAAAATAAATTCTATCTTCTTGTGGGTAGTATGCCTTGATGACTACTATTTAGTGTCTCTGATATCCACTATCATGAATTGTTTCAAAAGGTTGTTATAGCACACATTCATCACAGCCTCCCAGACAGCCTTGATTCATTGCAGTTTGCCTACTATTACAACAAATCCATGGCAGATGCCATCTTCCTAACCCTACACTCATCACTGGAACATTTGGATAACAAGGGCTCCTACGTCAGACTCATATTTGTTGACTATTGCTCCACCTTCGATACCATTATCCCAACCTAACCCATCTCCAAACTCCTGGAGCTAGGAGTCAGCAACTCCCTCTGTAATTGGATCCTCAATGTTTTGACCCATAGACCACAATCAGTGAGAATAGGGGATGAAACATCCACTGTGATAATTCTCAAAACCGTGCCGTGCAAAGATGCATTCTCAGCTCCTTACTATACTCCATGTACACCCTCTGTGTGGTCAAATTCTGATCTAACTTCATTTGCAAGCTTTCAGATGACACCATTCTAGTTGGCCTGACCTTGAATAATGATGAGACAGAGTGCAGGTAGGAGATAAAGAGCTTAGTCACATGGTGTCAAGACAACAAACCTCCCCTTCAATGTTTAAGAAGGAACTGCAGATGCTGGAAAATCAAAAGTAGACAAAAATGCTGGAGAAACTCAGCGGGTGAGGCAGCATCTATGGAGCGAAGGAAATAGGCAACGTTTCGGGTCGAAACCCTTCAATGTCAGCTACACACAGGAGCTAATTATCAACTTCAGGAAGCAAGGTGGTGTACAAGCCCCAGTCAGCATCAATGGTGTTGAAGTGGAGATGGTCAAGAGCTTCAAGTTCCCTGGGGTAAACGTCATCAACAATTTGTCCTGAACCAACCACATTGCAGCTACTGCCAAGAAAGCATACCAATGGGAAGACTAAGGAAGTTTGCAGTCTCAAATAATTCTTACCAACCTGCAGATGCACCATAAAGCATCTTATCAGGATGCATCACAGTTTGTTTGGCGACAGCTCTGCCAAGGCTGCAAGAAATTGAGGACAGACGTGAATGTAGTTCACTTCATCACGCAGAATAGCCTCTCCGCGATCGACTCCAACTACATTTCATGCTGGTCCCGAAAGCACCCAATATAATCAAGAACCAATCGCCTCGGTCAATCCTTCTTCTCCCCTCTCCTATCAGGCAGAAGATACAAAAGCACCACCAGATTCAGGAGCAGCTTCTCCCTGCTGTTATGAGGCCACTGAACAGCTAGGGTGTAATCCATCTTCTAACCTACTTCATTGCAGACATTGTACTTTGCCTCTGGAAGTGTCATTCTATAATACTCCAATACTATATTCTGCACTCTGGTAATTTCCTTTTTGCACTACCTGTTGTACATATATATGGATTGATTGTACACATGTATAGTATGATTTGATTGGAGAGCACACACAGTTTTTAACTGTATCTTGGTACATGTGATAACAATAAAGCAATACCAATACCAGATGTTCTATCTCTCTCCCGTGAATTGGCCAAAAACTGTGCTGTCTAAATGGCACGGAAACCGTGCCTACCCACACTATCATGGGTGTAAAGGGAGTAGAGCAAGGGACCATGCATGCAGCCTTGATGTGTTGATGATCATTGAGGATGAGAAGTTTTTATTAATATGCACTGATTCAGGTCTGGCAATGCGAAAGATAACGATCCAGTTCAGAAGGAAGGTGGAGAAGCCCATGTCTTGCAGTTTGGTAATGATTTTGGAGAGGATGTTTGTGTTGTACACCAGGCTGGAGTCAACGAACAGCAGCCTGATGTTTGTGATCGTGTCATTAAGATGTTTCAGAGCAGTGCGGAGAGTCAGTGAGATCACATCTGTTATTGACTGCCACTGCTGTGCTCTTTGAAGATTTCAGTATCCATCCAGTACTAATTATGCTGTTCGTAGGCAGGACAAATCAAATGGTACCAATATCAAGCGAGGTAAAATTATAGTTATGAGGAATTATTGCTGATTATCGTACTTGAAGCCAGCCTTCCCTCCTGAAATGTGAGATACACTTTTGTTGGGGCAAGAGCTGCCAATCATTCCACACATGAAACAGACTTAAACCATGAAGGAAATCACAACACAGGAAACTGGACTCCAGGTTTTTTTAAGTTGTATTGGAGCTTTGATGTAAGACATCCAAGTTGGAGAGAAATGTGACACTCCTGGAGGCTCAGAAGTCTCTCCAGACACATGCTCAAAAGGCAATGGATTTGGATGGGAGCTATGGTCCCTCTGAACAAAGAAAGGATTGCCCGGATTGCTCGCAATATCCTATAGATATTAACGAGCAATAAAAGGATAAAATAAGGAAAATAGAGTTTTTGGATTTCTCTGGGCAAAAATTAGAAAAGGACAAAAATTATCAAAGTTATTGTGTAATGTAGCTGACATTAGCTCTCGACATTTACGATACGATACGATGGAACTTTATCCCAGGAGGGAAATTGATCTGCCACAGTCATAAAAACACAAAATACCTGAAACATAAAATTACAATGATGAGTGGAAAGGCTTGGGGGATGTGCAAAGATTGGAAAAGGGGGGTTGGGGTGGGGGGAGGGGGGAGGGGAGTCAGTCTACCCATGACAGAAGGGGGAGGAGTTGTAAAATTTGATAGCCACAGGGAAGAAGGATCTCCTGTGGCGTTCTGTACTGCATCTTGGTGGAACCAGTCTGTTGCTGAAGGTACTCCTCATGTTGACCAGTGTGTCATGTGGGGCGGATGAGCTGTATTGTCCAGGATGCCCCGCAGTTTGAGGAGCATCCTCTCCTCCAAGACCACCTCCTATGAATCCAACTCCACCCCCAAGACGGAGCTAGCCTTACCCATGATTGTGTTGATCCTATTGGCGTCCGCAGACTTCGCCCTGCTGCCCCAGCACACGGCAACGAAGATAATGGCACTGGCTACCACCGATTGGTAGAACATCTGCAGCATCTTACTGCAGATATGAAGGAGCAGAGCCTTCTCAAAAAGTGCAGCTTTCTTGTACAGGGCCTCGGCATTCCTGGACCAGTCCAGTTAATCATTCAGGTACACCAAGATATTTGTACTCACTGATAAACTGCACATCCACAACATTGATTGAGACAGGGTACAGGGATGTTCCTCTCTTCCTAAAGCCCACCACCAACTCCGTAGTCTTGTCGGTGTTGAGCTGCAGGTAATTCAGCCCACATCACTCAACAAAGTAGTTGACTACACCTCTGTATTCAGTTTCCCTCCCCTCATTGATGCAGCCCACAATTGCAGTCATCTGAAAACTTCTCCAGGAGATGGAGTTATATCTGACGTCAGAGGTGTAGATGGTAAACAGGAAGGGTGAAAGGACCATCCCATGGGGGGGCCCTGTGTTGCTCACCACCATGTCTGAGACATTGTTCTGTAGCCTGAAATATTGTGGTCGTCCAGTCAGGTATTTGGTGATCCAAGACACTAATGGAGCATTCACCCGCATCTTTGTCAGTTTGCTCCCAAGCAGTGCAGGCCGTATTGTGTTAAAAGCACTGGAGAAGTCAAAAAACATGACACTCACAATGCTCCCTGGCTTATCCAGGTGAGTATTGGAACGATGGAGCAGGTGGATGATGGCGTCCTCAACCCACATCTTTGTTTGGTAAGCGTACTGCAGGGGGGCCAGGTAGGGTTTAACCAGGGGAGGTAGGTGAGTGAACACCAGCCTCTCCAGGGACTTCATGATGTGTGAAGTCGACACCACCGGCCTGTAGTCAGTGGAGGAGTTGGGGTACAACTTTTTGGTACAGGAACCAGGCAGGATGTCTTCCACATCACAGGAACCCTCTCCAGGCTCAGGTTGAAGATATGCTGGAGTGCTGCACACAATTGGCTGGCACATGCCCTGAGTACCCTAGGGCTTAGAACATCGGGACCCGTGGCTTTGCCTGGGCAGAGTCTGCTCAGCTCGTTCCTCACCTGCTCAGCCTTGATGGTCAGGCACGACAAAGAAAGAGCAGAGGAAGTGGGCCAGGAGAATTGAGGGGGAGATTATACAAAAACTAGTCTCAATAGTGGTAACTACGAAGCTACCAAATTGTCACAAAAGCACAACTGCTATGTGTTTCAATAAAGGAAATAGGCTCTTCTTATGGTCTCTGGCTTGCATTGATCTCATGGCAGAACAATAATTTAAACCTTAGCTGAATTGAGTTTAGTTCAGAGATACCGCATGGAAATGGGCCCTTCGGCCCGCCATGTCCACTCAGACAAGCAATCGTAGTACACCAGCACTATCCTATCCATACTAGGAACAATTTACAACTTATGTTTATGGAAGCCAATTAACATACAAACCTATACGTCTTTGGAGTGTGGAAGGAAGGGAGATCCCAGAGAAAACCATGCAGGTCACGGGCAGAACATACAAACTCCATAGACAACATCTGTAGTCAGGATCGAACCCGGGTATCTGGCACTGTAAGGCAGCAACTCTACCACTGCGCCACCATGCCATGGTGTTATTGAGTTGCACAGCATAGAAACGTGTCCTTCAGCCCACCACATCTTTGTTGACCATCATGCCTATCCATACTAATCCATCCGACCTGCATTAATTCCATATCTCTTTCTGCCCTGTCTGGAAGATGCCTCGTAAATATTGTTCAACAAGTAATCAGCTGGAGAAACTCAGTAGGTTGAGCAATATCTCTGGGCTGAAAGGAATGGTCGATGTGTTTGGACGAAACCCTACATAAGCACTGAGAATGGAAAAAGGAAATAGTCAGCATAAAGTGGAAAGGGGGAGTGTTGCGACAAAAGTGAGAGGTAATTGGTGAACTGAGGGTGAAATATGACAGGCATATGGAGCCAGGAAAAAAAGTAGGTAAATGGAGAAGGCAGAGGAGGGTGAAGGTGGAGACAGTTGCTGGAAGGCGAGAAGCAGGAACACAAAGCTATTAGAAGACATAAGAAACTGCAGCCGCTGGAATCTTTATTAAAACTAAAGCAAAAGTGCTGGCGGAACTCAAAGGGTTCATAGCTACCACGACTGGTATCTGATAAATAAGGAAGGAGATAATGGGAACTATTTGGGAAGAGGTGAATGGCAGATGGAACCATACAACATGTGGGGGAGCCTATAGGTGAAGTGTGTGTTTGCAGTTGCGGGATGGTAGCAAAAATGAGGGGAGGTGAGGGGGAGGGGAGAATGGGTGGTGGGAGGGGAGGGGTGGGGGTGGGGGTGGGGGGGGGGGGGGCTGGCACTGCATGGTACATAAATAGGTAGACCACAGGAGGATTAGAAGGAAAAAGAGCTGGGTGGGAGGAGGAAAACACACTGGAAATGAGAGTTATTTAAAATTGGAAAATTCAACGTTTATGAGTTGTAGATTGGCTCTTTTTGATGTATGTTAATACTGGCATTGCATGCGTGACAGCAGACACAAAATTCAGAATTATATGTAGGAGGAGAGAGACAGATTGATGGTGGGTATAAATATGATGAAAAACTAAAACAATAATGATTTTAACATGCATAAATGTCACAGAAGTGCACTGATTTAAAAAGTAAGCAAGCCAACACTCCAAAATAAAACACATGAATTCAAAGTCAGCTGAATTCTGCTGAGATAAAAATTGGAAGTAAGGCAAGATTAAGAACTTCAAAGTTACAACCATTGTTTTCCATCATCCGAGTGCCGAAGAAAAGCAAGACCTCACGCCAAAACGACTACCGTCCAGTGGACTTGACATTCACCATCATGAAATGTTTTGAGCGGCTAATTGTAGAACGCAATAAAGCCAGTCTATCCAGCGGCCTTGACCCACTGCAGTTCGCCAACCGCCACAACAGGTCCACAGATTATGCCATCGCCCTAGCCCTACATTCATCCCTAGCACACTTGGATAAGAGAGGTACCTACGTCAGACTCCTATTCAGACTACAGCTCTGCCTTTAATACCATTATGTCATCCAAGCTTATCACCAAACTCATGGGACTTGGTGTCAGCACTCATCTCTGCAACTGGATCCTCAACTTCCTGATCAACAGACCCCATTCAGTGAGGATAGGGGACAAACCATCCTCTACGATAATCCTCAACACTGGTGCTCTGCAAGGATGTGTTCACAGCTCCCTTCTTTACTCCTAGTACACCCGCGACTGCGCAATCATGTATAAATGTATAAATCATGTATAAATCAACTTAAATCTTCAAATTTGTGGACAACACCACCACTGTGGGCCGGATTATCACATAATGATGAGAAAGAGTACAGGAAGGAGATCGAGAACCTCGTGTCCTGGTGTCTAGACAACAACCTCTCGCTCAATGTCAGCAAGACAAAGGAGATAGTTATAGATTTTAGGAAGCGAAGCGGTACACATACCTCAGTTTGCATTGACGGCGCCAAAGTAGAGATGGTTGAAAAACTTCAAATTCCAAGGAGTCAATATCACCAAAAACTTCTCCTGGACCATCCTATCACAACAAGAGAGCAGTGCTGAACTATTATCTACCTCATTGTTGACCCTCAGACTATCCTTGATCAGACTTTGCTGGCTTTACCTTGCACTAAACGTAATACGCATTTATACACTGCAAATGGCTCAATTGTAATCTTGTTTTGTCTTTCTGCTGACTGGTTGGCACGCGACAAAAACTTTTCACTGTAACTCTGCACACATGATAATAAACTAAACTAAACTGTTTTAGACTACTTTTATCCACCTACTAATTTTATAGCAGATTCCTATCTGAAATGTATATTAATGAATATGTTCAGATATGTACATAAACTGAAACAATTATACCAAATTTTAAACAACATTCCCAAGCTGCATCAATCCGATGATGCCCATTTCCTGGGCAGTGTTTCCACTGCTGCAGTCTGAGATTGGTAAGTACAGTTTCTATTTATTTGATCAGACCTTATTGATCTTTTCTGGGAGCAAGCCTACTACTCCTCATTGTAAGCATTCAAGCAGTGCAGAATTTAATGTAAACCAGCAAACAGTAAAAACTCAATTGACCTGTGTTATGGATGTGCACAATTAATAATGTGCAAATCAGCCTGCAAATTCTCAGAAACATTGGTAGACCATGAATAACATGTCTTTACACTTTGTGGTGCTTTCCAAAAACCTTTAATTTGCATAATATTTTAAAGAATTTGTCAAATTTGCACGAGCCTAAGCTGAACAATTTAACTGGTCAGTTGAAACCACTCAAATTTGAATAACCAAACATCAGTTTCAAACTTACAAAATTATAATTGGGTAAAGCAGAAATCACAGAAAGGTTACAGCAAAGATGGCGTTCTTCAACCTGCTGAGACCGTGCCAACTCTTCTGTAAGAGTATTTCAGCTGGTTTCCCCTCCCAGCGAGTAACTTAGCGGGAAAGGGACAGTTTCTTCCCACCTTTATCAGGCAACTAAACCATCCTACCAACAACTAGAAAGCAGTCCTGAGCTACGATCTAGCCCATTGGATCTTTGATCCAACTTTACTGGACTTTATCTTGCACTAAATGTTAATCACATTATTTGCTTTATCATGTACATCTACCGACTGGTGAGCATGCAACAAAAGCTTTTCACTGGATTCAAACCCAATACACCATGGAAAAGCAAGGTTACACAAATTTAACATAGAACATTACAACACAGGAATACGTCATTCAGCCCACAATGTCTGTGCCAACCATGATGCTCAATGAAACTATCCCCATCTCCTGCATATGATCCATGTCCAAAGAAAGGTGCCAGCCCCAACCGTCACCTATCCATGTTATTCAGACATGCTACCTCACCCGCTGAGTTACTCCAGCATTTTGTGTCTTTTGACCATGATGTAGTTGGTAGACCTGCCGCCTCTCAGCATCTGAGACTTGGGATAGATCGTAAACCCGGGTGCTGTCTGTGTGGAGTTTGCACATTCTCCCTTTGACCACGTGGATTTCCTCCGGGTGCGCTGGTTTCCTCCCACATCCAAAAGATTGTAAGTTAATTGGCCTCTTTAAAATTGCACTTAATGTGTAGGGAATGAATGTGAAGGCAAGGTAATGTAGTTCTAGTATGAAGTGGTCAGCATGGTCTAGTTTGGCCTAAGGTGGGCCAGCATCCATGCTGCGTCTCTCAACTAAATCCAAAAATTAAGCATAGAGGTTCAATAATCAGTTCACTAAATGTAGGCTACAACTGTAAATTTTACAAACGTAAGTTCAAATCAGTATGCTAGCTAATGTGCAGCCATTAATGGCTCTTCAGCTAATGCAAGCATTCAGATATCTTACTGAAAATTATTTTTATAATCTTAAAGATCAGTTAGCCTTCACCTGTTCTAATGTGATACAAGTCCTGGTGCATTAATTAGCAAACAAAAAATCTTCTTGAGGTTCTTGATCATTTTCCAATGTTCTATAGATTCAGCATCAGTTCCTGTGGATTGGGGGGTAGCTAATGTTACCTCACTTTTCAAGAAAGGAGCGAGAGAGGAAACAGGGAATTATAGACCAGTTAGCCTGACATCGGTGGTGAGGAAGAAGCTGGAGTCAATTATTAAAGAAGTAATAACTGCACATTTGGATAGCAGTAAAAGGATTGGTCCAAGTCAGCATGGATTTATGAAGGGGAAATCCTGCTTGACTAATCTTCTGGAATTTTTTGAGGATGTGATAAGTAAAATGGATGAAGGAGAGCCAGTGGATGTAGTGTATCTGGACTTTCACAAAGCCTTTGATAAGGTCCCACACAGGAGCTAAGTGAGCAAAATTAGAGCACATGGTATTAGGGGTAGGGTATTGACATGGATAGAGAATTTGTTGGCAGACAGGAAACAAAGAGTAGGAATAAATGGGTCCCTGTCAGAATGGCAGGCAGTGGCGAGTGGAGTGCTGCAAGTCTCGGTGCTGGGAACGCAGCTATTTACAATATACATTAATGATTTAGATGAAGGGATTTAAAGTAACACGAGCAAATTTGCAGATCACACAAAGCTGGGTGGCAGTGTGAACTGCGAAGAGGATGCTAGGAGGTTGCAGGGTGAGTTGGACAGGTTGAGTGAGTGAGCAGGTGCATGGCAGATGCTGTATAATGTATATAAAACTGAGGTTATCCACTTTGGCGGCAAGAACAAGGAGGCAGATTATTATCTCAAGGATGTCAGATTAGGATAAAGGGAAGTGCAACGAGACCTGGGCATCCTTGTACACCAGTCACTGAAAGTAAACATGCAGATACAGCAGGCAGTGAATAAAGCGAATGGCATGTTGGCCTTCATAACAAGAGGCTTTGAGTATCGGAATAAAGAGGTCCTTCTGCAGTTGTACAGGACCCTGGTGAAAACACATCTGGAGCATTGTGTGCCAGTTTTGGTCTCCTAATTTGAAGAAGGACATCCTTGCTATTGAGGCAGTGCAGCGTAGGTTCACGAGATTAATCACGGATGGCGGGACTGTCATATGAGGAAAGATTGGAAAAAGTGGGCTTGATTTCATTGGAATTTAGAAGGATGAGAGGGTTTCTTATAGAAACGTGTAAAATTATAAAAGGACTGGACAAGCTAAATGCAGGAAAAATGTTCCCAATGATGGGGGAGACCAGAACCAGGGGCCCCAGTCTAAGAATAAAGGGGAGGCCATTTACAACTGAGATGGGAAAAAAAAATTGCACCCAGAGAGTTGTGAATTTGTGGAATTCTCTGCCACAGAAGGCAGTAGAGGCCATTTCACTGGATGAATTTAAAAGAGAGTTAGATAGAGCTCTAGGGGCTAATGTAATCAAGAGATATGGAGAGAAGGCAGGCACGGGTTACTGATTGTGGATGTTCAGCCAAGATCACAATGAATAGCGGTGCAGGCTCGAAGGGCCAAATGGCCTCCTCCGGCACCTATGTTCTATGTTTCTATGTTAACATGATTGAACTGTCCAGTTAACCTTTGAGGTTCTACAAAATAATAATTCCAAGCCCTTTAATAAAACATCTGATTTTCAATATCTCACACATACTCCATACATGCTAATTGATCACAGGACAATGCGTATATTAATGATTTAGATGAAGGGGTTACAAGTAACATTAGCAAATTTGCAGATGACACAAAGTTGGGTGGCAGTGTGAATTGTGAGGAGGATGCTATGAGAATGCAAGGTGACCTGGACAGGTTAGGTGAGTGGGCAGATGCATGGCGGATGCAGTTTAAAGTGGATAAATTGGAGGTTATCCACTTTGATAGCAAAAACAGGAAGGCAGATTATTATCTAAATGGTGTCAAGTTGGGAAAAGGGGAAGTACAACGGGATCTGGGGGTCCTTGTTCATCAGTCAATGAAAGTAAGCATGCAGGTACAGCAGGCAGTGAAGAAAGCAAATGGCATATTGGCCTTTATAACAAGAGGAGTTGAGTATAGGAGCAAAGAGGACCTTCTGCAGTTGTACAGGGCCCGAGTGAGACCACACCTGGAATATTGTGTGCAGTTTTGGTCTCCAAATTTGAGCAAGGACATTCTTGCTATTGAGGGAGTGCAGCGTGGGTTCATAAGGTTAATTCCCGGGATGGCGGGACTGTCATGGGTGATTCTTCAGTAAGTGTCTACTTTTAAGTTTCTGGAAATCCGAAAATAAAACTTATATTTTTGCAACTTTGAATGTTGTTTCACATAGATGAAAATCTCTACTATGGGAATAATATGTTTGGCGCAATCTTTTAAAGAATTGAAAGATTTTTTTCCTCTTCTTTTTCCCATTGCATTCAGTCATATCCGTCATATTTTTATGATGAACAACACTGCAAAATATAACTGATTTAAGAATATAAAATCAAATTTTTGTCGCAGTCTTTCAAATTATAGAGTATCTGCCACAAATAAACCACCAAAAAAAACTTTTTCAGTCTAACACATTGATTTTAAACCTTCGTAACAGTTTACTGACGAAAAAAGTGGTGATTTTCAGCAAGAATGTAAACTTCACATAACTTTTCACCAACTTCCTCTAAATCAATATTAACTTCAGCTGAATAGGCAGAAGCATACTGTTCATTTATCAATTACAATTGATAATTATGGTCATTGGTGTACTATTTTACATATTTTGAGCATAAAATACTCATGTGACCGATATGATTCAGAAGGGTGGAGATGATCAAGTTTGGGAGCGTCACGTGAAGGAGATGACTAAAACTATCTTTAGGGCTAGGGTTCGGGCAGGTCGTGGGGCTGGGACTGGGGCTGGGGTTAGTTACCCCCGGTCTTCAGCTCCAGCTCCATCCGCAGCCGGACACAAAGCCATCGCAGACGTCGCATCTTCCCGTGACCCGATGTCCCTCTCCACGCCCAGCCCTCTTTAGCCCTTGTTCCGCGGTGGGGGGGGGGGGGGGGACAAGGGCTAAAGAGCCAGAGAGGGCTCTTAAAGATAGCGGAGCCAGGGGATACAGATAATAGACAATACACAATAGACTATAGGTGCAGGAGTAGGCCATTCGGCCCTTCGAGCCAGCACCGCCATTCAATGAGATCATGGCTGATCACCCATAATCAATACCCCGTTCCTGCTTTCTCCCCATATCTCCTGACTCCGCTATCTTTAAGATCCCTATGTAGCTCTCTCTTGAAAGTATCCAGCGAACCGCCCTCCATCACCCTCTGAGGCAGTGAATTCCACAGACTCACAACTCTCTGTGTGAAAAAGTGTTTCCTCATCTCCATTCTAAATGGCTTACCCCTTTTTCTTAAACTATGGCCCCTGGTTCTGGACTCCCCCAACATCGGGAACATGTTTCTTGCCTCTATTGTGTCCAAACCCTTAATAATCTTCTATGTTGCAATAAGATCCCCCCTCATCCTTCTGAATTCCAGAGTATACAAGCCCAGCCACTCCATTCTCTCAGCATATGACAGTCCCGCCATCCCGGGAATTAACCTTGTAAACCTACGCTGCACTCCCTCAATAGCAAGAATGTCCTTCCGCAAATTAGGGGACAAAAACTGCACACAATGCTCCAGGTGGGGTCTCACTAGGGCCTTGTACAACTGCAGAAGGGTCTCTTTGCTCCAATACTCAACTCCTCTTGTTATGATGGCCAAAATGCCATTCGCTTTCTTCACTGCTTGCTGTACCTTCATGCTTACTTTCATTGACTGATGAACAAGGACCCCCGGATCCCATTGTACTTCCCCTTTTCCCAACCTGATACCATTTAGATAATAATCTGTCTTCCTGTTTTTGCTACCAAAGTAGATAACCTCACATATATCCACATTAAACTGCATCTGCCATGCATCTGCCCACTCATCCAACCTGTCCAAGTCACCCTGCATTCTCATAGCATCCTCCTCACAGTTCACACTGCCACCCAGCTTTGTGTCATCTGCAAAATTGCTAATGTTACTTTGAATCCCTTCATCTAAAATATTGATGTGTATTGTAAATAGCTGCGGTCCCAGCACCGAGCCTTGCGGCACCCCACTTGTCTGCCTGCCATTCTGAAAGGGACCCTTTAACCCCTACTCTTTGTTTCCTCTGCCAACCAATTTTCTATCCGTGTCAGCACTCTACTCCAGATACCTTGTGCCCTAATTTTGCCCACTAATCTCCTAACTTTACAGTTGACTTTGCAGAGTTAGATGAACAACAATTGTTCATTGTGATTTATAGTCACTCCAAATGGGTTGAGGTGTTTCCGATGAACAAAACAACATCCAGCAAAACGAGGATTGATTGCGTCCTATGGATTTCCAGAGGAAATTGTGTCTGATAACGGACCTCAATTCTGTTCACAAGAGTTTGCACAATTCATGAAAGTGAATGGTGTAAAACACACTAGAGTTGCTCCATACCATCCCGCTTCAAATGGAGCAGCAGAAAGCACAGTGTAAATTGTGAAGCGTGCATTAGTCAAACAACTGCTGGATCCAAATCCAAAGAAAAGACTGTTGTCTCCGTCTCACAAACTGGCTAACTTTCTGATTACATATCGAAACACACCTCACACCACTACTGGTCAAACGCCAGCTGAACTGTTCTTGAAGAGAAAACCAAGAACAGGTTTATCACTGTTGAAACCAAACTTGGCTCAGCAAGTAGAAGAGAAACAGGAGAAACAAAACGCATATCATGAGTGTTGAATAGAATCAGAAGATAATGGTGAAAAACCATCATCACAAGTGGGTAAAGTGGTTACCTGGAAGAGTAGTGAGAAAGTACATACGGATATACTTGGTCAAAACGTTTGGAAGTGGGAAGGTGAGAAAAGTACACATTGACCATGTCATGCCTATGCAAGCACAGACAGGTTTGCAAACAGATCAATCAGATGAGTCAGATAATTTGGTTACCACTCAAGTACAGGTACCAACGGATGAAGCAGAAATGGTACAAGAAAGTACACAAGAAAGTGATAGTTTGAACCAGCCTGAAAATGGAGGGTCAAGCGTGGTTGACAGTCAAAGAAAATTGACTAATGGACTGGAATGTATGAATGTAGGTCAAAAGGAAGGCTTGACGCGATCAAAAATGAGTCCATGTGGTTCTAAACAGTCAGAAACTTTTGGTCAGGGACGATATCCAGAAATAAGGAGAAACCCAGTGGTTTGGTTTAATTTGTGATGTTTATTTTGTGAAATGCACATATCCTTGTATATGCAACATATATAGAAACATAGAAAATAGGTGCAGGAGTAGGCCATTTGGCCCTTCGAGCCTGCACCGCCATTCAATATGATCATGGCTGATCATCCAACTCAGTATCCTGTACCTGCCTTCTCTCCATACCCCCTGATCCCTTTAGCCACGAGGTCCACATCTAACTCCCTCTTAAATATAGCCAATGAACTGGCCTCAACTACCTTCTGTGGCAGAGAGTTCCAGAGATTCACCACTCTCTGTGTGAAAAATGCTTTTCTCATCTCGGTCCTAAAGGATTTCCCCTTAATCCTTAAACTGTGCCCCCTTGTCCTGGACTTCCCCAACATCGGGAACAATCTTCCTGCATCTAGCCTGTCCAACCCCTTAAGAATGTTGTAAGTTTCTATAAGATCCTGATGCCCTCATTTTATTCAGTTTATATACAAGTAAACTATCAGACAAGATTATAATAAATTCATACCGTTTTATTATATTGAAAAATGTCAACAATGCGATAACTTTTTCATTAAGGTGGGAGGAGTTGTAATAGCACCACCTTTGTGTCGGAGGATTGTAAATGATTGAATAAAGCACAGTACACTGTGCCGTCGATATCCGGTCACCAGTGTGTCAACTTGTATTCTGTGTCTGAGCATAAAATATCACATCATTCAAAGTTAAAGATCCCATTATTATTTGCGAAGTACCTTGAGAGTGTTGAATATGCCATAGAAAAGCAAAGGAGAACACTACAAGCACAGGAACAGACCCTTCTGCCCACGATGTCTGTGCCACTCCATTCCCAGCATAGTCATGTGAAAACAGAAGTAGTAGCATGAGGAGGTCCTCTAGCTCATTGAGCCTCTCATCTATTCATCAAAGTCATGGTTAATGTTCCACCTTGGTCCTTTGATGCCCAGTAATCTTTTAATCTATTTTGAATTAATAATGCAACCGAACTATCACCATCCAGGGTAAAGAATTCCAATGGTTAACTACCTTCTAAGTGAAGAAAATTCTCCTGATAGTTTTAAATGGCCTATTCCTTATTCTCAAACAGTCCCCCATTCTCTTTGGATAACACACAATTCCAGCGCTGTACCACTGTGCTGTGACTTGCGTACAAGCACACCAACTTGTAACATCAACATGATCCATCTCTTACCACTTAACAAACACCCTGCTTTTCTGCACTGAAGCGAATCATCTCAGAATTTTCCAAATAATATTCCAACTGCCATGTTCCCACGCACTCACTTAACCCCTTTGAAGCATCTTTACCTCCTCCTCTTTATTAGATTAGTATCATCAGCAAACTTCAACTTCTATTTAACTCATATAATTTTACTTCATGGTTTTGTAGTAGGATATATCTGAACCTGCAAGGAGCAATGTCATTTTCAGCATTAAAAATGCCAAAGAACAGATTAAATTTTGAGGAGGTTGGACATCAGCATATGAAAACAAGCCGTATCAATGGGGCTGCCTTACAGCACCAGAGATCCGGGTTCAATCCTGATTATGGGTGTTATCTGAACAGATTTTATACATTCACCCCGCCTTAACCACGTGAGTTTTCTCTGGGTTCTCTGGTTTCCTCCCACGTTCCAAAGACGTGCAGGTTTGTAAGTTAATTGCCTTCTATAAATTGTCCCTATTGTGTAGGATAGAATTAGTATACAGGTGAGCATTGTTCGGTGCGGACTCGTTGGGCCAAAGAGCCTGTTTCCAAGCTGAATTTCTAAACTAAAATAAATGAATTGAGGATGCTCAAAAGCTGTGACTCCGCCTACATAGAGATATTTTCCCCAAGCTTCTGCTGCAAACCAGGTGTAACGAAAAGCATCTGAAAAGATCGGCAGCAAATAGGTTTAGGTGACCACCGCCTAATGGAATTGTGGTTAAATATGTTGGAAGAACTTTCCCATGCAGGATATCAGCTGACTGGGATATTGCGTGCCAATGGCACTAAACCCATCCTTTATAACACGAGGGACAGGTAAAAGCTCAGCATGTTGTGACCCTTGGTGCCCATGTACTTTGGCTCCAGGCAGAGCCTGATGCAGCCACATATCAGTCTATATACTCAATATTGCTGATTTTATGCATAGAAGTGTTAGAAATCTATTTTGCACATTCCCACTCATGAGGACCCTTGGGGTAATACCCCTTCCATTGTTGAAGGAAATTCTGACAGAATGCATTTGCCGTGTAAAGAAAGACCCTGTATGGGCCTGTCCCACTTAGGCGACTTTTTAGGCGACTACAGGAGACTATGCGGTCGCCACATGGGTCGCTGGTGGTTGCGGGGATGTCTGTAAGGTCGTGAGTTCAGTTGCCCAAAGAGTCGTAGCGTCTTTCTTGTCGGCGAAAAATTTTCAACCCATTGAAAATTTTTTGCCGACAGTGGCGACCTTGGGTTTGACACAAATCAGCGTAGCTTGTCGTAGGTTGTCGCAGGTTAATGTAGGCAGTCGCCAGGATGTCGTAGGGTGCCACCAGGATGTCGTCGGTTGTCGACAGGATGTCGTAGGTTGTCACCAGGTGACGTAGGTTGTCGCCGGTGCTGACTTCAGTAAATTCCAATGTCGTATTCGCCAGCAGTCGCCTAAAAAATCGCCTAAGTGGGACAGCCCATTACACCTCCAGTTCTGACTCTGTAAAATTAATTCAACGTCACGACAAAATGGTCATATCTGTTCATTTATTTCCAAAAGCAACTTTGTTAAACAACGATAGAAAGAGCCTATCAAAATGCACTTTCAGCTTAAATGACTGGAACATACTTTATCTGGAAAATCTCTTGACACTGTAGAAAACAAGTTCTGCATTTCTAATGTTCATTATTCAAATAACCATTAGTTTACATGTTGCCACAAATTGACACATTATTTCCCAAGCCTTCATGGCAATTTGTTTGCTGGAATCAATACATTTAAAAATGATAACATTACTGGCAGAACACAAAACAGGTTGCAGATGCACTTTAATTTGCTCTTTGCTCTAAATAATCACAATTCTAAGCAAACCTATTTGATTCTCAGGACATTCTGCACATATAGCAATAAACACACTTAGAACAAATTGTTTTATTGTCATGGTAATGTGTTTGGTTAAAATAAAAACTTGTAATCTTGAAGTAGAAACAAAATCTCAACATGTGCATAAGTTGTGATTCTGATTTGCCCGATTGTTTCTCTTTCAGACTACAACTTATATCTACGTGAACTACAGTGATTGAAAACTGCCCAAATTCTACACAATATAGTGTTTTAATCTTTTCCTTTTGAATAACTAAATTGCTATGGGACTATTTTGATAATTTTCCAATAATCTTCAAAATTTATTATCTACTTATATTTCTGAATTTGCTTAGCAAGTCAAATATTATTAAATTACGTCTTATATTCTACCACACAAAAGATTACTACATTGGATTTAGAACTACGTAAAGTAAAATAAGTAATGCTCTTCCAACTGATCCAAAGTTCATCTTCACAGCAACAATATTAAAATCAAAGCGAATTGTTTAAAATACTTTTTTAGAAAGGTCCAGCACATGTATTTTTATGTCATGTAAATTTAGGAAATGAAACTCATTCATATTTTCATTTTTTCTTAAATATGCTTAAACGGATCTCCACATGCCAGCGATTAATACTCAAATAATTTTGTTCTCCATTGTAGTGTGGCCTTCAGAGTAGCCAGTGGAACATAAAACAAATGAGTAGATACAAGAGACTGAATTAACTCAAAAAAGGTAAATGCAGCATGAAAACATATCATAGAAATACCAAACATGTGAGCAATTATGATAATAAATAAGCATTTTAATGAGGAGCCATACTTTCTATGAAATTATAATTTTTCATATATAAAATAAATACCATCAATAAATAAAAGTTATATTTCTTCTTGACAGAACTACAGATATAGCTCAGCCGAAAGTCTCAGAGCTTCTGTGCCCTCCTCCTCATATGGTCATGGGGCTGTACAGCATTGAAACAGGCCCTTCGGCTCACCATGTCCATTCTAACCAATTTGGCACACTGGGCTAGTCTCATCTAGCTGCATTTGGCCCACAGTCCACAAAACATTTCCCATTCATATATATATATGACAATACATGTATAGGAAGGAACTGCAGATGCTGGTTTAAACCGAAGATAGACACAAAAAGCTGGAGTAACTCAGCGGTGTCAGAGAGCATCTCTGGCGAAAAGGAATAGATGACTTTTCGGGTTGAGACCCTTCTTCAGACTGAGAGTCAGGGAAAGGGAAATGAAAGGGGTACTGATTATGGATGATCAGCCATGATCACATTGAATGGTGATGCTGGCTCGAAGGGCCGAATGGCCTACTCCTGTACCAATTGTCTATTGTCTATTGAAAGGGCAGCCTCGCCAACGGTCTGTCTGTCTTTTCGTCTTTTTTGTTATTTTTGTGTGTTTTAACAAGTATGTGTTAATGTTCTCTGGTTTGTTTTATTTGGGGGGTGGGGGAGGGGGTCGGAAGAAACTTTTTTTCAATCCCTTACCTTGTCAGAGATGCGATTGTTTTCCGGATCGTATCTCCAGTCGCTCTGCGGCCTAACATAATGGAGCTAGCGGCCTTGCTCGAGACTGCCTTTGAGCCTCACCGCGGAGCCGTGGACTTACCATCGGAGCCTGCGATCCTTTGCCTGGGATCGACATTCCCTGCGGATTTCACCATCGAGGAGCTCGCAGTCTCGGTTAGAGACCGATGCCGGGAAGCTCCAAAGTCGCAAGAGGTTCGACTAGGCCCGACCCGGGGTCCGATCGCCCAGCGCGGAGGAGCCAAGGTCCTCCCGAAGCGGGAGCTTGATCGCCCCGATGCGGAGGGCCCGACCGCCGGCTACGGGAGCCAAGATCGCCCCGACAACGGAAGGCTCGAGACACCCGACCGCTGGAGGACAAAGAAGGGAAGAGATTGAATTTTTTTTTTTTCGTCTTCCATCACAGTGAGGAATGTGGAGGGGTCACTGTGGTGGATGTTTATGTTAAAATGTATTTTGTGTGTCTTGTTGCTTTTTAATGGTACGACTGTATGGCAGATGAAATTCCTCGTATGTTGCAAAACATACTTGGCTAATAAAGTATGATTATGATTGTGATGATTATGATTATGAGATACAGACACTGATGCAGATAGATCAAAAGGGAGTGGGTTCCAACTTGTGGGAGAGTCTAGGTCATAGCCCCAGAATTAAAGGAAGCTCCCTTAGGAAGGAGATGTGAAGTAATTTCTTTAGTAGGAGATGTGAAGGAATTTCTTTAGTCAAAGGGCGGTGAATCTGTGGAATTCTTTGCCACAGAAGGCTGTGGAGGCCAGGTCAATGGATATTTTGAAAGCAGAGATAGATTCTTAATTAGTACTGGTGTCAGTGGTTATGGGGAGAAGGCAGGAAGATGGAATTAGGGGGAAGAGTTAGATCAGCCATGTTTGAATGGTGGAGCAGAATTAATGGGCCGAATGGCTTAATTCTGCTCCTTTTCCTTATGACATGAATGAAAGATATGCAAAAAAAAACGATGATAAAGGAAACAGGCCCATGGTTAGCTGTGTGCTAGGTGCAAACGAGTTACAGACCATGAGACTCAACAAGACGACTATAAACCTAGTATAACTTGGGTGGGGGAGGGATAGTAGAAAGGGGATACAAGGGTTACTTGAAATTAGAGTCATAGTCAGAGAGTCATAGAGTGATACAGTGTGGCCCAACTCGCCCACACCGGCAACAATGTCCCAGCTACACTGGTCCCACGCCTGCGCTTGGTTCATATCCCTCCAAACCTGTTCTATCCATGTACCTGTCTAACTGTTTCTTTCATGCCCCTTTCCCACTTAGGAAACCTGAACGGAAACCTCTGGAGACCTAGCGCCCCACCCAAGGTTCCCATGAGTCGCCAGGGGTTTTGGTCACTTGCCTGGAAAGCCTCGACCGTAGCGGCAACCTACAGGATCTTTGCTACCGACCGCACACACACACACACACATCGCGAAGGTGGGGGCCAGTGACAGCGGAGGAGCGCTGTCTGCGCGATGAGGAGTAATGTAAACGGCTGCCACAGAGCAAGAGAGAGAGAAGGGGGGAGAGAGAGAGAAGGGGGAGAGAGAGAAGGGGGAGAGAGAGAAGGGGGGAGAGAGAGAGAGAAGGGGGGAGAGAGAGAAGGGGGGAGAGAGAGAAGGGGGGAGAGAGAGAAGGGGGGAGAGAGAGAAGGGGGGAGAGAGAGAAGGGGGGGGAGAAGGAGAAGGTGGGGAGAG
>CM075977.1:387108202-387219109 GCA_038087875.1 Malacoraja senta | reverse complement strand
GCGTCACATGTAGGTAAGCTGGTCAAGAATGCTATCCGTGCATTGGCCTTCATCAATCAGGGTATTGAGCATAGAAGTTGGAATTGAAACATAGAAACCTAGGAAACAGGTGCAATAGGCCATTCGGCCCTTCTAGCCAACACCGCCATTCAATATGATCATGGATGATCATCCAAAATGAGTACCCTGTTCCTGCTTTTTCAACATATCCCTTGATTCCGTTTGCCCTAAGAGCTAAATCTAACTCTCTCTTGAAAACTTCCAGTGAATTGGCCTCCTCAGCCTTCTGTTGCAGAGAATTCCACAGATTCACAACTCTCTGGGTGAAAAAAAAAATCCTCATCTCAGTTTTAATTTATTCTTGAACTGTGACTCTGTTTCTGGACTCCCCCAACATCGAGAACATTTTTCCTACATCTAGCCTGTCCAATCCCATAAGAGTTTTATATGTTTCTATAAGATACCCTCTCATCCTTCTAAATTCCAGTGAATACAAGCCCAGTCGATCCATTCTTTAATCATATGTCAGTCCCGCCATCCTGGGAATTAACCTGGTGAACCTACGCTGCACTCCTTCAATAGAATGTTCTTCCTCAAATTAGGAGACCAAAACTGCACACAATACTCGAGGTGTGGTCTCACCAGGACCTGTACAACTGCATTTGGACCTCCTTGCTCCTAAACTCAAATCCTCTCGCAATGAAGGCCAACATGCTGTTAGCTTTCTTCACTGCTTGCTGTACCTACATGCTTGCTTTCAGTGACTGATGTACAAGTACACCCAGGTCTCGTTGCACCTCCTCTTTTCATAATCTGATACCATTCAGTTAATAATCTGCCTTCGTGTTCTTGCCACCAAAGTGGATGACCTCACATTTATCCACATTATCCTGCATCTGCCATGCATCTGCCCACTCACCCAACCTATCCAAGTCACCCTGCAGCCCCAAAGCATCCTCCTCGCAGCTCACACCGCCACCCAGCTTTGTGTCATCCGCAAACTTGGAAATGTTACATTTAATTCCCTTGCCTAAATCATTGATATATAATGTAAATAACTGGGGTCCCAGCACTGAGCCTTGCGGCACCCCACTAGCCACTGCCTGCCATTCTGAAAACCAGTTAATTCCAACTCTTTGCTTCCTGTCTGCCAACCAGTTCTCTATCCATGTCAATACCCTACCCCCAATACCATGTGCTCTAACATTGCACACAAATCTCTTGTGTGGGACCTTGTCAAAGGCTTTTTGACAGTCCAGATACACCACATCCACTGGCTCTCCTTTATCCATTCTGCTTGTTACATCCTCAAAAAATTCCGGAATATTAGTCAAGCATGATTTCCCCTTCATAAATCCATGCTGACTTTGACCGATCCTCTCACTGCTTTCCAAATGCACTGCTGTTACATCTTTAATAATCGACTCAAGCATCTTCCCCACTATCGATGTAAGGCTAACTGGTCTACATCTCCCCATTTTATCTCTCCCCCCTTTCTTAAAAAGTGGGGTTACATTAGTTACCCTCCAGTCCACAGGAACTGATCCAGAATCCATAGAACATTGGAACATTGGAAAATGATCACAAATTACTGTATGTCATGTGACAATTGTATAGGATGACGGTAAGGCTGCATATGGAGTATTGTGTTTGGCTTTGGTTATCCTGCCATACGAAGATTGTTGTTAAACAGGAAAGAGTGCAGAAAGGATTGTCGGGTTTTCTTCATTAACCACCCGTACTCCCAATTCCTCCGTCTATGCTGCATCTGCGCCCACGATCAGGTATTCCAGACCAGGGCACCCGAGATGTCCTCATTCTTCAGGGAATGGGCGTGCCCCTCTTCCATCATAAATGAGGCCCTCACACATCTATCCCATAGCTCCGCACTTGCTCCCCTCCCCCTATTCGTGACAGAGACAGAGTACCCCTTTCACCCCATCAACCATCGCATACAACACATAATCCTCCGACATTTTTGCCACCTTCAACGGGATCCCACCACTAGTCACATCTTCCCATCTCCACCCCTTTCCACCTTCCGCAAAGACCATTACCTCTTCAACTTCCTGGATAACTCATCCCTACCCACCCAAACCACCCCCTCCCCAGGTACCTTCCCCAGCAATCACAGGAGATGCAACACCTGTCCCTATACCTCCTCCCTTGACTCTGTACAGGGACCCCGACAGTCCTTTCAGGTTCGGCAAAGGTTGACCTGCACCTCTTCCAACTTCATCTACTGTATCCTTTTTCAAGATATGGACTCTTATACGTCGGCGAGACCAAACGTACACTAGCAATCATTTCGCTAAAAGCCTTTGCTCAGTCCGCCTGGACACACCTGATCTCCCGGTTGACAAACACTTTAATTCCCCTTCCCGTTCCCTCACTGACCTTTCTGTCCTCAGCCTCCTCCATTGTCAGAGGCTAAATGCAAATTGTTTGCTTGGGCTGCTTGCTACCCAGTGGTATGAATATTGATTTATCTAACTTCATGACCCTTGCATTCCCTCTCTCTCCATCCATCCCCCACCCAAGTTGCACCAGCTTCTCGTTCTCACCTCAAAAACAGCAACTTTTTTAAACAGAGGGTGGTAGGTAAATGGAATGAGCTGCCAGAGGTGGTAGTTGAAGTGTTAATACTGGCCAAATTAAAGACACCATAAAATGGAGGATCCCTGCACTTGTCAGAATTGCTTAACCCTTGTCAGCTGAAATTTACAGGCTTTGGATGGTGTCAGCCAGTCTAGGCTCAGACTGGGATGCAGGATGGTGAGGGGTCCAGGTGTTCTCCTTGTTTCTCCTAAATTGATAAAATGTATAGCAGTTGAGCAAACGAACCTTAAATGTATCATTTCGATTGGATCGCTGCAAAAGCATTGTAAATAGTATAAATAATGTTGCAAGACGGTCATCCTGTTAATCGATGATTGGTCGAACTGTTGAGCCTTGGAGAAACTGTTTGAATCTCTGGGCACATGTTTCAATGTTTATTCTAGTTTGCTTCCTTCTAGAACTTTCTTTCAAATACATTGTATTGGTTACTGTATTATTGGAGTAGGGAACTGTCTATCATGTACTGTGTTAATCGATATTTGTTATTGGACTGTATAGAGACCACCCCCATGTGGTTCGGCACCTCAAGGTTCAGGGACCTATAAAAGGCCAATCTCACGGGGTCCTGTGTCGATCTTCTGGGAGAACGCTTATGACTGTGTGACCTTCTGGAGTCTCTCTGCTTGAACGAGGCTAGGAGGGCTTGGCCAGGCAGATACGAGGATCGGACTCGCGGTGATTTGGTACTGTTGTGTTTTTCCAAAATAAAGATTAGTTGCGCAAGTGCTTGACTCAGTGATTTTTGAATGAAACTAGACTGGGCGGAAAATTAGAAAGAGCTAGTTACAGAAGCAGGTACAATAACAACATTAAAAAGGTATTTGGGCAGGCACATGGATAGGAAAGGTTTCGAGGCAGGTGGGACTAGTGTAGATGGGGCATCTTGGTCGATGTGAGCAAGTTGTGCTGAAGCATGTTTCAGTGCTGTATGACACTATGATTCGGATGATGGCCGTCGAAAGGGGGGGGTGCGCGGGGTGCGACCGCACCCCCCTTATTTTCCCCAGAATAAGAAAAAATCCCCAGAATTTTTTTTTTTAAATCGGAGCACAATTAGCATTTCAGAAATCAGAAATCACCCGAAATTCTGGTTCCGGCCACTGGGGGAGAAAGAAATGCGCCCATCCACGCCTGCGCAGTTGGGGAAGCGACGCAAAATGACGCCGTCTCTCCGCACGTGCGCAGTGGGCCCGGGCGGGATCAGACTGCCATTTGTGCTTCACCCATTGAACTCGATGCCTCGCGTCTACTCCAGGTAAGTAGTGGGGGGGGGGGTGCAGTGCGGCATGGTGCGGCGTCTGCCCGCCCGGTCCAGCATTTCCATCCGCGGCATCCCGCGGGGGGGGTGCGGGTGCGGTGTGCGGTGTCTGCCGGTCCGCCGGTCCGGTCCAGCGATTCCATCTGCGGCGTCAGAGCCTCACCAATGGCCAGTCAGGCGACCAGGAGACCGTCCTCCCAACGCCGGATGGGAGCGGCTGTAACCCCAACACCAGATGCCGCTGCGGCGGGGCCCGCTGCCCTCGCCTTCCTCCGCCGCCGGGGCCCAAGCCATCTTCCGCCCATGCCACCCCCGGCACCCCCGATGGCCCACGCCACCTTCATCTCCCCCGCTGGGCCCACGCCACCTTCATCTCCCCCCCCCCCCCGCTGGGCCCACGCCACCTTCATCTCCCCCCCCGCCAGAAAGAGGGGGGATGTGAGAGGGGGAGGGGGAGAGAGAGAGGAGAAGGGAGAGAGAGATGGGGAGGGGAGAAGGAAAGGGGGAATATCTTTAATGAGATTGTAAAATTGAGGTAGGTTTTAGAGCTATTATATTTTTTCCTCATGAATACTATCAAACAATTGGAATTGCTTTCTTTGCCTTGATAACAATACTGAAAAATATGAATTCCAAAGTTTGTGACTCTTTTTGCAGCATATTTTTAATATAATTTGAATATTACAAAAATCTGCATGTTTTCATGGTAATGGATCTGTCTGCAGTAATGCAGCAGTCCGTTGATGATGTTGCTGCTGTGGAAGCTAGGCAGAAGATGGAGTTGGAAGATCTCCTTGGTGCAGTAAAAACCAAACGTTTTATGATTCTATATCATGAGTTCTTACAAGAATTGTGAAAACTTCACATATATGCAGCCTATCAGTAAAATATTTTTTGAATACGTCATGTCTTAAGTCCTGTTAATGATAATATTGGCCAAATAAAATGTCACAAAATGGAGAATCTCTGTATTTGCAAAGCCTGTTTGTCCACTTTCTGTGGAAGGTTGCAAGCTGTGAGTCACGCTCCAAGGAGTCTGGACCCTAGATGGAAGTTGAGGATAAGGCAAGGTCCAAATGTCTCTCCTTTTGTTTGTATGTATGAGGGTTTTATAGAAGAGCTAAGAGGTGTTGCATATGCATGATTAGGTTTGGTCAGATAGGGGGGTGTTGTAAAGTACTGTTGATTATGTTGCAGAGTGTTTGTGCTATCTTGTGAAGTGTGAAGCCTTGTTCAAACTATCTGGAGAAATGTTTCTATTCTTTTGTAAACTGACTTCCTGCTAGAACTTTCTGTAAAAACAATGTAATGGTGAATTTTGTGATTGGGTTCGGGAACTGTCAATAGCTATAATCTAATCAAGATTCAAGAGAGTTTATTGTCATGTGTCCCAGATAGGACAATGAAATTCTTGCTCGAACTTCTCTCGAGCATGAAGGAGTTACATAGACCTCCTAGGACCATGTGTCGCCCATGCTGCAAGTTTGAGTCGAGTGCAAACACTTCTAAACTCGCTAATTAGGTCCCCGCAGTGGGACAGGCCCTTTAGTTGATCCAGTGCTGGACTCAGTGTTTTACTGACCCACATGCCCACCAATCGAGGCCCACCTGGCTCCTGGGCCTGCCCCCCGCTCAAGTACGCTCGCGCCACATCTCCCGCAGCTGGACTCCCACGTCCGCCCGCTCCAACCCCCCCCCCCCCCGTACAAATGCGCAGAATGAACGAGCGTTCTGCAGATCGGGAGGTCACAGCAGGTTACAGCTGGTCACCGGAGGCCACTGGCTTCTGAATCCTTTCCGTATCCCCCGCCCGATGGTAGAACATGGCTGCCCCTCCCTCCGTCCCACTGCAAACCCAACGCGCTGCCAGTCGCGCCGCTCGCAAGTCCTTTGATAAAAACCTTGCGACCCCCCCTCTCTCTCCTCTCTCCCCCTCCTCTCTCTCTCTCTCCCCTCCTCTCTCTCTCTCTCCCTCCCCTCCCCCACCTCTCTCTCTCTCCCCCCCACCTCTCTCTCTCTCTCTCTCCCCCACCTCTCTCTCTCTCCCCCTCCTCTCTCTCTCCCTTCTCTCTCTCTCTCCCCCCCTCCACTCTCTCTCTCCCTCCTCTCTCTCTCCCCCCTCCTCTCTCTCTCTCTCTCTCTCCCTCCTCTTCTCTCCCCCTCCTCTCTCTCTCTCCCCCACCTCTCTCTCTCTCCCCCACCTCTCTCTCTCATCTCCCCCCTCCTCTCCTCCTCCTCCTCCGACCCAACGGGTCTGCACTTGGTCTAGTTCTCCTTAATTCTACCACAACTAATGAAGAAGCTGCTAAAGCTATTGCTAACCTCTCAGAAGCTGTACCTCATACAGAATCACTTTAAACTGGGTCCAACATACAAATATGGTGCCTTTTATAAGAATGGATGCTGGCGAATATTTAACCCTGACTGGTTTCGAGCATATCCCTGGCTTGTATATAGCGATCATGTGGATGGCGTCTTTTGCCTACCTTGTGCCTTGTTTGTGAACAACAGGAAATCACTTGTCGTCAAGTTGTCGTCAAGACTATTTGTCACATATACATACAAGATGTGCAGTAAAATGAAAGTGGCAATGCTTGCGGATTGTGCAAAACAACGGAACAGGTGCTCCTGAATGTATATTGCCATTTACCACTACTACTAATGCAAGGGCATTCGTTGGCCTTGCCCTGTAAACCAACCCTGGTTCTGCAAATCCTGTCATGCCACCCCCCTTTTTGAAAAGTTTCGTACGGGCCTGCGGATTAGCATTGGGCAGTGGAGCTGAGAAAAGGAGGCTCCAATATTTGCAGGACTGCTTTGAGCTAGAGGCATTGAATGAGGTGGTGAGGTGGAGTTGGCTTTTTAATGTGATGTAAATACACTGACAATTTACAGCTCAGGTGCCTACAGCACTTAGCAACTGGAAGATCCAGGAGATCCAGATGCAGGCCGTTCACGTTCTCGGCCTCCTCCACTGCTGTGCTGAGGCTAATTGCAAACTAAAGGAACAGTACCACATACTTCACCTGGGTAGTACACATGAATGTTGAATTCTGCAACTCTTCTGTCCCCTACTCGCTCCTCCTTTCTACACCTATCATTTTCTTTCCCTACTCCATCCATACACCTCATCCATACACCTCATCACCTAGGGAGAGATTGGATAGGCTAGGTTTGTTTTCTTTCAAACATAGGAGGCTGATCGGACCTGGTGGAACTACTTAATAGAGGCAAAGATGTTCAACATCCTTTTCCCATTGCAGAGATATTAAAACCAGGATGGCATAGGTTTAAGGTGAGAGGAAAGATTTTTAAAGCAGGTCTGAGGGAATTTTGTTACGTAGAAAGTGATTGATAACTGGAACTCGCTGCAAAAGTAGGTAGTGGAGTCAGATACATTCAATATAATGATAATAAATGTATCCAGACAGTTAAATGGCCAGGGCACAGATGAATTCAGACCTGATACAGGCAAATGCAATTAGTGTAAATGGGTAAAAAAGATCAGCATGGATGTGGTGGGTCAAAGAACGTACAACTCTATTTCTCTATGTCTCTATAAGCATCACTGATCAATAATATTGTATTGAGGAACATTTCCAGACATCTGAAAATGAATAATGTTAAATAATTGGAAATATGTTTTGTATTTTAGACACATCATCAATAGTTGTTGGTGTGATTAATGCAGAACCTTGAATTTGTATTGCATTATTAATAGAAAGTGCAATTTACAAGCTATTCATAAAATAAGTGAGGGAGGGTGATAATTGTCACCATACTCTTCATTTTCATAGTCAAGAACATTGAACCATAATATGCAAATAATATTCAATGGACTATCGGCATCTATATGAGAAAATGTTTATGACACTTTCCCCTTTTCAAATGTTGTGCATGACCTATTTTTATTTTATATCGGTAATGTGCTGTTATCAATCAGAGTGCCATTCTAGTGCTGTATCAGGCATGTTTAAGCACGAGCCTGTAGGGTACATTTATACTCTATCTCATTCTGGTTCTTTAGTTTCATAGATGCAGTAGTTGGAATAAAGAGCTATTCTATTTATAAACCGTATTCTGGCATGTATATATCCCTTGCTCCAAATATTGTAATAGACACTAGACTTGATAGGAAAGTTAACAATATCGAATAATACAGAGGAGTTCACAAATGTTATTCCCCTTACTGGCCATTCAGTAAAAACAAAATCAGTGGACTAAATATAGTATGTTCCTTACTTTAGATAGAAAATAAAACTGATTTGGTTATATCGGTATATTGTGGTGATGACATGCTGAACTTGAATCTGCTGGTAAGTAATCCAAAATAGTGTAATACTAATATCATCAGGCATCTGGGCATGGTTAATGGTCCTTTTATTTGTCCTTGAGAAAGTAATCACAACCTTACCGAATGAGCATGTAGTCTGAAAAATCAAAAGTCAAACACCTTTGGCGGATTCCAACATCATTTGTACTCAGGTTTTGCTTTCTTAAGTTTTACAAAAAAATTGGCTGAGGAAATATTGCATAGAAATTAGACTTACCATAATTGTGCATATTTTTGTGTGATTTATGAACACGTTTCATTTTACATATGTTAAATTGTTAGCAATCCTTTTTTGCGTTAATTTGGAGCATTTGAAGACATTGCTTGTTGTGAATCATGCTGGTAAAGTTTTTTCAAATAATTCATGATGAAAGCCATCCTAATGATTTATTGTGCTGCATTCAGTGCTCACAATGTGGCCTCCTCTCCATTGAAAAAAAATTGAATGGCTGATTGTTTTGTGAAAACACCACAATTTATTCTGCAAACTGAGTTTGCAGTTACCTGCCATTTTAATTCTACATTCCATTATCACTCTGACCTGCCTGGTCTGGACTATTACATTGTTCCAGTGAGACTGAATGCAATCTCAAGGAACAGTAACTCAACTTCCACTTTAGCACAATTCACCCCTTTACATTGAATTCAGCATTTTGTGATAACCAGCCTTTCCGTTTTGTCTGGGAAGCATCAGGAGAGCAATGATCTGTCTTGACCACATTAATGTGACAGCCAAGGCGGCACACTAATGCTGCTACTTCCTGCAGAGACTTAGGAAATTTCTCAATGTTTCTCACAAACTCCTAAAGAATACTTCTGCAGGATGAAAATCATACTGTCTGCTTGCATCAGAGCTTGGTTTGGAAATAACTCTGCCAAAGACCACCAGGGCTCGAAATTAACGGTTGCCTGGGTGTCAATGGCCACCTAAAGTCCCGCCAGGCAATCTAAAAGCTGTGTCATTTTGCCTGGCTCGGCAAGCGAAGGAAAGCTTGGCTGATGTGGACAGCAGACGGCCTGATGCAAACTGTGCCGGCATTTCTCAGAGAGCTCCTACCTTATCCTTGTTCCCTGCCTTGTCCTGCGGAGTTGCTGCTTGTTTGTGAACCAGCGGTTCAGGCAGCGGATTGGCGCTCGAAACCGCTGCAAATTGTTCTGTTGCTGTAGTTCCCTTAAAGGGCCTGTCCCACTTTGCGATTTTTTCTGCGACTGCGGAGCGTCAGTGATGGTTTTAAAGGGTGTCAGCGAAACAATCGCAAAGTGGGACAGGCCCTTTAAGGGAACAACAGCAACAGAACAATTTGCAGCCGGGTCGAGCGCCTGAGCCGCTTCTACCCTTCCCCCCTCTTACTCCCTTCTCCCCGCTCCACTCTTCTTCCTCTTCTCCACTCCCCCCCCCGCCACTCCCCTCACATCCCCTTCTTCCCCCCCCCCGCCACTTTCCCTGATGCCCCCCATTTGTGGACCCAGCCTGCGACCAGCGATCCCACGCACACTATCCCACACATGCTAAGGACAATTTATATAAACCTTTGGCGTGCGGGAGGTAATCCTAACCCTACCTCTAGGTTGATAAGCTTGGTATTTATAAATTGTCCTAAGCGTGTGTGGGATAGTGTGCGGGGGATCGCTGGTCGATGTGGACACGGCGGGCTGAAGGGCACTGTATCTCTGAACTAAATGTGACACAGGGGACCCAGGGGTTGGACTCGAACCCCCCAATATTCTGCAAGGGAAATAAACTGTTGGTCACGAGTTGTCCCAGAGGCAGATCTCTCTTCCAATGGTCTCACCAAACTCCCAGAGGCAGCGGGCTTTTCAACTGGGTACAGGCAATGTTGTCAATGTACCAGTGCCACCCACCTGCTCCGGCCACTGAGTCTAAATACCCACCACCCATTTTGAAGCAAGGCGAGGGGGCGTGGGGGTGGGGTGGGGGAGGTGGGAGGTGTTGTTCCCAAAGTATGCATTTATCCCATAGTCACAGGCTGGGTCCACAAAATGGGGGGCGTCAGGGAAAGTGGGAGGGGGGGTTTGGAAAATGGGAGAAAGGAGGTAAAGGGGGAGAAGGGGATGTGAAGGGAGAGGAGGGGAGTGGAGAAAGGGGAGAAGAATGGAGCGGGGAGGAGGAAAGGGGAAGGGAAGAAGGGGGGTGAGTGGAAGGGAGAAGGATGGGGGGAGAAGTGGAGAAGGAGGGATGGGAGCAGGAGGGGGAGAAGAGGGGGGTGGAGGGGAGAGGGGAGTTCAATCTACACTCACTGAATCCATCCCTGTGAAAAGTTAGAGAAGATGATTTGGATCTGGAAGTGGACCAATACAAAATAAAACTGAACGATTCAGACATCTTATCATTTGCATAATTGATTTTATTGTATTAATTTTACCTACTCCAACCAACACGCACTAATTCCCTCCAAACCTGTCCTATCCATGTACCTGTCTGTCCCAGTCTTTCTATCTGTCTCTAAGGTACACAAAAATGCTGGAGAAACTCAGCGGGTGCAGCAGCATCTATGGAGCGAAAGAAATAGGCAACGTTTCGGGCCGAAACGTTGCCTATTTCCTTCGCTCCATAGATGCTGCTGCACCCGCTGAGTTTCTCCAGCATTTTTGTGTACCTTCGATTTTCCAGCATCTGCAGTTCCTTCTTAAACACTTTCTACCTGTCTCTGTCTCTCTCTGTCTCTGTCTCTATCTCTCTCTGCCTCTGCTCTTTCTGTCACTCTCTGTCTCTGTGTCTCTGTGTCTCGTTTACCAGTCCTCCCCCACTTTTTCATCAGAAACCCACCCCAAAATTTGGGCATTGAAGCTCCCTCTTGTGCTCCAGTGTAGTGCCAAGTAACAGCCATGTTGCTGAAAGGGTTGTAGTGATACAGCATGGAGTTTCTGAAGTCCCACACCAGAAGAGCTACCCAACATCTGCACTCTCCTTGACCTCGTCCTTACCATACCGGCAAGTTCAGCTGAGGCTGAGCAAGGCTTCAACCGGCTTAAGCAGCTGAAGACCACCATCAGAAGTTCCCTCCAGGACGACCAGGTGACGGACTAGCTCCTCATCATGCTGCATGCCAGTAACATCAAGGACTTTGATCCCCGGCCAGCCATCAGCTTGTGCCATGCAGGAGGGATGAGGGCAAGGAGGCCTGACACGGGAGAAGACCCAGCTGCAGCATCTGCCTCGGGACTTCACCCTGACAGTGACAAGTCTGATGAGGAGGATGCTATGCTCGAGAGCGACTCAGATGACAATTAACGTGACTTTTAGATGTATTTGAACAACTCTGTCTTTACTTTACTTTTTAGGAGAGGGTTTAAATATCAAGCAGAAAAGTTACACAAGTTCTCACAAATATAATGTTTCTGTTCATCCCTCCCCCCCCCCCCAAAAAAACAAAAAAAAAACACTTCAGCCATTTTTATTGCCCTTCTGGGTAATCTCACTTGCCAAGTTCCATGATTGTTTCAATATAGTCACCTACTTCCATGACTCATCTTCGTAGTGGGCACAGAGTAAAAGAGGTACAAATTACATTCAAAAGTATGGTTTAGGTCTGGTCAGGTAATAATAATAATAATAATACAGTAACAAGTATATGACAAGAAAAAGAAAATCAAAGTACTCTTCCATTCTCTTTATTTCTTTAAAATTACAAAATCCTAGAGCAGAAGGGATATATTATGTATCTATTTTCCCCCTCTTGATGTTGTTACTGTGTCTACCTTCAAATGTGTCAGATCGATTCAATTCTTTATCAACTTACCTTGCTGTGACTGGGCACAATAGAGATTGATGATTGAAGATTCAAGAAGAAAAGACCCATGCTATAGGCCATTATCATGATAATTTTCGGTCATTCACAGAAAACATGCTTGCATCAATCTGTAGTGTGCATGGTTAAGCATATATGTTACCATGGTCCTGGATTTATTGACACAGGTTGATCATACGCTGAATAATCCAACCACATTTTTGTTTGGAAGTGGAAAGAAATAATAGAAATTGCATTCATTGCAACATGTAAAAAAGAGTTGAAATACTGTATTATAATTTTGCTGCATGTCATTGTGGTATATATCATGTCTTGATTGGTGAATATGTTTATTTTGTGACTTTATTTGAAGCAGAAATAATATGTGAATGTTTCATTGAGCATAATTCCAACTGGTAACTAGGCACTTCGTCCGAGCACATTATCGCACGCGTCATGCAAGCCGTCTTAAATGACCACCTAAACTGTCATTCGGCAACCTAAAAAGCTGCCTAGGTTGCCTGGCTGGCAACAGCGAAAAAAGGTTAAGTGAGAGCCCTGAGACCACAAGAAAATTTAGCTGTGGATTTAGCCCAGTCCATCACACGGATCAAACTTCCCACCTTTGATTCCGCCTACACCTTACGCTGCCTCGGTAAAGCAACCAACAGAATCAAAAGCTTGTCCCACCCCTCTTCTCTCTGCTCCAATCTGGAAGAAGGTACAAAAGTTGAAAGCTTGCACCACCAGAGTCAAGAACAGCTTTGTTCCCTATGTTATCGAGCTTTTAAATGATTCTTCCATCATTTAGGGTACTGTCTGATTAGTACGGGTGTCAGGGGTCATGGGGAGAAGGCAGGAGAATGGGGTTAGGAAGGAGAGATAGATCACTCATTATTCCGATTAAGGTGGAACTCAAATTATCAATAATAGGCTAAAGAGATAACTAAAAAGGTACTTTAAATGTAAATTGATAAAGATTTTTTATTGGTTCTGTGAGGCAATAACATCCGTATCCTTGAAATTATAAATTTAGTTTTAAGTGTGTTAAAACTTAGTAACAGCCACATGCAAGGAAACTTGATTTTTTAAACGAAAATATTTGTAAATTTCTCGATAATTCACTGATTTTTAAATATATTTTTAAGGACTGGACAAGGTTGAATTTTTTCCTGGTTGGAAATGTCCGACACTAGAAGGCTTTGGTACTGGTTGATTACTGCGCAAACACCTCATAAGTGGTTATCTCGCGCAGGTCGGAGTAGAGTAGTGATTAAATTTTGAAGTGGGCCTTTTTGACCAATTTGAGGAGATCTAGTTGCTCAATCCTCTTTTTAAATGACGTAACATCGGGAGCAGTATGTGTGTTGGGTGGTAACATATTCCATTCCCTTATCGTCCTTGGGTAAAGGGAATATTGCTAGCAGAGTTTATTGAAATTTAGCGAGTTGATGATGTAGGGACCGTTATTTATAGCATAGCTATAAGGTGAGAGGTGGAAAGTTTAATGGAGATGTGGAGGGCAAGTTTTCTTTTACACACTGACTGGTGGGAGCCTGGAACACAATGTAAGGGGTGCTGGTGGAGGCAAATACAATAGTGGCATTTAAAAGGCTTTGAGATAGGCACATGGAAGTTCAAGGAATAGAGGGATAAGGATCATGTACAGGCAGATGAGATCAGTTTAACTTGGCATCATGTTTGGCACAAACATTATGGGCTGAAGGGCTGTACTGTACTGTGTTCTGTGCTATGTAATTACATAACAGTTTAGCATATATCACACAAAGTCCTAACATATCATATTTTGCTAAATTTGATTTTATATGGACTTAAAACATACTTGACAAATGGTTAACCTTCTACTTTCATAGAAACATAGAAACATAGAAAATAGGTGCAGGTGAAGGCCATTCGGCCCTTCGAGCCTGCACCGCCATTCAATATGATCATGGCTGATCATCCAACTCAGTATCCTGTACCTGCCTTCTCTCCATACCCCCTGATCCCTTTAGCCACAAGGGCCACATCTAACTCCCTCTTAAATATAGCCAATGAACTGGCCTCAACTACCTTCTGTGGCAGAGAGTTCCAGAGATTCACCACTCTCATAACACACTAGCAGTTTAAAAACTGCACAAAGCTTTTGAATTGTTCACAGTTGCAATGGAGATTTGCCACCTGATATGTTACTTAGAAACATAGAAACATAGAAAATAGGTGCAGGAGGAAGCCATTCGGCACTTCGAGCCAGCACCGTCATTCATTGTGATCATGGCTGATCGTCCCCAACCAATAACCCGTGCCTGCCTTCTCCCCATATCCCTTGATTCCACTAGCCCCTAGAGCTCTATCTAACTCTCTCTTAAATCCATCCAGTGATTTAGCCTCCACTGCCCACTGTGGCAGGGAATTCCACAAATTCACAACTCTCTGGGTGAAAACGTTTTTTTCTCACCTCAGTCTTAAATGGCCTCCCCTTTATTCTATGACTGTGGCCTCTGGTTCTTCAGGTCAGAAATGCACAGCACACAAATTAATTGATAGATTGTACTGTCTAAGCTCACCAAATTAAATCAGCAAAACATGATGATCTGTGCTTGTCTGGAAGTTAGCCAGACTTCACCTATGATCACAATGATTGGAACAGATATGCACATCATACTATCACTTGATGCCAATTTATGTGACATAATATTGCACTGATTAAACTTGAAGTTCAAAGGTCTGATAAAAAATGACACCTTTGAATGTAATATAATGTAAACAGATATAATTTAACAGATATTTATCAAAAATAATTAGAAATGTTGCACAAAAGTGAATTGCCTTCATTCCTAACACCAAATACTCACCAACGCCAACACCAATAGCTCAACTATTCAATGAAATCCTGTCTTTCATGAAATCAAACAATTCAAACTCCATAACTTCCTATTGCAATAAATATGCTTGTCAATCAAATTTAAGTTTTTTCCCACTTCCACATTCATGTTATATTTGACAATAATCTAGAAAACAGAAGTTTTAGTTTCTGACAAAAGGAATCAGTCATTTAGGACTGAAATGAGAAGAAACCTCTTCATCCAGAGGGCAATAAATCTTAGGAATTACTTATTCAAGCAGGCTATGGATGCTCAGTCACTACAACTATGACAGTGATGAACAGATTTTTAGATATTAAGGGAATTTACACAGGAAGGCGGCACTGAAGATCACAGAGATCATGATGAATGGGTGGAGAATGCACACGAGTTGAACAGCCCATTTCCAATTCCATCTCTCATGCACCTATGGCACAATCAGCCCATTGTACCTGTGTCAACCACTTGAAAAGGTAATTAAATTAATTTTCCTGGTCTTCCTCAGTAGAGTTATAATGGTTAGACTAAAGGAAAATTCAAAATGTTTATTTGTTTATTTTATTAACAATAATTTTAAGCATTTTAAACTATCCTTGTTTTCAGTTTAGTAATATGGAGAGCATGCTGGATGACAACATTTTAAATGAATATTATCTTCTCAGGATTATTTGACTGATCTGATCAAACCAGGTGCAGAATGCACTGTGTCCATTGTTGCCATCAATACTGCTTACCTTTGCTTTGTGGCCCATTATAGCAGGCAAGCCTTGTCACAATCTATGATGATGGGCTCCCCACCACTGCCACTAGATCCTTGATGTTCTGACCCACAGACCACAATCAGTGAGAATAGGTGGCAACACCTCCTCCACAATAATTCTCTACATCGGTGCCCTACCTGGTCCCCTATTATACTACCTGTACACTCATGCCTTTGTGGCAAAAATCAGCTCCAACACCATCCACAAGTTTGGAGATGACACAGCTGTGGCAGGCTGGATCACGAACAATGATGAGATGGAATAGAAGATGGCTATGGAGAACTCAGTAATATATTGTAAGGACAACAACCTCACCGTCAATGTCAATGAAATACAAAAGTAAATTAAGTAGGTTAAATCAAGTCATCAGACATGCAAAATACTTGAAATAAAGGAGTATGCCTTTTCTGGAATCATTACAAAAGCATGTAGAGTTTTCAAGCATACCATCCCAATATTCAAACACATATTTAACTGTAATTGTAACCCACAGATAAAAATCATAACATTTAGTTATAATTCCTGAGCCATTTCTTACTGCTATGTGGAAAAAACAATTTCAATTATATATTTCTGATATTGCAATCCTGCAAGCACTCTGGTCAAAGTCTATACAAGTGTATTTCTGTACCAAAGATTATGAAATTAAATATTGCTGCTCACAATATTAATTAATTTAATCTAAATTGCCATTTTCAATATACCTGCAACGAAAAATTAAACTCCCATTATCACAGAAAGTACATCTTGAAGTTAATAATTTCAAATCATTGAAGACCAACTCATACAAATCCACGTGGAAGACTGCTCAGAATGAGAATTTATACAGAATAGATTAAGGATCATAGGCCCCATAGAAAATTGGTTTCAAATAACTTACATTATTCATGTATTCAGTAAGGAGATCTTGAAGGGCTTGTCGTACAGCATTGCACTCTGCCACAATTCTTTCTCGCCGATCATCACGTGTACATGAAGAGTCTGCCATTAGTGCAGCCCCACTGATAATACTCTCCAGCCTCTCTTCTAACGAGGGTCTGTATCGCTGTTCACTGAAGTGCATAGGATCCAAAATTATCTTGTTCTGTGAAGATAAAAATTGGAAAAATGGAGGAAAAGAATGATAAAAAATTGAAACATTTGTTATCGCAACACAATTTAAGAACGACCCTCTTTCCTATACTGTGTCTGTAATTTACAATGCATCACTTCACTATAGTTATCATGGAAATCGAAGGCACAGTAAATATTTTTTGGGCATAGATGGTGGGTTAAACACATCTTTTTTATAATTGTGTAGGAAGGAACTGCAGATGCTGATTTAAAACAAAGATAGACACAAAAAGCTGGAGTAACTCAGCAGGTCAGCCAGCATCTTTTTTATAGTTAGTCATTAATCTGTGAGTAATTAATAATGAGTGAACTTCTATTGCTAAGTGTCACTTTTATCTTTAATTTTATGATGAATTTTAGAACTTTAGCCAGGGATTCATCACTTTTTATTTTGTTTTTATGTAATACAGATTGATCAAGAGACAGAATCCAATAATTAGTATTCTTCCAATATATATTAAATAACAAAATGCTGGAAACACTTGTTTCGTCATAAGGGAACGAGGTTAAGGAGCCATTAGGAGGTAGTGACCATAATATGATAAGTTTTAATCTACAATTTGAGAGGGAGAAGGGTAATTCGGAGGTGTCAATATTACAGTTGAACAAAGGGGACTATGGAGCCACGAGGGAGGAGCTGGCCAAAGTTGACTGGAAAGATACACTAGCAGGGATGACAGTGGAACAACAATGGCAGGTAAAAAACTAGTTAAGACCAAAGTTGGAGCCTTGAAGATTGAAAAGGGTAAATTTATTATGGGGAACAAGGAATTGGCAGATGAGTTGAACAGGTACTTTGGATCCGTCTTCACTAAGGAGGACACAAACAATCTTCCTGATGTACTAGCCAGAGGATCTGGGGTGACGGAGGAACTGAAGGAAATCCACATTAGGCAGGAAATGGTGTTGGGTAGACTGATGGGACTGAAGGTTGATAAATCCCCAAGGCCTGATGGTCTGCATCTCAGGGTACTTAAGGAAGTGGCTCTAGAAATCGTGGATGCATTAGGGATAATTTTCCAATGTTCTATAGGCTCAGGATCAGTTCCTGTGGATTGGAGGGTAGCTAATGTTATCCCACATGTTAAGAAAGGCGGGAGAGAGAAAACAGGGAATTATAGACCAGTTAGCCTGACATCGTTGGTGGGGAAGATGCTGGAGTCAATCATAAAAGATGAAATAGCGGCCTACTCCTGTACCTATTGTCTATTATCTAACAACTGGAGCAAGAAGGATGAGGTTTATACATTCCTCTTGCCCGATCTAAATTAAAACAATAAGGACTTTTTAATTTAGTTTAGAGATACAGCGCGGAAACAAGCCCTTCAGCCACCGAGTCAATGCCGACAAGCGATCACCACACTCGAACGCTATCCTACACACAAGGGACAATTTACAATTGTACCAAACCAATGAACCTACAAACTTGTACATCTTTGGAGTGTGGGTGGAAACCCGAGATCCCGGAGAATACCCAGATAGGTCATGGGGCGATCGTACAAACTCCGTACACCCGTAGTCAGGATCGAACCTGAGTCCGTGATGCTGTAAGGCAGCAACTCTACCACTGCGCCAATCGTGCACCCATTTAGGATGTTTTTTTTCTTTTTCCAAGTTGATAAAAAATGTCCTTCTTGCAGTATAATTAATATACAACTAACATATAATACTGAGAAAACAGACCTTGAGTAATACTGAAGGTAGACAAAAGTGCTAGAGGAACTCAGCGGGTGCAGCAGCATCTATGGAGCGAAGGAAATAGGCAACGTTTCGGGCCGAAACCCTTCTTCAGAGTAATACTGAGCCAGATCTTGCTTTTCCAGTCCCCAGACCTGGAATTGCTGTCCACAGTCACTACTCTCACATCTTAACATGGAACATTTAAAATATAGAACAGCGCACCAAAGAACCGACCCTTTGGACCACAATGTCTGTGCCGTAGGTGTCTGTACGTATCTAATTTTGATTGCCCTCCACAGCATGGAGTCCAATGAAATCTTTAATGGAACATAGGTTATAGGCCATCGCTGCTCAGATAAGGACCCTTTAACACATGATGTCTGTGCCAAACATGATGCCAAATTAAACTAATCTCCTCAGCTGGCACGATACATTCCATTCCGTATATCTGCGAGCTTATTTAAAAATCTCCTAAATGTCACCATCATACCTGCCTCCACCACCATCCCTAGCAGTGCGTTCCAAGCACTCACTGTACCAATAACTTGCCCCGTAGATTTCCGTTAAACTTTCGCCATGGCCTCGCGTACTTGACATTTCCACCCTGAGGGAAAGATTCTGATTATCTACCCTATCTCTATACCTCTCATACTTTTGTAAGCGTCTCTAACATCTTCTCTCAACCTCCAACACTCACTGCCTCAAATGATAAAGGTAAGCAAACCATACCTTCATTACCCACTATCGAATTGCGTGACTACTTTCAGGGAACTATGAAAATGGGTCCCACGATTCTTCTGTACATCAATGCTGTTGAGTCCTGCCATTAACTGTATACTTTCCCCTTTTGACCTCCCTAAGTGCAACTGCTCATACTTACCTGAATTAAACTCCATCTGCCATTTCTATGCTTGTAACTATAATTGATCTATATCCTACTGTATCCTTTGATAGCCTTCTTCATGTCTGTAATTTCACCAATTGTTCATTTATTTTTAAACTTAAGTGAACTTAGCCTTCCAGATCTGTCAATGAGTCTTCAGACATATGCTGAGTTACTCCAGCATTTTGTGTCTATCTTTGCTTAGAACAAGCAAAAGCAAGATCCGGCTAAGTATTATTATTACTCATGTTGACTATGCAACCCAGTCAGTGAATCTCCATGTTGTGGTTGGTAGCTGGAATGCACTGCCAGGTGTGGTGATGGCAGCAGATAGCATAGTGATGTTTAAAATATGTTTAAACAGGCACATGAAATAAAAGAAGAGAGGAATATGGAGCACATGCAGGCTGAAGGGACATCATGTTCAGTACAAACTTTATGAAATCAAAGGGCCTGTTCCTGTGCTGTAATGCTTTATGCTCTATGAAAACCCTCAAACCTGCAAAAGTACACTGCAACTTCCTTCTCTAGGGCCTTATTATAGCTGCTGACTGATCTGTCAAGCATTTCCAGCTTTTACTTGTCCAATCCAATGGAACCAATGACCTTGGGGGAGTGTTTGCTAGTGCTGTCGGGGAGGATTTAAACTAATGTGGCAGGGGGATGGGAGCATGAGCAGAGAGACAGACGGGTGTAAAATGAGGGTAGAAGTACAAATAATTGTATAAGGGGTAAGAGTGTTGTAAAAACAAGCCTGAAGGCTTTGTGTCTCAATGCAAGGAGCATTCGTAATAAGGTGGATGAGTTGAACGTGCAGATAGTTATTAATGAATATGATATAGTTGGGATCACGGAGACATGGCTCCAGGGTGACAAAGGCTGGGAGCTGAACATCCAGGGATATTCAATATTCAGGAGGGATAGACAGAAAGGAAAAGGTGGGGTAGCATTGCTGGTTAGAGAGGAGATTAACACAATAGAAAGGAAGGACATTAGCTTGGAGGATGTGGAATCGATATGGGTAGAGCTGCGAAACACTAAGGGGTAGAAAACGCTAGTGGGAGTTGTGTACAGGCCACCTAACAGTAGTAGTGGAGTTGGGGATGGCATCAAACAGGAAATTAGAAATGCGTGCAACAAAGGTAAAACAGTTATAATGGGTGACTTCAATCTACATATAGATTGGGTGAATCAAATTGGCAGGGGTGCTGAGGAAGAGGATTTCTTTGAATGTATGCGGGATAGTTTTCTAAACCAACATGTAGAGGAACCAACGAGAGAGCAGGCTATTCTAGACTGGGTATTGAGTAGGGTTAGTTAGCAGTCTTGTTGTGCGTGGCCCCTTGGGCAAGAGTGACCATAATATGGTTGAGTTCTTAATTAGGATGGAGAGTGACATAGTTAATTCAGAAACAAGTTTTCTGAACTTAAAGAAAGGTAACTTTGAGGGTATGAGACGTGAATTGGCCAAGATAGACTGGCAATTGATTCTTAAAGGGTTGACAGTGGATATGCAATGGAAGGCATTTAAAGACTGCATGGATGAACTACAACAATTGTTCATCCCAGTTTGGCAAAAGAATAAATCAGGGAAGGTAGTGCATCCGTCGATAACAAGGGAAATCAGGGATAGTATCAAAACAAAAGATGTTGCATACAAATTAGCCAGAAAAAGCAGCAGAAATTCAGAGTCCAGCAGAGGAGGACAAAGGGCTTAATTAGGAAAGGAAAAATAAATTATGAAAGAAAACTGGCAGGGAACATAAAAACTGACTGCAAAAGTTTTTATAGATATGTGAAGAGAAAAAGATGTTTAAACAAATGTAGGTCCCTTGCAGTCAGAAACAGGTGAATTGATCATGGGGAACAAGGACATGGCAGACCAGTTGAATAACTACTTTGGTTCTGTCTTCACTAAGGAAGACATAAATATTCTGCCGGAAATAGCAGAGGATCGGGGGTCAAATAAGATGGAGGAACTGAATAAAATCCAGGTTAGTCAGGAAATGGTGTTAGGTAAATTGAATGGATTAAAGGCCGATAAATCCCTAGGGCCAGATAGGCTGCATCCCAGAGTACTTAAGGAAGTAGCCCCAGAAATAGAGGATGCAGTAGTGATAATTTTTCAAAACTCTTTAGATTCTGGAGTAGTTCCTGAGGATTGGAGGGTAGCTAATGTAACCCCACTTTTTAAAAAGGGAGGGAGAAAGAAAACGGGGAATTACAGACCAGTTAGTCTAACATCGGTAGTGGGGAAAATGCTAGAGTCAGTTATTAAAGATGGGTTAGCAGCACATTTGGAAAGTGGTGAATCAGCATGGATTTATGAAAGGTAAATCAGGTGTGACGAACCTTATAGAATTTTTCGAGGATGTAACTAGTAGAGTGGATAAGGGTGAACCTGTGGATGTGTTATATCTGGACTTTCAGAAGGCTTTCGACAAGGTCCCATATAAGAGATTAGTATGCAAACTTAAAGCACACGGTATTGGTGGTTCGGTATTGATGTGGATAGAGAACTGGCTGGCAGACAGGAAGCAACGAGTAGGAGTAAACGGGTCCTTTTCAGAATGGCAGGCAATGACTAGTGGGGTACCGCAAGGTTCAGTGCTGGGACCCCAGCTATTTACAATATATATTAATGATTTGGACGAGGGAATTGAATGCAACAGCTCCAAGTTTGCGGATCACTCGAAGCTGGGGGGCAGTATTAGCTGTGAGGAGGATGCTAGGAGGCTGCAAGGTGACTTGGATAGGTTGGGTGAGTGGGCAAATGCATGGCAGATGCAGTATAATGTGGATAAATGTGAGGTTATCCACTTTGGTGGCAAGAACAGGAAAGTAGACTATTATCTGAATGGTGGCCGATTAGGAAAAGGGGAGATGCAACGAGACCTGGGTGTCATGGTACACCAGTCATTGAAAGTAGGCATGCAAGTTCAGCAGGCAGTGAAGAAAGCGAATGGTCTTATAGAAACTTACAAAATTCTTAAGGGGTTGGACAGGCTAGATGCAGGAAGATTGTTCCCAATGTTGGGGAAGTCCAGAACAAGGGGTCATAGTTAAGGGGGAATTCTTTTAGGACCGAGATGAGAAAAACATTTTTCATACAGAGAGTGGTGAATCTGTGGAATTCTCTGCCACAGAAGGTAGTTGAGGCCAGTTCATTGGCTATATTTAAGAGGGAGTTAGATGTGGCCCTTGTGGCTAAAGGGATCAGGAGGTATGGAGAGAAGGCAGGTACAGGATACTGAGTTGGATGATCAGCCATGATCATATTGAATGGCGGTGCAGGCTCGAAGGGCCGAATGGCCTAATCCTGCACCTATTTTCTATGTTTCTATGTTTCTATTATGAAGTTACAGTTCCGAATGTATTTTCCTTCATGCACTAAATTTATTATTTGGGTTATGGGAAGCCTCCATATTTTAGCGGTAATTGCAGCAGTTTTTCACTGCCATCTAGCAGAACATAGATAATAGATGAAAAGATAAAAACAGTATATAATTAATACTGTGCATTCAGAAGGTATTCAGACCCCTTCATTTTTTCCACATTACAGCCTAATTTTAAAATTGATTAAATTCTTTTTTTTTTATCATCAATCTACACACAATACCCCAGAATGAAGAAGCAAAAAGGGGTGTTTAGAAATTTTTGCAAAGTAATTGAAAAGAAATAACTGAAATATCACATTTACATAAGTATTCAGACCCTTTGCTATGACACACAAAATTGAGCTTCAGTTCATCCTGTTTGCATTTATTATCCTTGAGATGTTTCGACAACTTGATTGGAATCCACCAGTGGTAAATTAAATTGATTGGACATGGTTTGGAAAGGCACACACCTGTCTATATAAGGTCCCACAGTTGACAGTGCACATCAAAGCAAAAACCAAGCCATGAAGACGAAGGAATTGTCCGTAGACCTCCGAGACAGGTATGTGTCAGGACACAGATCCGGGGAAGGGTAGGAAACAATTTCTGCAGCATTGCAGGTCCTGAAGAGCAAAGTGGCCTCTGTCATTCTTAAATGGAAGAACTTTGGAACTACCAGGGCTCTTTATAGAGCTGGCCGCCCGGCCAAATTGAGCAATCGGGGGAGAAGGGCCTTGCTCAGGGAGGTGACGAAGAACCCGATGGTCACTCTGACAGAGCTCCAGGATTCCTCTGTGGAGTTGGGAGAACCTTCCAGAAGGACAACTATATCTGCAGTACTCCACCAATCAGGCCTTTATGGTAGAGTGGCCAGATGGAAGCCACTCCTCAGTAAAAGGCACATGACAGCCCACTTGAAGTTTGCCAAAAGGCACCTAAAGGACTTTCAGACGATGAGAAACAAGATTCTCTGGTCTGATGAAACCAAGATTGAACTCTTTGGCCTGAATGCCAAGCGTCATGTCTGGAGGAAACCAGGCACCGCTCATCACCTGACCAATACCATACCTACGGTGAAGCATGGTGATGGCAGCATCATGCTGTGGGGATGTTTTTCAGTGGTAGGAATTGGGAGACTAGTCATGATCGAAAGAAAGATGAACAGAGCAAAGTACAGAGAGATCCTTGATGAAAACCTGCTCCAGAGCATTCTGGACAGAGTGGGACGGAGGTTCACCTTCCAACAGGACAACGACCCTAAGCACACAGCCAAGACAACTCAGGAGTGGATTCGTGACAAGTCTGTGAATGTCCTTGAGTGGCCCAGCCAGAGCCCGGACTTGAACCCGATCGAACATCTCTGGAGGGACCTGAAAATAGCTGTGCACCGACACTCCCCATCCAACCCGACAGAGCTTGAGAGGATCTGCAGAGAAGAATGGGATAAATTACCCAAATACAGGTGTGCCAAGCTTGTAGCGTCACACCCAAGAAGACTCGAGGCTGTAATTGCTGCTAAATGTGCCTCAACAAAGTCTTCCTCTTCCCCTTGGCTCTGTCTATTGTAATTGACTTGATTGTAGTTATGTATGGTATACCTGATCTGTTGGATAGCATGAAAAACAAAGCTTTTCTCTGTACTTCGATACAGGTAACAATAATAAACCTAAACCTTATCATATCATTACATTGATGAAGATGAAGCACTTTAAATTTAGAGCCTGCCAAGTAATTTATGAAGTTGAGGACCAGACGTAGACAGATATTCTCCTAACCTTGTAGAAATCTATCTGGGTAGAACATCAATCAACACTGCTCCAAATCCTAAACTTTCCTTAGGTCAGGCTTTCTACAGGAATATGTATTGTCAATTAATTGCAAAGAGCAAAGCACATTTGTGCTGTAGTAGAAATGTAACTGCTGCATTTATTGAAGTGTGGTGAGTTAACTTGAGGGGCAGAAGAATCCAAATACTCATTGAAGAGCCACATAACTTCTTTGGGTCTTCATCAACATTTCAAGATAGATTGCTCTCAATGCATTAGTTATGCTTAAACAATAATCATGAATCATGCAGGTTTCTGTATTTAGGAACATCCAACCTATGGTAGACACATACATAGGCAATAGAGAGGGTAATAGCCAGAATGGCTTTCAGAATTAATGCAGAAACAAGGAAAAAAGGACGCATAGGCCAGGTATAGTCAATTAGGATTGTGTATCCTGAAAGGATTTAGGGAACTGAGGACATAAAATAGAAAATTGGGAGGGCAGAAAGGACTAAAGAGAACTCTGGTAGTGAACAGCCAATGGAGATGTCTTGAGAACAGTCCATAGTACGATCGAGGAGTTGCTGGACGTAGTAAGGAATAAGAAGGTAATCTCCCGGGTTTCTCCCGGAGAAGCAGGAAAAAGCAGTGATTGGCTCTAGCCCGAGTGGGAGGAGAGTTAGAAGTGAGTCAGAGGGGGAAAACAGTTGAAAAAGAGAGGCAAAGCACAGGCAGGCTTAACTCAGAGCTCCCGTGGATTTTGAAGAAACAGCAGCAAAGAGAAGTAGGAAAAAGCAGTGATTGGCTCTAGCCCGAGTGGGAGGAGAGTTAGAAGTGAGTCAGAGGGGGAAATCCGTTGAAAAAGAGAGGCAAAGCACAGGCAGACTTAACTCAGAGCTCCCGTGGATTTTGAAGAAACAGCAGCAAAGAGAAGCAGGAAAAAGCACCGATTGGCTCTAGCCCGAGTGGGAGGAGAGTTAGAAGTGAGTCAGAGGGGAAAAACAATTTAAAACTGAGGAATTTGGTTTGTAAATTGGTAAATTAGGCAATTTATCAGTCAATATAAGCAAGACGGCTCTTAGGGAGCGGCAGTGAGGGAGACGGCCTTGTGAGTCTTTGGCTCGAGAGTCTTCGCTGAGGAGAGGAGGCTATGCATAAAGCTCAAGAGGATGGAATGCGGTGAACACGTCGGGGCAGATGAGACAGTGTGAGGCTTGAAGAATGTGGGAGGCCAGGGACACAGATGAAGCCTCTGGCTGCTACAACTGTGGCAAGTGCGTCCAGCTTCAGCTCCTAAAGGACCGTGTTGCGGCACTGGAGAAGCAGCTGGATGACCTCAGGGCCATCCGGGAAAACGAGAGTTTCCTGGACAGGACCTACAGTGAGGTAGTCACGCCGAGGTTACGGGAAGAGCCAAGGTGTGTGACGGAGAGAAAGGGTGGAAATCATGGAGTGCAGAAGACTCAGGTGGCTGTACCAAATGAAAACAGGTACGCCCTCTTGGGAACTGTCCGGGGAGACGATGTTTCCAGTCCGAGCGGCGGACACGTCGGTGGCTCCAATCCTGGAGATGGGACTCGACTGGTGAGACCGGCGTCGGGCAGAGCCCTAGTGGTGGGTGACTCCATTGTCCGAGGAGTGGACAGATTCTGTGGCGGGAGACGAGATGCAAGGATGGTCTGTTGCATCCCTGGTGCCAGGGTTCAGGATGTCACGAGCCGAATTCTGAACATCCTCGAGACAGAAGGTGAACAGCCGGCAGTAGTTGTGCACGTAGGCACAAACGATATTGGGAAGAAGAGGAAGGAGGTTCCCCAACATGACTTCAGAGAGTTGGGAAGAAGACTGAAATGCCGGACTTCTAGGGTGGTTATCTCTGGATTGCTTCCAGTACCACGTGCTAGTGAGGACAGGAACAGGGAGATAGGGGATCTGAATGGGTGGCTGAGGGGCTGGAGCAGGGTGCAAGGATTTAGATTTATAGACCTCTGGAATCTCTTCTAGGGTAGGGGTGACCATTACTAAAGGGACGGGTTACACCTTAACTGGAGGAGGACCGACATTCTGGCAGGCATGTTTGCTTGGGCTATTTAGGGCTGGGAACTGAATATTCAAGGGAATACCTCCTATCGAAAAGACAGACAGGTGGGCAGAGGGGATGGGGTTGCCCTGTTGGTGAGGAATGAAATTCAGTCCCTTGCAAGGGGTGACATTGAAACAGGAGATGTGGAGTCAGTATGGATAGAACTAAGGAATTGTAAGGGTAAAAAGACCCTAATGGGACAAATCTACAGGCCCCCAAACAGTAGCCTGGACATAGGGCGCAAGTTGAATCAGGAGTTAAAATTGGCATGTAGAAAAAGTAATGCTGTGGTTGTTATGGGAGATTTCAACATGCAGGTAGACTGGGAAAATCAGGTTGGTACTGGACCCCAAGAAAGGGACTTTGTAGAGTGCCTTCGTGATGGATTCTTTGAACAGCTTGTATTAAAGCCTACCAGGGAGAAGGCAATTCTGGATTTAGTGTTATGTAATGAACCGGATTTGATAAAGGACCTCGAGGTTAATGAGCCATTAGGAGGCAGTGATCATAACATGGTCAGATTTAATCTACAATTGGAGAGGGAGAAGAGTAGATCGGAGGTGTTAGTGTTGCAGTTGAATAAAGGGGACTATGGGGCCATGAGGGAGGAGCTGGCCAAAGTTGACTGGAAAGTTTCACTAGCAGGGATGACAGTGGAACAAAAATGGAAGGTGTTTCTAGGAATAATACAGAAGGTGCAGGATCTGTTCATTCCTAGGAGGAAGAAAGATTCCAAGGGGAGAAAGGGACGACCATGGCTGACAAGGAACGTCAGGGTTAGTATAAAAATTAAAGCGAAGAAGTACAACGTAGCAAAGATGAGCGGGAAGCAAGAGTATTGGGTAATGTTTAAAGAACAACAGAAGCTAACCAAAAAGACAATACGGGGAGAAAAGATGAGGTACCAAGGTAAGCTTACCAAGAATATAAAGCAGGATAGTAAAAGCTTCTTTAGGTATGTGAAGAGGAAAAAATTAGTTAAGACCAAAGTTGGACCCTTGAAGACCGAAAAAGGTGAATTTATTATGGGGAACAAGGAAATGGCAGATGAGTTGAACAGGTACTTTGGATCTGTCTTCACTAAGGAGGACACAAACAATCTTCCTGATATAGTAGTGGCCAGAGGATCTGAGGTGACAGAGGAACTGATGGAAATCCACATTAGGCAGGAGATGGTGTTGGATAGACTGATGAGACTGAAGGCTGATAAATCCCCAGGGCCTGATGGTCTGCATCCCAGGGTACTTAAGGAAGTGGCTCTAGAAATCGTGGATGCATTGGTGATAATTTTCCAATGTTCTATAGACTCAGGATCAGTTCCTGTGGATTGGAGGGTAACTAATGTTATCCCACTTTTTAAGAGAGGTGGGAGAGAGAAAACAGGGAATTATAGACCTGTTAGCCTGACATCGGTGGTGGGGACGATGCTGGAGTCAATTATAAAAGATGAGATAGCCGAACATTTGGATAGCAGTAACAGGATCGGTCCGAGTCAGCATGGATTTACGAAGGGGAAATCATGCTTGACTAATCTTCTGGAATTTTTTGAAGATGTAACTAGGATAATGGACAAGGGAGAGCCAGTGGATTTAGTGTACCTGGACTTTCAGAAAGCATTTGATAAGGTCCCACATAGGAGATTAGTGGGAAAAATTAGGGCACATGGTATTGGGGGTAGAGTGCTGACATGGATAGAGAAGTGGTTGGCAGACAGGAAACAAAGAGTAGGGATTAATGAGTCCCTTTCAGAATGGCAGGCAATGACTAGTGGGGTACCGCAAGGCTCGGTGCTGGGACCGCAGCTATTTACAATATACATCAATGATTTGGATGAAGAGATTCAAAGTAACATTAGAAAATTTGCAGATGACACAAAGCTGGGTGGCAGTGTGAACTGTGAGGAGGATGCTATGAGAATGCAGGGTGACTTGGACAGGTTGGGGGAGTGGGCAGATGCATGGCAGATGAAGTTTAATGTGGATAAATGTGAGGTTATCCACATTGGTAGCAAAAACAGGAAGGCAGATTACTATCTACTTGGCGTCGTTGGGAAAAGGGGAAGTACAACGGGATCTGGGGTTCCTTGTACATCAGTCTATGAAAGTAAGCATGCAGGTACAGCAGGTAGTGAAGAATTCGAATAGCATGTTGGCCTATATAACAAGCGGAATCGAATATAGGAGCAAAGAGGTCCTTCTGCAGTTGTACAGAGCCCTAGTGAGACCACACCTGGAGTATTGTGTGCAGTTTTGGTCCCCTAATTTGAGGAAGGACATTCTTGCTATTGAGGGAGTGCAGCGTAGGTTTACAAGGTTAATTCCCAGGATGGCGGGACTGTCGTTTGCTGAGAGAATGGAGCAGCTGGGCTTGTACACTCTGGAATTCAAGTTCAAGTTCAAGTGAGTTTATTGTCATGTGTCCCTGATAGGACAATGAAATTCTTGCTTTGCTTCAGCACAACAGAACATAGAAGGCATTGACTACAAAACAGATCAGTGTGTCCATATATCATTATATAAATATATACACACATGAATAAATAAACAGATAAAGTGCAAATCTACCTGCACTCAGACCATAACCCTCCATTCCTTTCCCGTCCATAGACCCATCCAATCTATTTTTAAAGAATAAAATCAAACCTGCCTCCACCACTTCCACTGGAAGTTCCCCCTAATGTTCCCCCTAAACTTCTGTCCCTTAATTCTCAAGTCATGTCCCCTTGTTTGAATCTTCCCTACTCTCAATGGGAAAAGCTTATCCACGTCAACTCTGTCTAACCCGCTCATCATTTTAAAGACCTCTATCAAGTCCCCCCTTAACCTTCTGCGCTCCAAAGAATAAAGACCTAACTTGTTCAACCTTTCTCTGTAACTTAGTTGCTGAAACCCAGGCAACATTCTGGTAAACCTCTCTATTTTATTGACATCCTTCCTATAATTAGGCGACCAAAATTGTACTCCATACTCCAGAATTGGCCTCACCAATGCCTTGTACAATTTTAACATTACATCCCAACTTCTATATTCAATGCTCTGATTTATAAAGGCCAGCACACCAAAAGCTTTCTTTACCACCCTATCTACATGAGATTCCAACTTCAGGGAACTATGCACAGTTATTCCTAGATCCCTCTGTTCAACAGCATTCCTCAATTCGCTACCATTTACCAAGTACGTCCTATTTTGAATTGTCCTGCCGAGATGTAGCACCTCACATTTATCAGCATTAAACCCCATCTGCCATCTTTCAGCCCACTCTTCCAAATGGCCTAAATCTCTCTGTAGACTTTGAAAATCTACTTCATTATCCACCACACCACCTATCTTAGTATCATCTGCATACTTACTAACCCAATTTTCCACACCATCATCCAGATCATTGATGTACATGACAAACAACAGTGGACCCAACACAGACCCCTGAGGCACCCCACTAGTCACCGGCCTCCAACCTGACAAACAGCCATCCACCATTACTCTCTGGCATCTCCCATTCAGCCACTGTTGAATCCATCTTGCTACTCCACCATTAATACCCAACAATTGAATCTTCTTAACCAACCTTCCATGAGGAACCTTGTCAAAGGCCTTACTGAAGTCCATATAGACAACATCCACTGCTTTACCCCTATCAATTTCCCTAGTAACCTCTTCGAAAAATTCAAGAAGATTAGTCAAACATGACCTCCCAGGCACAAATCCATGTTGACTGTTCCTAATCAGACCCTGCTTATCCAGATGCTTATATATATTATCTCTAAGTATCCTTTCCATTAATTTGCCCACCACTGACGTCAAACTAACAGGTCTATAATTGCTAGGTTTACTCTTAGAACCCTTTTTAAACAACGGAACAACATGTGCGGTACGCCAATCCTCCGGCACTATTTCCATTTCTAATGACAATTGAAATATTTCTGTTATAGCCCCTGCTATTTCTACACTAACTTCCCTCAATGTCCTAGGGAATATCCTGTCAGGACCTGGAGACTTATCCGTTTTCATATTTTTCAAAAGTGTCCGCACCTCCTCTTCTTTGAATCTCATAGTTTCCATTGCTACTCTGCTTGTTTCCCTTACCTCACATAATTCAATATCCTTCTCCTTGGTGAATACCGAAGAAAAGAAATTGTTCAATATCTCCCCCATCTCTTTTGGCTCTGCAGATAGCTGTCCACTCTGACTCTCTAATGGACCAATTTTATTCCTTGTTATCCTTTTGTTATTAATATAGCTGTAGAAACCCTTTGGATTTACTTTCACCTTACATGCCAAAGCAACCTCATATCTCCTTTTAGCTTTTCTATTTTCTTTCTCAATATTCTTTTTACATTCTTTATACTCCTCAAGCACCTCATTTACTCCATGCTGCCTATAATTATTATAGATCTCTCTCTTTTTCCGAACCAAGAGTCAAATTTCCCATGAAACCATGGCTCTTTCCAATTTTTACTATTTCCTTTCAACCGAACAGGGACATAAAGATTCTGTACTCCTAAAATATCACCTTTAAATGTCCTCCATTTCTCTTCTATAGCCTGATGGCTGTGGGGAAGTAGCTATTCCTGAACCTGGTCATTGCAGTCTTCAGGCTCCTGTACCTTCTACCTGAAGGTAGCGGGGAGGTGAGTGTGTGGCCAGGATGGTGTGGGTCCTTGATGATACTGCCAGCCTTTTTGAGGCAGCGACTGTGATAGATCCCCTCGATGGAAGGGAGGTCAGAGCCAATGATGGACTGGGCAGTGTTTACTACTCTTTGTAGTCTTTTCCTTTCCAGGGCGCTCAAGTTGCCGAACCAAGCCACGATGCTCTCTACTGTGCACCTGTAGAAGTTAGAGAGAGTCCTCCTTGACAAACCGACTCTCCGTAATCTTCTCAGGAAGTAGAGGCACTGACGTGCTTTCTTAATAGTAGCATCAGTGTTCTCGGGACCAGGAAAGATCTTCAGAGATGTGCACGCCCAGGAATTTAAAGCTCTTGACCCTTTCAACCATCGACCCATTGATATAAACGGGACTGAGGGTCCCCATCCTACTCCTTCCAAATTCCACAGTCAGTTCCTTGGTTTTGCTGGTGTTGAGGGCCAGGTTATTGTGCTGGCACCATATGGACAGTTGCTCGATCTCTCTTCTGTACTCTGACTCATCCCCATCAGTGATACGTCCCACAACAGTGGTGTCGTCAGCGAACTTGATGATCGAGTTCGCACTATGACCGGCTACACAGTCATGAGTATAGAGTGAGTACAGCAGGGGGCTGAGCACGCAGCCTTGAGGTGCTCCCGTGCTGATTGTTATGGAGTCTGACACATTTACACCAATACGAACAGACTGTGGTCTGAGAATGAGGAAGTCGAGGAAGTCGAGGAAGTCGAGTTTAGAAGGATGAGAGGGGATCTCATTGAAACATATAAGGTTGTTAAGGGCTTGGACACACTAGAGGCAGGAAACATGTTCCCGATGTTGGGGGAGTCCAGAACCACGGGTCACAGTTTAAGAATGAGTAAGCCATTTAGAACGGAGACGAGGAAACACTTTTTCTGACAGAGAGTGGTGAGTCTGTGGAATTCTCTGCCTCAGAGGGCGGTGGAGGCAGGTTCTCTAGATGCTTTAAAGAGAGAGCTAGATAGAGCTTTTAAAAATAGCGGAGTCAGGGGATATGGGGAGAAGGCAGGAACGGGGTACTGATCGGGGATGATCAGCCATGATCACATTGAGTGGCGTTGCTGGCTCGAAGGGACAAATGTCCTACTCCTGCACCTATTGTCTATTGTCTATTGTCTATTGTGTCAGATCAGATAAATCCAAGGACACAGGGAAGCTAGAGAAGAAAATTGCAGGATCCCTAGCAGAGATATATGAATCACCATCAGACAAGGGGGAGGTGCCGGATGACTGGAGGATAGCTAATGTTGTGCCTCTATTTAAGAAAAAAATTACAAGGAAAAGCCAGGGACTAGTAAGTCTAACTTCTGTGCTAGATAAGTTACTGGAGAAGATTCTGAGATATAAAGTAAAGTAAAGTAAGTAAAGTTTATTTATATAGCGCCTTTCAATCAGATTACTGAAACCAAAGCACTTTACAGACAATTAACCATATAAATAAAAAATAAAAAGGTAGAATAAAAAAGACACGACACACTATTTAGAGATTCAACATGAACATCCCCCCACAGCAGAGTTGACACTCTCCACCGTGAGGGAAAGGCACCAAAGTGTCCAGTCCTCCTCCTAGTCCACCCGAGATCGGGGCCAGTCTGAGGGCTCCGCAGCCAGTCGCCGCAACGGCAGCCCGATGTTGTAGACTCACCCGCCGGGAAGCTGGAACACCGGCATCGGGTGGAAAGTCCTCAACGGCTTGGAAGTGTCTGGAGCGGCCGCTCCTTCCCCGGAGACTGCGACGCCCGCGGACTTCAGGCCGCGCCGGTTGGAGCTTCGACTCCGCGGTGTTTTTGATCCAGCACCGCCCGCCCGTGGCGGGATGCCCTCAAACCGCAGACCGCAGACCACGGCTGCTCGATGTTGGTGGTCGGCGGTCACAGCACTCCGGAGCGGCGACCCGACAAGGCATCGCCCGCTCCCCGTTGGTGTCCCAGCGCTGTGCCGCCGAAGCTGTGGTCCCCGGCAGGAAACGCCGCTCCAGCCCGATGGAAGGCCGCATGGGAAGACCGGAGACGCGATTCGGAGGAAAACCGCATCTCCGACCAGGTAGGACTGGGGTTAAAACAGTCCCCCCCCCCCCCCCCACATAGAAAGAATAGACTCCAAATAATAAAAAAATAAAAAATATTCAAACAATAAAAGAGTTAGACGACGGACTGCAGGCAGGCTGCCATACAAACGGCGCCCACTCCTGCACATCCGCCATCTTGAAGAAAGGAAGAGCCTATATATATGCATTTGGATCAATGGAGGCTGATTAGGGATAGTCAACATGGTTTTGTAAGTGGGAGACCATGCCTCACACATTTGAATTTGTTTGAGTTTTTGGAAGAAGTAACCAAGAAGATTGACAAGGACTAGATCGTAGACGTTCTCTTTATGGATAAGAATGGGTGGGAGGCAATGAGTGAAGCCAAGGAGTCACTGGTAGAGTGGTCCATGTGGAAAGTAGGAAGGGGGAGGCAAGGATGTGACTGGTGGTGGGATCACATCATAACTGTTGAAATGTTGCTGATGGATGGAGACTGGTGGAGTGAAAGATAAGACACCTTTCTGGCTAAACTTCTGCCCTTCTATCTGTCTTGCTCCAGATTTCAGCATCTGTTCCCTCCATTAAATGAAATGGAGTTGTGAGGATCTTTAAATTATGTCACTTCATATACAAAGAAGTTCAAGTGAAAATGAAAAATCAAGTGCCGACAAGGCAAACAATCATTTTGAGCATACAGTGCCCTCCATAATGTTGGGGACAAGAAACCATCATTTATTAATAGAAAAAAATCACATGTGGTTAAAGTGCACATTCTCAGATTTTAATAAAGGCCATTTTAATACATTTTGGTTTCACCATGTAGAAATTACAGCCGTGTTTATACAGTCCCCCCCCCCCCCCCACCCCCATGACCCATAAATGAAAGTAGTCATGTTTAGTATTTTGTTGTATATCCTTTGCATGTAATGACTGCTTGAAGTCTGTGATTCATGGACATCACCAGTTGCTGGGTGTCTTCTCTGGTGATGCTCTGCCAGGCCTGTATTGCAGCCATCTTTAGCTTATGCTTGTTTTGGGGGCTAGTCCCCTTCAGTTTTCTCTTCAGCATATAAAAGGCATTCTCAATTGGGTTCAGATCGGGTGATTGACTTGGCCACTCAGGAATTGATCATTTTTTAGCTTTGAAAAACTCCTTTGTTGCTTGAGCAGTTATGTTTGAGATCATTGTCTTCCTGTAGAATGAACCGCCGGCCAATGAGTTTTGAGGCATAATGTTTGAATTTGAGCAGATAGGATGTGTCTATACACTTCAGAATTTATTATGCTACTACCATCAGCAGTTGTATCATCAATGAAGATGTGAGCCGGTACCTTCAGCAGCCATACATGCCCAGGCCATAACACCCCCACCACCGTGTTTCACAGATGAGGTGGTATGCTTTGGATCTTGGGCAGTTTCTTCCATCCTCCATACTTTGCTTTTGCCATCACTCTGATATAAGTTAATCTTTGTCTCATCTGTCCACAAGACCTTTTTCCAGAACTGTGGTTGCTCTTTTAAGTACTTCTTGGCAAACTGTAACCCGGCCATCCTATTTTTGTGGCCAACCAGTGGTTTGCATCTTGCAGAGTAGTCTTTGTATTTCTGTTCATGAGGTCTTCTGCAGACAGTGGTCAATGACAAATCCACACCTGACTCCTGAAGAGTGTTTCTGATTTGTCAGACAGGTGTTTGATGATTTGTCTTTATTATGGAGAGAATTCTTCTTTCATCAGCTGTGGAGTCTTCCTTGTCTGCCAGTCCCTTTGCAATTAGTAAGCTCACCAGTGCTCTTTTTCTTCTTAATGATGTTCCAAACAGTTGATTTGGGTAAGCCTAAGGTTTGGCTGATGTATCTAACAGTTTTATTCTTACTTCTCAGTCTCATAGTGGCTTATTTGACTTTTCTTGGCACAACTTTGGTCCTCATGTTGATAAACAGCAATAAACGTTTCCAAAGGTGATGGAAAGACTAGGTGCTGAGAGCTCTCTTATACCTGCATTAAGGAGGCAATTAAACACACCTGAGCAATTACAGACGCCTGTGAAGCCATGCGTCCCAAAGATTATGGTGCCCTGAAATGGGGGGTACTAGTTATAAACACATCTGTAATTTCTATATGGTGAAACCAAAATGTATAAAAATGGCTTTTAATAAAATCTGACAATGTGCACTTTAACCACATGTGATTTTTTTTCTATTACAAATCTTAAATTGTGGACTAGAGGCAAATAAATAAATGATGACTCTTTGTCCCAAACATTATGGAGGGCACTGTAGCTAAATCGAAAAAAAGGGGTTTTGGTTCCATTACTCAACAGCACAAAGCTGACCAAATAATTGAAAAACAATTCCATGTTGTTTAAAAACAGAATAATTTATAGTGTGTCACTGAAATAGTGTGAGGATCACAACTTATGTTTATGCTGATGATTGTTTTTCACAGTCAGATATTCATCATAAATGTACTGAATTCATTAGGCTAGATCTTGTGTTTATTTTCTGAAGTGCAGTTGGAACCCAGGGTGTGAGAAATGGATCAAAGAATAATATTAATAACTAGCATCTCTGTATCAGAAAATATACCGAAGGAAGACATGTAGTGGTGCTAATGGTTTATTTAACGGTTCTTGAACAGTTTCAAAAAGTATTAAGGCAATTTAAACAAGGAACATGGCTAATGAAAGTAATTCAAAATGAATTAAATAGAAGTTTGTGCAGATTGTCCTTCAGCCTTGTATCTGAAGATACAATATTGTATCTTTACTTTTACATTTCTAATTTGCTTTTAATAAATTGTCATCCTTGTCAAGTTTTGCTTTTCCTAAAATACTGTCCAGCCAGTTCCTATCTGTCTATGTGGAGAAATACATTTATGGTCACATCCTCTTGTTCCACAAGAACAAGTAAAAATCATATTTGCAACTGAATTGTAAAATAATCTCTTATATAAAATCCCATTCATTATTAATAATGTCTATAATAGTTTATTGCTGCACTCTGTCTAATGTGCTTTGGTTATGTAGGAAGAATTCTTTCTTTTGATTGATGACTTGGATTTTAACTATAACTTGACCATCAAAACAATTTTAACACTTTGTAAGTTCCACCTTCCTGCTCATTAATTTATTTATTTCCATTATGTGACAGCCCGTGACCAAAAGCTGTTGAAGTATTGGCAGGCATGGACTGCTCTATTTGCTGAGTGATTGCATTAAAAGTGAACATTGCACAATCATTGGCAAACACCTCCACATCATTATACTGAAAACAAAATCTTCCATTAAAAGGCTGAAGATGATTAGGCTTAAGAAAATGATAGAAGAGATACTGGTAAGGAAGTGACTACCTGTACGCCAAAAGTCAGTTGTAAGGTAAATGCTCGAATATATGAGGAAGGATATAATAAAAGAACATCTTGAAAAGGATAATAAGATTGAGCTGGGTCAATATGTCTATCTATGTATTACTAAAACTCTCATCTTGTCTGTGTGCGTGTGTGATTCATGACCTGAACTACGCCAAAACGGTACACGATAATGCTACAAGTTTTGCACCACCTCACCATTGTCCTGTGGTGTGGTATATCAAAGTTTTGTTCACATTAATGTTATATTTTACAAGTTATTCACATTTTTAACTTTACAAAATCCCACTTTGATAAAGATTTCTTTCATCTGCACTGGTAGTTACAGCTATGACATCACAATGGGATTGTAGCCCTGCCCGCTACAATGTTGCAATCCCAGGACATTGAGTCTTGGCAGCCCTAGCAAGTGCAATTGCATTTTATTTAAAGTTTAAAATGAGGGGAGGGTGAATAAGGGGAAATGAGCCACCCCTGCACAGTTGGGGGCTATGGATGAGTGGTGGAATATTGCATTCGGGGAACGGGTTGCATTGGGGGACCAGGCCTCCCGTGTGATAGGGACCCAACGGGTCCCCCTTGGTCTAATAACATATAAAATATAGCACATATAATTATGAAAGGCATAGATAGGGTAGAGTGTCAGAACCTTTTTCCCCAAAGTGGAAATGTCCAACACTAGAGGGAATAGATATAAAGTGAGATGAGGGGGAAGTCTGAAGAAAGGTCGACCCGAAATGTCACCCATTCCTTTTAACCAGAGATGCTGCCTGTCCCGCTGAGTTTTGGGGGGTTAGACTCCAAAACTCCAGCATTTTGTGTCTATCTTCGAAGTTTAATCAAGATGTGCAGGCAAGATTTTTTTGAAAAACAGAGTCATGAGGGTTGGAACACATTGGTGGGTGCTGGAGGCCGATACCATAAATGTGTTTAAGAGGCTTTTAGAGGGCACATGGAAGTGCAGGGAATAGAGTGATATGGATCATGTACAGGCAGATGAGATCAGTTTAAGCATCATGTTTCGTACAAACATTGTGTGCTGAAGGGCCTGTTCCTGTGCTGTACTGTTCCAGTTTAGTTTAATTTAGCTTAGAGATACAGCGTGGGAACAGGCCCTTCGGCCCACCGAGTTTGCACCGACCAACAATCACCCCATACACTAGATTTATCCTGCACTCTCGGGACAATTTATAGAAGCCAATTAACCTACACGTTAATAGATACAAAAAGCTGGAGTAACTCAGGCAACATCTCTGGAGAGAAGGAATGGGTGACATTTCGGATCGAGACCCTTCTTCGGTCTGAGAAGTCTCGCTGAGTTACTCCAGCTATTTGTGTCTATCTTCAGTTCAAACCAGCATCTGCAGTTCCTTCTTACACAACCCACACGTTAATATAGGTAACTTTAACCTAGAAGCCCTACAATCCTACACGTCTTTGGGATGCGGGAGGAAACCCATGCAGTCACAGGGGAAACGTGCAAACTCCGTACAGACAATACTTGTAGTCAGGATTGAACTCGGGTCTTTGGCGCTGTATGGTCACAACTCTACCCCTGCACCACTATGCTACCCATGTTCTATGTACTAAGTAATGTGGGTTTATGAAAGAAAAACAGTTTGACTAATTTGCTGAGATTTCTTTTTGGGTGCGAGTAGTAGAATAGACAAGTGGGAACCAAAGGGTATAATATATTTGGATTTCCAGAAGAATTTCAAAAAGTTACAAGCAGAAGGTTAGTCAACAATGTCAGAGCACATGGAATTAGGATAATATTATAACATAGAATAAACAAAATGTAAAGAGTGCGATTCAACAAATTATTCTCTGGTTGATGGGCAAATGGGACTAGCTTGGATGGGGCATCTTGGTTAGCATAGATTAGTTGGGCTGAAGGGCCTGCAAAGGAGCATTGCAAGGATTGATGCTTGAGCCTCAGTTATCAATATCAACAATTTGGTTAAGGGGATAGGGGGAAAAAAAAGGTCTAAATGAAATTGTTCAGGACTTATTTGTTTTGATGATGTGTCCATTTTTTTTATGATGTGACCAAAAAGGTTGATGAGGGCAGTGCCATAGATATACATGTATGGATTTCACCAAGGCATTCGACAAGGTTCCGGATGGTAGGCTGCTCTGGAAGGTTAGAGTGCATGGGATCCAAGGAGAGACAACTGATTGGATCGAAAATTAGCTTCATGTAAGAATCGAAGGGTGATGGTGAAAGGTTGTTTTTCACACTCGAGGCCCATAACTAGTGGTGTGCCTCGGTGTTCGGTACTGGGCCCATTGCTGTTTGACATCTATATCAATGATTTGGATGAGAAGGTACATGGCATGATTAGAAAGTTTGCAGATGACACAAAGTGTGCTGTATTGCAGAAAGTGAAGATTATTATCAAAAATTGCAGCAGGATCTAGATTCGTTAGATAGGTTGTCTGAGGAATAGTTGATGGAATTTAATACAGAGAAATGTGAGGTGTTGCATTTTGGGAGGTCCAACATAGGCAGGACCTACACAGCGAATGGTATGGCTCTGGCGAGTATTGTAGAGCAGAGGGTTCCAGGAGTGCAGGCAAATCGCTCTTTGAAAGTGGCGTTACAGGCAGATAGGGTGGTCAAGAAGGGTGGAGACAAAGCAACGATTTTCTGCAGCTAATTAAAAAGCTAGTTAAAATAAAATATGACCTGGAGCACAAAAGGGGGCAAGGGGCCACAGGATACAGATTGTTACATCTTGTTTTCTTCTCAGCTAGATCCTCAGGATCAAATATGATTTGCTTCTACTTTGGTCCTGTGGGTTCTGAAGTGTCAGATAAAGTGAATGTACCATAGATTCTTTCACCGATGGAAGTGTCTGTCTGGGCGACAAAAGTGCTGGAGAACCTCAGCGGGTGCAGCAGCATCTACGGAGCGAAGGAAATAGGCAACGTTTCGGGCCGAAACCCTTCTTCAGACTGATGTAGGGTGGGGGGGAGGGCGGGGAGAAGAAAGGAGAAAGGAAGAGGAGGAGCCCGAGGGCTGAGGGAGAGCTGAGAAGGGGAGGAGACAGCAAGGGCTACCGGAAATTGGAGAAGTCAATGTTTATGCCGCGAGAGTGCAATCTGCCCAATCGGAATATGAGGTGGTGCTCACTCTGGCCATGGAGGAAGCCCAGGACAGGAAGGTCGGATTCGGAATGGGAGGGGGAGTTGAAGTGCTGAGCCACAGGGAGATCAGGTTGGAAAATGCGGACCAAGCGGAGGTGTTGGGCGAAACGATCGCCAAGCCTACGCTTGGTCTCACCGACGTAGATCAGCTGACCTCTTGAGCAGCGGATGCAATAGATGAGGTTGGAGGAGATGCAGGTGAACCTCTGTCGCACCTGGAACGACTGCTTGGGTCCTTGAATGGAGTCGATGGGGGAGGTAAAGCAACAAGTGTAGCATCTCTTGCGGCTGCAAGGGAAAGTGCCCGGGGAGGGGGTGGTGCGGGAGGGAAGGGAAGAATTGACTAGGGAGTTACGGAGGGAGTGGTCTTTGTGGAAAGCAGACGGGGGGAGATGGGAAGAAGTGGTGAGTGGTGGGGTCACGTTGGAGGTGGCGAAAATGATGGAGGACTATTTGTTGTATGTGACGGCTAGTGGGGTGAAAGGTGAGGACTAGGGGGACTGCCCTTGTTACGTGTGGGGGGATGGGTAGATAGAGCAGTGTTACGGGGTATTGACGAGACCCTGGTGAGAGCCTCATCTATGGTAGGGTAAGGGAACCCCCGTTCCCTGAAGAATGAGGACATTTCCGATGCCCTGGTGTGGAACACCTCATCTTGGGAGCAGATGCGGCGTAGATGGAGGAACTGGGAGTAGGGGATGGTCCTTACAGAAGCAGAGTGGGAAGAAGTGTAGTCTAGATAGCCATGGGAGTCAGTGGGTTTATAATGGATGTCGGTCAGAAGTCTATCACCTGCGATGGAGATAGTGAGGTCAAGAAATGGTAGGGAAGTGTCGGAAATGGTCCAGGTGTATTTGAGTGCCGGATGGAAGTTAGTGGTGAAGCGGATGAAGTCAGTCAGTTGTGTGTGGGTGCAGGAGGTAGCACCAAAGCAATCGTCGATGAAGCGGAGGTAAAGGTTGGGTATGGGGCCGTGGTGCGCCTCGAACAAGGATTGTTCGACGTACCCTACAAAGAGGCAGGCATAGCTGGGGCCCATGCGCGTGCCCATAGCTACGCCTTGTATTTGGAGGAAATGGGAGGAGTCAAATGAGAAGTTATTAAGGGTAAGGACCAGCTCCACTAGGCAGAGGAGAGTATTTGTAGATGGGGATTGGATGGTTCTCCGGTCGAGGAAGAACCGGAGGGCTTTGAGACCCTCCTGGTGGGGGATAGAGGTGTAGAGTGACTGGACGTCCATGGTGAAGATGAGGGGATGTGGGCCTAGAGAATGGAATGCCCGGAGACGACGGAGAGTGTCTGAGGTGTCTTGAACATAGGTAGGGAGGGATTTAACCAGGGGGGATAGGATGGAGTAAAGGTACGTGGAAATAAGTTCGGGAGGGCATGAAAAGGCAGAGACAATGGGTCTACCAGGACAGTCAGGTTTGTGGATTTTGGGGAGAAGGTAAAATCTGTCGGGCGGGTGGATGGGTGATTTGTGAGGTGGTGTGCCGCCGCTGCTTTTACACTGAACTCCATTACACTCCTGACACATGAACTTAAGGTTCTTAGTATCATCCCAAATGCTCCTTCTTGAAGCAAATGCACATTCCCAGGAATTCCCAGAAGTTGGTGTGGATATTGTATTTCTTTCAAAGGAGTATTTGAGAACATGTTTAAATCTCTTTTTCTATACTAGTGATTTCTTCTCATAACATAATTCAGCAAAATGCATATTTCATGATATCATAGACTGTCCTGTAGATGCTGATATGCATTTTGCTTATCTTGTCAGTGGATTTGGAAGATTTTACTGAGACTGTGCTGCCGGTTATCTTTGTAGCAGTTTAAGGTCCTTAGTTTTGGCAGTCTAAGTCTTAGATGCATGTATGAGAGTAAAGATCACGGCTGTCTGATAGAACACGAGTTATGTACCAGGTCTAAGAATATCTGAGTAAGTCACACATCTCACTTATGACATCCTTTGCAAATTTATGCCTGCAAATACATTTTATCAGCAGAGAGGACCAGGTAAAATGTGGTGCTTTCGAAGTAGATCCCATGGGTTGTTGATTGAGTGGGTTCAAACACAGCTTGTGCAAGACTTGCAGAACCAATTTTAAAATAAAAACTTGCTCTAAAATAACAATATTGAAATAAATGCACTGTCTTTAGTTTACCAGTAGATGGCAGTTGTTTTTTAAAAATGCACATACTTTTAATGTACACTCAAAGGAAACAAAATCACAAGTTACCTTCAGCAATTATTTTGATACATCTAAAATCAGCAGAATTAATGACAAAAACTGGCAGTTTTGCATCAGATAGAAGTGTTGAAGTGCAAAATGATGCATTTTGGGAAGAATTAGGTACACTGGCCAGAAGGTTACAACATAAGAAACCCATAGAAACATAGAAACATAGAAAATAGGTGCAGGAGGAGGCCATTCGGCCCTTCAAGCCAGCACCGCCATTCATTGTGATCATGGCTGATCGTCCCCAATCAATAACCCATGCCTGCCCTCTCCCCATATCCCTTGATTCCACTAGCCCCTAGAGCTCTACACCTGTCCCACTTAGGAAACCTGAACGGAAACCTCTGGTGACCTTGCGCCCCACCCAAGGTTTCCATGAGTCGCCAGAGGTTTTGGTCACTTGCCTGGAAAGCGTTGACCGAACCGTGAGCTGCATCTACCGACCAAAGATCCAACAGGATCTTTGCTGCCGACCACACACACACTCAAACAGATCGCGAAGGTGGGGGCCAGGGACAGCGGAGGAGCGCTGTCTGCGCGATGAAAAGGAAGGTAAACGGCTGCCACAGAGCACGGTAAGTCCTTTAGAGAGCGCGGTAGGGAGGGAGAAAGGGGAGAGAAGGGGAGAGAGATGGAGAGAGAAGGGGGGGAGAAGGAGTGGAGACAGTTTTAAGAAGTTTAATAAAGTTAGCGGGCATTTTACCTCCCGGCGGATCTTCTAGGTCCTGAAAACCAAAGATCCTCCAGGATCTTTGCTGAAAACTCCAATGAGCCAATCAAAATGGCCGGTCAGCGAAGGAGATTGCCTTCAACTGCCTGTAAGTAAATAGCAAACCCACTCCACTGGCTTCAACCAAACGGCAACCTATTTTTAGTCGAGGCCGTATTTTATTTATTTTTAAATAATCGCAGGAACATAGAAGAAGCCTCGACTACGCGGAAACCACTTTCCACCATTAGGGAGAGTGACCAAAACCTCCGGGAACCTCACGGAAACCTTGGGTGAGGCGCAAGGTCTCCAGAGGTTTCCGTTCAGGTTTCCTAAGTGGGACAGGGGCATAACTCTCTCTTAAATCCATCCAGTGACTTGGCCTCCACTGCCCTCTGTGGTAGGGAATTCCACAGTTACACATGGGTCCATGAGTGAATAATCTTCACCTGTATAGAATCAATAAGGCAACAGTTTAACTTCCATTCCCTGTCTCTTTCTCTTGCGCCCAACAATCATATCCCCTACCTCCTCTTCTCTAATCTTCCACTCTTTTCCACTTAACAAAGCTGGAAGGCCAGCCTGCAATACAATTTTTCAATTTCTCTTCTCCAGTATCAGTATACTGGAAAATAATTAATCTTTTCCTGCCAGAGTGGTACCACAACAAAACCTCAAATAAAATGAGTATCACTTAACAGAAGGCTCTGTGTGCAATAAGAATAAATAAGAAGCTAATGATGCTGATGGAAACTGAAGATTTAGGATAATTTGCAACAGAGATGCAGGATGAAGAAAATGTTTGCATGTGCATAATTATAAAATGTGATAGATTGGATAAAATACTTCAAGAAGTGAACATTTCAGAATTTGGAGAAAAAACAGGAAAGTGAGATGAATTGCATACTGTAACTGTTTCAAAGAGGTGATAGTGTGCTGAATGATCGTTGTACTGTAAAGTCTCATGATTTAATTATAGTCACTGAGAGATTAAATATCACAAAATTGTTCAAGCCTCCCTTCTGATAGAATTTGCTTAATGATGCTCTAAACTTGATGATCAATGATGTTAAATATCCATTGTAGATGTGTAAAAGTTCCCAAACATAAAATGCTCAGCAAAATTGAACTTCATCATCCTGAATGTATATTTAACATGGTCAAATGTCCTTAGATGCTTATCACAAATGGCATAGAAGTGATTGTTCTTTTGAAATAAATTAGGCAAGACAGACATGATACACCCCAATGAGGATCCAGTGACAGCCAAACCAAAGTTTCTAACTTGATTTTTTACACAACACCTCTTCTAGAACTATAATCTAAGTTATTTCCTTGTCACCATACAGCAAGATGCTCTATAGACGTTATATTTTACTGATTAGAAGACAGCAAAGCTAGCCAATGTTGCAATAGTCAAGGCTAGTTAGTTTACAAGTTTATTTAATCTCCATCCTTTGTTCATGAACCAGTGAACAAGGCATTTTGTCTGGGCAAATGCCATGTTATCAAAGTATTTGGAGGTAAGACCGACCTAAACGTTTAGTTTTTAGAGATACAGCGTGGAAACAGGCCCTTCGGCCTACCGAGTCCCCACAGACCAGCGATCCCGGCACATTAACACTATCCTACACACACTAAGGCCAATTTTACATTTACACCTACATTTACACCAAGCCAATTAACCTGCAAACCTGTACAGGGCTCGAAATTAGCAGTTGCCCTGGTGCCACTGACCACTCAAAGCGCCGCCGGGCAACCTAAACACCGAGTCATTTTGCCCGGCTTGGCAACCAGCTACTGGTTTGTACTGAAGATAGACACAAAAAACAGGAGTAACTCCGCGGTTCAGGCAGCATCACTGGAGAAAAGGAACGTGACGTTTCGTGTCGGCGGCGGCTGTGTTGCGGGGCAAAGATACTAGATGCGGGGTGAGGAAGGGTCGGAGCGAATGACGGGTCCCGAACAGCGGCAGCAGCGGCCGCGACAGCGGCTCCATCTCCTCCTCCTCCCGCCCCCCGCCCGCCCTGATAAGGGCCTCTGCTTGTAAACCCGCTAACGGCGCTTTCAAACAAACTCTCCCGCACTCCGAGGCCGGGAGGAGGGAGGGAGGGGGAGTGCTGCGAGGAGTCAGTCAGGCTGCCGGCCGGTGTTGCAGCAAGCGAGCGGGCGGTCTGACGGAGCCGGCGCTATCTGGGTGCTGAAGGCGGCCCGGGCGGCGTGCAGGGCAGTGCTGCCCCCCTCCATCGCCACCACCAGAAGGGCATGCTGGCCGAGATGAATGCGCTGCAGGGCCACAGTATGGAGCTCGCAGCCGGTCCCAAAGCGGCTCCAGCTCCAGCCTTGGGCAGCTCTGAGAGGGGGCGAGTTAGGGTTAGAGTTAGGCATTTTCCTGCCTTAGCCTTCCCCCAGCCTGGCACTGCCCCAGTCACACTATGGCCATGACCCCCCACTCTGCAAACTGGCAGTCAATTGGGTTCAGTAAATGGGGGAACCCAGAAGAACTGCCCTGATTTAATAATTAAGCTGGTTCAAGAGGACCACTGCGGCAATCTCATTCAAAAAAAATCTCACAATTATATTCATATTATTTTTATAGAATGCAATTATACATAATTATATATGATTACAGTCATATTCACGTTATATATATATATATAATATATATAGAGAGAGATGGTATAATAATATATAGTTTAAAGAGACTGCAACACGGAAATAGGCTCCCCATGGTGTAATATGGGGATTGGACACTAGATGGCGCTTACTTTTCCGATCTCATTTTCTAATTAGTTTAATTAATTAATGTGCAACTTTTGGCACTGACGAGTTATGACTTCCTTCTCAATTATATTTCATCTAAATCTGTGCAAAATTTCATGTAGTTCCGAGATGTGGGTCACGGAAATGGATTTCTAGACACATTTTTGATGCTCGGCCCAAAGCCTACTCACAAAGAACAAAATACTGCTGTTTATTAAAACAAATGGAGTGCAAGTTTCTACACAATGTAACCAAAGTCTGAAAAGGATATAGTAAAAAAGATGAGAAGCATCTAAAAATTAATCAACTACAGATGCTGAAAATTAGAGATATAAACAGTAAATCAAGCAGCATTTCTGGTTCAGATGAAAGGTCATCAACCTGTAACGTTAAATTTGTTTCTTTCTCACCAGATACTGCCCAATCTGCTGATTACTTTCAGCATTTATGTTTATAATTTTGAAAAACTGAAATACTGTGTGCAACACAATGCTTCCGAATTCTTCTGTGCAGGAAGGAAATGCAGAAGCTAATTTACACCGAAGATGGACAAAAATTACTGGAGTAACTCAGCGGGACAGGCAGCATCTCTGGAGAGAAGGGATGGGTGACGTTTTGGGTCGAGACCCTACTGCAGACTGAGAGTCAGGGGAAAGAAAGACCAGAGAGGGCAGCATGGTGGTGTAGCAGGGGAGTTTGCTGCCTTAATGCGCCAGAGACCCGGGTTTGATCCTAACTACGGGTGCTTGTCTGCACGGAGTTTGTACATTCTCCCCCTGACCTGCGTGGGTTTTCCCCGGGAGCTGCGGTTTCCTCCCATACTCCAAAGACGTATACATTTGTAGATTAATTAGCTTGCTAAAATTCTAAATTGTCCCTAGTGTGTGTAGGATAATGTTAATGTGCGGGAATCACTTGTTGGCACGGACTCAGTGAGCAGAAGGGCCTGTTGTCGTGCTGTATCTCTAAACTAAATTAGAGACTAGGTTCATGGTTAGCTGAGGGGAAGGTGACAATGAGGCATTGAATCTATAAAATTAATCAGGAGGATAGTGAAACTAGTTAAAGAACTAGGGTGGGGGAGGAACGGAAAGAGAGAGAAAGCAAGGGTTATGAAGTTAGAGAAATCAACAACTCAGCAGTGTGAATATTGATTTCTCTAACTTCAAGTAACCCTTGCTTTGCCTCTCTCTCCATCCCTCCCCCACCTCTCAGCTAACAATGAACCATTCTACATTTCCTTGAATATTGTCTGCTTCGATCTGTCATTTTCACACCTTGCCCTATATATCTTCCCCTCCCCGACTCAGTCTGAAGAAGGGTCTCGACCCGAAACATCACCCATTCATAAGGTCATAATGATATAAATTCCTCCCTTCAATCATGGCTGATCTATCTCTCCCTCCCAAACCCATTCTCCTGCCTTCTCCCCATAACCGCTGACACATGTAATAATCAAGTATCAAGAATCTATCTTTCTCTGCCTTAAAAATATCCATTGACTTGGCCTCCACACCTTTCTGTGGCAAATAATTCCACAGATTCACCACCCTCTGACTAAAGAAATTTCACCTCATCTCCTTCCTAAAAGAATGTCCTTTAATTCTGAGGCTTTGATGTCCAGCCCTATAGAATCTCCCACTGTGGAAACATCCTCTCCACACGCACTCTATCCAAACCTTTCACTATTCTGTACATTTCTATTAGGTCCTTCCTCATTCTTCTAAACTCCAGCGAGTACAGGCCCAATGCCGTCAAACCTTCATCATATGTTAACCCACTCATTCCTGGGATCATTCTTGTAAACCTCCTCTGGACCCTCTCCAGAGCCAGCGCATCCTTCCTCAGATATGGTGCCCCAAATTGCTCATAATACTCCAAAAGCAGAGTGACCAGCGCCTTGATTTGCAGTTTTAATTTTTTGGGAATCCTGCACCAGCACTCTCAAGACCCTTTGCACTTCTGATTTCTGGATTCTCTCCCGATTTAGAAAATAGCCTACGCCTTTATTCCTACTACCAAAATGCATGACTCCACACTTTGCTACTCTATATTCCACGTGCCACTTCTCTGCCCACTCTCCCAACCTGTCCAAATCTTTCTGCAGAGTCTCTGCTCTCTCTACACAACCTGCCCCTCCACCTATTTTCATATTATCCGCAAACTTGGCCACAAAACCTTCAATCCCCTCATCCAAACCATGAATATACAACGTGAAGAGTAGCGTCCCCAACACAGACCCCTGCGGATCTCTTCTCTCCAGAGATGTTGCCTGTTGCGCTGCAAGTTATTCTGATTCAATTGATTGGAAATAGGATTTATTTTGATGTACATAAAAGATTAGAGGGAACATAGATACATAGATACATAGACAATAGTTGCAGGAGTAGGCCATTCGGCACTTCGAGCCAGCACCGTCATTCAATGTGATCATGGCTGATCATCCACAATCAGTACCCGTTCCTGCATTCTCACCATACCCCTTGATTCCGCTAGCCCTAAGAGCTCTATCTAACTCTCTTTTGAATGCATCCAGTGAATCGGCCTGCACTGCCTTCTGAGGCAGAGAATTCCACAAATTCATGACTCACTGTGTGAAAAAGTTTGTCCTCATCTCAGTTCTAAATGGCCTACCCTTTATTCTTAAACTGTGGCCTCTGGTTCTGGACTCCCCCAACAACATGTTCGATCTTACTATGAAAATGCCACTTTAAAAATGCACAGAGACAAGGACCTTTCTTTCCCTTCATCTTAGAATTCGTAACCACCCACTCACAAAATTAACTTACGTAATACATCCAAGGACCATAACAATGATTTAATTGGATCTTTTGACTCCATTTACGAATGTGAGTTTAACACTGACATTGGCACAGTTTCTAACATGCTAACCTCGAGCATTAAACAATATATTTAGACAACATTTTGAACTTCCCAAAACAGCAAGTGATATATTTTATGCAGTTTTTTTAAAATCTGGACATCAATAGCCAGCATCAGTAAAAGTGATATTTTATGGACCGCCAGAGCTTTAGATACTCCACAACTTTTTATAATTTTATTGCTATCAAAAGAATTGGAAACTGGACATATTCACAAAGGGCAGATAATTTAGTGTCTTGACAGTGAGGATGAAAATCCACCCTTATGTTTTTCACATAGTAACTGGTAATTCGTGCCACAACAAAGCCACAGATACTTACATCAAATTCATTCAAAGCTGCAGCTAGTTCCCCAATGCCAACCTGCCCATGTTTGTCATCTGCCATTGAAGTAGACTGGGCAGCATTTGAAATTCCAGCAATAGCCTCTTGTACTTGTTTGAAAACATAATCTCGATTGGCTCTGGTAGCAGCTACATCAGGATGTCGGAGGAATGCTTGAGAAGCAGTGTACAGCATTGTTGCATTCTTCTTCAAGGCACCTCGAGCAGCTGCCATTTCATCCCTGCAGTGGAGATCCTTCAGTTCCTACAATTGAAAACATACATATTAAGCCAGATTTTCCTGGAGAGAGCTCATCAAACTCTTAGATTTGCTTTTATGTTGAATCTTCCTTTAGCAAGAACTAGACAGCATCAACCTAAATTAATGAGGTCTACACTTTCCACTTGTAAGTTGAACAGAAATGCTCAGAACAATAATTAAGGCATAGCTCCAGGAATGGCACTCACAATCATCCAAAATATTAAAAGAAACATACCATTACTCTCTAAAAAATATGTAATAAATAAAGTATAAACATCAGAAAATGCTTATGCACAATTATGGGCTTTCAATGAACTTCATCAATTCAAACATCATAACTTACCTGAAAGTTACCTCTCTGGCTTGCAGCTATTCCTCTACATAGAAATGTAGTTCTGAAACTGTACAGAGTTGAAAATAGTACAGATGTATTACCCAATTTACCTGCTGAAAAATGGCAGAGGTTTCTACTCTGCCACTGGTCTTCATGAGAATTTTTTTTTAATTGATCTTTTTGTCATTTATTAAGATGTCTACTAAGTACTATGTTAAATACCTGTTATGCTGCTGCAAGTAAGAATTTAATTGTTCCATTTTGGGGCATATGATAATAAAACACTCGTAATAATTGCAAGGCAAGAAGCTGACATTATACTTGTGGTTTCCTGCTCTGCAGGGACTGTTGTGGAATTCAGAGACTTTTAGAAGATCACAACCATTACTTCAGCAGCCACTTAGAATGCAGCCTAACTGATCCAAAGGACATTGGCACTTAGGCCTGTTAGCAATTTTTTTCCAATGATGATGACTATTTAGAGTGCATCCTTCTCTTTTTCCTCCTAATTTTCTTTTGTCTAGATGGTAAAATGGCTTTTACTAACATAGGAGATATAAAATATTTGCACTGTTTCCACTGCATCTTTATTTCCCGTTATTAATTTCCCATCTTCATCTATAAATAATTCCAGATTCAGGGACCGTTTCGCCCCAGCTGTTATCAGGCAACTGAGCCATCCTATCACAAACTAGAGAGCAGGCCTGATCTACCATCTACCTCATTGAAGACCCTCAGACTATCTTTAATCAGACTTTATCTTGCACTATATATTATTCCCTTTATCCTGCATCAGTACTCTGTGGATGGCTTGATTGTAATCCTGTACCATCTATTTCCTGACTGATTGCACGCAACAAAAAAGCGTTTCACTGTGCCTAGGTACACAGGACAAATAATAACAAACTAAATGAGCCTTGTTCTTCATTTTACATTCTTGTAGAAACTATTTTCATCGTCTTTGTTGTTCTACCCTCGTAATCTATTTTATCTCTCTTTATTATCGTTTTTGATATATTTTTTAGAAATTTCGCAAACTTCTGAATGACCGGTAAACTTCATTATATTTTCCTGGCATACAGGTTTAAAGCTAGGGCCTCTACGTTTATAAAGGATGGTTTGTAAGCATTTTTGTAAGCAAGAATTCCTTTATTTGTATATTCTCTGCCTCAGAAAAACAGTAAAGATTGTAGGTGATTTCCAAACTACCTTAAGATTTTGGTGTAGAAACAAGAAACTGCAAATGCTGTGTGACCCTTCTTCCGAAAAATATTTAATATCTTCAGATGTTAAATATGCTATATTTAATATCAATTTTTTTTCTGAAGGGTCTTGACACAAAACGTCACCTGTCCATTTTCTCCAGAGATGCTGCCTGACCTATAGTTACTCCAGTACTTGCTGTCCTTTTGAGTTAGATAAGAAGAAGGGAAAAAACAGGCAAGTACATATTTTGTGAAATGGCCTCTTTCTGTACTGTAATTATTTGTAAAAGAAACAGAACTAAAACTGATTCATGGCAGCAACTCACTTGATATGTTGATGTGTTTTCTATAAACTAATTAGCTTCATCTGTTTGATTTTCCCTGCACATTTTCTCTGTGAGTACCAGGACTTCAATGCAACTAATTGCTTTTGGCCCTACTCAGAAAATTTGCATACTTACAAAGTGAATACAAAGATTTTCATAGATACATAAATACATAGACAATAATTATCTTACTTGTTGTCTTCTAGCTGCCACATAGTTGAGCTTAACCATTTCCTTTCCAAATTCCTTGAAGCGACAGGCCAAGTCTTGCTCATTGGTTGCATTCTTAACAGCATCCAGTGATTCTTCCACCTTTGGGTTTGGTAAAATGTATAACAATTCATATCCAGACTAAACAGCATCTTTAAAGCTGCAAAGTTTCAATGAATGGTTCAGACACAGTATTTCATGCAAATTTAATCAAAATTCACAAAGATCCTAATAGAATGCACAACTTTATGTATAAATCAAATGGGAGGGGAAAATAAATTGAATTTACTCACTGTGCTAACAGTTTATTTTCATATTATGTTAATGTTCATATTCTAAAATTCAACCAGCTTTAAATTGGTTAGTAAGTTCATATCTTACAATTTTTAAATGTGTTAAAAGCCTCATGACATCCGCCATGTCAGCCAGGATCAGCAGGCGGGTTACTCCAGATAGCAGAGCACGAGCTGCCCGAACCATGGTTCCACGCTTTACAGAAGAACAAGGATCTTCTGCAAACTCAGCAGATGCAATTCTCATTGATTCTCCTGTAGAGGAGATAGAAATGTAATAGTAACAAATTAATTACAATGCAATAGTAACAAATTAATGGCTTTCATTGAGCATTGTTTCAATTCAGTTCTGCATGTCTTAAGAAATTGTAATCTTCTCAGTTTTACCATTGGATGAGAACTTACTGTTCAAAATAGAGTGAAGCTAATGGTGCACCAAATTATTTTTGGAAAAATCGCACTTTAACTTACCATTTACATATCTTTAATGACTTGACTATCTAATCAAAACTTTCCACAGAAAGTTGGAGAATGCATTTTTGATGAGATTTCCAGGGGGAGGGGGGTGGGATGCGGGGAGGGGGGAGGGTTAAAATATTTTTTTTAAATATCATTCCTTTTCTATTTTATCATTTTTGCATCTAGTTTGACAATAGTCTCATCATGAAATAACTATTCTAACGCACTTTTCTGAAACAGCCTCTATGATATTGAGTTCATATTACTTCAATCTGATTGGTTGCTTACACTGTTCACAAAGATCATGGATGCTCAGGAGAATATATGCTATACTTTCATCTGCCATTGTTCTCACCATTTTACTAACCATCAATATCATTCTGTAAACTAAGACTATCATCCTCTCAACCAACAGCAATACAATTTTCTGAGATCTAAAAACTTACCTCGATATATTCTTTTTTTAAGTCAAACTCACAGTAACCATATCCTTTGATACCTAAGGTTCCTTGGATTGTCCATTATTTTCATCCTCACATGGACACTTTGGCCCTGAACTGACCAAGTCATAGCATTGTACAGCATGGAAACTTGTCCATATGGACCAAGATGCTCCATCTCCTCTCGTCCCATTTGCCCACTTTTGGCCCATATCTCCCTTTAACCTTTCCTAGCTATGTATCTGTCCAAATGTCTTTGAACTGTTGTTGAAGCACCTGCCTCCAGTAACACATCTGGCAGCTTGTTTCATATACCCACCACACTCTGAAAAACCTGCCTCTCAGGTTCCTATTAAATCTTTCCCCTCTCACCATAAACATATGTCCTTTGGTTCCTGATTCCCGTACTCTGGGGATAGATTTTGTGCATTCACCCTATCTGTTTCCCTCATGTTTTTATACACCTCTATAGAATCAACCCTCAGCCTCCTGTGCTCAAATGAATAAAGTCCTAGCCTGTTCAACCTCCCCCAATAGCTCAGGCCTTCTAGTCCTGGCAACATCCTACCAGAGAACAATGCTGAACTATTATCTACCTTATCTACCTCTTTGGTATCCTTGATCGATCTTTGCTGGCTTTACCTTGCACAAAATGTTATCCCCTTATCATGTATACACTGTAAATGGCTCAATTGTAATAATGTATTGTCTTTCTTCTGACTGGTCAGGATGCAACAAAAGCTTGTCATTATACCTCTGTACACATGAGAATAAACTAAACTAAACTAAACATCCTTGCAAATTTTTTTTGCACCCTTACCAGCTTAACAAAATGTTTCCTTTTACAGCGTGATCAAAACTAAACACTGTATACTAAATGTGATCTCACCAATGCCTGTAACACTGTAACCTCCCAACTACTACACTGAATACTCTGATGCATGGCCCAAAGCCTTCTTGACCACCCTGTCTGCTTTTGCGCGTGTTTTGTGTGCGTGTCTTGCGTGCCTGTGCGTGTCTTTGCACGTGCGTTGCGCGAGTGTGGTGTGTGCGTGTGAGATACTACTGCAAGCAAGATCTTTACTGTACCTGTACTTGTGCATATGACATTAACTCAACTTGATTTGACTTGAGATGTGGTTTCAATAATTGAAGTGTAATCTCCCTGCTTCTATACTTAATTCCCTTTGCAATAAACATTTGATTTTCTTTTGGCTTGTGTAATTATTTGCTGTACCTCTATTCTAGCCTTTAGACGATACCAGATCTTTCTATATCAATAGTCCAAGGTATTTAATTGTCATATCAATTGGCAAGAGAACAATTATATTCTTACTTGTTGCAGATCGACTTCAGGAAGCAAAGTGGTACACATACAACAGTTTGCATTGAAGGTGCCGAAGTAGAGAAAATCGAAAACTTCCAATTCCTAGGACTCAATATCACCAATAACTTCTCCTGGACCACCCATATTGAAGCAACGATCTAGAAGACATATCAATGCCTGTACTTCCTTAGAAGGCTTAGGACGTTAGTCATGTCCCCATCAACGATCACCAACTTCTACAGATGCATCATTGAAATAATTTTATCAGGATGCATCACAGCTTGGTTTGGGAACAGCTCCATCCAGGACTGCAAGAAATTACAGTGAATTGTGGACCCAGCCCAGGCAATCACATAAACCAACCTCCCTTCTATTGAAGGTAGACAAAAAATGCTGGAGAAACTCAGCGGGTGAAGCAGCATCTATGGAGAGAAGGGATTGGCGACGTTTTGGGTCGAGACCCTTCTTCAGAAGGTCTGAAGAAGGATCTCGACCTGCAACATCGCCAATTCCTTCTCTCCATAGATGCTACCTCACCCGCTGAGTTTCAACAGCATTTTTTGTCTACCTTCGATTTCTCCAGCAACTGCAGTTCTTTCTTAAACACTCCCTTCTATTGATTCCATTTATACTTCATGCTGCCTCAGCAAGGCCAGCAGCATAATTAAGGACGAGTCGCACCCTGGCCACTCCCTCTTCTCTCCTCTCCCATCAGGCAAAAGGGATAGCAGTGTGAAAACGCACACCTCCAGATTCAGGGACAGTTTCTTTCCAGCTGTTATCAGGCAACTGAATCATCCTACGACAACTGGAGAGCAGTGCTGAACTACTATCTACCTCTTTGATGACCCTCGGACACCTCCTCGGTCATCACACTGAGCACCGGCTCCCCTCAGGGCTGTGTCCTGAGTCCGCTGCTCTTCACATTGATGACACATGACTGTGTCGCCAGGTCCACTACTAACCATATCATCAAATACGCGGATGACACAACAGTAGTGGGCCTCATCCGCAACAACGACGACCAGGCATACAGAGAGGAGGTGGAGCAGCTGGTGAGCTGGTGCAGCAGGAACAACCTTCTCCTAAATGTGGACAAATCCAAGGAGATTGTCGTCGACTTCAGAAAGAAAAATCAGCCCAGTCACACTCCGCTGTGCATCAACAACTTAGCAGTGGAGCAGGTGAAAAGCATCAAGTTCCTGGGAGTGCATATAACGGATACCTTAACTTGGACTACAAACATCACATCTCTGGTAAAACGGGCACAGCAGCGTTTGTACTTCCTCCGCAGGATGAGAAGATCACACCTCCACCCTCCCATCCTCACCACATTCTACAGAAGCACCATTGAATCAGTCATGACCAGCTGCATCTCTATGTGGTGCGGCGGCTGTACAGCTGCGGACTGGAAGTGCCTTCAGAGAGTGGTGAGGACAGTGGAAAAAATCATTGGGACTTCCCTTCCTTCCATCATGGACATTGGTTACAAACGCTGTCTGACAAGAGCTAAGGGCATTACCAGAGCCCCCACACACCCACAATATGGACTGTTTACACTGCTGAACTCTGGGAGGAGGTACCGCAGCATGAAGAGCGGGACAACCAGGTTCTGCAACAGCTTCATCCCCCAGGCCATAAGACTATTGAACTCACAATCAAACCGATGCTAGAACTTTCTTATACATTGCCACTTTAAAAAACTTTCCTTTTTTAACTATGCACATGAAGCACTATGTGTATACCTGAATGACAATTAAAGTTATATTCATTAATTCATTCATTCCTTGACTGGACTTTGCTGGCTTTACCTTGCACTAAACGTTATTCCCTTATCATGCATCTATACACTGTAAATACATAGATTATAATCATGTATTGTTTTTCTGCTGACTAGTTAGCACGCAACAAAAGGTTTTCACTGGACCTTGGTACATGTAACAATAAACTAAACGGAAACTGAGCTTTACAGGCTTCAGAGTTCTCAGAGTAATCAAATGTTTCACCATTTAGTTAACTTTTCTTATTATACTGTACTATTTCATATCCTTCCATATTATACTCTATTTGTCAAACATTCACCCACTCAAGACACCTTTATGGCCTTCTTATGTCCTCCTTACAAAATTTCTTATCTTGCATCATCAGGAAATATAGTGTAGTGGCCATTTGGCTTGTTTTGTGTGTCATTAATTATGGCATGTGTCTCTAAATTTTAGACTGCCCGTTATATTGTGGGAGGGATTTAGGACGTATTAAGGCATGTTTTGAGCTAAGTTTCTTGCTTAGTTTTTAGTTCAGTTTCGGACCAGCATGGAGAAGGTTTACCCTTTGATCATGCGAAGTGTAGGAGACATGAGGAGTTTTCTAACATTTAAAGCGATAAGCTGGAGTTCGATGAAGATTATAGTAACGAGTCGGAAGAAGTTTGGATGTATCTTATTGTTTTTCATCAACAATAAAGAATTTATTCATCAACATGACTGTGTTTTGAAGACTTATCTGTGAAGAAGCTCTGAAGGTCTCTGACGGTGAGCTCGCATGCATATAAAGACATTCCCCTTAACCATGCAGTCCACATAGCGGCTACAGGGAGTAATCTCTTGAACGATATAAAAATCTGCCGCTACATATAGCAACCAACCCTCAGTGTCTTCAGTTATTTATGTAATTTATAAAAACATGAGAGCACCAATCTCTGACACATTCCTTGCTCCGGCGCATGAGGAGCCCAATACTACAACCCCCGCCCTGATCTCAAGCCCCACCACCTTTTCCTTCAGCATGTGGATATGCCAGTGAGAGCACTCTTACTGACCCACTTACCAGTAGGCACACCACAAATTAGAAAATAGCTATGAACTCAAGTTGCAGCTGTAGTCTGTGAATGTGCAAGTTGGTGTTCACAGCATTTAAAGGGAACAAAAAAATCCATCAAAGAATATTTAGTATCTAGTCCTGGAAATATTACAAATATAGAAAATAGGTTGCAGGAGGAGACCCCATTTGGTTCTCTGAGCCAGCACCGCCATTCATTGAGATCATGGCTGATCATCCACAATCAGTAACCCGTGCCTGCCTTCTCCCCATACCCCTTGATTCCGCTAGCCTCAAGAGCTCTATCTAACTCTCTTTTAAATTCATCCAGTGAATTGGCTTCCACTGCCTTCTGTGGCAGAGAACTCCACAAATTCACAACTCTCTGGGTGAAAACGTTTTTTCTCATCTCAGTTTTAAATGGCCTCCCCTTTATTCTTAGACTCTGGCCCCTGGTTCTGGACTCCCCCAACATTGGAAACATTTTTCCTGCATCTAGCTTGTCCAGTCCTTTTATAATTTTCTATGTTCCTATAAGGCCTCCTCTCATCCTTCTAAATATCAGTGAAATCAAGCCCAGTCTTTCCAATCTTTCCACATATGACAGTCACGCCATCCCGGGGATTAACCTTGTGAACCTACGCTGCACTACTTCAACAGCAAGGATGTCTTTCCACAAATTAGGAGACCAAAACTGCACACAATAATCCCGATGTGGTCTCACCAGGGTCCTGTACATATGCAGAAGGACCTCCAATACTCAAATCCCCTCGTTATGAACGCCAACATGCGATTAGCTTTCTTCACTGCCTGCTGTACCTGTACTTTCAGTGACTGGTGTACAAGGACACCTAGATCTCATTGCACTTCCCTTTTTCCTAATCTACCATTGGGATAATAATCTGCCTCCTTGTTCTTGCCACCAAAGTGGATAACCTCACATTTATCTACATTATACTGCATCTGCCATGCATCTGCCCACTCACTCAACCTGTCCAAGTCACCCTGCAAACTCCTAGCTACCTCTTCACAATTCACACTGCCACCCAGCTTTGTCATCTTCAAATTTGCTGGTGTTACTTTTAATTCCATCATCATCGAAATCATTACCATATTTTGTAAATAGTTGCGGCCCCAGCACCACTCGCCACTGCCTGCCATTCTGACAGGAACCCGTTTATTCCTACTCTTTGTTTCCTGTCTGCCAACCAATTCTCTATCCATGTCAATATCCTACTCCCAATATCATGTACTCTAATTTTGCCCACTAATCTCCTGTGTGGGACCTTATCAAAGGCTTTCTGAGTCCAGATACACTACATCCACTTGCTCTCCTTCATCCATTTTACTTGTCACATCCTCTAAAAATTCCAGAAGATTAGTCAAGCAGGATTTCCCCTTCATAAATCCATGCTGACTCGGACCAATCCTTTTACTGCTATCCAAATGCGCCGTTATTACTTCTTTAATAATTGATTCCAGCATCTTCCCCACCACTGATGTCAGGCTAACTGGTCTATAATTCCCCGATTTCTCTCTTGCTCCTTTCTTGGAAAGTGAGATAACATTAGCTACCCTCCAATCCACAGGAACTGATCTTGAATCTATAGAGCATTGGAAAATGATCAATGCGTCCACGATTTCTAGAGCCACCTCCTTGAGTACCCTGGGATGCAGATCATTAGGCTCTGGGGATGTATCAGCCTTCATTCCCATCAGTCTACCCAATACTATTTTTTGCCTAATGCAAATTTCTTTAAGTTACTCTGTCTCCCTAGATCCTCTGTCCTCTAGTACATCTAGGAGATTGTTTGTGTTTTCCTTAGTGAAGACAGAACCAAAGTTCCTGTTCAACTCTTCTGCCATTTCCTTGTTCCCCATAATAATGTCACCTGTTTCTGCCTTCAGGGGACCCACATTTGTCTTTACTAATCTTTTTCTCTTAACATACCAAACTAAGCTTTTATTATCCTTCTTTATATACTTGCCAAGCTTACCTGTCTCTTTCTCAGCCAGGTCTCTGTTCACAACATCATAATCCTACATATCTACATGAACCTGCAACTCCCCAACCACCATTCATTGAAGGTCTATCATAGGCATTATACTCTGTCTGTTCCAACAAAAAAACATATTATTTCATCCTCCATTGATATCTATCTATCCCAATCTTTGTGTAACAATTCTCTTATTTTCAATTGCTGCATTCTTGTGTCTATTTCCCTATAAAATAGATTTATTTAAAACATTTCTATAAATAAATGTTTGGAAATACATCCCACGCTACCTCCCCATCACCCCAAAAGTGCTCAATAAACTTCTGTGAGGACAATGATCCCAGCTAAGATGCCACCTGTCCAATCTGTGCAAGTCTCACATCAATTCAGAACTGGTCCCAATGATCTGAGATCCTTACTTCATCCCTTCCCCCCTTGAATCCAGCTATGCATTTGCCTACATTATGCTCCTATTTCAATACTCGCTGACACATGGAACTGATTCAGGGATTTCTACATTTAATTTTTCCTTAAAGAGTCCTTAAAAGTTTCCTGCAAGACTGTATCTCTTTTTTTCTCCCCAAGTCAAAACTTCTGCCTCACTTTATTTTCCCTGCACAGTCGACTTTAGTATCATAGAAACATGCAGCACAGAAACATATTTTTTGGCCCATCTTGCCCACATTGACAATGTTGCCTATCTACTGCAGGTGAATCTAGGACCAGAGGATATAGGTTTAAGGTGAAGGGGAAAAGATTTAATAGGAATCTGAGGGGTAAACTATTCGCATGAAGGGTGGTGAGTGTATCGATAATGCTGCTAGAGGAGGTAGTTGAGGCAGGGACTATTCCCAACATTTAAGAAACGGTTAGACAGGTACATGGACAGGACAGGTTTGTTGGGATATGGACCAAACGCGGGCAGGTGGGACAAGTGTAGCTGGGACATGTTGGCCGGTGTGGGCAGGTTGGGCCGAAGGGCCTGTTTCCACACGGCATCACTATGACTCTCTCTATGACTCTACTCTTATCTACAGCATTTAGCTTATATCCATCTATGCCTGTATCCCTATGCCTATATCCCACTATTTCCTGAGCAATTACACCTGTCTCTACCACATCATCTAACGTTGGTTCCAGCATCTGCAGTTCCTTGTTTCTCCCCTATTTAGACTTCCCTACCTTGAAAAAAGACATTGATATTGACATCTTTTCTACCCTCCTCATAGTTTTATTAACCTCTGTAAGGTCACCCCTCAGGCTCCTGCATCCCTATAGGAATAAACCACCTGATATCTCCTGCTAATACACCCACCCCCCAATCCCAACTCAAGCAACAAATTAATGAATCTGTTCAACTGTTCAACTCTCTCTCAACTGTTACCTTAATAAAATAGTGAACTGTACACAATACTCCATTTGCAATCAAATAATTGTTTTCTACAGCTGTAACATTATACCCCATCTCATACTCAACCTCAACCAATGAAGGCAAGCCAAATGCCAAATGTCATTTTCATTGCCATGTCCACCTATCCCTGATGAAGTGCTTTGAAAGGCTAGTTGTAGCACATAAACTCCAGCTTTCCCAACAGGCTTGATCCATATTAGTTTGCCTAACATTACAACAAGTGCCTTGCACACCAGACATTCCCTCTTTTACACTCTCTCGTCAATCAGAAAATGCAAAAGCTGGCAATCTACCACCAAATTCAGGAATAGCTTCCTCTCCACTGATACCAGACTACAACAAAACTCATAAGAAAGGGGTGGCCCCATTCTCCAAACCTTCCTTATTGCGTCTCTTGCACTTATTTTTACTTATACTTTCTCTGCACCTGTACTGTTAAGAGACTGTAACACAATATTCCACACAATGGTGTTTATCTATTTGCATTACCCGATGTACGTGTTCTAGTAGCAATGAACTACAGATGCTGGTTTACAAAAAAAGACACAAAGTGCTGGAGTAACTCACCAGATCAGGCAGCATCTCTGGAGAATATGGATAGGTGATGTTTTGGGTTCGGATCCTTCTTCAGACTGACACCACCATCAGTCACATCTTCCCATGCCCATATCCTTTTCTAACTTCCACAGAGACAGCTCCATCTGCAAGTCATTGATTCACTCATCCATTCCCACCCAACCATCCCATTCCTAGGTATTTTCTGCTGCAACTGCAGGAGATGTAACACCTGTACCTATACTTCCTCCCTCACCTCCATCCAGGGATTCAGTAGTCCTTCCAGGTGAAACAGAGGTTCTTATTCACCTCCTCTAATTGCAATCAGTCAGAAGAAATGTCCCAACCCAAAACATCACCTGTACATGTGGTCCTGGAGAGTGTCGCAGAACAGAGAGACTTAGGTGGACATGTACACATTTCCCTTAAAGTGTGACACAGGTAGACGAGGTGGTGAAAAATGTGTGGCATGCTGCCTTTATTAGTCAGGGCATAGAATACAACAGGTGGGACAACATGTTACAACAATACAAATATGTTGAGACCAAACTTGAAGTTCCGATCACCTAGATATTAACATAAATTCTCACAAAAACTAACTTTATGAACAAATATACACCAAGTACTGGAACTGCTAAGTTACAGAAGAGTCTCTTCTGTAACACCTTTTTGCACGCACATTTTTTTCTCTCTTTAAAAAGTGAAGAAAAATCAATACCATGAAATCCACTGCATTTTATACTCAAATTGTGGAAGGATATCATTAAGCTGGTAAAGGTGCAGAAAATATTTACAAGGATATTTCCGGAACTGGATGGCTTGATTTACTAAGAGAGACTGGATAGGCTGCGGCTTTTCTCCCTTGAGCAGGGAGACTTGCCTTTAGAGGTATATATATAATCATAAGGGATATACATAAGGGTGAATAGTCATAGTCTTTTGCATAGAGAAGGGGAGTCTAAAACTGGGGGTCACACATTTCAGAAGAGAGGATAAAGTTAAAGGTAACCTGAGGGACAACTTTCCCTCAGAAGGAAGGGGGCATGTGAAAAGAGCTGCCAGAGGAAGCTATAAAGAGGGGTGCAATTACAATGCTTAAAAGACATTTGTTTAGAGTACATGATAATAATGTTTAGACGAATGTGGCCCAAAAGCAGACATATGGGACCAGCTCAGGTAGTGAACCTGTTGGGCCGAAGGAACTGTTTCCATCCTTTTATAACATTTAAACTCTAATGGCTCCACAAGTTTTCACAGTGCATTACCTCACACTTCGCTGATTTAAATTCCATCTGCCATGGCTCAACTTTCCAGCTGATCTTTGTCCCAACCTTAGACATTTTTTGCTTTCTATTGCTCCATCAATTTTAGCTCTCTACCATTCTGGGTTGTACCTTTCCTCATTTGTTAGCTATGCATTTGATCAGCACTTCAGTTTTGCCAAGATTAATCCATGCATTAACTACCCAACTAATGGAGTGCATAAGTGTAGATGAGATTCATGAACAATCAAAAAGATAGATTAGTGTACTTTCAGCACAGCGAAACGCAAGAAGCAACCACACATTGTTACATTTTCTGCCCAGTCCATCCTATTAATGTTAACTTATCACACAAATGGTAGTTTTGTTCCATTTCAGTGTAATGTTTCTTACATTTTTTCCACAATATCAACATCCTAAGGACTTGAATATTAAGAATTTTTAGTCATACGGACATCTAGTTACCAGAATATTGAAAACCTTCCTCTACCCTTCTCTCCTATAACCTGCATTCTTCATACCACTATAGTACAAGAATCTCTTCTAATTGTAAGAAAAAGTGCATTTCCTTTAGCTCAGGCAACATCTGTGGAAAGAGAAACAGTTAACATTTCAGGCTTGGGACCCTTCATTCAGAGTCCCAAAAGGTTTCTCTGTCCACATAATTTGACAGAGCAGCTAAGTGTTTTCAGACTTTTTTTGTTCGATTCAAATTTCTATTACCTACAGTTTCTTTTATTTTCTTGATTTGCCGAATTTCGGCAAATCAACATTGAAATCAAAACAATTATGACCTTAAATGATATCAAACAGATATAAATTGTGTGTCAAATAATCTGAACTATTTTTGTTAAACTTTAGCAAATTTTAACATTAGCAAATTTGCAGATGACACAAAGCTGGGTGGCAGTGTGAACTGTGAGGAGGATACTATGAGAATGCAGGGTGACTTGGACAGGCTGGGGGGAGTGGGCAGATGCATGGCAGATGAAGTTTAATGTGGATAAATGTGAGGTTATCCGCTTTGGTATCAAAAACAGGAAGGCAGATTACTATCTAAATGGCGTCAAGTTGGGAAAAGGGGAAGTACAACGGCATCTGGGGATACTTGTTCATCAGTCTATGAAAGTAAACATGCAGGTACAGCAGGCAGTAAAGAAAGCAAATAGCATGTTGGTCTTTATAACAAGAGGAGTCGAGTATAGGAGCAAAGAGGTCCTTCTGCAGTTGTACAGAGCCCTAGTGAGACCACACCTGGAGTATTGTGTGCAGTTCTGGTCCCCTAATTTGAGGAAGGACATTCTTGCTATTGAGGGAGTGCAGCGTAGGTTTACAAGATTAATTCCCGGGATGGCGGGACTGTCATATGCTGAGAGAATGGAGCAGCTGGGCTTGTACACTCTGGAGTTTAGAATGATGAGAGGGCATCTTATTGAAACATATAAGATTGTTAAGGGTTTGGACACGCTAGAGGCAGGAAACATGTTTCCGATGTTGGGGGAGTCCAGAACCAGGGGCCACAGTTTAAGAATAAGGGGTAAGCCATTTAGAACGGAGACGAGGAAACACTTTTTCTCACAGACAGTTGTGAGTTTGTGGAATTCTCTGCCTCAGGTCAGGTTCTCTGGATGCTTTCAAGAGAGAGCTAGATAGGGCTCTTAAAGATAGCGGAGTCAGGGGATATGGGGAGAAGGCAGGAACGGGGTACTGCTTGGGGATGATCAGCCATCATCACATTGAATGGCGGTGCTGGCTCGAAGGGCGGAAGGGCCTGCTCCTGCACCTATTGTCTATTGCTAAAATTCTATTAATTTATGTGTGGCACAGTGGCTCAGCAGTATAGTTGCTATCTTACAGCGCTCGGGACCATGGTATGATCCTGATTACATGTTATTCTCTGTGTAGTGTTTGTACATTCTCCCCGTGATCGGTGTGGGTTTTCTCCAGTTTCCTCCCACACTCCATAGACGTACAGGATTGTAGGTTTGTTAATAAGTGAAGCATAATTAATCAGAAGATTCTCATGATTGTGTTTTTGTAATACAACAGTTTTTACCTGTGGCTTTTCTAAATATGCTTCACTGGTCCATCATTTTGTTGCATTTACTATTGCTAATATATTTTGCAATTTCCAAAGGAAATTTAAATACTGGCGTCTTGATATCTGCACACTCAACTAATCAGCTGGAATTTCACAGGTAATGCGTGAAGTGGCATGTCAAGATCAAGACTAGAGGAGAACATTATACAGAGGATACAGGTGGTGGGGGGGATTATGGATGATATGTGAGGGGAAGGGGGTTATAGGTGATTTGTGAGAGGGGATGTTATAGGTGTTTACAGGTGAGGAGTTCCCCTTACATAAAATGCCCCTAAGAATGCATTTGAAGTCAACATTCCAATCTTGTACCCACCTTCTTCAAACTCGATCCCATTAAACAATCCGTTAACATTCCCCCGACAAAAAATACAAACCTTGTTTCCGTACATCTTCCACAGCCAACAGTAGCTCTTCCTTCAGATCTTGGCTCTCTTTTGCAATCTGGTCACCTTTATCCAGAAAGTTTTGTGTTGCTTGTTCCACAGAAGCAGCCAATACATGTGCTTTCTTGGAGCGACCTTTCTTTTTACTTGATGGGCCCTTGCTACTTGTATTCACAAGAGTAGTTACCTTAGAGGGAAATTTAAAAACAAATTAATTTCCCAACATTTTATTTCTTCATTACAAGCATTACAAGTGTTTCCATTTCAAACACTTCTTTCTGCCATTGACAGCTGTACAAACAGCCCATCACAAATGTTTCTTTCATGTAAACATAAGACAAACATGGAAAATCAAACTTGATGGCTGACATCAGATGCTCACAGTGAGGCACAAGGGACATTTAGAATTTTTTGTTAAAATTGAGGGAAAATGTGTTTTTGACCGAGAACCCCCTTGTTCTCCATCATAGAAATTAATTCTAAATACCCACATCATTTTGGCTGAATCAATTAATTGATGCCATCTAACCTGTGAATTTGAATGTAATTGAATCTTGACAGTACTAATCTAGCAATTTCACCAACTCAAATCAAAGTAGAGCTATAATAACTTGAAAAATAAATAAGAAATCAAATTAGTAGAAATGCTCGAAATGCTCAGCAATTAGGAGTCATATGTGAAAAAATTGTTAACATTTCAGGCAATTTCACGACCCTTCAACAGTTCTGACAAAATTTTTGACCTGTAATGTTAACCTACTGAGTGTTTGTAGCATTATATTTTCATTTCAGATTTCCAGTCTCTGCAGATTTTTGATATTCCATTAACAATGAACATTCTGCAAAATAGTATTGGAAAAGTAATTGTGATCCAAAGCAAAGATATGGGAGTGTGCGCTGCAAGTATGTGACATTATACAGTCAACACTGCGCCTTGCATTTTAGTCGAGATGCGGAAATTTTAACTTAAGGAATCATTTGATCTTCGCATCAATGACAACATACTACAAGTTCAAATTTGTATCAAAGTGCCTATTTGTCAGTCAGAGAGCAACCAATTAAAAAACATCTTACTCTTTATCACTTAGATATTGCTCAGTTGCCAATTGAAGGCTCTGTACTGCTTATTTTGTGACACGTCATTATCCATTGTCCCATATGAACCTTCCAAACATGCAGAATCAACTGTCAACAGCAGGCACTGGGAAGATAATGTCAAATCCTCTCGTTATCCCAGAGCTAATGAAACTGAAATGGAATCTATGGGACTAATAAGGATTATATAAAACTGTCAAACACAGAAAGACCAGTCGACTCCTTGAATTTTAAATAAGAAAGTCATGATTGGATTATTTTTGTTTGTAACAACCTAGAGAAACTCTCCTTCCTCCAAGGATAATGTAACTGACATGCAAGAATCACCACTTGTTGATGAAACATTCTACATCCTCCCTTGGTTAATTTATTCTTACTTGAAAATCAGAGACTCAACTCAGATTTAACTATGAATGGGAACTAATATTTCTACAGGTACAAAGACGATGCATGAGAATATTATCAAGGCTGTAGGATTATTGTAATGAGGCAGTGATTGAAATGCAGTTGCTTTATTTGGAACAAAGAAGATACGGTTAAGCTGTACAAAACTGAGACATAGACAGGGAGGATAAAGAACCTTTTATTGAGATGAGGATTTTTTTTTACACGAAGTGTGCTGGTGGAATGGAACACATTGCCTGAAATAGAGCTGGAATCTGAAACCCTTATGTACAGTCAACCCCTTCAAGGCAAGGGATTGAGGAGGAGTAATGTAAATGGCTCTATATTTGGCACGCATGGGCACAATGGATTGAATTACTTCTTTTAACATACCTGCCAACATTTGAAAATGAAAAATCTTACTCTGAGTGCACGGGTTGACGGAGTGCGAGCGCCGAAGGCACCTTCTCCCCCTCTCCTTGCCTAGCACTGTGTGCAAACTGCAGAAAAAAAAGTGATTTTGGCTGCAGCCAGCTTCTGCATCAGTAAGGGAAGCTGGTCAGTGATTGGCCGCAACGCCCCTCAGAGACAGCATCTGATTGGCCACCGAGTGACCAGCGCATTATGTGATTGGACACAATGCCCTTGGAGACAGCGGCTGATTGGACGGGAATTTTAAGTGAAGCTGGTCGGTGATTGGATGCAACCCCCTTAGAGACAGCGGTTGATTGGCCGTTTTTTCCCCCTCATTTTTAAATCATAATCTTCCGATTTTTCACACTTTTTTAACTTAAAAATCGGAACAAATACGATAAAATCTGACTAGTTGGCAGGTATGCTTTAATGCTGTAAATTTCTGTAATTCTCTGAATATGTTTTAAATACACTCATCAAATGTGCTCATTTACTTTGTTATCAAGGCTGCAGAATTATTGCAATGACAGCGCAGTTCAATCGCTGATAGCATAATAGGCTAAATTTGCCCTCCATGATTGTTACAATATTGGCCAATTTTCTTCAAATATTTTTCTTTGTACCAATAGCACCATTTGCATGATAATCAATATTTCAATGTCTGCCTTCCTTATCTGACACCCTTTTCACCTCCTTTTCATCTTTAGCCTGCCACTTACTCCACCCATTTGCCAATCAAACCCTTCCTCACCGTAGCCCACCTATCACTTGGCAGCCTTTGAACCACTCCCACCTCTCTTTACCAGTGTTCTCCCCCCACTACAATCAGTCTGAAGAAGGATCCCAACCCAAAACATCACCTGACCAGCTGGGGTCCTCCAGCACTGTGTGTTTTGCTCAAGATTCCAGCATCTGCAGTTCCTTGTGACTCCAGGCTCTGAGGAGGCATGTATTTTTCTACTTTTGTTTGTCGTTCCTAATAGAAAGAGTCGATATTTCTATTGCCTCAGCCTGAATTATTCAAGACAGAGAAAAATTCAAAGCCTATAGTGTCAAGGTTACACATGTAAGATAGACAAATGATGATAAGATAATGGAAGAAGAGATTGCAGATGCTGGAATCTTGATTAAAAACAAAATTGTGAGCAAATCACAAAAGTGCTGGAAGAACTCAGTGGGTCAGGCAACATCTGTGGAGGGAATTGGATAGACAACATTTCAGATCCACACACTTCTTCAAACTCACTTCTTGAGCCAAAGCAAAACATCAAACATTTATTTCTACCCACGGATGCCACTTGACCTGCTGAGTTCCTCTAGCAGATCATTTGCTGCTCCAGATTGCAGAACTTTCAGTCTCCTGTGTCTACATAAATTGGACAAAATAATCTTAAAGGTAGATTCCCTTTAGAGTCAAAGAGTAAGACAGCAAAGAAACAGACCCATTTGTCCTTGTCTATGCTGAGCATCAATTACCCATCCACACTAATTCCATTTCCCCGACCTGCTAAGAGCCGTCCATGTTTTGGCAATTCAAGTGCTCATTCTGAAACATGTTAAATATTTTTCTTTTTTTTCCTTTTCTTTATTTGAGTTTAAAGGTAATATTGTTTATTAGTATTTGTTTTTTTGTTTTTTTAAAAAATATTTTTATTTTATTAGAAGTAAGTACAATCGTATGGCACCAAAGTGCCTAATATATATTTTCATAATACATTTTATGTACAGCTTCTTATTTTTTTATTATAATAAAGAAGAAAAAGAAAAAGAAATTAGATAATAAAGGATAGAAAAACGTGAGATATATAGTGTGTGAAAAAGGAAAAAAAAGAATGAAAGAAGAAAGTCGAAGAAAAGAAAATAGGAAAAAGAGAGTACAAAATAAAAAAAGAAGTAAGGAGATCATTATTTATAATCTTGACCATCCCTCGCCCAGTCCTGAGACAGTTAACTTTTACAATTGTGTTGCACCATATGATTCTAAAAAGACGACAAATGGAGACCAACTCGTTATGAATTGGTCTGATTTATCTATTAGGAGAAATTGCATTTCCTCAAGATGTGCGGTGTCCAACATGCTTGCGATCCACATTTTAAGCGTTGGCATTGGTGTATTTTTCCAAAATTTAAGTATTAATTTTTTTGCTATTATTAAACCATAATTAAAAAATAAATTTTGAGATGAGTTCAATTTATTCCCATCTTCCATTACTCCAAATATAATCATTTCAGTATTAGGTTCCATTCTTATCTTAAATAATTTTGTAAATATTTCAAAAATATCACTCCAAAATCTAGAAAGTTTTATGCAGGAAACAAAAGAGTGTGTTCTAGTTGCGTTTTGGGATAAACATTTATCGCAAATGGGGGGATATATTTGGATAGAATTTATTCAGTCTTGTTTTTGAATAATATAATCTATGTAAAATTTTAAATTGAATTAGATTATGTCTTGCATTAATCGAACATTTGTGAATGTATATCAAGTACTTTTCCCATGTAACCTTCGTAATTTTACCATTAATTCCCGTTCCCACTCTTCTCTAAGTACCTCTGTCGATGGTAGGTCTATATTTAAAATACTATTATATAAATATGATATTAATTTTTGTGAGTCAGCTTTAATATTCATTGCTTCTTCCAATAAGTCAGGAGTTATTTTTTGATATCCTTGTATGTATTTCTTCATGAAATCACAAATCTGAAGATATTTAAAATATTGGTTGTTTTTCAATTTAAATTGTAATTGTAATTGTTGGAATGATAATAGATTTCCCATTTCATACATATCCCCGATCCTTTTAATTCCTAAACTTTCCCATTGATTATATGTTTTATCAATAAGGGATGGTTTAAATAAAGGATTATTCGCTATTGGCATTAACAATGATAAATTTCTTAATTTTAAGGATAATTTTATTTGTTTTCAAATTCTTATTGTATCATGTATAATTGGGTTCTTCTTATATATTGTGTTGTTCAGTTTTTTTGGGGAGAAGAGGATCGTTCCTATATTACAAGGAAAACAATCCTCTTTCTCCATTTTTATCCATTCTGTCTGTTGGGTAGAACTCTTAAATATTTTTAGAGTACCCTCTTCAGGCAATGAAAAATTAATTTGCGCGAACATTTTTTTTTCCTCAGATGGCCTCCAAGCAGCTTTTCCTTTACCCCAAGCCAATGTCCTAGTTTTTAATACCTGTATGGAGAAATGTTTTCTACTCTACCCTCTACGCTCCTAAAAAATTTGTATATCTCTACGAAATATCCCCTCAGCCTTAACTACACATCAGCCTACACTTTTTCTCCTCATAGATAAAAGCTCCTATTTATCCTCAGATAAATAGTCATAAATAGTAAGACTAAACAAGAACTTACCAGTTTGAAGTTTGATCTTTATTTTATGAGGTTACATTGAGCGATTACGTGAAGAAGCCCCGTCTGTCCACACGCGCGTCAATCTTCAAAGCAGCGGTGTGAAATCACAGATAATAGTAGTCGAAATAACATAGTAAGACTTAGAGAAGACTAGAACTACCGAGTGATCTTTATTAGAGAGGGTTGGGAGCGGTGGGCAGGTAAACGATCAACGTAACTCCTCATAAAATAAAGATCAAACTTCAAACTGGTAAGTTCTTGTTTAATCTTACTATTTTACTTCGGAGTCACGTGAGTGATTCCGTGAAGATTTCAAAGCTCTGTGAATTCATGCCGTGGATACAAGTCCATACGACACACTGCCTTAGTTGACACAGGATGAATAAATAATGCATTCAAACATGATTCAAACTTACACATGTTAATGCTTTAATAAGAAAAAGAAACAATAACAACCCCTCTCTCCCAGGGGGAACCTACAAAACAGAACTTAAAATAGAATGCCCAAATACTCCCGGCGTGAGAACAGGTTTATTATAAAACTGTTGAAATGTCCCTTCATTGGACCATCCTGCAGCCCCGAGGATTTGGTCTAATGGGACATCCAGTGCCCTCGCTGCTGATGTTGATGCCGCCCTAGTAGAGTGAGATTTAAAAACATCAGTGTCCACTCCGGCACAACTCAAAACTTGTTTCAGCCACCTAGAAATGGTCTGTACCGACACCTTCTTATGAGTTTTTTTGTGACTGATGAGCATTGTAATTTCGGAGCCTTTAAGGCTCTTGGTGACCTTGACATACTGCAGTAGGTGCGTAACTACACATAGCCGTATGTCTTTGGGATATGCCATGAAACTCAGTTTAACCCCTGACGTCCCTGGCCTGCTCTGTTTGATTAAATCATAAACATAAAATGTAATGTTATTTACAGAAGAAACCATACTATCCAGTCGTAGCTTTTGCAACGTCTGGAAACGTTGCGCTGAAATGAGCGCCATGAGCATGACTACTTTAAGAGTGAATCTTTGCAAAGACAGAGATGTAATTGGAGCTCATTGCCGAAGTAATGTGAGAACTACACTCACATCCCAGATCTCCGAATACCTAGGCTTCGGAAGATTAGTTAAAAATACCCTTCATGAATCGGGATACTAATGGATGAGACCCAACAGAGTGTTGTCCCGATCCCTGCCATAGATAGGACGATAAGGCACTCCTGGCACTATTAATGGCACTATAACTCAGTCGCTCATCAAAATATAAAGTAGCAAGGAACTCCAACACATCAGGTATGCTTGCAGTATGATACGATATGTTTGACTGCAAGCAGAAGATCTCCCATTTCTTGATATAAGATACGTATTGTTTCTTAGTACTATCCCTCCAGGCCGCAGTAATCACATCCATCGTACGACATGATAGTCCGAGCCCCAGGAACGGTCTCGTCAGAATCTGCAAACCAATAGATTAATACGATCATGTAAACATAGAAACATAGAAAATAGGTGCAGGAGTAGGCCATTCGGCCCTTCGAGCCTGCACCGCCATTCAATATGATCATGGCTGATCATCCAACTCAGTATCCTGTACCTGCTTTCTCTCCATAACCCCTGATCCCTTTAGACACAAGGGCCACATCTAACTCCCTCTTAAATATAGCCAATGAACTGGCCTCAACTACCTTCTGTGGCAGAGAATTCCAGAGATTCACCACTCTCCGAGTAAAGGATGACTCTCCCCTGTCACAGGGTGAAGCAGCAGATTGCTGCATTTGGGAACAACCATAAAAGGCACTGTGACCAGTCTAAGAACGAGTGGGAACCATGGTTGTGTAGGCCATTCGGGGACTACCAAATCACCTGAGGCGGAGTCCTGCTCAATCTTAATCTGGCACCGACTAATGAGACAAAATGGAGGAAAAGCATAAAAGAACATTTCACCCCAGAATAGCGAGAATGCATCTACTGCTACTGCCCCTGGGTCTGGCTCCCATGAAACATAATTTGGTAACTGGTGATTTAATCTGGATGCAAACAAATTGATATCTGGCAAACAATACCGGGCGACAACATCATTAAATATTTGCGTGATGCTTACAACAAAGTATTTGTTTTTCTCTTTTCCCTCTTTCTCTTTTGTCTTCTTTTTTAGGGTCTATTTCTTAATTCTTTTTTTTTTAAATTTCTTTCTCATAGGGTCTTTGTTCTTTTTGGTTGTCACGTTTTTTACACTTTCACTATTTTCCTTCACTTTCTCCTTTCTCTTAATCTCATCCTTTCCCTTTATTAGTGTAAAAAATGACGGAGTACATTAATTGTAATAAGATATACGTGACGAGTACTAATGTAATTGGTTGTAATGTAATGTACTTCTAATAAATAAAAATAAAAAAATAAAAAATAAATAATAGAAAAAATCATTAAATATTTCTGGGTTCAACATCCACTCTGTGTTGTCATTGAATTTCCGTGACCTGGTGTCTGCCACCATGTTATATCTACCTGGTAAGTAGATAGCTGAAATCCAGATGTTTCTTGCAATACACCAATGCCAAATAAGGTTAACTAGCTTATCACATGATACCGACTTGATTCCACCCATGTGTTTGACGTATGCAACTGCTGTAGTGTTATCAATCTGCAGCTGAACATGCAAATCATGCATAGTAGAACAATACGCCTTTAAACCATAGAATGCTCCCAGCAACTCTAAATAATTAATACCATGCGCCTGAAGAATTAATGCCTCATGCACATTCCATCTGCCCCCACAGCTAGAATTGGTATCAGTGGCTCCCAAGGCACTAACATCAGTCTGTAAGACAATTGAAGGTTGATCAATCAGAATTTTGCTAGAGCAACGCGAAACATTCGTTATCCACCACTGTAACTCAGTAATGGCTTCAACTGGCAACCTCATTAGCCTATCGAAATGACCTGCATGTGTTTTTAGTGCATGTTCTTTAGCACGTTGTAAATTTTGAAAATGTAAAGGCCCAAATTGTACCTTAGGGAAAGCAGCCACTAATTTGCCAATTACACTAGCCACCTGTCGAATGGAGGAAAGTTGCTCATCAATGAGATTACTACAAGCATCAATTAACTCTAATCTCTTGCCTTTAGGCAGAGTCACTGACATGTGAGTTGAATTAATGGCGAATCCCAAATAATCAATGATTCTAGATGATATCAATTTGGATTTAGCTGGATGGATAAGAAACCCCAACCTCTCAAACATACGTTTAGTAGCTGAAACAGATAATTCAGCTGATTCCTGAGTCTTGCCTATGATTAGAACATCATCCAAATAGGCCATCACAATATGATTCTGAGCCCGGAGTAAGCCCAATATAGGTTTCAATAACTTTGTAAATAGTCTAGGAGCTAAGGTTAACCCATTAGGCAATGCTTTAAACTGCCACAATTGTTTCATCCAGCTAAATTTCAAATAACTCCGGTGCTGGTAATGAATCGGTACTGAATAATACGCATCTTTCAGATGTATACATGCCAAATAGCATCCTTTGGAAACCAGTTGTTTAGCAGTAACAAAAGTTTCCATTTTTAAATGTTTATACTGGACATAGGAGTTAAGTCTAGTTAGATCAAGAATGATTCAACACCCACCATCCTTCTTTTGTCTAGGAAATATATTAGACACAAATTGGTGAGATTGATGAACTGACTTCTCAATTACCGCTTTTTGAAGTAACGTTTCAATTTCAGCTTTTACCTGTAAAAACTCTTGTGAAAAAAACAATGTCCGCCTTGGTGTATGTTGTGTAGGTGGACGCAATTTGAAAATAAACTCAATTCGGAACCCCTGGATACTGTCCAGTATAAACAAATCTGATGTTATGCAGCACCATTCATTGAAAAACAAATGCAATCTTTCCCCAACTTGTGACTGATCCATATATGACCTGTCCTGAACAGAACGAGATCCACCTACCTCCACAGTCGTCGGTGGATACTTTTGCCTCCGAGTTCTGGAGGGAATGAACGTTGGCATATGCCAATTGCGCACGGAATGCAAAACCCGGCTTGGTCCTTGACCCGAACCAGCCTCAGTGAACCGTCTATAAGGGTGCAACCTTCGGAACGGAATTTTACCGGTCGACTGAGCTTTAATGAGGCCGACAGTCTTTGCCTCATCATCAAGGTCTCTGACCTGTTTGGACAGGTCCTCCCCAAACAGCAGGTTTGGTGGCTGAACATTGGTTGGTTTGCACAAAGCTGCAAATTTTGGATTCAGAGTTGGCCGTATCGCACTTTTCCTGTGACAATTCAACTCGAAATGTGCATTGCACATAAGGGCCAATGCATCCTGCTGAACCTCCGACAGGGGCACCCCATCGACCGATCTTGCAAAGGCAGTAATGCCCGACCCAAGCAGCTTTAGGATCTTTTGAAGCCTTAATTCTTGGACTCTAATGCTTGCACCCATGTGCCCCCAAATGGCATGATTTACTGTAGGCATCTTGATTGAGGCACAGTTAGCGGGTGTCTCGTATTTCTTCGCCATTTCCTCCATCGTCAAATCTTGCAACTGATGGGAGGCCATGTAATTAATGGTGCTAGCCAGGTCATCGTCCAATGGCTCACCAGTCCCAGTTGATATGGCGAATTTTGATGCCATGCCTGGCACCCCTGGTTCTTGGTTTCCGTGCCTTGGGGTATGCTGCTCTGCAATACCTCCAACTTCAGGGTCAGAACCAAACTGCCCCGGTAAGCTCACCTCCTCCATGAGAGAGACATTATGCAGCCCTTCTACAGGCGCTACTGCCATGGGCCCCCAAGAAGACCCGTGGATATAAGACTCCTCTTCATGGAGCAGATCTTCCCTTTACAGCCCCTGACCTGCCAGCGACTCAGGAGGCGAAATGGGCGCCCGCCCGCTGCCCGTACTTCCGTGTTCTACAGCTGTTTTACCGGCGGCGTGCCTCCCCCTTCCCTTCAACATCTTCTCCATGGTCCTGCTCCCTCCTGTAAAGAAGACTCACAGACCGCAAAAGACGACCACAGCGAAAGTTTTAAAACTTACCTGCGGGTTTTTAACTTACCGCTGGTGGAGCTGCGCCCTGCCAGCCCGTCGTTTGCGCCATGCGTCAGACGTAATGACGCGCGTGCGGATAGGCGAGGCTTCTTCACGGAATCACTCACGTGACTCCGATGTAAAATTCTCACTCCCTTTCATTCTGGTACCGCAGTACTAATTGCTAACCTTCACTGCCCAGTTCCATGCTATTTATTCTTTTTTATTCTGCAGTTGCTGTGCTTCAATCTATCTAACATTTTCATTTCCTATTAGTAAATGAAAAGAAAAAATACAATTGCAATTCTAGCACTTTCAAAGCATAATTACTTAAGAACGAACACATTGTAATATTGTCAATTCAGTGATGGATAGAAAGTTATTATTTCAAACAATTAACAGAACTCATGAATTAAATGTAGATTACAATATAATAGATTATATTACTATGTTTCAAATGTTAAATATTTTAATGCCAATGGATGATATTTGTTAAGGAATTCCAAAATATGAAAAAAAATTTAAATCACATATTGTGCAGTTTCAGATTCAGAATTGACTTCCCGTAGGGAATGTGAATTAAAAAAATTATGAATTAATCAACGTTTTAATCACAACTTTCAATAGTATGACAATCAGGCTACCAACATAGCTTCCCTCAACCTCTCATCATCCCTCTCACCTTGATCGCTCTTTCCCTCCCTGCTCCACCCTTTCCTCATTGTTCCCTACCTTTCTTCTTCCTCCACCTCCTCTACCACCTCCTCTAGCAACTTGTTCCGTATGCACATTACCCTGTGTGTGAAAAAGTTGTTCTTCACGTCCCTTTTAAATCTTTTCCCTCTCACCTTATACACCTGTAGTTTTAGACTCCTCTTTCCTAGGAAAATGACTCCGCCCATCCAACATATCAATGAGCATCATGATTTTATAAACCTCCATAAGGTTACCCCTCAGCCTTCACTCTAGGGAAAACAGTCCCAGCCTTACCATTTTTTTCTTATATTTCAAACCCTCCCATCTAGACCACATCCTTGTGAACCTTTTCTGTATCCTCTATAACATACTTGCATCCTTCCTAGAGTATGGTAACCAGAACTACCCACAATATTCCAGGTGCTGCCTCACCAAAGTCTTGTATAGCTCTAACATGTAAAGCTTAGATTTAAATAGTGGGGAGAGGGGAGAGGTGAGGGGAAAGTTAGAAAGTTAAAGAGAAAGGAACAAGACAGGAAAGTAAAATATGTAATGATAAGCCAAGCATGCCTTCTCAGTTTGGCATGCATGTGATTCCAAACCAACGAATGTGATTAATTTTGTGTTACCCTCTGAGATAATCCTGCAAGTTTTTTCGTTCAGGAAGCATTCAAGGGTGGAGAATAAATGCCAGCCTTTCCAGCAACATCCACATCCTATCACTGAAATTAATTACAACAGAGAAACAATATTTAGCCAATGACACGACTATTTGTTTCAATCCAACTAGCACAACTTTCTCTTATGTATCCGATTCTGCCTTTAGATCCTTCAAACTATTTTGAACACCTGTTGTTTTTCTATTGAATGTGTTGATCCATGAAACATCATAATGCACCATACCCAAAATGAAGGCCTAAATCTCTTAGCAAAGTTCACACTGATTATAAGAGATATTTTAGAGCAGAAGTAACACATATCTTGAAATAATACCATATGTGACAATTGAAAGTTCAAACGAAGTTCAAGTAACTAATTATGTTTTAATGAATTCTAGCTAAAGTTTTCACTAACAAGTTGGCCTGTGACTTCATTAATATGTCTTAGATTGTTTTCATTTTAACTGATTAAAAAAAAAAAAAATCAACCAATGACTAACCTGGATATTTTTTTGCACAAACTATATGGGCAATAAATGACACCAAAACAAAATATATATCTTTATTCACTTCAATTAAAAAAATCCCAGTCACTTTTAAAATCCACGTGTAGACTTACTAATTAATCCTATTTATTATAGACAGGTGATGTGTCAGTGGTGAAATAAGGCGAATTAAATTGTGGGAAGAAATAGCAGGAAAAATGATAGATAGACCCAAAACTCAGCAGGTCAGACAATATCTCTGGAGAAAAGGAATAGGTGATGTTTCGGGTCAAGACCCTTCTTTCGACTGAGAGTCGAGGAAAGGGAAAGGAGAGATATGGTGATATAGAACAAATGAATGAAAGATATGCAAAAAAAGTAATGATGATAAAGGAAACATGCCATTGTTAGCTGTGGTAGACAAAAATGCTGGAAAAACTCAGCGGGTGAGGCAGCATCTATGGAGCGAAGGAAATAGGCAAAGTTTTGGGTCGAAACTCTTCTTCAGACTAGGTGAAAACAAATTACAGACAATTAAACTCACAGGGATGACAGTGAAACTAGTACAACGATTAGGGTGGGGGAGGGACGGTGAGAGAGGGGATGCAAGAGTTACTTGAAGTTAGAGAAATCAATACTCAACCGCTGGGTTGTAACTTCCCAAGCGAAATATGAGGTGCTGTTCCTCCAATTTGCGTTTGATCTCACTCTGACAATGGAGGAAGCTCAGGACAGAAAGGTCAGTGTGTGAATGGGAAGGGGAGTTAAAGTGTTTGTTAAAGGGGAGTTAAACTGGGAGGTCAGGTAGGCCCAGATGGACTGAGCGAAGATGTTCAGCAAGACGATTGCCCAGTCTACATTTGGCCTCGCCGATGTGCGAGTTCACACCTGGAACAATGGATAAAGTAGATGAGATTGGAGGAATTGCAATTAAACCTCTGCCTTACCTGAACGGTAAAGGTCCCTGGACAGAGTGGAGGGAGAATGTGGGATAGGTGTTGCTTCTCCTGCAGTTGTAGGGGAAGATACCTGGGAAGGAGGTGGTTTGGATGGGAAGGGATGAATTAACCATGGAGTTGCAGAGGGAACGGTCTCTGTGGAAAACAGATATGGGTGGAGATGGGAAGATGTGACTGGTGGTGGGATCCCGTTGCAGGTGGCAAAAATGTCAGAAGATTGTGTGTTGTATGGAACGGCTTGTAGATTGATGATGCATGGGACCCCAGCTATATACAATATATATTAATGATTTGGATGAGGGAATTGAATGCAACATCTCCAAGTTTGCAGATGACACAAAGCTGGGGGGCATTGTTAACTGTGAGGAGGATGCTAGGAGGCTGCAAGGTGACTTGGATCGGCTGGGTGAGTGGGCAAATGCATGGCAGATGCAGTATAATGTGGATAAATGTGAGGTTATCCACTTTGGTGGCAAAAACAGGAAAGTAGACTATTATCTGAATTGTGGCCGATTAGGAAAAGGGGAGATGCAACGAGACCTGGGTGTCATGGTACAATAGTCATTGAAAGTAGGCATGCAGGTGCAGCAGGCAGTGAAGAAAGCGAATGGTATGTTAGCATTCATAGCAAAAGGATTTGAGTATAGGGAGGTTCTACTGCAGTTGTACAGGGTCTTGGTGAGACCACACCTGGAGTATTGCGTACAGTTTTGGTCTCCTAAACTAAGGAAAGACATTCTTGCCATAGAGGGAGTACAGAGAAGGTTCACCAGACTGATTCCTGGGATGTCAGGACTTTCATATGAAGAAAGACTGGATAGACTTGGCTTGTACTCGTTAGAATTTAGAAGATTGAGGGGGGATCTTATAGAAACTTACAAAATTCTTAAGGGGTTGGACAGGCTAGATGCAGGAAGATTGTTCCCGATGTTGGGGAAGTCCAGAACAAGGGGTCACAGTTTAAGGATAAGGGGGAAATCTTTTAGGACCGAGATGAGAAAAACATTTTTCACACAGAGAGTGGTGAATCTCTGGAATTCTCTGCCACAGAAGGTAGTTGAGGCCAGTTCATTGGCTATATTTAAGAGGGAGTTAGATGTGGCCCTTGTGGCTAAAGGTATCAGGGGGTATGGAGAGAAGGCAGGTACAGGATACTGAGTTGGATGATCAGCCATGATCATATTGAATGGCGGTGCAGGCTCGAAGGGCCGAATGGCCTACTCCTGCACCTATTTTCTAATTTTCTATGTTTACATGATCGTATTAATCTATTGGTTTGCAGATTCTGACGAGACCGTTCCTGGGGCTCGGACTATCATGTCGTACGGTGGATGTGATTACTGCGGCCTGGAGGGATAGTACTAAGAAACAATACGTATCTTATATCAAGACATAGGAGATCTTCTGCTTGCAGACAAACATATCGTATCATACTGCAAGCATACCTGATGTGTTGGAGTTCCATGCTACTTTATATTTTGATGAGCGACTGAGTTATAGTGCCATTAATAGTGCCAGGAGTGCCTTATCATCCAATCTATGGCAGGGATCGGGACAACACTCTGTTGGGTCTCATCCATTAGTATCCCGATTCATGAAGGGTATTTTTAACTGTAATCTTCCGAAGCCTAGGTATTCGGAGATCTGAGATGTGAGTGTAGTTCTCACATTACTTCGTCAATGGGCTCCAATTACATGTTTCTATGTTTCTATGTGAACCAATCACACATAGCCAGCATCACTAACTCCACCCCACTATAACACTTACACTAACGCTTATTCCCAGCACCGTCAGTTTGAGCAGCTAGGATGTACTGACAACATATTGTCCTCTAACGCTGCCAAGTTACAGTGCTGATTAAAGATGTGTTTAAATCATACACTGTCTCAGGTGCCTGTTCACATGGTGTCAGAATTGGTCTTATCCACTCCTCTTGTATAACGGTATTTATTTTATCTTTTGTGAGTTTTGTTTTTACTTTACGATGGCTTCTTCTTGTCGAAAGCCTGACCGTCTTGTCTTTGATGTGGATATCAGCGAGCGCTGTGCCACGTTTGAAATTGATTACCAGCACTACATGAACATTGCAAACCGAAATGAACCAGATGCTGTCAAGGCCTCTCTCCTGCTCAACCTTCCGGGCCCAGATGCCCTTCGTCGATCCAGAACATTCCGTTATGCTCCGGCTATCCGTGATGCCAACGACCAGGTAATTACACCGGCGGAATCTCCTACTGACCCTAATGTCCTGCTGCATAAACTAAGCCAGATCTGTGACCTGCCCTCAAATCACACTTTGGACAGGGCAAGGTTTTTCTCTCGTCGTCAGCTCCCCGGGGAACGAGTTGTCTCATTTATTTCAGACTTGATGTATTTAGCCCAGCATGCCCGATTCCAGGAGATGCCGGTTGATCAGCTGACTGATCAGTTAACGAGGGACATTTTAGTGAATGTCATTACCGATCAAAAGCTCAGATCAGAGCTCCTGAGACGGCCACATTTAACGCTCGATGAAGTTGTGCATGCATGCAGAACCGCCGAACTTGTCGATCCCATAGACAGTTCGCATGAAACCAAAACCATCACTCTGACGGACCTCACTAGGCAGCGAACATTCACAGATAACAGCCGATTTATGACCCAAGCTAGTCAGGCAGTTCACAGCGGTCCTCCGAAGAGATGTCCCAACTGCAGTTATCTACACAACAGACAATCAGCCTGCCCCGCCCTCGGGAAGGCATGCAATTACTGCAAACAGCTAAACCACTTTGCCTCTGTCTGTCGGGCTGCAATTCGGGCCCGAGGAAAGAATGCGCCCAGCCCCAAGTCTAATCTCAATTTTTTGCAACGAGACAGCAACACACTGCCTCCCCAATTCCAGCTCGAAACCGCCCCCGAATTCAGCCCAATTAATTCGCAAGACGACCCGACTGTTTACACATTACAGCATGTTGCTGCCAAGAATTCTGATCCAACAGTGACGATATCTGTAAACAATGTTGATTTTGGCGCGAAATTAGACACGGGGGCGAAGGTCAACACTATGTCAATCAACCTCTTTAACAATATTAGAGCTAACGAGCCACTCATCAAGGACAAATCCACTTTACATGCTTTTGGAGGTGAGGTGCTGGTTCCCTTGGGCAAAACCAACTTGAAATGTGTACTAAAGAAAATAACGAAGGAATTGACCTTCTATGTGTTCAACTTTAATTCAGTTACTCTGCTTGGCAATCATGCCTGTCAGGAACTGGGGCTAATTTCCTTTGACAAAACCATCCACAAACTGCAAATTTCTTTGGACCCGCTGATTGAATTCCCTGATCTCTTCGACAACAACCTAGGCAAGTTGCCTGTGACCTACAAGATTATTACTGACCCCGATGTGACACCCGTCATCCGACCCCCGCACCGATTGTCATTTGCCATGACTGACAGGGTTCACTCTATGCTGAAGGACATGGCCTCCAAAGGCGTAATTGAAGCAGTCAGCGACCCCACCGAATGGGTCTCAACCATGATTGCCACAGTCAAGAAGGGAAAAAATGAAATCCGCCTGTGCATCAATCCCAAAGACCTGAACACTGCCATTAAGCGCCCACACCATCCCATGAAGACAGTCGAGGATGTTGCGGCAAAGATCGGAATGGCCACCCCATTTTCTGTCCTAGATGCAAAGAACTCTTTCTGGCAGATACCGTTGGACAAGAAGTCATCAAACCTCACCACATTTGCCACCCCATTTGGCAGATATAAGTTTCTGAGAATGCCATTCGGGATCAACTCCGCCAGTGAAGTCTTCCAAAGAACTATGGTGCAATTATTCGAGGATCTGCCTTGTGCCATTATTGTCGACGATATCCTCGTCTATGGTAAAGACGCAGCGGAACACGACCACAATCTCAGGCTCATCTTGGAGCGTGCTGTCAAGATCAACCTCAAGCTCAATCCTGACAAGTGCAAGTTCAGGGTTCCAGTGGTCTCCTATGTCGGCCACATCTTCACCCCTGATGGCCTCAAACCCGATCCGAAGAAAACTACTGCCGTCACAGAAATGCCTGCCCCCACAGACGTGAAAGCCCTGCAACGTTTCCTGGGCTTGGTAAACTATCTCGGAAAGTTCATACCGAACCTCAACGAACTGAGCTCCACACTGCGGCAGCTGACCAAAAAGGACACTGCATGGTCATGTTTCCAACAACACCAGGTTGCCTTTGATGTTCTAAAATCAAAACTGACCAGTGCACCGACCCTGACATTTTTCGACCTGAAACGTCCGGTGACGATCACCTGTGATGCCTCGAAATTCGGGCTCGGCGGAGCCTGCTTGCAACCATCTGACGATGGCACTCTACTACCTGTCGCGTATGCCTCTCGCACAATGACCGACACGGAGCAGCACTACGCGCAAATCGAAAAGGAACTGCTGGCTGTCGTCTTTGCCTGCTCAAAATTCTACAACTTCGTCTATGGCAACACGTTCACGGTCGAGACGGACCACCAACCACTGGTGACAATCCTGAACAAGCCCATCCATGCTGCGCCAGCTCGCTTGCAGTGCATGATGATGCAGCTGCAGCGGTACGACTTCTCTATTACCTACACAAAGGGTAATGACAGGCATGTCGCTGACACACTCTCTCGTGCACCTCGAGCATCTTGCGAACAACACCCCCATGAACAGGAGAATTTCAAGGTTCTCGGTGTCGATCTCGTCTCCAGCAAGCAACTGCGCATCCTGGCCGCGCACACTGCCACTGACGATACGCCTCAAACCCTCTCATCCAACATCAAAACAGGCTGGCCAGACAAACAATCCGACACGCCCACAGAGGTTCAGCTGTTCTTCTTGGTCCGTGATGAACTGGTGGTTCAGGATGGTGTTGTTGTTAAGGGTCACAAGGTAGTGATACCCTCATCGCTACAAGACGAATACTTCAAAGAAGTACACAGCGGTCACCCAGGAGCCGACTCCACACTGGAACGCGCTCGTGGTCTGTTCTACTGGCCGGGAATGGCCACGTACATCCGGGACCGCATAGCCTCCTGCCCCACTTGCAACAATCTTGCGCCTCATCAGCAGCGGCAACCCCTTCTGCAACAACCTCCACCAGCACTGCCTTGGTCGTCGCTGGCTGCGGACATTTTCGAATGGTGTGGAAAGCACTACCTCGTTCTGGTCGACTCTTTTTCTAACTGGTTTGAACTAGACCAACTGACCTCCCTCACATCTGAGATGGTCATCAAGAAGCTGAAAAGACACTTCTCAGCCTATGGCGCTCCTGTCATCCTGAGAACCGACAACGGTCGGCAGTTCACCAGCCACATGTTCAAGCTTTTCGCAGACCGATGCAACTTCCAGCACGTCACGAGCAGTCCCGAGTATCCACAGAGTAATGGACTCGCTGAACTCGCTGAACGCGCTGTCAGAAGCGCCAAGCACTTGCTGGAGGGAGCGCGCATTTCAAAGTCAGACGTCTATCTCGATCTCCTGAATCTCAGAAACATCGCCAGAGACGGAACCTTGGGATCACCGGCACAGCGTCTGCTGTCGAGAGTGACGAGGTCTCTGGTTCCCATCGCAAAACAGCAGCTGGTCCCTCGGGTGCTGAAGCCCGCCACTATCCAGAAACGTCTCCAAGAGAAGCACGACATCCAGAAACGGTCATACGACAGTTCCAGCAGACCACTCAAGCCTCTACTGCCGGGCCAGGTCGTCTGTCTACGAACTTCAACTGGACATTCTCGTCTGGGCATTGTTGAATGCCTGACTGATGAGCCATGATCGTACCTTGTGGACTGTGAGGGAGCGGTATACTGGAGAAGTCGACAACACCTGCTTGCTGTGAAGGAGCCCCGACCACCTGCTGATCCCTATGCTCCAGTTCCAGCCACCTTTCGTAATGTCTCCCACCCGTCCCCGCATGCCTTGCACCCCCCCCACATCCCTCGGTCTCCACTAACCATGGGGTTTCACCTACCGCATGATTCCCCTCTCGGTCGCCACAAGCCTCTCCCGTGCCATTTTCACCTCCAGCCTCTCCGTCTAATCCTTCAGGTGAGGGAGCGGATGGTTGGGTCCGCACGCACTCGGGCTGTGTTAGTAGACCACCAGACAGATATGGCGAGTATGTTTAACACACTTCCTTCCCACATTTAATCTTTAGGGGGAAGGATGTAGATTGATGATGCATGTGAACCAATGATCTATGTGAACCAATCACACATTGCCAGCATCACTAACTCCACCCCACTATAACACTTACACTAACGCTTATTCCCAGCACCGTCAGTCTGAGCAGCTAGGATGTACTGACAACATATTGTCCTCTAACGCTGCCAAGTTACAGTGCTGATTAAAGATGTGTTTAAATCATACACCGTCTCAGGTGCCTGTTTACACGGCTGATGGGGTGAAATGTAAGGACGAGAGGGACACTGTCTCTGTTGCGATGGGGGTGGGGGGGAGGGGGAGCAAGAGCAGAGCAGCAGGGTACTGATGAGACATGTGTGATGGTCTCATCTATGATGGAAGAGAGGAACCCCGTTCCTTACAGAATGAGAACATCTCGGATGTCCTGGTATGGAACACCTCATCTTGGGTGCAGATGTGGTGTACACGGAGGATTTGGGAGTAGGGGTCTTTGCAGGAGGCAGGGTGGGAAGAAGTTTAGCCTAGATAGTTGTGGGAGTCAGTAGGTTTATAATATACATCAATCATAGTCATAGAGTGACATAGTGTGGAAAGAGGCCCTTCGGCCCAACTTGCCCACACCGGCCAACATGTCCCAGCTAAACTAGTCCCACCTGCCCACGTTTGGTACATATTCCTCCAAACCTGTCCTATCCATGTACCTGTGTAATTGTTTCTTAAATGTTGGGATAGCCCCTGCCTCAACTACCTCCTCTGGCAGCTTGTTCCATACACCCACCATCCTTTGTGTGAAAAAGTTACCTCTCAGATTCCTATTAAATCTTTTACCCTTCACTTTAAACCAGTGTCCTCTGGTCCTTGATTCATCTACTCTGCACAAGAGACTGCATCTACCTGATCTTTTCCTCTCGTGATTTTATACACAATAGTCTATCTCCTGTAAGGGAGACGGTGAAATCAAGAAAGGGGAGGGGGGTATCAGAGATGCTCCAGGTGAATTTGAGTCCAGGATGGAAATTGGTTGTGAAATTAATGAAGCCCATGAATTCTGCATGGGTGCAGGAGGTAGCACTGATGCAGTCGTCAATGTAGTGGAGATAGAGTTCTGGGACATGGCCAGTGTACACCTGGAACAGGAATTATTCAACATACCCTACAAAGAGGTAAGCATGGTGGGTGTTTGCAAATGGATCAAAATAATTTGTTGGAAAAGCATTCATATAAATCCTGAATTAGTCTATATTTGTTATAATTATAGTCTTAATATAGGTACGGTTTATAAAGTCTGAAAGTTGTCATATTTCAAATGTGACAACTATAACAAGATATCTACCACATGATAAAAACAACTGACTTGTTCAAAAATAGAATATAGAAGAGCACAGCATGTGAACAGTTAATTGCATGATGCCAAGTTAAACTACTCCCATCTTCCTGCAGATGATACATACCCCTTTATTCATAGTCAGAGTCACACACCATGGAACCAGGGTGGGAGGTTGCAACCTTCACGTGGTCCACCCTGTTTTGACTAATACAATCAACCCAACATGCACAAACAAATAGATCAAATAGAACAAGTTGACCTACAACTTTAGGCTGTACACACCATACGCAAGAAGAAGAAGACCATGGAAACAGGTCCGTTGGCCCAACTGATTCAGCCCAACCAAGATCTCCCAACTAAACTAACCCCATTTATCCTGGATTGGCCTATATCGCTCTAACCCCTTCCTTTCCATGTTCCAAATTATTCCTTGCATTTTTAAATTAAATTAAGCCGCTTAAATGTTATTATTATATCTGCTTCCACCTCCATCCCTAACAGTGCATTCCACGCACCTACCACTCTACGCAAAAAATCCTGCCTTGAATATTTGTATTCAACTTTCCCCTCACATTAAACCTATGGTCCCTGATATTTGACATTTCCATCCTGAGAAAAAGGCTATATTATCTGTACTTCCCCCCTCAGCACCTGACACTCCTGGGGAAACGGTCCAAATTTGGACAACCTCTCCTTATAGATGATAATCTCTAATCCAGGTAATACCCCAATAAACCTCTTCTGTACCCTCTCCAAAACCTCAATGTTCTTCCTGTAATATGGCAACTAGAACTACAAATTAAAATGTGGCCACACAAAAGTTCTATAAATATTCAACATGACATTCTATACCTAACCATGCCATACACCTTCTTTATCGCACTATCTACTGTTATTGACACTTTCAGGCCACTATTGTCTTGTACCCCAAGATGTCTCTGCACATCAATGCTCAAAGGATTCTGCAATTTACTGTATACTTTCCCCCTATATTTGACCTCCCGAAGTCCAACAACTCACACTTCTCTTGATTAAATGCCATCAATCAGGATGAGGCATATCTCCCCCCATATCTCCAACTGATCTATATCCTGATGTATATTTTGGCAACCAACTTCACCACCCACAACTCCACCAATGTTTCTGTTTAATAATTTTTATTGAAATTAATAAAGGTATTACATAAATAATTTTTCAAATGTTATTTCATGGTTTTACTAGAGGACACCTGCAAATTTTCTCAAAATTACAAGATTTACATACAAATATGAAAACAATCATCAGGCATTACATCAGCTTTTTCATGTTACTATTGTGCACTGTCATAGAATTTCAGATTGCAATGATGTTAATTTGCAGTAGAACAAAGTGCACTATTCAACTCAATAACTCATTCCAAAACATGCCATTCACTCCCAAAGTGATCTTTCTGTCTGTGGCCTACTGTACTGTTAGAATAAGGAAGGCTCAACAGAGGCATAAGGAACAACAACTTATCTTTCATCCAGGCATTTGGGATAAGGTAACCTGCTGAAATCAATTTTGAATTCTCCAACTTTAGGTAACTATTTCTTTCAGTTTGTATCTGGTTATTTCTACCTCACATCAACATTTTGGCTCAGTTTTTCTTTTTTAATTATTTGGAAAGCTGGCATGTGTCACCACTTCAATGTTCGCTACACATTAAATTGCAGACTCAAGGAAGCTTAACCCGACCTGAACGGCTCCTTCGTTGTCACATTATCGCCTCATCCTGTCAGTTATTCCCTTTGTTCCATCCATCGTGCTCCTCCACATTCTCCACTATATAAACACACTTGGTTTTTTTCCTCTGTTTCCCGGTTCTGATGTTGGGTCTGGATCTTGATGAAAGTGAGGGACAGGAGTACCATCTCCTGTGGTTGCAGGGAACGTACGTAGGGACAGACAAAGGAGACACAAGTGAGGCACCCATCTATGTCAACAGACAATAGACAATAGATAATAGATGCAGGAGTAGGCCATTCGGCCCATCGAGCCAGCACAGTCATTCAATGTGATCGTGGCTGATCATCCCATCAGCACTCCGTTCCTGCCTTCTCCCCATATCCCCTGACTCCGCTATCTTTAAGAGCCCTATCTAGCTCTCTCTTGAAAGTATCCAGAGAATCAGCATGCACCGCCCTCTGAGGCAGAGAATTCCACACTCACAACTTTCTGTGTGAAAAAGTGCTTCCTCATCTCCGTTCTAAATGGCTTACCCCTTATCTTAAACCGTGGCCCCTGGTTCTGGACTCCCCCAACATCGGGAACATGTTTCCTGCCTCTAGCCTTAATAATCTTATATGTTTCAAAAAGATCCCCTCTCATCCTTCTAAATTCCACAGTATACAAGCCCAGCCGCTCCGTTCTCTCAGCATATGACAGCCCCGCCATCCCGGGAATTAACCTTGTAAACCTATGCTGCACTCCCTGAATAGCTAGAATGTCCTTCATCAAATTAGGGGATCAAAACTGCACACAATACTCCAGGTGTGGTCTCACTAGGGCCCTGAACAACTGCAGGACCTCTTTGCTCCTATACTCAACTCTTGTAATGATGGCCAACATGCCATTCGCTTTCTTCACTGCCTGCTGTACCTGCATGCTTACTTTCATTGACTGATGAACAAGGACCCCCCAGATCCCATTGTACTTCCCTTTTCCCAACTTGACACCATTTAGATAATAATCTGCCTTCCTGTTTTTGCTACCAAAGTGGATAACCTCACATTTATCCACATTAAACTGCATCTGCCATGCATTTTGCGCACTCACCCAACCTGTTCACGTCAGAAGGGAGAAGCCACATTTACAAGCCTCCTGCAGTCATAGATGGAATCCTCATCTTCTGTGTCCTGTAGTTAGAAACATAGAAACATAGAAAATAGGTGCAGGAGTAGGCCATTCAGCCCTTCGAGCCTGCACCGCCATTCAATATGATCATGGCTGATCATCCAACTCAGTATCCCGTACCTGCCTTCTCTCCATACCCCCTGATCCCCTTAGCCACAAGGGCCACATCTAACTCCCTCTTAAATATAGCCAATGAACTGGCCTCAACTACCCTCTGTGGCAGAGAGTTCCAGAGTTTCACCACTCTCTGTGTGAAAAAGTTTTTCCTCATCTCGGTCTTAAAGGATTTCCCCCTTATCCTTAAGCTGTGATCCCTTGTCCTGGACTTCCCCAACATCGGAAACAATCTTCCTGCATCTAGCCTGTCCAACCCCATAAGAATTTTGTACGTTTCTATAAGATCCCCTCTCAATCTCCTAAATTCTAGCGAGTATAAGCCAAGTCTATCCAGTCTTTCTTCATATGAAAGTCCTGACATCCCAGGAATAAGTCTGGTGAACCTTCTCTGCACTCCCTCTATGGCTATAATGTCCTTCCTCAGATTTGGAGACCAAAACTGTACGCAATACTCCAGGTGTGGTCTCACCAAGACCCTGTACAACTGCATTAGAACCTCCCTGCTCCTATACTCAAATCCTCTTGCTATGAAGGCCAACATACCATTCGCTTTCTTCACTGCCTGCTGCACCTGCATGCCTACTTTCAATGACTGGTGTACCATGACACCCAGGTCTCGCTGCATCTCCCCATTTCCTAATCGGCCACCATTTAGATAATAGTCTGCCTTCCCGTTTTTGCCACCAAAGTGGATAACCTCACATTTATCCACATTATACTGCATCTGCCAAACATTTGCCCACTCACCCAGCCTATCCAAGTCACCTTGCAGTCTCCTAGCATCCTCCTCACAGCTAACACTGCCCCCCAGCTTAGTGTCATCCGCAAACTTGGAGATGATGCTTTCAATTCCCTCATCCAGTTCATTAATATAAATTGTAAATAGCTGGGGTCCCAGCACTGAGCCTTGCGGTACCCCACTAGTCACTGCCTGCCATTGTGAAAAGGACCCGTTTAATCCTACTCTTTGCTTCCTGTTTGCCAGCCAGTACTCTATCCACATCAATACTGAACCCCCAATACCGTGTGATTTACGTTTGTATCCTAATCTCTTATGTGGTACCTTGTCGAAAGCCTTCTGAAAGTCCAGATACAACACATCCACTGGTTCTCCCCTATCCACTCTACTAGTTACATCCTCGAAAAATTCTATAAGATTCGTCAGACACGATTTACCTTTCGTAAATCCATGCTGACTTTGTCCAATGATTTCACCACTTTCCAAATGTGCTGCTATCCCATCTTTAATAACTGACTCTAGCAGTTTCCCCACTACCGATGTTAGACTAACTGGTCTGTAATTCCCCGTTTTCTCTCTCCCTCCCTTCTTAAAAAGTGGGGTTACGTTTGCTACCCTCCAATCCTCAGGAACTACTCCAGAATCTAAAGAGTTTTGAAAAATTATCACTAATGCATCCACTATTTCTGGAGCTACTTCCTTAAGTACTCTGGGATGCAGCCTATCTGGCCCTGGTGATTTATCAGCCTTTAATCCATTCAATTTACCCAACACCACTTCCCGACTAACCTGGATTTCACTCAGTTCCTCCATCTCCTTTGACCCGCGGCCCCCTGCTATTTCCGGCAGATTATTTATGTCTTCCTTAGTGAAGACGGAACCAAAGTAGTTATTCAATTGGTCCGCCATATCCTTGTTCCCCATGATCAATTCACCTGTTTCTGACTGCAAGGGACCTACATTTGTTTTAACTAATCTCTTTATCTTCACATATCTATAAAAACTTTTGCAGTCAGTTTTTATGTTCCCTGCCAGTTTCCTTTCATAATCTATTTTCCCTTTCCTAATTAAGCCCTTTGTCCTCCTCTGCTGGTCTCTGAATTTCTCAGTCCTCTGGTGTGCTGCTTTTTCTGGCTAATTTGTACGCATCATCTTTTGCTTTGATACTATCCCTGATTTCCCTTGTTATCCACGGATGCACTACCTTCCCTGATTTATTCTTTTGCCAAACTGGGATGAACAATTTTTGTAGTTCATCCATGCAGTCTTTAAATGCCTTCCATTGCATATCCACCGTCAACCCTTTTAGAACTAATTGCCAGTCAATCTTGGCCAATTCACGTCTCATAACCTCAAAGTTACCTTTCTTTAAGTTCAGAACCGTTGTTTCTGAATTAACAATGTCACTCTCCATCCTAATGAAGAACTCAACCATATTATGGTCACTCTTGCCCAAGGGGGCATGCACAACAAGACTGCTAACTAACCCTTCCTCATTACTCATACCCAGTCTAGAATAGCCTGCTCTCTCGTTGGTTCCTCTACATGTTGGTTTAGATAACTATCCCGCATACATTCCAAGAAATCCTCTTCCTCAGCACCCCTGCCAATTTGATTCACCCAATCTATATGTAGATTGAAGTCACCCATTATAACTGTTTTGCCTTTGTTGCACGCATTTCTAATTTCCTGTTGGTGCCATCCCCAACTTCACTACTACTGCTAGGTGGCCTGTACACAACACCCACCAGCGTTTTCTGCCCCTTAGTGTTTCGCAGCTCTACCCATACCGATTCCACATCCTCCAAGCTAATGTCCTTCCTTTCCACTGCGTTAATCTCCTCTCTAACCAGCAACGCTACCCCACCTCCTTTTCCTTTTGCTTTTGTTCCTCCTCCCCCAAACAGAACAAGGGTAGAGTTCCCCTCGGTCTTACTTTTCAATCCACCTGCCTCCGCATTCAACATATCATTCTCCCACAATTCCGCCACCTTCAACATGATCCCACCACCAGTCATATCTTCTCACCCTACCCCTTTCCACCCTCAGCAACCAGAGATTGCTCCTTCAGCAACAGTTTGGGTCACTCATCCCTTCCCACCCAAACCATAAACTGCCAGGGAATTTCCCCTGAAACGGCAGAACATGTAAATTGGTCCTTAAATCTCCACCCTCACCTCCAATAAGGATACTAGAAATCCTTTGAGGTAAGACAAAGGTTGATGTGCACCACCCCTAAGCTCACCTACTGCATCCAGTGTTCCAGATGTAGCCTCCTTTACAAGTGTAGACTCAGCAAAGATTTTGCCAAACGCTTGCGCTTGGTCCGCCAAGGCCTACTGGATCTCCCAGTTGGTGACCATTTTAAATATTCCTCCCATTCCTGTGCTGACCTTTCTGTCCAGGGCCTCATCCGTTGCCAGAGTTAAGCCATACACAAACTGGACAAACCGCACCCCATATTCCGCTAATGTAGCTTATAACCCAAAAGGTATGACCATTGAATTCTCCAGTTTTACGTAACTACCAAACCAAACCCCCTTTTCCTCTGGCCTTTGTCTAACCATCTGCCCATCAAAACCTCCCTTGCATATATTCACCTATTACTTCCGAGGCTTTGTCCAGCCCCTCATCTCTTCTAGCTGTCTCCCCCCCCCCCCCCCCGCCTCCTGCCCCCGCACCACAATCAGTCTGGTCCCGACCCAAGACCCAAACTGTCGGCTATTCATGTTCTCCAGAGATGCTGCCTGACCTGCTGAGTTACTCCAGCACTTTGTGTCTATAAAAGTTGTGATGTTATGTTACTGTGGTACAACACATTGCTGAGGCCGTATTTATATTCATTGTATTCAGCATGAACAAATTGGACCAAAGGGCCTGTTTTCGTCATGTGACTGACTCTCTCTCTGACTCTACGAAGTTATAGGATTAAGAATTTCATCTCCCCATGTAGCTATTAATATTTAAGAGTAGTGAACGATCCAGGTACCCAATTATCAGCTGTACAGTGATTCATCAGATGACCATCACTGTAAATAGCTTGTTCTAAGCTTCCCCCAGTCTAGTTTCAGTCAAAAATCACTGTCAAGCACTTGCACATCTAAACTTTATTTTGACAAAACACAATTACAATTCCCACTTCTATACCTAACCACCGTGGGTTCGATACTCTTATCTGCATGATCAAGTCCTCTTTAGCCTCGCTCAAGCAGAGACACTCCAGAAGGTCACACAGTCCTACGCGTTCTCCCAAAAGATCAACACAGGACCTCGTGGGAATGGTCTTTTATAGGTCCTCGAACCTTGAGGGGCCGAACCACATGGGGTGGTCTCTTTACAGTCCAATAACAGATAGCGATTAACACCGTATATGATCGTCATTGCCCTAACCCAATAATAGTGACAAATACAATGTATTCAAACGGTGCTTCTGAAAGGAAGCAAACATAGCAACATTTTCCCAGGTATTCAAGAAACCCAGACAAGGCTCAATGCTTAATCCAATCAACATCCAGCAAAGTAAAGCTTTGCAACATTATATACAATGTGTATGTCTGGTTTGCATTCATCCAAACCATTCCATGGAATTTGCACCTAATTGTCAGGAACTGCAGATGTTTCATTCTCTTCCTGCAGCTCGTATCTAGGCTCTAGACAAACTGGCACCATTCTGCAGCTTGTTCTATTTCTGCAGAAAGCATTTAAATTGACCAAATGGCCTAGCAGCCCAGAAGCCTTTACTCAATTTTAGTGTCCTGGCCTCTCTAATTTGGCCAGAATTAACATTCCATCCTTTTATCATATATGATAAACCATCATTTATGATAACCAAATAGATAATCAGATAACCAGATATAAATATATGTGTGTCTATTACATTCTTCCTCTATTAACAACAATAAGATGATGATGCTTCTTCCCAGAATCTTGTCAAGCTTCCCGAGTTTTCGTGGGCGTAGCTTCACAATTTCCGTCTGATGAGTCTTCACCTCCCGAGTTTTCGTGGGCGCGAATTCCCTCAATCTGTGTTGTTGCCCATTCTTCTATCCCTTACCATAGTTGAACCTATAACCTATAATTCCTGAAAAACTTGGGACAAAGCAAGTTACCACTCATGTACTAATGCTTCCCCATATATTAACTGTAATTCTGCAATACTATCCCTTTTCTATTTCACTATTCTGCTCTATTATATTCTACTCTATCACTGTATTCATATCACTATAATATACTCTTCACTATCCCAGGATCAACACTAATCAACTCTCTCCGTATTCACACGATGTTATAATATGTATATCTGATGATGGTTTCTCAAATAAATATCAGCTGGGTTCAGTCCAGATTTCCCTACAGGCGTGTCTTATTTAAAGCAAACCATGAAAAATGTTTCAATTCAAGCAAATTCAGTCTCAGCCTTCAATTTAATATTCTAAATTTCAGTGTCCATCTCATCCTTTTCATTCCACAGCATTGTGGCTGATAACACAATTCTATTCCACTTTCTGTGGAATTCCCAGCTGTTCAAATTTAATCGATCAATTTCCATATGTTGTCAGTTTCATCATAGATCCAATTAAGAATGCCAATTCTAGGGACAATTTCTTTCCACCTTGATAATAGAAGCCGCTTTACTATTGGGGGGGGGGGGAGGGATTGACAAATTGGGAGTATAAAGATGGAGTTGAAGGGGAAGTGCCTACAGGAAAAATTACAAAAGATTCTCGAATTAATGGGAACGAAAGTTCGAGAAGGGACAACAGAGTAAGTTCAGGGCCAATTGCGAGTGGTGCAAGGGTGGAAGTGAATACGGAGGTCAAAGTGCTGTATATAAATATGCGAAGTATAAGGAATAAAGTGGACGAGCTTGAGGCTCAGTTAGAAACTGGCAAGTATGACGTTGTGGGAATTACTGAGACATGGCTGCAAGAGGGCCAGGGCTGGGAACTGAATATTCAAGGGTATACCTCCTATTGAAAAGACAGACAGGTGGGCAGAGGGGGTGGGGTTGCTCTGTTGGTGAGGAATGAAATTCAGTCCCTTGCAAGACGTAACATTGAAACAGGAGATGTGGAGTCAGTATGGATAGAACTAAGGAATTGTAAGGGTAAAAATACCCTAATGGGACTAATCTACAGGCCCCCAAACAGTAGCCTGGACATAGGGCGCAAGCCTGTGAATGATCGATCTGCTCCGACTAGCGAAGTGCCGAAAATAAATGCGAAAACTGCACAGTGGGCCCGATTTCTGCACTCGCAATCGAAACAGCTCAACACCCTTTATCGCAAACTTGTGTTTGGGGGTCCGTTGAGATCATGGACGACCAACCAATGTAAATAGCTCATTCTAAGCTTCCCCCCAGTCTAGTTTCAGTCAAAAATCACTGCGTCAAGCACTTGCGCATGTAAACTTTATTTTGACAAAACACAATTACAGTTCCCACTATTATACCTGACCACTGCAGGTTCGATCCTCGTATCTGCCCTCGTATCTGATCAAGCCCTCTTTAGCCTCGCTCAAACAGAGACACTCCAGAAAGTCACGCAGTCCTAAGCGTTCTCCCAGAAGATCGACACAGGACCTCATGGGAACAGTCTTTTATAGGTCCTCGAACCATGAGGGGCCGAACCACATGGGGTGGTCACTTTACATTCCAATAACAGATATCGATGAACACAGTATATGATAGACATTTCCCTAACCTAATAATATAGTGACTAATACAATGTATTCAAACGGTGCTTCTGAAAGGAAGCAAACATAGCAACATTTGCCCAGATATTCAAGAAACCCAGACAAGGCTCAATACTTAATCCAATCAACATCCACAAAAGTAAAGCTTTGCAACATTATATGCAATGTTTATGTCTGGTTTGCATTCATCCAATCCATTCCATGCAATTTGCACCTAATTGTCAGGATCTGCAGATGTTTCATTCTCTTCCTGTAGCTCTTATCTAGGGTCTAGACAAACTGGCACCATTCTGCAGCTTGTCCTATTTCTGCAGAAGGCACATTTAAATTGACCAAATGGCCTGGCAGCCCAGAAGCCTTTACTCAATGTTAGTGTTCTGGCCTCTCCAATTTGGCCAGAATTAACATTACCAATGCGTGGAAGAACAGTAGAAAATTAGGTATAAACATGAGCTCATTATTAATCCTGTTAGCTCATTATTACATAGAAGAGTACAGCAAAGTAACACGTCTGTGCTCAACATGATAACAAGACCAACACTTATTGTCCTACACATGATCCATTTCCCTCCACTCCCTCCATATCCTTGTGCCTATCTTAAAGAGGATATAATGTCCAAATTACATCTACTTCCATCACTATTCCCAGCAGCATGTTCTAGGCACACACCACCCCCCGTGTAAAAAACTTGCCCAGTGCATCTCCTTTATATTTTGCCGCTCTCTATAAAGCTATGCTCTCCAGTATTTGATTTTTTTTCCATCATAGGAATAAGGTTCTGACTGTCTACCCTAACAAATGAAGACAAGCATCCCATGTGCCTTCCTTAGTACTCTATGTATCAGAGGTTTTTAATTTTTGTTTGCTTGGTGCCATTTCTGGCAAGCCATTCTGCATTCCTTGATGAATAAGTGTTGATATTCTGGCATTATAGTACTGGTCTAATGAGGCACATCCCTGATCATGAGGTTACAAATTGTTGTACTGATTGTTGCAGCTTTTGTTGGTGATAGTCCAACAGCTCGTCATGTTTTGAACTGCCAGATCAGTTCTTCGTCTGACACCATCTAAGAGATTTGTAGCACCACACAACATGATGGAAAGCGTCCTTAGTATGAAGACAGGACTTTGGTTCCACAAGACCTGTACAGTGTCCACATCTACTAGTGCATCTGTCTCAGATAGACTGCTGAAGACAAGATCAGGTACATTAATCCCTTGTGCTTGGTTGCTCACTACCGGCAACTTTAGTAATTATGTCCTTTGATACTACTACCACCAAGTTAACTGCTGACAATGCTCCACCCAGAAGACATTCTGTACCCCTGCTATATTAAATGCTTCCTACAAATGCTTTAATGCAGACGCATGAAGGTTTTTAGGACTAATGGGATACGATTCAACCCATAGTGACTACAATGTGGAAACAAGGTCAGCCTAACTTTAATCGTGCAAGTTCAGAAATTTGGTGATGCAGGAATGACAGATTTCCAAACTATTGGATATTATAGAACAGAACAGTAGAGTACAGGAACTCGTACTCTCAGCTGAGAATGTTTGTGCCGAACATGATGCTGAGTTAACCTGATCTCATAGCCTCCACGTAATCCATATAATAATAATAATAATATAATAATAATATATTTTATTGTCATTGCACAGAGGTACAACAAGATTTGGTATGCAGCTTCCATCCTTTGTAATAACTTAATTAGCTAAAAATGTAGACACCCAGATATCCCTCGGTTCCCTGCACCGCCTATCTAAAAACCTCTTAAACACCACTCTTGTATCTGCCTCCACCACCACCCATGTCAATGTGTTCCATGCCCCCACCACTGTCTGTGTAAAATCACTTGCCCTGCATATGTCCATTAAACTTTTCCCCTCACCGTATACTGTAGCTATCCCCTCTAATGTTGGACATTTCCACCCTGGAAAAAAGGTTATGACTGTCTACCGCATCTATGCCTCTCATAATTTTATATACTTCTATCGTCTTCCCTCAACCTTTGATGTTACAGATAAAACAAACCAACCTCTCTCTGTAACCCTGAAACCCTCTAATCCAGGCAGCATGCTGGTAAACCTCCTCTGCACCCTCTCCAAGCCACCACATCTTCCCCGTAATGGGGTGACCAGAACTGCATGCAATACTCCAAATGTGGCCTAACCAAAGTCTTGTAGAGCTGCATCATGACTTCTGTGTTTTTATTGTGTAATAATTTGGATTCTTTTCTCTGCAGCAAAGGATGCAAGAAAATCTATCATCCTAACCTAGCCTGGCCTCTTTGTAAATCTAAACCAATGGGGTTATTTCTAAAATAGCTTAGTAAGCTAAGAGGAGGGAGAGATGAAGAACAAGTGCTGGTTTCAGAAAAGCTCCTTATGCCCTCTGCATCATGGCTCATGAGCTGCATCATACATCATGAGCTGCATCATGACTTCCTGACTCTTTTATTTAATGTCCCTAGCAATGAAGGCAAGCATACCATATGCCTTCTTTACCACCCTATCTTCTTGTGATGTCACCTTTAGTGAACTATGAACTTGGACTCTAAGGTCCCTCTGTACATCAATGTTGTTAAGGATCTTGCCATTAACTGTCTACTCTCTCCTTACATTCCACCTCCAAAAATGCAATACCTCGCACTTGCTCAAGTTAAACTCCATCTGCCATTTCTCCCCCCTTAGAGGAAATGCTGGTGTTGAATGTTAAGCTGTAGTCAATGAGCGACAGCTAGCCACTCCAAAGACTGAAGAAAGGTCACAACCCAAAACGTTGTCTGTCCATTCCCACTACAGATGCTTCCTCTGGCAATTTGTTTAAAATTTTGCTTGAGCCTGACATATGTGTTCTTGTTGTCTCAGTGATTTAGAAACAAAACTAGGCAGGTTTCGAGGGAGACTAAGAACCAAACCCTGCCGAATTTCAAGAGCGTCTAGGAGCTAATGAGGTAACACAGTTTTTTGAAGGAGACCTTATAATCAACTCAAGACCTTAGAACCAACACAAAAATTCATGGCCTGCAAAGCAGCAGTATTACCTGCCATCAGATATAGTTCAGAGTCCCATGCTGCGCGTTGCAAGCACAAAGCATTCAAGAGATACTGCCAACACTGTCTTTCCAAAATCTTCCAAATTCACTGGAACAATAAGCAAACCAGGTCAGTGTCATCGCACAGGACAACATCCCCAGTACTAAAGCTCCAGTTGCAATTAGTCTGCTATATATAGAGGCCAGGTCATCCACATGCTCTAAACCAAACACAAAACAGACGCTTTTCTGAATTCTGTCATAGGAAGCAATTATCAAATAGGCTGAGGAAAAGAATCAAGGATGTGCTCAAAGTCTCAAAGGAAATGCACCATCACCATTGTGAATCTCTGCCCCATGACCATTCAAAGTGAAGAAGGAGCATTCAAAAGGATTTAGTGGACATTAAATACAAGGATCAAGATCAAATGGAAGCCTTGCATAAGCAGCAATAAATATATATCTTCTCACACTTTACCCACACACCTGCAATCTGCCTTCATATTTTTCAACAATGCTGGAATGGAACCCATCCTTAGTTTCCCAAACTCCATAAACACAACTGTCCTAACAGACCCATAGTTTCTGCCTGCTCCTGACCACGTACCTCGACTCCATCCTATCCCTCTGTCCAATCTCTCCTGACCTATGTCCAAGATACCTCACATGCCCTTCATCTTTTTAATTACTTCCGCTTTCCGAGCCCCCAACCCATCTTCTTTACTATGGACGTTCAGTCACTCTACACCTCCATCCCCCACCAGGAAGGCCTTAAAGCCCTTGGTTTCTTCCTCAACATCAAAACCATCCAATTTCCCTCTACTAACACTGTACTCTGCCTAGGGGAGCTGGTCCTCACCCTTAACAAGTTCTCCTTCAACTCCTCCCACTTCCTCCAAGTCCAAGGCGTTGCGATGGGCACCCGCATAGGCCCCAGCTATGCCTGCCTTTTTTTTGGGTACGTTGAACAATCCCTGTTCCAGGTGTACACTGGCCCTCTCTCCGAACTCTACCTCCGTTGCATTGACCACTGCATCGGTGCTATCTCCTGCACCCATGCAGAACTCATGGACTTCATCAACTTCACCACCAATTTCCATCCTGCACTCAAATTTACTTGGACCATCTCCGACACCTCCCTCCCCTTTCTTGATCTCACAGTCTCCATCACAGGAAATAGACTAACGTCTATTACAAACCCACTGACTCCCACAACTATTTTGACAACACTTCTCATCACTCTGCTTCCTGCAAAAACTTTATCCCCTACTCCCAACTCCTCCGACTACGCCTCATCTGTGCCCAAGATGAGGTGTTCCATACCAGGACATCTGAGGTGTCCTCATTCTTTAGGGAACGGGGGTCCCCCTCTCCCATAGTAGATGAGGCCCTCACTCGGTTCTCCTCGGTACCCCGCTAGTCCTTACCTTTCACCCTATCACATACAACACACAATCCTCCTAAATGTTCGACATCTCCAACGGGATTCCAACACTAGTCACATCTTCCCATCTCCACCCCTTTCCACCTTCCGCAGAGACCGTTCCCTCCGCAACTCCTTGGTTAACTCATTCGTTCCCACCCAAACGACCCCCTCCCCAGGTACCTTCCCCTGCAACCGCAGAAGATGCAACACCTGTTGCTATCCCTCCTCCCTCGACTCTGTCCAAGGACCCGACAGTCCTTTCAGGTTAGGTAGAGGTTCACTTGCACCTTCTCCAATCTCATCTCCTGTATCCATTGTTCAAGATGTGGAATCTTATACATCGGCGAGGCCAAACGTCGACTGGAAGATTGTTTCGCTGAATACCTTCGTCCAGTCAGCCTGAGCCTACCTGATCTCACGGTTGCTAAACACTTTAATTCTCCTACCCATTCCCAAAGTGACCTTTCTGTCCTAGGTCTCCTCCATTGTCGGAGCGAGGCTAAATGCAAATTGGAGGGACAGCATCTAATTTTTCACTTGGGCAGCCTACAGCCTAGTGACAATAGACAATAGGTGCAGGAGTAGGCCATTCGGCCCTTCGAGGCATTTAATGTGATCATGGCTGATCATCCACAATCAGTACCCCGTTCCTGCCTTCTCCCCATATCCCTTGACTCCGCTATCTTTAAGAGCTCTATCTAACTCGCTCTTGAAAGCATCCAGAGAACCAGCCTCCACCGCCTTCTGAGGCAGAGAATTCCACAGACTCACAACTCTGTGTGATAAAGTATTTCCTCATCTCTGTTCTAAATGGCTTACCCCTGGTTCTGGACTCCACCAACATCGGGAACAAGTTTCCTGCCTCTAGCGTGTCCACACCATTAATAATCTTATATGTTTCAATAAGATATCCCCTCATCCTTCAAAATTCCAGAGTATACAAGCCCATCCGTTCCATTCGATCAACATATGACAGTCCCGCCATTCCGGGAATTAATCTTGTGAACCTACGCTGCACTCCCTCAATAGCAAGAATGTCCTTCCTCAAATTTGGAGACAAAAACTGCACATAATACTCCAGGTGTGGTCTCACTAGGGCCCTTCCTGTACAACTGCAGAAGGACCTCTTTGCTACTATACTCAACTCCTCTTGTTATGAAGGCCAACATGCCATTCGCTTTCTTCACTGCCTGCTATACCTGCATGCTTACTTTCAGTGACTGACGAACAAGGACCCCAAGATCCCGGTTTACTTCCCCATTTCCCAATTTAACACCATTTAGATAATATGCCTCCCTGTTTTTGCCACCAAAGTGGATAACCACACATTTATCCCCATTAAACTGCATCTGCCATGCATCTGTCCACTTACCCAACCTCTCCACGTCACCCTGCATCCTCATAGCATCCTCCTCACAGTTCACACTGCCACCCAGCTTTGTGTCATCTGCATATTAGCTAATGTTACTTTTAATCACTTCTTCTAAATCATTAATATATATTGTAAATAGCTGCGGTCCCAGCACCGAGCCTTGCAGTACCCCACTAGTCACTGCCTGCCATTCTGAAAGGGACCCGTTAATCCCTACTCTTTGTTTCCTGTCTGCCAACCAATTTTATATCCATGCCAGCACCCTACCCCCAATACCATGTGCTCTAATTTTGCCCACTAATCTCCTATGTGGGACCTTATCAAATGCTTTCTGAAAGTCCAGGTACATTACATCCACTGGTTCTCCCTTGTCCATTTTCCCAGTTACATCCTCAACAAATTCCAGAAGATTAGTCAAGCATGATTTCCCCTTCGTAAATCCATGCTGACTTGGACCGATCCTGCTACTGCTATCCAAATGTGCCGCTATTTCATCTTTTATAATTAACTCCAGCATCTTCCCCACCACCGATGTCAGGCTAACTGGTCTATAATTCCCTGTTTTCTCTCTCTCGTCTTTCTTAAAAAGTGGGATAACATTAGCTACCCACCAATCCACAGGAACTGATCCTGAATCTATAGAACATTGGAAAATTATCACCAATGCGTCCACGATTTCTAGAGCCATTTCCTTAAGTACCCTGGGATGCAGACCATCAGGCTCTGGGGATTTATCAGCCTTCAGTCCCATCAGTCTACCCACACCATTTCCTGCCTAATGTGAATTTCCTTCAGTTCCTCTGTCACCCTAGATCCTCTGGCCACTAGTCCATCAGGGAGATTGTTTGTGTCCTCCTTAGTGAAGACGGATCCAAAGTACCTGTTCAACTCATCTGCCATTTCCTTGTTGTCCATAATAAATTCACCCTTTTCAGTCTTATAGGGTCCAATTTTGGTCTTATCTAATTTTTTCCTCTTCACATACCTAAAGAACCTTTTTACTATCCTCCTTTATAATCTTGGCTAGCTTACCTTCGTACCTCATATTTTCTTCCCGTATTGACTTTTTAGTTATCTTCTGTTGCTCTTTAAAAGTTACCAAATCCTCTGGCTACTCGCTCATCTTTGCTATGTTATACTTCTCTTTTATTTTTACAGTCAAGTCAAGTCACTTTTATCTCTATAGCACATTTAAAGAACAACTCTCGTTGACCAAAGTGCTTTACATTGGTGGAGGTACTAACATTATACAACAGTGGTTCATAGATTAAGTACATACATAAATACATATACTGTCCTTGACTTTCGCTTGTCAGCCACGGTTGCGCCTTACTCCCCTTGGAATCTTTCTTCCTCTTTGGATCCTGCACCTTCTGTATTATTCCCAGAAATACCTGGTATGAATATTGATTTCTCTAACTTCAAGTAACTCCAGCATTCCCTCTCCGTGTTTTTGCATCAAAGTTTTCAGGAAACACAGAATTCGTTGACATTTTCACAGGGGTAAGACAAGGTTTCCTTCTATCCCTCTTACTGTTTATTGTCACGATCGACTATGTCATGCGGAAGACAGTGAACAAACCTGACTTTGGAATACCGTGGAGAACAGGAAGACGCCTCACAGACCTAGATTTTGCCGATGACATTGCACTACTAGCCGAGTCAAGACACACCCTTCAAGATATGACAACCACTCTGGAGCAGAATGCAGAAAAAGGTTGGATTAAGGATCAGCTGCCAGAAGACTAAGACCATGCAGACTGGAGAGCAGCAGCCAATAGACCAAATAATAATCAATGGGGAACCTATGGAAAAATCCACAAGATTTACCTATCTTGGCAGCATGTTCACAGCAGATGGAGATGTAAAGGTCAACATCAACACCCGAATTGGTAAAGCTGCATCAGTCTTCAGAAGAATACAGCCAATATGGTTTAGTGGCGGGATATCCAAAAATTCTAAAAGTTCTTCCAGTCTGTAGTCCTCCCTACAGCCCTCTATGCCAGTGAGACATGGAAAATGAATGTGAAGATGAAAAATAAATTGGATGCATTCCAACAAAGCTGCTTGAGGAAGATCTTGAAGACTAGCTACAGAGACCACATCACAAACGAGGAGATCTACCGGGAAACTGCAACAAAGCCTCTCAGCCAGGACATAGAGGTACGCAGGATGAAATTTGCAGGACATGCACTCAGAATGTCAGCAGAACGTGCACCTAAGATAGCAATGACATGGCAACCTGACGGTAGAAGGAAAAGAGGCCGACCAAAACTAACATGGAGGCGAACATTCTAGAAGGATTTGGAAGCCCGAGACACGAACCTATCGAGAGTGGAAGACGTTGCACATGACCGAACAGAATGGCGAAAGCTTGTTGCCCAATGCACTCAACAGTGTGGGAGGAACTAAGTCTAAGTAAGTAATCCTCTGGCTTGCCACTCATCTTTGCTATGTTATACTTCTTCTCTTTTATTTTTATACTTTTCCTGACTTCCCTTGTCAGCCACGGTCGCCCCTCACTCCCCATGGAATCTTTCTTCCTCTTTGGAATGAACTGATCCTGCACCTTCTGTATTATTCCCAGAAATACCTGGTATGAATATTGATTGATCTAACTTCAAATAAGTCCAGCATTCCCTCTCCCTCTATCCCTCCGCAACCCGTCGCAACAGCTTCTCGTTTTCACCCAACAAACAGTTAAAAATGGCCCGTTTCCTTTATCATCGTTACTTTGCTTATCTTTCATTTATTATTCTTTATCTCTCCACATCATCATCTATATCACTCGTTTTCCCTTTCCTGTGACTTTCAGTCTGAAGAAGGGTCTCAACACTAAACTTCTCTCCAGAGATGCTGCCTGGAGTTACTCCAGCTTTTTGTGTCTACCACCCTTCGTTTATTTTACCCCAAAAGTGGACTGGTTGTTGAAATCTAGAGATCAGACATAGTGTACATATAATTGTCAATTTGGCTAATAACTTGACCTTAGTGATTCAGCAAATAGCAAACTATTTTCTAAAGACTCCTTTTAACACAGTGAGTTGAGATTTGATTAAATGAAATATATACCTGGCCCATGTGGTCCACACTGACCATTGCTCACCCATTCCCTGCACTAGGGGCAAATTTGCAGAGGCCCATTAACCTGTAAACCCGCGCTTCATTGGGATGTTGGAGAAAACTGGAGCACCTAGAGGAAATATATGTAGTCACAGGGAGAACGTGCAAACTCCGTTCGACAGCACCCAAGGTCGGGATCGAAGTTCAAGGTTCTGTGAGAAAGTAGTTCTACTTGCACTAATGCGCTGCAGAATTGCCGTACAATTTAACACATTATCTCACTGGTGCCCACTTAGCACATCTTTAAAGTTTTAGTAAGAGGCCAAATTTTCACAATCAATATCTTCTTGTTTCTGTAAGTGGTAGTTTTTTAAAATTTGCATCAGAGGCTGAAATTGAAATATATTTTGAATTACTTACCTGTGTGACCAGTGGTTCCAATAACCGTTCAACTGTCACAGTCCTTATTTCCAGACTTTTGGGATCCCATTTTAGCAGAATAGGTGAAGTTGCAGTAGTCATGATTGACTGAAAAAAAGAAAATGGATATTTTATAGGCGAGCTTAGGTGAAAAAAATGTCATTTGCAAAACCTCTGTGTGAAATTATGTTTAATAAATAAATCACAAACATTATGTCATAACTTTATGCCAAATTATCAATTGATAGCGATCATATTGGGCACCATATCTGAGGATGTGTTGGCTCTGGAGATGGTCAAGCGGAGGTTTACAAGAATGATCCCAGGAATGAGTGGGTTAACATATGATGAACGTTTGACTGCACTGGGACTGTACTCACTGGAGTTTAGAAGTTTGAGGGGGACCTCATTGAAACTTACAGAATAGTGAAAGGCTTGGATAGAGTGGATGTGGAGAGGATGTTTCCACGAGTGGAAGAGTCTAGAGATCAAAGACTCAGAATTAAAGGACGTTCCTTTTGGAAGGAGATGTGAATGAATTTATTTAGTCAGAGGATGGTGAATCTGTGGAATTCTTTGCCACAGAAGGCTGTGGAGGCCACTTCAATATATACTTTTAAGGCAGAGATAGATAGATTCTTGATAGTATGGGTGTCAGGGGTGAATGGGGTTAGGAGGGATAGATAGATCAGCCATGATTGAATAGCGGAGTAGACATCATGGGCCGAATGGCCAAATTTTGCTCTTATCAATTCTGACATGACCATATGGAATATGGAATTAAATGACCATGAAATATGTTTAGAAAATAGACTTTGCTTTTGAAATAATATTTCAGGGCAAAATGGATAAATAATGGAGTAATTTGCAACATACCAACTACCAAGCGAGTAATTCCTTGGAAAAAAAGACACCAATTCTCCTGTCCTTCACAGTATACTACTTGCCTGGCATCCAGTCATGCATAATCCATCTAAAATATTAAGATACTTGCCCAGAAACAGCCTTTTACCTGGACATTGATTGGCACAGGTTAATGAGACGTTGCATAGCAGCCCAGTCAACAGTTTATTTGTGGAGTAGCACCTCAAATATCAATAGGGAGTTATCCAGATTGGAGCAAAACATTTTTAAGAGAAAAAGACTAAATTGATGAAATCTTTGACTGCTGAAGTATAACCTGGGGATGTACGCTTTTATTCAATCATGACCCCAATTTATCATGGTCTTGTGACTGAGGTGGTAATCCAAATAAAAATTATATGGCTAAGGAATAGGACTTTTTAAAACATAAAACACAGAACAGTACAGCTATCGCCAACAACGTTTGTGCCAAACATGAAGTCACGTTAAACTGATCTCATCTGCCTGTACATGATTCGTACCCCTTTATTCCCTGCACTCCCATGTGCCTATTTAAAAGCCTCTTAAATGCCACTATCATATATGCCTCCACCACCACCAATCCTAGGCCCCCCCGCGACTCTGTTTAAACAGAACGTGCCACACACCTCAATTAAACTTCCCCCCTCTCACCTTTCAGCTGTGCCCTCTGGAATTGAACATTTCCAGCCTGGGAAAAGAGGTTCTGACCATCTACCCTATCGATGCCTTTCATAGACTTCTATCGTCTCCCCTCAACCTTCGACCTTCCAGAGAAAACAATCCAAGTCTATCCAACCTCTCTCTATAGCTGAAATCCTCTAATCCAGGCAGCATTATGGTAATCTGCACCCTCTCCAAGCCACCACATCATTCCTTCAAGGTGGGTGAACAGAACTGTACGCAATATTCCGTGGTGGTCAAGGCTTTCGGCACATTGGACTTCATCATTCGGAAATTGAATATAGAAATTGGGATATTATGCTACAATTGTATTAGATGCTAGTGAAGCCACATTGGAGTGCCCTAATCAAAGTCCAATAGAGCTGCATCATGACTGACTGTGTTTTTATTGTGTAATCATTTGGATTGTTGTGCAAATCCATCTGTCTCGTAAACATCCAACAGCAAAGGATGCAACAACATCTATCAACCTCACCTCGTCTGGCCTACCTGTGAATCTAACCCAATTTTGTTTAATTCTAAAATAGCTTAGCGATCCAAGGGAAGAGAGATATGAATAACGTGCTGATTTCAAAAAAGGCATCAAGTGCCCAAGCATAAACTGCACAGCAATAGAACCATGGGCTCCATTGTATGTTCATACAGCAGTTAGAAGAAATCTGTAGATTTTGAGTTAAATAATAGTAAGATTAAACGAGAACTTACCAGTTTGAAGTTTGATCTTTATTTTGAGGAGTTACGATGAGCGATTACGTGAAGAAGGCTGTCAAACCGCATGCGCGTTAATCTTCAAAGCAGCGGTGTGAAATCACAGATAACAGTAGTTGAACTGAACATAGTAAGATTGGAGAGAACTAGAAACTACCAGATGACCTTCATAGTATGAGAGTTGGAAGCGGTGGGCACGTAACTCGCTCATCGTAACTCCTCATAAAATAAAGATCAAACTTCAAACTGGTAAGTTCTCGTTTAATCTTACTATTTTACTTCGGAGTCACGTGAGTGACTACGTGAAGACTTTGAAGCTCTGTGATTTCATGCCGGAAATGAGTCCAGGCGTCACACACTGCATCAATTGACCATGGATGAGTGAAAAAGATTACTGCATTCAGCCATGACATAGTTTGTTAAAAATGCTGATGCTTTAATCATCAAAGGAAAATAATAGTGAGTCCGCCCATCCTGGGGGAACTATGAAACAAAACATAAATGGAATTTGGCAAATACCCCTGGTCTGGCAATGGGTTATAAAAAGTTGGAAAGTTTGTTCGTTTGACCATCCTGCAGCCGCTAGGATGTGGTCCAGTGGAACATACATGACCCTTGCTGCTAATGTAGTAGCAGCCCTTGTGGAGTGAGATAGAAAAAATGTGTATCTTCTCCTGCATAAGCCAAAACCGGTTGACCACCTGGAGATGGTCTGGATAGATACCTTTTATGAGGTTTTTAGTAACTAACAAACATTGCTAGTGCAGAGCCTCTAAGGCTCTCAGTGACCTTGACATATTGTTGTAAATGAGTGAGTACAGACAACCAAAGGTCCATGGGGTATGCCATGAGAAATAGTTTGGGACCTGACGCCCCTGGTCTGCTCTGCTTAACTATATCATAAACTTAAAATATTATATTATTAGCTAATGTAACCATCCTGTCCAGTCGCAATATAAGTAGTGGCTGGACCAGTTGCGCTGAGACTAGCGCCATGAGCATAACCACTTTGTAAGTGAGTTTGACCAGGGATAGAGATGTAGCTGGGCCCTACTGGCAAAGCAGTTTAAGAACAATGCTAACATCCCATATCTCTGAGTACCTGGGCCTGGGAGAATTTGCATTAAAGATATTCTTATAAATCTGGATATCAGAGGGTGAGACCCGACGGAGTGGGTCCCGATCGCTGCAGCAACTATGATGAGAAAGCACGTTGGCACAGTTAATGATACTATAACTTAATTAATTGTCAAAGACCCATCTGAAAATGAAATCCGAGATGTTAGTTATCCGTGCCGTATTATATGGAACATTGGCATAAAAACAAAACACTTCCCATCTCCTGCTGAGGAAAAATGTGCTGCTTTCTCGGTGCTATCCCTGCGCTCTGCAGTGAGCACGTACATAGAATGGTCTGACAACCCGAGCCGCAGAACGGTCAGAGTCTTCAAGTCTATAAATTGATTTAATCATGCAGAGGATAGTTTCCTGAGTCACAGGGTGAACCACCAAAAATTTGTGTTTAGGATAACCATATAAGGTCCTATATCATTCCCAACATTTAGCGGGAACCATGTCAGGCAGTAGGCCAGTCAGGCAGTACGAAATGCCTGAGGCGCGATCTTGCTGGATTTTATGCAAGACCCGACTGATGAGGCAAAATGGAGGAAAGACATAAAGAACATTCCTCCTCAGTGTAGTGAGAATACATCTATTGCCACTGCGCCACATATTTTTGCAATGGTGATAGAGCCTGGATGCAAACATATGGATATTCGGTGTTCCACGTAAAAAGCTATGACAACACAGAATGGATGTTGTATCACAATGTCATTAAATACTTTGTGATACAACATCCATTCTGTGTTGTCATAGCTTTTTACGTGATGATACACTAGCGTCAAATGAGGTTAGGTAAATTATCACAGGATATTTAACTTGACTGCACCCATGTGATTAACATATGCCACCACCACAGTGTATCAATTTGGAGTTGAGCATGCAGATTATGCATATTCGCACAATAAACTTTTTATTTTAATTTTTTTTAATATATATTTTTATTAGAAGCAAGCACATATCATAATAAAAACATTTCATGTATATCAGTCGTACATTAATAATATTATCAGTTGTGTATTGATTCTGCTACTAGTTTTTTTTTATAGATAAAGAGTAAGAGAGAAAGGAAAAAAAAAAAAAGGCATGATAAAGAAGCATGGAATAATTTACTAATAATACATCATTGGAGATAGGTTAGTAAATTATAAAGTATAACTTTTCATCTAATCCTGAGTTCAAGCTTCAGTTAGGTTCCCGTGCTGAACCAATCTGCCCCTTCAAATAGTCAATGAATGGAGACAATATTCTGATAAAAAGTTCTTGTTTGTCCATTAAGACAAGTCTTATTCTTTCCAAATGTAGGGTCTCTGACATTTCCATAATCCACATTTTAATTGTGGGGGTTATAGGGCCTTTCCAAAATGTTAATATTAATTTTTTCCCAGTTATTATACCATAGTCGAGAAAGTTTCTTTGGCTTGTTGTAAGTGTTAGGTTTTGTTCTGATATTCCTAGTATTATTAGTTTTGAGTCGGGATCCAATTGGGTATTGACAACTTCAGAAATTATTCTAAAAATAATGAATCCAGACATTTTTGATTTTTATACAATTTACAAAAGTATGCGTTGTTACCCTCTAGATGCTGACATTTATCACAAATAGGAGAGATATGTGGGAAGATTCTATTTAGTTTTGTTTTAATGTAATCTGTGTAATACTTTAAATTGTATTAAGGCATGTCTGGCATTTAACGAGCATTGATGTATATATTGTAGACTTTCGTCCCAAATATCTTTTGTTATAGGTTGGCATTTTCCCATGTGTGTCTATATAATTCCGTCGATGGGACCTCGCTATCTAAGAGGGTGTTATAAATATGAGTTATTAATTTTTCTGTATTAGGATGTTTATTCAAACATTCATCAAGGATTTCTGGTTCCCTAGTCCTATAATCTTGTGTATTAGATTTAATGTAATCTCTAAGTTGTAGATATCTGAAAAAGTTATTTGAGTGTAGTCCGTAGATCTGTTATAACTCCTGAAATGAAAGAAAAGTGCCTTTCCTGTAAAGATGTCCCATCTTTTTAATTCCATAATGTTTCCATTGTGTAAAACCTTTATCCAATATGGAGGGTTTAAATAAAGGGTTGTTTACAATGGGGAAACAGAGTGATATATTATCCAATTTTAAAGTTTTTTTAAATTGTTTCCAGATTCGTATACCACTATATATTATAGGGTTTTCCCTATAGGTTTTTTTATGCAGTTTTGTGGGAGCAAACATAATCGAACCAATTTCAAAAGGCAAGCAGTCTTCCTTTTCCATCCTTAACCAGTCTGGTTGCTGATCCATTTCTTCCAACCAGAAATTCATATTTTTAATATGGACTGCCCAAAAGTAAAACAAAAAATTTGGTAAGGCTAAACCTCCATTTGTCTTTGATTTAGATGTTTTTTGCTTATTCTATGATTCTTATAATCCCAAATAAAGCTTGTAACAATGGAATTGACTTTAAAAAAAAATGTTGGGAGATATATCGGAATTGATTGGAATAGGTACAATAATTGCAGTAAACAGATCATTTTTATAGCATTAATTCTACCAAACATTGAAATAGGAAGTGTTTTCCAATACTGAATATTCTTATGTAGTTTATTCAGTAAAGGTGGGAAGTTTAATTTAAATAAAGAAGTTTATGTCTTAGTTACATAAATTCCTAAGTATTTAAGTTTTTCCTTGACTATTTTAAAGGGGCATTGTTGTAGTGTGTGTAAATTGAGTTCCGTTATTGGCATGATTTCGCTTTTATTCCAATTAATTCTATATCCCGAGAACAGACCAAATTGAGTTATTAGATTTAATAGGTTTGGAATACTAGTTTCTGGCTTTGTAATATATATTAATACATCATCTGCATATGTTAGCATTCATAGCAAAAGGATTTGAGTATAAGAGCAGGGAGGTTCTACTGCAGTTGTACAGGGTCTTGGTGAGGCCACACCTGGAGTATTGCGTACAGTTTTGGTCACCAAATCTGAGGAAAGACATTCTTGCCATAGAGGGAGTACAGAGAAGGTTCACCAGACTGATTCCTGGGATGGCAGGACTTTCATATGAAGAAAGACTGGATAGACTCGGCTTGTACTTGCTAGAATTTAGAAGATTGAGGGGGGATCTTATAGAAACTTACAAGATTCTTATGGGGTTGGACAGGGTCGATGCAGGAAGATTGTTCCCGATGTTGGGGAAGTCCAGAACAAGGGGTCACAGTTTAAGGATAAGGGGGAAGTCTTTTAGGACCGAGATGAGAAAATCATTTTTCACAGAGAGAGTGGTGAATCTGTGGAATTCTCTGCCACAGAAGGTAGTTGAGGCCAGTTCATTGGCTATATTTAAGAGGGTGTTAGATGTGGCCCTTGTGGCTAAAGGGATCAGGGGGTATGGAGAGAAGGCAGGTACAGGATACTGAGTTGGATGATCAGCCATGATCATATTGAATGGCGTTGCAGGCTCGAAGGGCCGAATGGCCTACTCCTGCACCTATTTTCTATGTTTCTATATAAAGAGATTTTATTCATTGTGTCTTTAGTATTATACCCGTATATTTCAGGCTGGGCTCTAACACTTTCTGCTAATGGTTCAATTGCAAGGGCGAATAATAATGCGGATAGCGGGCATCCTTGTCTACAACCTCCAGAAAGATTAAATTTTGTTGATAACATTAGGTTTGTTAATATTCTAGCTGTTGGGTTAGAGTATAAGAGATTAATCCATGTACAGTACTTCTCCCCCAGTTGAAATTTTTCCATCACCGAAAATAAGTATGACCATTCCACCTGATCAAATGCTTTTTCAGCATCTAACGAAATGATTGCTAGGTCTACATTAGCAATTCTATTTGAATATATAATATTGAATAGTTGTCCCAAATTATAAAATGAGTAACGTTTTGGAATAAAACCTGTTTGGTCCGGGTGTATTAATTTGTTAATCAGTAAACTTAATCTATGAGATAGGATTTTAGTTAATATATTCTGATCAGTGTTTAAGAGAGCTATTGCTCTATATGAACCTGGGTCTTCAAGGTCCTTATCAGTTTTTGGTATCAGTATTATTGTAGATTTGTTTAAAGTTCTGGCAGTTTCTGTTGAGTATAAGCTTACTTATACAATGTCTGTAGACGTGGGGAAATCAGATCATAATTTTTTTAATAAAATTCGGAGCTTAGGCCATCGGG